>CM024612.1:6070990-6819923 GCA_014182575.1 Eucalyptus decipiens | reverse complement strand
AATGCCATTGTCATCACTAGTTTCTTTCACTAAGGGCAGCGGCCACATGAAACCTGTTTGGAAACCGCATTGATTTGTGAAATTCCTTCCTTGAGATGTTTATCAAGCATCAATATACATTAGAATAATCCACCATTCAACCATCGCTCTAATACTATTTATTGGAAGACGCATAGCAATGGCTTCGCTGCCTAGACTTGAGAGGTTACTAAGATGGATCCCAAATCTAAGCCTATCAACATATCCAATTAGACCCACATTTAGCAAAAGTTTAAGCCAATTACTTATAAATTAACTAAGATATATAGTAACTATTTCACACCATATCAATTCTCTAATGTGAGACTTTTTTTAATGTGACTCGAACATGCATTACAACAATGACTATAATTTATTACATATATCTCAATAATTGATGATGACGTTGGGACATGCTAGCAATAAGAAAAGTGTCATCTCTTTTTGGTGGTGGAGTCCATCAAATAAAGCCTAAGCTAAAAGGGGGATATTAAACACGATAGACATGTAGATCTACATCATGCTCTATCTCAAAGCTTCTGCTTAGCTCAGCATCTCTGGCTTCATTCCCTATCTATAAACAATTCCTCCCTTTAAAAATTCATTTGCTACCTTTCTCATCATCCTTCACTAGCTCCATCATGGATTTTGCATGGCGATGACAATCATTCCATTCCTAAAACCTTTAATTTAACTTAGTCTCATCCTAAAGAGTGAGTTTGATTGGTTTCAAGAGAATTCTCTCTTAATTCATTGAGCTCCTCTTTTCCAGACCAAAATTTTTATAAAATCAAATTATTTGAGACTCGGAAAAGTTATTTTGAGACTCATATAAAGTACGATTTAGTGACTTGAAACTTATAGGACATCGGGGATAAGGACAACATAAATATTACTGATTTTCATACAGCATTCACTTGAGTTCATAACTTTAATTCGGCACCCAAGTGTTAGAACTTCTAAAAAATGTTCACTTCGAGTGTCATAACTTTAAATTGATCACTTAGATAGTAAAAAATTTAAAAATATTCACCCAAGTGCTGGAAAATCTTTAATATGGCATCGCACTTGAGGTGAAATTTATATATATGATATTCAAGTGATCAATTGAAAAATTATATGATACTCAAATAATCGGAAAAAAAGTTTTGACACTCCAATGAGGATTGTATAAAAGTTATGAAACTTGTGGAGTCTTTTTACTTAAGATGCTCGATTGCATCCACCGTGTTAATTGTAAATTAAAGAAAAATTATAGTAAGAGACAATAAATCCGGGATGTACCAAAGAAAGCCAGAAAAGAAGGGATGCTTTCAACATAGCGATCGAATTTAGGTGGGGACCAATCACAGTTGAGTTTGTTTGCATTCCAACGTCGGTGACGAGCCGAGATAATGCAAGTACAGCTAATGCATGCCACGTTTCGGAAGATAATTGGGTTGCCTTATTGTATTCCGATGAGTAACACCTAGCAGAAGCTATATCAAGTCAGTTAGGCCAACCGTCAAAACCGTCACTCTTAAGCAAGAAGACAACTTCCCATGGCAATCTACTATACTAAAGAAGATGATGACGTAGAATTTATCTATATATAGGTGCTCGTTCATCTCTACTATGTACAGGCAACGATTACAGCCATTTCCAGCAGTCGAAGAGAAGCTGTAACCCGAAATTTAACAGATACACTGTCATCTACGGCTAGCATGGATTACAAGATGAAGTGCATGTCGTGGAGCCTCTTTGTTATCTTGATCCTGTCTGCAAGGGTCGAGACTCGTCCGCTACATCAGTTTCTCAAGGAGAACAAAGCTGTTCTGCAACCAGCGAAATTGTATATAAGTTTGCCAATAGAGTTACTTTGGAGAGAGAGGAGGACCTGTTCATAGAGAAGAGCAGCGTTACCAATCCATGAGAGCAGGTCCTGGTGGACCTGGATCGCAACATCACTACATAAATGTCTAGTTATCCTACATTCCCACCGTGTCTCAATAAACTCCTATCGTCAGGCCACATAAATGATCTTCATTTTGAAACATGTGACCAAATACATGCATAGTGTGAGCTTTGTTGTCATAGATAATATCTTGGTCCACATGTGGCATCATTTAGCTCAGTTGATTCCTAGAGACAGTGCTTATTCTGTTGCATAGTCACATTTCATCTTACGAAGGTAGGAACATATCTTCTAACATGGCATTGACCCCGTGTTGTTACTGTGGGAAGAAGGGACAACCCATCTTTGTACATGAAAACCCTATCTATGGTGTTTGTGACAATTACATTCAAATAATATCATGTGTTGCACACGGCATTTCTTGTTTTGCTTGTTATGCTTACTTCATATGGAGAATCAGATATAAAACTCAAAGTGAATGAGAAAGATATGGGAATGAATGAAAGAAGGATCTAGCAGGGTTTTCTCGCTATGCTTATCATATGGAGAACTAGATATAAAAGTCAAAGCGAATCAGAAGATATGGGGCTAAATATAGCATGAAAGGACAATTTAGAAACACTCAGATTCTTATGATTATGAAAGTGAAGATCAAGTGGAATAGCATACCAGTTTCAGTAGAAATTCAGAGATGTTGAGACATGTATTCTTAAAAGAAGGAAACAATATCTTCCGCTGGATCAAATATAAACTCAATTTTAGCATGACTAGTTTGGGAGGTCGACTAAACATAGACCCACAGCACAAGATCAACAACATGTAAAACGATGAACATAGACCTCTTTTTTAAATAACACGAGGAAGTCCGACGTTATTGATGTTAGTTTTAGTTTTGGCTAAGTCTTTTTTTACAAATAAACTTATTAGTTTCTCCTTCATTTCGATGTATTATTTCATATTTCATTTAAAACTATATAAAGTTCTCGTTGGTATGAAATTAAAGACATTGCTTGATGTGGTTAGTTTGTTGATCTACAACTTTAAATTTTAATTGCACTTTCTTGATCGACGTAGTCAAATATGCTATTTTTGTCACCGAAATCTGGATTTAGGAGTTGCTATGTCAAAGAACCTATGGACTATAGAGACTCGATGCCCCTTGCCTTTTGCGCTATCCTTTTTTTCATTTTTTCCTAGAAAGGGCACTAATACCAAATCTAAAAACTTTTTCCTTAGGCTCATTAATAAAGAGGGCCACATTTTCTCCATCCCTATTCCTCTAATTAATTTTTCTTTCTAGCTAGTGGGTTACAAATATATCTAGTTAGTTTTCTAGTCCACTAATCAAAGAACTAATCCCTCGAACCAGAGATAGAGGAGAATTAAATAAAATGACCTATGCAAGCCTAACCTTGTGAGCTGGGTCGAAGCAGGCGAATCGACTTGCTCTTCGAGTACAAACAAGTTCAGTGGACCATTGGGCCTATGACTTAGTCCAATTGAAAATGTGGCCCAACCATTTTGATTGACCGAGCAAGATCTACCCTTGTCATGCATAAGCAAGTCGATCTAGGAATTGATTATTGAAAACACTATAACCGTTATCACTAATGGGGGAAGATCGACTCATTTTGACTAGATAGTCTTCAAATCATCGTCTAAGTCTGCCATCCAGATGGACAGGCTTGCATGGGGCGTGAACATGCCTCTAGTCACGAGAGTTGAGACTATCCAATGCTAAAGAATTTCATGTCCACATAAACATCAATTCAAGAATGAAAAATTTATAGGACTTAATTCCTATTTGTCCACGAGTGACGAAATCTCCTATGGACACCACATAATCTGTTAGCAAGCAAAATTCACAATTGGTATCATCAATAGTTTAAGATCATAGGGAAATTTTCCAATATTGAGGGTAGATTCTGGTTTTATTTTGGGTCAAATCAATGACCAGAATCTACCCAATGTTTTTAATTCTCTCGTATCCACTTACCCTATTGCCTGGTTAGAAAGAGGTGTTTTGCATATGTTGTACTACCTGGCAATAATATGTGGAGATACAAATCAACTAAATACAGAGTTTTTTAATATTGGAACGCAAAAAATTAGTCGAAATTCACAACATGGAACGATTTTAGGATATATTACCATGATCCAACTATATATTGTTAGTGATTCAACTTTGAAAGAATGACTAATCTGTTTTGTCACCTAGCAAAAAAAGCCAAAAAAAAAACACTCATCAATGTTTCGTCTTATCAGTTCAACCAAACTAAAAAAGTAGTCAATCTTCTTATCACTGCTTTAACCACCAACTAGGAGATGTTGATTATTTCATTCTTGTGGTCATCTCGCATGACTTGTTCTTGCACTGCATAATAATAAAAATGGCAGGTGGATTTGTTTTAAATTTAAAGACCATTTTTTTCCGTCCATCTTGGTTAAATGAAACTTCTTCCGACTAGTCAGGGCTATAAACTTGGACACTCACATTTATATATAGTTTTTCTTTTTTTGGTCAAATATATATAGTTGAGTATGCGGTAATGTGTACCACATCGATAATATAACTTTTTAATTTAATTGTCTCTCTGTACTCTCCTAGGCATCGATGAGGGTCCTAAGACATATGGATGAAAAACCACCACCTCATGTGTTTGCGACATGGATCCTCTATCCGGCAGTGTACTTCTCCTTCAATGCCTTAATAAATCTCATCTATTGGTTTGTGAAAATGAGATTATGACCAACGATTAAGATTTGTCAAGAATATTCAAAAGATTATCGTGTGGAATACAGGATCTTCGTCCACATGTTTGAGTCTACACTTGCATCATTTGCAAGTTAGGTGTAGACTCTCGTTTCATTTTCAGTCAAATAAGTAAGCAGATGCTATTGTTGGAAATTTCCTATAATATTGGCTTACATTAATTAATTGATTTTCTATTTTGTTGAACCCTATAGTGATCTGATTGAATTGGGTATTGGCATCTATTAATAACGGGCCTAGTTGAGCAGCAAAGTGTAGGCAATTGTGTTTAATTGAAGCCCGTAATGGGAAGGGCCGGTTGACACGCCTGCTTGATTAGGGTTTGCTAGTCCCCTCTCTAGCCTATAAAAGAGTAGGTTATACCTATCAGTTGCTTTAATCTCATTGAAAGCTACTATATCGAAATAGGTCATAAAGAGGAAGATCTGGTATTCTGATAGATTCCTGATTATCAGAGTGATCTACTTTTCTGCAAGTGAAGCAATGGCTCAAACATGTACGCTTTAATTCCGCTGTATTTATTGATCTCGGTGTTTTACAATCATGTATAGATCCGTTTGTTTTTAATTGATTAATTGTTTATAAGAATAATATTCTATAGCTATTATATGTCAATTCTCTTGTATCTGCCTTACCCTATTGCCCTGTAAAAAAGAAAGGCACATTTTGTGCATGTGTTGTACATCATGGCAATGATACGTAAAGATACAAGTCAATTAAATACAGAGCTTTTCCAAATTTGAATGCAAAATCAATCGAAATTCACAACATTAAGTGGCCATTGTGATTAGCTTGTAACACCGATTTCTCTCTGGACACTGGCTAGCTTCCTAGGTCTATAATTACGGCCGATCCTTCTTTACATCCTATGTACATATTCAATTCTAGATATTCCCTTTACACTCGCTGCATTCACCAAGATTGACTGCTGGATAATATCAAATTATATAGCCTAAAGTAGGATCTCTTTTATTTTCTTTCTATAGATGGTGGTGCCTGCTTTCCATTGTTAAAATATGTGGAATTAGCCGAACCCACTTGATTTCAGCCTCACCACCATCGTAATCGCAAAGAGAGAGGATAAACAAACTAATAGAAGAAAAGTAGCTTTTGGTCCACACCCTCCACAATCTTAATTTTCAAGAAAACCCGTGAATCTAACTTTTGATTCAAAGCCTCTTTTACCGCCTACCCATCGATTGTGATGGTCAAACAAGTTTAAGAATGAAAGTAATGTCCATATACGTGTTTTGGACGGTCGGGCGCCGAAATGAATCTAGGATGGCCACTAACGATATAAGCCATGCAAACCACCTCATAAGTAGCTGGAAAGAAATCACTATTTGCCATTTCGAAGGTCGAATAAGCTTGTGGTCCAACTACAATAAAATTCATATTTGGAGGAAAAATTATTCAATTAGTTTTAAAGTTATTACACGGATATCAATTCAATTATAAATTTTTAAGTTTTCTCAATTTAATCTGAAACCTCTACTCGAAATTCCAATATTATGAAGAAAAATTAGGATTGTCTTACCATTATTAGACTTGGGCAATTTACAACAAATTAGAGAATGTTTAAAGACTAAAAATGCAAATAAGATCATTATTCTCATCATTATCCAAGGTAATCTTAGTTTCTCATTTCGAAATTCAAGTCGGCAAACCTGTAATAGAAAAAGTATTAAAACATTAGGCGTAGTGGGGTCACGCTTTGATTGCACTTTCTGAATCAAGTCAAAACGGCATTATCGCATTTAAGACGAATTTCTATGGCTCCCATGTGATTAGACTTGGCTTCTTTTTCAAAAGCCACCTATATTAACTAATTCCCTTTATGCAATTCTTATGTGTAAACGGCTGTCGTTTTATCCGAAAGGAGACATGCTTATTGACCGTCCTATGTGTTTTTGAATAAACCAAGAAAAATAGCCAAAGCAAGAAGGGGAAAACAGATGTTGCGCCGCCGGCAGCATTACTATGCAATTTGTCATGTCGTTTTGCTCGTCACTCCTCATTCGAAACCGACTTGTCCACACACAGATTTTGTCCGTTATCGCTATGAGGTCCAAATCAAAGAAGCATTCGTCTTGATCTACCTTTCCACATGACGCGATAAGCATAAGGTGGCAGACACCACGCGTAGCTTTATATATACATATATAAGTAGATGAATTTATCTATGTAAGTAAATATAAAGGTCTAAAAATATTGGCCGGTTAGGTTTTGGAATGGGACGAATGATTGAATATATGACAACACGTTCGATCAGACAACAAAGTCATATCATAATTGTTTGTTTAGGTGCTAAGGGCATACATGATAAAATTTCTACTTCTCCATTTCTCTATTTTTCTGTTCCCTGGAACAGGTTTGGAATAGAAATCCGTTTGGTAACGTAATTTAATTTTTCTATTTCTAAAATCGATTTCTATTCCAGAAGTAGATTTGAAGAATAAATCAAAAGCTAAAATTTTTAACTTCTCAATTTTTGAAATAGAAATTGATAAATCAATTTCTGTTACAGAAGTTTTGTCATGCGCGCCATAAATGGGTAGGTCAGTTCAATTTCCGAGTGGTTCTCTATTTGAATAGTTTTCAAGTTCTACCTTAAATAAAGGTCAGGTTCAGGTCAATAGGTCCCAGATACATTGGGTTTCACCTTCTTTAGATAAGCTCCGATTTAGTAAACTCTTGGTTATGGATCTGTTTGGGTTTCAGATAATTCGTTTTCGGTTCTTTTGGGTGACTTTCACACGGTTAAACTAGGGTTGTGTTATTTTGGGTTTGGTTCACCTTCAGTCGAGATCAATAGCATGCTTGATTCATTCATATAATTCAAGTTAAGTCGACATTAACTACTTAATATTCGTTTTCTTAAATGTGGATTATCTCGAATTCGTATCAACAAAATTCACAATGCATTAGTCCAAAGGGTTTGTTAGCGTCACAAAGCAAAGACCCTGATGCTGGGAAAATATCATATAGGTAGACCAACGCCATCATGATCATGGAATGCGTGCGTCTAAGAGTGAGACCTATTAGATCAATCGTTATGATTTTGTTTGTTTGCAGGCTCCACCATGGAAGGTACGTGATCAATGGCTATATTGATAATGGTCTACATAGGCCAAGTTTATCTAATAACTTCTGTCCCACACTATTTAAACGCCCTTCTATGCTTAAATAATATTTTTCCATGTGTCAAATTAACTTCTATTTGACCAAACTAAACGAACTAGTGCTCACTCTCTTTCGCTTGCTACCCCTACTTCACGAGCCTCAAGAGGGATGTGGGATTAAGGTTAGGTCTTCTTTTAATGGATTTAATGTTTAATGGATTTAATCTAGCATGTTAAATGCAAAATGACTGGACATATATCCAATCTTTTAACAGAGGACCTTAGTAAATTTGAGTGGTAGAAGGGGAAATTACCAAAAAATACTAAATCTATTGCAAATTTTCCAATTCAGTACTAAATATTTCTTTTTGTTTTGGCCAATCAGTCTTAAATCTTTTATAATTGTGCTAATTAGTTCTTTCAACCAATTTTGACCAACCGGCGCTAACATGAAAGCTAGCCGGTAGTTGTCGTCTAACCAACACTAACGTGGATAATCTTTTAATAAGATTTTATTTTATTCAAATTTTTATTAATTTTTTTTTCTTTTTTTTTTTTTTTCCTCTTCCTCTTCCTTCCTCCAACCGATTGTCGATGGTGAGGGGCCAAAGGTAGGGCTAGCGAGGGACCTTATTGGCCTCAAGGAAGTTTAGCTGTGGCTAGGTGACCTTGCCTAGGCCATCAGTTGGGCCAGCATGGGATGAGCCTCACCGGCCATGGGTGAGGCCCAACTTTGCCAAAAGTTGTGCAACCTTTGGTGAGGGCTACCATTGCCTGGGCGAGGCTCGACCTTGCCTGCCATGGGCATTACCCGACCCCCCCAAATTCAACAAGGTCATGCCTTACAAAAGGCTGCAAAGTTGAAGGGCATGACCTCGCAAGGTCGAAGGTCGCACGTGACCTCTAGCCTAGGTGAGTCTTGCCAACCATGGACAAGTCGTGGCCTCACCAAATCTGGCAGGGCCTCACTCAGCTATGGTGAAGGTGGCCTCAACATCACTAGGCAAGGCTCGCCTACACCAGTGGTCGGTGAGGGTGAGCCTTGCCAGCCAGCTCAAGAGGAAGGAGGAAGGAGGAAAAGGAGAAAAAAAATAAGAGAAAGAAAAAAAAAAGAAAAAAAATATATTAATGAAAATTTCGAAAAAAAGTAAAATATTAATTAAAATTTTGTCCACGTGAATGCCAGCCAATCAAAATTAGCCTAATAGATTGAATTTGCATAATTGCAAAAGATTTATGATTGAATTAATAAAAAAAAGTTTATGACCGAATTGGAAAAATTACAATCGATTTAGGACTATTTTAGTAATTTTCCTTAGTGAATGAGCACCTAGTTCTTTATCATGATACAAAAATCAATACATTCATAGCTTGCATCGAAATGATTTGTGAAATTTGGCATGATTAGTGCATAAAAATTGATCTACATAGATTGATCTAAGTCAAGTGCAACTCGCCATAGCGATTCCATAGTCAATTTAACCGACATGCTGCCTAATATTCACTGATTGTAACCTTTATTTAACTAAGCTGAATCCAAAACTCGACTAAAGCCATCAACATACTGATGTCCGATCTTTATGAAAAGGAAGCACCTTTTGCCCCTTCCATTGTCCGTGCGGCCACAGATGTACTCCTAATCAATGATGAGAAATTAGATTAAAATATTTAGCAAATGGACCATCTTTTGCCGCAAGATCAACGGCTCTTTTGTCTTTTTGCCATTTGGTAGGGTCGGTTGAGATTTGAGCCCAATCATCAGCAAAAAATCCAAATCGTGACTAGACAGACACCACAGGAAAGGCTACAGAGAACGGAGAAAGACAAGTTTTGATAGTTGAGAAAGGACACACTACGCCCCAAAATGAGATTGTCCCGACTTCAAGCATTAATCAATCTCTCTTTAGGGCCTCCCCCCACACGTTCACTATATATACTGGCAGTACTCCGTGAATTATTCATCCGCTTGTCTTGCCAGATAATATCTTATCACTAGAGTATTGTGCTGGCAACCAACGTTCAAACTGGTACACAAATTTGTGAGAGAATGGCGAATTTAGTAGCAACAATGCGAGTTTCTGCTCTGATCCTTCTCATTGTCTCGATGCACATGAGTTGTCTCGAAGGAACAACGTTGTCTCTTGATGGAAAGGTCATGGAGAAAAGGGTTGATAGCCAGTCCTTATTTCGTAAACTAGGGTTTCGCAATGAGAAGCCAAGCGAGAGAAGGGCATTGTTCGACACAGCTAGGGTTGCACCAGAAGGACCCGACCCTCAACATCACTACATACCTCCGGCATTTTTTTAGAACGGGATGAAGATCATCTTCCCCATATGTCCTCACTGATGTCTCAACAACCTCAGCTGTTAATGTGCTGAATCACAAATTTAAAATAAATTGCATCACATGGATCCAGTCAAGATTGTGAGATGCCATATGGGTACACGGATGAAAATAGAGGATCCGCTGCTGCTTTCATGGCATGTCTTGATGAAGCTGCTGAGAGCTGTGACTCAATGACTTGGATCTACTTACAGGTGCCACGATATACTTAGTTGCATGTTGATATTGTCTGAGTGAATGATCTGTTTACTGAAGTTGATACTGCCAAGGCAAATGGGAGTGCAAAAGTAATATATTGGCAATATGGTAGAAATCCATATCAATAGCTTTTCGGTTTGTTGTTGTTATAATTCCAGCATTTGGCAGAAACAATTATCCAACATGCTTAATTAACCACATAGCTTCTTATCTTATTTTAAGAGTTGCTCACGCTCTTGGTTATTGTATCCTTCCTCCCGTGAATTTTTTTGTCGTTCAAACATGGTTCTTAAGCTTCACTTTTCAATTGCCCGAAATAAAGAAAAGTTTTGAACATTAAGATCTGGAACGGAATATGAGTCACGATACGTGACTATTGGGTGCAATTTTTTCAATAACACTGTTAGTTGTCAAAAAGAAATTGATGTGAAAGTAAATAGGACTACTTTTCCACGGCAATTCAGCAATTTTCTTGTGCTCTATTGATAAGTGTCCATCGCTGTTGGGATCGTCATTGTTCTATCTGCTTTCTGTCCATAATTTATTGCTTTCGTTTCAGAATCCTACGGATTTTGAAGAGGAACCATTCGCTGTCATTCGCAAATTTCCTTTGAAGCAATCTGTGATGCAGTCATGTGATCACATTAAAACGAATTCTCGGGATAATTGTAAAAAAAAGTCCTAAACTTATTGTATAAAGGTCAATTCAGTCCTAAAACTTTCAATTGTACTAGTTTAGTCCTAAATCTTTTGAATATTTACCAATTTAGCATAAACCAATTATTGAATATTTGGTTGGAGTGACTATGTTGGCAAATCATTAAAAGGTTTAGGATTATATTGACAAATTTTCAAAAGGTTTATGATTATATTGGCACAATTGAAAGATTTTGAACTAAATTGACAAATCGTCAAAAGATTCAAAACTAAATTGGACTCCGTATAATAGGTTTAAGACTTTTTGAACAATTTCCCTAGAATTTCATGGCTCGAATACAGTTAGACTTGGTTTTTTTTTTTTTTTTTTCAATAAGCCAACTATATTACCTAATTTTCATTATGTAATTCTTATATATAAAATGTCACGCCCCGATCCTCCGAGCAGGCGAACATCCCACTCTGGTCGATTCAATTGCGACTTCCCAGGACGAGTCGTCGACCCATTCATTTTATTATGCACATGCGGAAGTGAAACAAATCCCCTGACAACAAAATACGGGATAGAAAAGCAGGAAGCAAAACCACAACATAACACTTTCATAATTCAACAGAGTTACAAACAGAAGCCTATAGCCAAAGGTCTACAAAAGACCGACTCTTAAAAGGAACTGGCCCTACGATCTACAAGTCGGACACGTTCTCCAATCTTATGACTTCACCTCTGCGACTCCTCAAGGCCAATCTAAGCCATCTGGCCGCTCCGTCCACCAGGGACCTGAAATTTTGATTCCCCAAACCGGGATGAGACAATGTCTCAGCAAGTTCAACCCCCTAAACCCCTATTAGAAAGAAAATACACCCCGGGTGGCCTAGCCACATCACACAGAAGACTTACCTCGCCTCAGTTCCTTCCTGCAGGTTAGCATAATTCAAACCACACAATCTCAGGTAATAATGATAATTCAAACAATTGGAACGCCATCACTTTCATATAAATCACAGTCGAACTTAGCACGCATTCCAATTATTATTCACTGCCACACAAGGGCATAGCCTACTGCCATTCGGCTATCTACTAGCACATAGCCAGAGCATCGCCTCCCCACCTTGGAGCGCAGCTTCGTGAGACATCGACGGCGTTCCCGAAGGAGCATGGACCCGAATCAAGCTGCGACCCGCATCCACCACGTGGGCATCCCATATAGGGGCAAGTCCGGCTCAATAGCCCAGGACGATTCCTCTTAGTTATCACACAGCCAAAGCATACTCGGCCCAGGACACTTGCATTTCACTCAATGCTTCTATTTAAAATAGTGATCCCGGCCATTTTTCTTCATATTAAAAACATTTCAGAAATTACTCACGTGTGTGGGAACACGCTAATTTCGAATAAAAAGCCAATATCTCACTTTTCCAAATTCCACTATTTAATATAATTATTAAAATCCAATTCTTGCATCAAAACCCAACACTTGGGTTTTTATGAAGAAATCCATATTTATCACAATCAACACCCAATTTGCCACATCCATTCATCAAATTCAAATTTTAAATGCACATAGCAATGATCGACGAAATTCTGAGAATTTAGGGTCCCAAAATAAATTTTCGAATTTATTAAATAATTAAATTTATTCCGAAAATTAATATAATAATAATATCCATATTTTTCACGATTCACGCTCAATTTATGATATCCATTCATCAATTTCACAATCTGACTACACGGCAGCGATCGGCACGACATTCTGAGCAATCGGGGTCAAAAATAATTTTTCCGTTTTTTTTTTTAAATAAATAATAATATTTTAATAATTCCGGATTATAATATAATATTATAATTTCCAGAATTCGAAATCATTTAAATAATTCAAAAAGAAAACCCCATTATGTCACATCAAGGCTTTATATTAAATAAACTCCCTTAACCTTTAATTTAATCACACTTTAAGCTAATTAAACACATTAATATAATCCACACTTAAATTAATTAACTAACCACCTAATCACAATTAACATAAACTAAGCACACCTAAAGCGTAATTAACCCTCTAAGCGAGGTTTAGTGAGTTAAACTCATCGGATTAGCGAACCGAGCGGACCAAATCGACGAGGACGACGTGAGGATCGATTTTCCTCAAAGCGGGCCGAGCATCCGGGCTCGGGAAGGCGGCCAAAACGGGCCAAATAGGTGCTGCCATACCCATTTTCCAGCCACTGTTTTGGGGCCGACGGAGGAGACGGCGGCGGTTCGGGCGCGGAACCGGCGGAGAAGTGGCGGCTGCAGCTCGGCGGTCGCTCGGACGGCGGGCGGCGGCCATGCGGGCCTCACGGTGGCCGGAGATGGGTTGGACGGCTCCGGTGAGCTTCCTCGATCCGGAACGGCCGCTCGGACGAAGGAGAGGAACCCGCGACTTGGCTTGCTAGAAACGGGCAAGGCGAGGCTTCGGCGGCCCAGGCGGTGGTTCCGGCTGCTGTACGGCGGCGAGGCGACCTTCGGCGAGCTCCACGACGGTCTGAGGAGGCTAGACGACGACCCTGGACGAGCGGACAGAGGCGGACCAGCGGCTGGACTCTTGGCTGCACGGCCCGGACGCGACGGGCGAGCTAGCTGGTCCGGCGACGTGCGACGGTGACGGGTGGCTCCGGGCGGCTGCTCGACGATCTCCCTTCTTCGCTGGGCGTCCGAAGAAGAAGATGCAGAAGATGGAGGAGGGAGAGGGAGCCGACGGGAGAGAAGGAAGGAGGAGAGAGAGGAATGAGAGACAGAGAGATGGGACCACTTTTCTTTTCTTTTCTTTTTCTTTTTCTTTAACCCACAAAATGGCCCACCATGACCTAGGATGACATCACACTCCACTATCTCTCATAACCTCTTCCAATGGGTTCACTTGCAATTTCCGCCGAGGTCCAATTCTTGTACATTCAATTCTTCATTTCCACTTGATTCTCTTCCAATTGAATCAAATTGAAGTCCATAAAATTAATTCAATGTCACCACACTTCAATTTACATCTTCACTTGTCCATAGAACCAACTTAAGTCCTAAAAGTACGACCAAAAGCGGGCCTACTAATTTCTCGAGCCAAATTAGCCATTTTATGATTTAATTGCCGAAAAACTCTGATTGCAAGAAAAATCTTCCAAAGATGATTCAATGATCCTGAAATGATTTGTGACACACTCAGACTTTCAATTTTTGAATTCGATCTCAATTCCACGGTTAATTTCACTTTGGCACGATACTAGCGCGGCCCAAGCTACCGGGTAGCCTTTAGAAATTTTCACGCATTTGACCTGTGGTTGATCATCTCAAGCCACAATGTACATCTTTGAAACATTGGCGACTTTCGGTTGTCGAGGTAAATCTCAAGATTTCAAATACGAACACAGGGTACCCAATCAACGAGAAGTCGGTCCGGTGTCGATCGACAAGGATTATGCGATCCGGTGGAATCACCCCACACGATCACATGCCTCGTCGAGTCGACCTATCTCCGATCTCTAATCGATTTTTATTTGTGCCGTAATGACCCTTGTAGATTAGCTCGGTCGAAAGGTCGCTTCCCGATCAAATTCTCGAGTCGATGCATTAGAAACTCTTAACGGCTTCACCCGATAGACTAGTTTTCACCTGAGTGGCCGTCTCAAGGAAATGAACTATATGCGTGCCAACGAAATGCCCGTCTCAAATTATTGAAAATAGGATTGGAAAATCGAGATGTCACATAAAAGGCTATTGTTTTAGATGATATGATTGCCAAAACAAACGGCAGACAATAGATGCCGCATCGCCACAACCTACTATGTTGATGTCATGCCGATTTGCTAGCCACTCATCATTTGCAACTAGATTGTCAATATAGCGATTTTGTCTGTTATCATTAGGAGAATCCAAAACTCAAAGAAATATTATTCTTTATCTGCCTTTCCACATAACACTATAAGCGTATGATGGTTGATATAGACATGGCTTTTGGATGTATGTATATGGGTAAATAAAAAGGAGTAATACAATTAGCCAGTTAGGTCTAGTGACCGAGGTGAATGATTGAACCTATGACAATATGTTTGATTAGACAACAAAGTTAGATCATAATTGTTAGGTCATTTTATTTTCAAATCATTCTTGATTCAAATAGTTTTCTAAATCTACCTTCAAACAATTGGTCAATAGGTTCCATCATATTGGTTTCACCTTCTTTAGATAAGGTTCAATTTAGATAACTCTAGGTTATTGGGTCCACTAGAGTTTTAGATAATTCAAGTATAGGTATTTTGCATATAGCCATGTTAGTATTGACTATCACATTCCACATTTAGTTTACATTGTGTTTAGCTTGATATCATGTTTAATTCATTCATATAATTCAAGCTGGGTCGATATCAAGCTACTTAGTGTTGAGGTTGTATTACATCAATTGTGGAATGGTCAGTGGTCAGTTTATAAGTGTCAAGAAAAGTCTTATCCTTTGAATTAGCTTTTGGGGTGAGAGAGGCTCAAGATTACCCAACACTAGTATCATAACCCAAATTGCCAACAAGTCTGGACCTAACAGTCACACAAGAGAGTTGCAGGTTGTTGTAGCTCCAATCTAGACCCGATGTATGAGGGGAAGATTGTTGAGGTTGTTTCATATCGGTTGTGAAAGGGCTGGTGATTGGTTTATAAGTGTAAGAGAAAGTCTTACCCTTTAAACTAACTTTTGGGGTGAAAGAGGTTAAAGACCACCCAAAACTTAGTATTTGTTTCCTTAAGTGTGGGTTATTTTGAATTCCAACGGGATTGACTTTCTAAGTGAACTTAGGTTGAGTTACATTGGTTTTTGGATGAAATGATTCTTTGGTTGAGTCAGAAATTGTCATCTATAAGTTTGTAGAATTGGCTCAATGAGTTTGCATTTTTTTTTCCCTTATGGCCATCGGAGCCATTCTACTTACTCTTAGGAGTAAAAGATTTTGCTCTTTTGTCTCTTTTCCATTTGGAGCACTTTCTTTCCTTAGTGTCGGGTAGGAATCGAGCCCAATCATAAGCATAAAATTCAAAATCATGACTAGACAAACACCTTGGGAAATACTACATAGAATAGAGAAAGACGAGTTATGATGCTTTAGTGGTAAGGAGGGCAATGAAAGATAGAGAAGACAAAAGTATAATTTGATGACAATTGTCACATAAAATAATATGAAATCTCAATTTTGAAAAACGACATAAAAAGCCAAAAAGCCCTAACACGAGCTTGTCCCATCTTCAAATACTAAGTAAACTCTCTTAAGGTTGCAATTGGTAGTCCGAATTTGGATTCGGTTGTAATAGTAACTTTGGTTCACATGATATTATTATATTAATCGTTTAATAATTATTCAAATTCTTTAAAAAAAAAACATATTGGCTATGAAAAAGGGCAACTCTTATGAAAATGTACAATTCTTATAAGAATGCGCAATTTTTATGAAGGGATGCATCTCATGTGAAGACTGAAAATACCCCTTGATGGAAAGCACCTATTAAAGGTACTTATAGAATGCACCCATTGATAACTCATATAAATAGTCTGATCCTCTCTCTACCCAAGATAACGAAATGTAGTATTTTATCTCCATCTCACAAAATACTGTAAGGCTAAAGTGGGTTAAGAAAAACAAATCGGATTTCTTCATTTTTCTTATTTCTACAATAATCATTTTCTCAAAATTATTGCTATAGATAAAGATACGTCTTCATCCCTCTTGTTGTGAATATATTATAAAGATCTAAGACTCTTTAATTCATAATTTCTACATAAATAATTGCTTTATTGCTTACAATTGATATCAGAGCATGATTTAGAATCTCATGATTTTATTATTATTAAAAATATACATGGTTTTGTTAATGATCTCCCATTAATGCTCATTGAATTGATTAATGCAAGTACTTGCTTAATGAAATTGCTTTGCTACACAATTTTATCATGAAAGTGATTAAATCTTAGTATTTAGAGATAATCAAATTATGAAACAATTATTGTGTATTACCATTTAAAATTCAATTAGAAATAATTTGTTAGTCACCAAATTGGCCGTACCTTAAGGTCTCTTGAACTTTGAAATTTTATAATGTTTAAATCAATTACCCTTGACTAATTGATTCTATGACTGAAATTAATATATTACATATCTTTATTGGCATCATGGGCATATTGAAGTTTATTTATTATAAGAACTTAAGGATTTACCCAAAGGTTAATCATTTTTTTATAATTCATAAAGGTAATAGTTAGTAATTAATATGTTTTGTTAGATTTGTTTGTATATCCAAAGATAGAAAATAAATTTTAATGAGGTGTATTTATGATTACAAAAAAATTTATTACCATCATTATGATTTAATATATGTCTATATACCGTACGATCAACAAGGAAAACTACAATGTAGATGGATTATTTAATTTGAATCTAATTATGCGATGTTCTTAAAGCATTTATGTATAAGGACACCTAGACTCTTGGAGTGCCAAAAGTTGGCACAAATGGACACTTAAGTGCGAAAGTTATGAAAGTGACATTTAAGTATTAAAATTGAAGTAAAATGGATCGCTGAAGGTGTCAATCCAGCCAAAATGCTGATGTGGCGATTTTTTGGCAAAGTGAGTGCAAAACGGCGTCATTTTGGTGCGACATGGTAAAATTTAATTTAATTAAATTAAATTTAAAACTAAATTTATTTAAAAAATTAAAAAAAATTAATTTTTGCACTTGCCGCCTCTCCTCTTTTTTTTTTTTAAAATTTTTAAATTTTTAATTTTTAAAATTTTTGTATTTAAATGTTTTAAATAAATTTAGTTTTAAATTAAATTTAATTAATTTTTATATTAATTTTTTACTACGTCAGCACAAAAAAAATGTCGTTTTGGCATTGTTTAGCCACGTCAATGTACAAAACGTCGCCGTTTTACAATTATTTCGCTGGAAATTGTGCATGTTAGCATTTTGGTCGAATTTTAGCTGGATTGGCACTTAAGTAATCCATTTTGCTTCGATTTTGGTACTTAAGTGTCACTTTCGTAACTTTTGGCACTTAAGTGTCCATTTATGCCACATTTTGGCACTTGAAGCAATCTTTTGCCGATATATAAGTGTTTTCTCGAATATTTGTGGTATATGTACATATTCTCAAAGTATTGATGTATAACCCTTGGGTACCCAAAGGTTAATCAATTTCTTATAATCTCTTTGTTTGTTCCCTTATTCAATAAAATGAATTTCTCTTATTGGTGTGAACAAGTTTAATGTCACTTGGGTGTCCTAAATATTGATTTGGCTCTCCAAGTTGAATAACCGACTGCTATTATTGATGAAAGTAGTGATGAAAAGTCTTTCCCAGAACTACCAGATGTTAAGGAATTATGAAATATGTAAAAGGGTGTTTTCAAACCATTGATAAGTTACTTGATTGTATATTGATGAGCACTTTAACCGAAATGAAATACAAATGTTCATGTCACGCCTTGATCCTCCAAGCTCGTGCCCATCCCTCAGTGGTTGATTAAATAGTGACGTCCTAGGACGCGTCGCCGACCTATTCATTTTAATACATATGTAAAAGCGAATATTTAAATCCCCATACAACAACGAGGTGGGATAGAAAAGCAGGGCTACAAATTTTTCAAATCACAACACACTTGTATACACATCAAACTATGTCATATACAATATTAGCCGATATATGCAGGGTCTACAAAAAAGGGGGTAGAGTGCTACAGATCCTCTAATCATTCGAGTCTTTAACTGAATAGTCCAGGGACCCTGGATCCGACAGACTCGGGTCTACCACTGAACCACCTGGAGAGTTTGCCGTGCCTTTTCCAAAAGCAACCTCTAGCACCGATATAGAGACCTCAGATTTTGGTATGGGACATTCTCTTTGTCCATTCCACTCACAACGATACCGTGATCTATATTGATGGGGTACCTTATGGGGTAGACCTGCATCAACCCAGACCATGGACCTGACGAGTTTATAGACGCATCCCCTTGGTTTCCCATGGAGCGGAATATAAGATACCTGCTCACTGACCTTCTTTGACTAGCCAAAATACTCGAGAGGAGCTACCATCTAAGGACTTGAAAAGGTTATCCCACAACGGGATGAGATGATGTCTCAGCAAATTCACCCCCTAAACTCTGACTAGAAAGGAAATGTGCCCCAAGGCTATCTAAGTACGCACAAAACAGAGGATTTACATTTGCCTCAGTTCTTTCCTACAAGTCAATACAGTTCACACACTCAACCAGACAATTCAATTTAATCGATTCAACCCCAATGATACTATCTATCAATCCATCTAATCAATATTATCTATCAATTCAATACTATTTATCCAGTACCGTCAACACTAACTATGCTCACACAAGCTAAAACCGATAGATAATAACTCGCACAAGCTAATATAGATAGATAGTATAGCTCATCAAATTGATATATGCTCACCAAAGTTGACATATGTATATTATACTCGTCCACTAACGATTTCACCATTTTCGAGAATACCCAGTAAAAATAATCGTGTGTGGGTACATGGTAGGTCTCAGCCAATAGTATAATATTTTTAATTCATAAAATCCCACTAATTATATAGTCGATAAAAACATTTTTGGCGTTGTAAACCGACACCCGATAAATTTCTAATTATATACTCGTCCACTAACTATTTCACCATTTTCAAAATACCCAGTAAAAATAATCATGTGTGGGTACATAGTAGGTCTCAACCAATAGTATAATATTTTTAATTCATAAAATCCCACTAATTATAAAGTCGATAAAAACATTTTTGGCGTTGTAAACCGACACCCGATAATTTTCTAATTAAATACTAAGAATACTAAATTTTGGGATAAGTACCCAAAATTACAATCAATACTCAATTTGCACAATTTAGCACTTAATTAAATAAACCATTCATACTATTGCAATCGGTACAAACTTTTGGTCATTAGGTATCCCGATCTAATTTTCAGAATAATAAATAAATAAATATTTACCAAAATTAATTAATAAATACCAATAAAGGCAGCTTATGCCAGAAAAGCCTAATTAAATACCGAAATAGGCCCGGAAAAATTTTGAACCTAACTAGATAAATACTACAGCTTATCTAATTTCTAATTACACTACTCTAACCACCTAATGTGCAATAATGATTAATTAAATTGTTAATCCATTCTAACTAACCACCTAATCTATACTTAACCTAAATTAATCAACCCTTAAGAATAATTAACTTCATAAACGAGAGATTAGTGAGTAAAATCATCGGTTTTGCGATCCGATGAGTTGACTAGGATGGCAAAGTAGTGATAATTGACAAACTCCAAAGGGGGGCACCTTTCGAAGCCCAGAAGTGATCCAAAGTAGGCCAAACAGTGCATGGCTGACCCAGGGGCTTAGGTTTTATTGTCGGGACGAAGGAGCTGCTTCGAAGGCCTGTTGGGTTAGAAACAGCCAAGGAGGAGGATCGGTGGCTTGGATGAGTGGGCAGGGGCGACAGCGAGGCTTCCAGCGACCATGACGGTGACAAATGGTGGCTTGGCATACTCGATTTGACAGGACTCGAGCTCAAGAGGACGCGCGGGGGTCGCGGGTGGGCGGGACAATGCGCGGGGATGCATGGCACGGCGGCGGCATGTGACGGGTCCGGGCTTCAACGGGCGTCGACGGGGAAGGGGAGGAGCTAAGCTTGGTCTCTCTGTATTTGTAGAGCTTCTAGGAGTTGGAAATGGAGAAAGCAACCGGTGGAGAAGAAGAAAGGGACAGCTTCCTTGGAGGGGGCCACCTTGGCTCAATCCTACCACTTTTGTCCCCTTGACCATGCCCCACCATAGCCGACCGACTCCCACAGCCTCTTGCAGCCCTCAAGCTTCCTTTAGAAGCTAATGAGATGATCCAAAGGTGGTGGACCAAGGAGGGCTACAAATTTTGCAACATTTCTCTCAATTTCACTTCAATTCCCACTTGAATTAAGTCAATACAACTCCCATAAATTCCACAAATGAGTCCTCAATCAAATTGTCATTTTTCCACACCAATAAAACCAACTTGTGTCCCAAAAATGCGATAAAAAATAGTCTTCGAATTTTTCGGACAAAAACGACCTCACTTTGAAATTTCACCAAAAATCTCAGTTTGCAAAAAAATCTTCAGAGGATGAGTGGACGTTCCTAAAATGACTTGTGATGTGATAGAACTTTCAGATTTAAATTCGCAGTTCATTTCAATCCGGTGCAATTTTAGCCTGACCTAGCCTACCGAGTAACTTTTAGAAATTTTTGGTACAATTGACCCATGATCGATTTGTTTCAAGTCACAATGTACGTCTTTGACACATTAATGACTCTAGTTTGTCGTGAAAATCTCGAGGCTTTAAATACGGACACAGAGTACCAAAAAGACAGAAAAATCAGCATAATGCCAATTAAATGAGAATTTCGCAATCTGGTGGAATCACCCACACTTTGATCACCTATCTCAGTCGAAACGACTTATCTCTAATCTATGATCGATTTTTAACTATGCTATAATGATCATTACGGATGAGCACGGAGTCGAGTTGTCGATTCCTAGTCAAATTCTCGAGTCTATTGAGTTAAAATACCTTAACGACTTTCCTAAATAGTCTAATTATCTCGGGAGTGATCAGTCAGAGAATAGCACTATAGGTGCGTCGATGAAAGACCTGATTTATCTAATTGAAAATAGAATTGAAATTTTCATGATATCACAACTCTTTCCTTCTTATAAAAATTTCGTCCTTGAAATTTCAACCATTACAATCTTTAAACAAAAATGTGGGGGTGCAATTGTCTCATCAAATCCTTACTTTCCCAAGTTGCTCCTTTAGTGCCATGGTGTTGCCAGACTACTTTAACCAACGGGATGGTCTTGATACATAGAATTTGTTATTTTCATCCACCATCTTAACTGGGCTTTCAACGTACAACACTCTATCATCCACGATCAATTTTTTGAAATGAAGCACGTGGGTCGGGTCTGCCTCATACTTCCTCAATATCAACATGTGAGATGTCATGTACTTGCGCTAGTGTCAGCGATAATGCAAGATGATACACTAGGATTCCAATTCTCTCAAGAATTTCAAAAGGACCTATGTGTCTCGGACTCAGTTTTCCCTTCTTGCCAAAGTACGAAGTACCCATCATTAATGAAACCTTAAAAAACTTGATCACCAACTTGAAATTCCAAAGGTCTCGGCGCTTATCGTGTAGCTTTTCTAACGGCTTTGGGTAGTCTTTAATCTGCCTCTCATGATTGCAATTGCATCCACTGGCTATTTAACTAACTTTGGGCCTATAATCTTTCTTTCCCCAACTTCATCCCAACCTACTGGCGTTCTGCATGTTCTGCCATACAATGCTTCGAAATAAGACATCTGAAGGCAAACTCAACAAGATGAAGTTGTTCTTCCCAGCTTCCCTTGAAATCTAGCACGCAAGCTTGCAGCATGTCCTCAAGGGTTTGGATCATTCTCTCAAAGCGGCCATCCGTCTGAAAATTATATACCATACTATCTTTTGAGCTTTGTTTCTAAGGCAGCCTGCAAACTCTTCCAAAAGGCAGCTGTGAATCTCAAGTCTCGGTCTAAAGTTATTGTTACCGGTACTCCATGCAGTCGAACTATCTGACACACGTACAACTCTGCGTGCCTTTCCAAATCAAGGTCCTTGCATACTACAATAAAGTGAGCCGACTTTGTCGGTTTGTCAACCACTACCCAAATGGAATCATTACCTCTTTGACTCCTCGACAAGCCGGTCACAAAGTCCATCGTGATGTACTCCCATTTCCACTCGAGAATCTCGAGAGGTTGCAAAGTTCCAATGGCTTACAATGTTATGCCTTCACCTGTTGACACGTCAGACACTTGGCGACATGCTTGGTGATATCCACCTTCATACTGCAGACCACCGGTAGTGTTGAAGCAAATTCGATACATCTTCATACCGCTAGGATGAATGCTAGAACTAGTACGATGAGCTTTTGATAAGATTTCCTCTCTAAGCTTTGCATCATCGGTACACACAATCATCCCCGAAACCTTAGTGTTTCGTTCTTAGAAATCTGAAAATCAGCCATTCTCTTATCAATGTCCTCTTATAAAATCTTATGAACATTTAGGTTTGTTGGCTGAAGTGCCTTGATCTGATACGAACATCCGGCTCACCCCGAGGGTACCATAAGATTCGAAAGGTGGCCTATCTCAAATTTGAAAATCGAATCTCGAGCTCTCTCAAGTAAAACCCATTCCTTAACTATCATCTGTGCGACTGAAAACTTCTGACTCAAGGCGTCAGTGACCTTATTCGCCTTTCCCTGGTGATATAAAATATCACAATCATAATACTTCAGAAGTTCCATCCAACGACGTTGTCTCTTATTTAACTCCTTCTGAGAGATTAAATACTTGAGAATTTGATGATCAGTGAAGATTTGGAATCTTTTCCCACACAAATAATGTCTCCGAATCTTCAAAGCGAAAATGATTGCTGCAAGTTCTAAGTCATGCGTCGGGTAATTCAAGTCGTGAGGTCTCGACTGGCGAGAGGCGTAAGCAACAATCCTCCCATGTTGCAACAGCACGTAACCCAGTCCTCTTAACGACGCATCACTATAAATCTCATACCCTCCAGGACCAGATAGAATGGTCAGGATAGGTGCAGTAGTCAGCTTCTACTTAAGCTCTTGGAAACTATGCTCGTACTTGTCTATCTACACAAACTTCTCTTCTTTCTTCAAAAATCGAGTCAACGGCGACGCTAAAGCTGAAAATTCCTCCACAAACCTTCGTAGTAACTTGCCAAACCTGGAAAGTTTCTAATCCGTATCACTATAGTCGGTCTTGGCGGTTGATCAACTGCTTCAATCTTGGTTGGGTCCACGGAGATTCCTTCACCTGAAATCACGTGACCTAAAAAATGCTACATGAGTCAACCAAAACTCGCACTTGCTAAACTTAGCGTACAATCCATGAATCTTTAGAGTCGTAGTACCATTCTCAAATGACTCATGTTCTTTAGCATATCTCGAATACACCAAAATATCATCGATGAACACGATCATGAACTGATCCAGATATTCTTGAACACTCGATTCATCAAATCCATAAAAGCAGTTAGGGCGTTCGTCAAATCGAATAGCATTACAATGAACTCGTAATGGCCGTATCGAGTATGAAATGCTGATTTTGGAATGTTCTCCTTCCTGATCCTCAGGTGATGATATCATATCCTCAAGTCAATTTTTGAAAATATCGACGCTCCTTGTAACTAATCAAACAAGTCATCGATCCTCGGCAGTGGATACTTGTTATTGATTGTCACCTGATTGAGTTAACGATAGTCGATGCACAAATGCAACAAACCATCTTTCTTCTTCACAAATAGAAGCTGTGCCCCTCAAGGTGATGCATCATGATGTATAAATCCATTATCCAACAACTTTTGCGTCTGCACCTTTAGTTCTTTCAACTCAGATAACGACATCCGATAAGAAGCCTTAGAAATTGGCTTTGTCCCAGGTGCTAATTCAATCACAAACTTGATCTCCCTCTCTGGCGGTAGGACTGGCAATTCCTGCGGAAATACATTTGGAAATTCTTGCACCATTGAGATATCTTCAATCTTTAGCTCCTCAACTGTCGTATCCATGACAGTTACCAAGTAACCTTGACAACCCCCGTCTAACAAACGGGTTACCTCAAGCAACGAGATCAATGTAATCAAGGGTCCTCCTTGACTTCCAACAAACTCGAAACTCTCACCATTTAACGGGTCAAACTGAATCGCTTTACAATAGCAATCCATCTTAGCTCGTTACTTGGAGCCAGTCCATGCCAATTATCAAATCAAAGTCATATATGGCTATGACTAATAAGTCTATCCTCCTCTCTCGCTCACCAATCGCTAACTTGCAACCAAGACAACCCAATATAGCTAACACCTTATCCTTTAACAATGTAGATATGCTAACAACTGACTCCAGCAATTCAGGACTTAATCCTATCAGCTTAACATATTGGTCAGCGATAAAAGAATGAGTCGCTCCAAGGTCAAATAAAGCACAAGCAGCATGATCGTTTAGCGAAATTGTACCTGTAATTACATCAGATACATCCTCTGCCTGACCTCTTGTGATGCCATACACTGTTCCTTGAGCTGGGGGTTTGATTTGTCTACCCTGCGGTGCGTTTTGCGGTGTGAATCCTCTAATCTAACCCATTAGTGGTGGCGGCGATAATTACTATTGTACCCTTTATCTTCTAGGATAATCTCTAGCCATTTGACCCTGTTGGCCACACTCAAAACATGCACCACTGAGCCATGTCGCCTTCCACAGAAGCGACACACGCTATTTTGATGTGGTGCTGACTTACCAACTCCACCCTTCCTATTAGGCGGAACCTGAAATTTTCCTCCGGTCATGGGCCTCTTCCCAAACCAGTTTCTATCTCTATTTGAAATGAACCTCAATCTCAACAAGGTGACTCGTTCATTCTGATCTCTCTCTATTAACTGGGCCCGTTCATAAAGGTCGTTATAGTTCTTTAGATTCAATGGCACTAGCGGGCTTCTTACTTCCAATCTGAGCCCATCTTTAAACCTTCTAACTCGGTTTACCAGATTCTCAACCAATTCGGGGGTGTACTACGATAGTTCCACGAACTTCGCTTCATACTGATCTATAGTCATTGTACCTTGGCGAAAGCGCTAAAATTCCACCATCTTCAGTTCTCTAGCACTGTCAAAGAAATACTTGTTGAAGACATTGACAAAGGCGTTCCACTTCGGGACTACACCTTCAGGGAATATTATTCCTTGGTTGGCTCTCCACCAAGTACTTGCAATTCCCTATAGTTGGTAGGTTGCAATGACTACCTTCTCCGCCTCAATACACATTAATAGTGCAAAGGCCTTCTCCAAGCCTTGGATCCATAGAGCTGTAGCTTCGGGTTCTCCTGCCCTAGTGAACTTTGGTGGGTTCAACTTTAGAAACTATTCCACTAGCTTATGCATCGGTCTCCTAGCGACCCCGTTTCCTGGTGGAACCTTAGTAAGTGCGGCTACAGGTGTGGCAGCAGTAGTAGCAGCATCTGCGGCTGCATTAGCGACAGTTGTGGTAGTGGCAATTGAAGCGGCGGCACTGGTAGCTTGAATCTGAGCCTGCTAATCCATCCTATTTCCCAACATCTCAAGTGCTTGCATGATCCCAAACCTTGGATCCTTAGCACCAACGGGAGCGGTGCTACTCTTGGCGCTAGCTTGGCGGCATTCTACCACGACCTCCTCGTGTACCAACCCTCGTCGACGTCCTACCCCAAGTAATGGGCCCTATGGTTCTCTTTTTAGGAGTCATATACTCCTGATCACTCATGATGCAAGTTTTCTACTGAAATTTGCCTTCCAATTTCACACAGAATTAGAAGCTGAGCGACCCCAAACAAAAAATTCTACTAAACAACTATTACAAACATGCACCAGCATGAAATAAAGGCCAATTCTACTAACTATCCCATAAACCATCGCACATTATCACTCCAACCACTAACCTACTCTTATACCACTTAATGGGGATGTCATGCCCAAATCCTCCGAGCGCGTGCCCATCCCTGTGGTCGATTAAATAGTGACGTCCTAGGATGCATTGTTGACCCATTCATTTTAATATGCATGCGGAAGCAAATAATTAAATCCCCAGAAAACAACGAGGTGGGATAGAAAAGTTGGGTCCCAAATTTTCAAAATCACAGCACACTTGTATACACATAAACTATGTCATATACAATATCAGCTGATATATATAGGGTCTACAAAAAATGGGGTAGAGTGCTACAAATCCTCTAATCATTCGAGTCTTCAACTGAATACTCTAAGGACCCTAGATCCAACTGACTCGGGTCCACCATTGAACCACCTGAAGGGTCTGCCGTGCCTTTTCCAAAAGCAACCTCCAGCATTGACATAGGGACCTCAAATTCCGGTATGGGACCTTCTCTCTGTCCATTCCACTCACAACGATACCATGATCTATATTGATGAGTTACTTTATCGGGTAGACCCGCATCAACTCAGACCACGAACCTCACAAGTTAATAGGCCCATCCTCTTGGTTTCCCATGAAGCGAAATATAAGATACTTGCTCGGTGACCTTCAGTTGGCCAACATGCTTGGGAAGAGCTGCCATCTAAGGACCTAAAAATGTTATCCCACAATGAAGTGAGACGATGTCTCAACAAGTTCACCCCCTAAACTCCGACTAGGAAGGAAATACATCATAAGGCTATCTAAGCATGCACAAAACAGAGGACTTACATTTGCCTTAGTTCCTTCCTGCAAGTCAGTATAGTTTACACTCTCAACCAATCAATTCAATTTAATCGATTCAACCCCAACAATATTATCTATCAATCCATGTAATCAATATTATCTATTAATTCAATACTCTCTACCCAGTACGATCAACACTGACTATGCTCACAGAAGCTGAAAGGGATAGATAATAGCATGCACAAGCTGATATCGATAGATAGTAGCTCCCACAAGCTGATATAGATAGATCATATATCTCACAAAAGCTAATATATGCTCACCAAAGCTGATATATGTATATTATACTCATCCACTGACAATTTCACTGTTTTCAGAATACCTGGTAAAAATAATCATGTGTGGGTATACGGTAGGCCTCAACCAAAAGTATAATATCTATAATTCATAAAATCGCACTAATTATATAGTCGATAAAAACATTTTTGGTGTTGTAAACCGATGCCCAATAATTTTCTAATTAAATGCGAGAGTACTAAATTTTGGGATAAGTACCCAAAATTACAATCAACACTCAATTTGCAACATTTAGCATTCAATTAAATAAATCATTCATATCATTGCAATCGGCACAAAATTGCGGTCACCAACTATCCCAGTCTAATTTTTTAAAAATAATAAATAATTAAATACTAAT
Source organism: Eucalyptus decipiens (assembly GCA_014182575.1). Classification (NCBI taxonomy): domain Eukaryota; kingdom Viridiplantae; phylum Streptophyta; class Magnoliopsida; order Myrtales; family Myrtaceae; genus Eucalyptus; species Eucalyptus decipiens. Next base: position 6,791,893 of record CM024612.1, on the reverse strand, counting down.
AAATGCAACTTAGGCCGAAAAAACCTAATTAAATACCAAAACGAGCTCGAAAAAATTCCCAACCTAACTAGATAAATACTACAATATATCTAGTTTCTAATTACACTACTCTAACCACCTAACGTGCAATAATAATTAATTAAATTGCTAATATGTTCTAACTAACCACCTAATCCATACTTAACCTAAAATAGTTAACCATTAAGCATAATTAACTCTCTAAGTGGAGATTAGTGAGTAAACTCACCAATTTTGTGATCCGATAAGTTCACTAGAACGGCGAAGTGGAGACGATCGACAAACTAAAAAGCAAGGGCACCTTTTGAAGCCCGAAAGTGGTTCAAAGCGGGCCAAATAATGCACAATTGACTTAGGGGCTTCGATTTTGTTGCTGGGACAAAGGAGTTGCTTCGAAGGCCAGTTGGGCTGCAAAATGGCCAAAGAGGATGACAGGTGGCTTTGACGAGTGGGCAGGGGCGGCGACGAGGCTTCCGGCGACCACGACGGCAATAAATGGTGGCCTGGCATGCTCGATTCGATAGCCTGAGCTCGAGAGGATGCAGCAGGGATCGCAACTAGGCAGGACGACACGCAGGGGACGCATGACACAAGCAAGCAACGTGCAGCGGTTGTCTGGGCTTCAGCAGGTGTCGACGGGCAAGGGTTGGTGCTGAGCTCGATTTCTCTATGATTTTCAGAGCTTCTAGGAGTTGGAAATTAAGAAAGCAACCAGTGGAGAAGAAGAAAGGGACAGTTTCCTTGGAGGGGGCCACCTTGGCTCAATTCTACCCCTTTGTCCCCTTGACCTTGCCCCACCATGGCTAGCTGTTTCCCACAGCCTCTTGCAGCCACAAAGCTTCCTTATGAAGCTAATGAGATGGTCCAAAGGTGGTGGACCTAAGGGGCTATGAATTTTACAATATTTCCCACAATTTCACTTCAATTCCCATTTTAATTAAATCAATACGGCTCCCATAAATTCCACAAACGAGTCCTTGATCAAATTGATATTTTCCACGCCAATATAACCAACTTGCGTCCCAAAAACGCAATAAAAATAGTCCAATGAATTTTTCGGACAAAAACGGTCTCACTTTGAAATTTCACCAAAAATCTTGATTTACAGAAAAATCTTCAGAGGATGAGTCGACGTTCCTAAAATGACTTGTGATATGATAGAACTTTTAATTTCTAAAATCAGATTTAAATTCGCAGTTAATTTCAATCTGGTGCAATTTTAGCGTGACCTAACATACTATGTAGCTTTTAGAAATTTTTGGTGCAATTGACCCGTGATCAATTTATTTCGAGTCACAATGTATGTCTTCGACATATTGGCAACTCTCGTTTGTTGTGAAAATCTCAATGCTTCAAATACGAACATAGGGTACCAAAAAGATAGAAAAATCAGTCTAGTGCCGATCGACGAGCATTTCACAATCTGGTGAAATCACCCACACTTTGATCACTTATCTCAGTTGAAACAACCTATCTTTGATCTATGATCGATTTTTAATTGTGTCGTAATGATTTTTGTAAATGAGCACGGTCGAGTCGTCGATTCCTAGTCAAATTATCAAGTCTATTGTATTAAAATCCCTTAATGACTTTCCCAGATAATCTAGCTATCTCATGAATAATCAGCTCAAAGAATAGCACTATAGGCACGCCATGAAATGCCCGATTTATCTAATTGAAGACAGAATTGAAATTTCAAGATATCACAGTTCACGTACCATGCATGAACATATACTTAAGATAACGAACTTAGTAGCAAATTTAAGGAATAGAGAAAAATGTAGATGAATAATTTTTAGTATAGTTCCTACTTAATTCCTTGTCTTATGATAACACTAGTCATTTCATATAAACTAGAACATCATAAAGGATAAGTGTAATGCAAATGAATTTGCCAATATGCTTGTTTAAGAGGAAACATGTAGCGACCTCAACTCCATCTCCGGGGTTTTGAGCAGCAAATGTTATTTTTGTGACGTCCCAAGCTCGTTGTCGTCTTGGTTCTTTTGGTCTTGTTATCATGCATATGTGGAAACGTGAACCAACAACTCCCTAAAAAAACAATAACTAGAAGACTGGGACATACATCACACAAAACATATTACTTCATATTACTACAGTACATTTATAACCCTTTTTTTTTCCTACGAGCCCTCTTTTCTTTTTACATCAAGCTACAAGCTTCCACATAGACTAAGAGAAATCCTATCTCCTCTAGTGTGACTGTAGCTTCCAAAACTGACATGAGATTTTCGTATCTATAAGTCTGAAAAATAAGGGAATAAGTAAACCCACTAAACTCCAATTAGGAGAAGCCTAACCATCAAACTAGATACATGAGCATAACCACAACAATGTCAAACAACAAATCAATAGTAAAATATATTCCAACAACTCACCCATGTTTATGACAAGAGCTCAGTTTACCTCTAATGCTTGAACAATTAAAACTATCACAAAGAACATGCACAAAAGGGGTTCATTTATTATCATAATTGTTCTTACAGTTCTTCCGGAATTCTCTAGACAACATCCTCTAATCCAAGGGTAAAGGCTGTCATCTGAACTTAGTCGGGCATTCGAAATCCATCGGGCATCTGAAATCATTCTAAATCCACCAGGCAACCCATTCTCATGGACAAGGCATCGCTACCAACGCTATATGACAATGAGTATTATTTTTCATTTAATAATAACACGTTATACAACACACAAATCAGTTTATTATTTTTCCTCTTAGCCCACACTTACAAGGCTCGAGGGCATGCTCATTACAAGTGTGTGCACGTCATGTTCTATTGTACCATAACTACATAATATGCTGGGCAAGGCATAAGGTTCATGGCCCGAACAAACTAGCCAAGTGTCGACCTACACCAAGCAAGACTTGAATCAGTACACCTCAATATCGACTTGCCAAGCATGGTTTGTTCTAAAACGCCTTGACGCCAATCCAAACCAAGCGAGTCTTACCCATGGCTTGAGGCACAACTTGGACCTAGCTTGAACAACTTGATGGGGCGATAGTGTAAGGCCAAGAGAAATGAAAGAATATGATGAATGGTGTGTGACTAGCAAAAGGGCTAAAAAATGATGGAAATGAATTGGGGGCTCCTCCTAGTTATAGGCACCAACCTCATAATTATTTATCCAAATAACCCAATCACATTTCTTGGGGTGGCACTGCTATAAAGTCAAGATGATAAGCCTAGTTTGCAGAGTGGCATGCCTAGGGCCTTAGTATAATGCTTGCCATCTTCTTATTAGATCACCTATTCCATGCCAACATAACTTAGCCTACTTGCTTTCTAAGAAGAATCTTATTGTAATGATAAACAAATCTCTATAGGGACACTTAAGTTAGTAACTAAGCTTCTTGCATTTAATGCTTAGATTTTATGTAATCATTAAGTTAGATATTCTTCACATGTCCTTAACAAAACTTACTCCCCAAGTTCTCTCTCTCTCTCTCTCTCGAATCTTCCATGATCTAAACTTATGAGTCACTGACTTCTCTTCCAAGTTAGATTTTTTGGCCATCATCACATAATCTTCCTAAGGCCACCTAAGCTAATGACTCACCATCTTCATTAATGGCTTAAATTTGGGCAATTATGAGGTTTGGATATTTACCACATGCCAAAATTCAAGAACTTGCTCCTCAAGCATTCTTGAATCTTCTACCATGTTTTCTCTTGATTGGTCCACATAAGCACTTGTTCATTCTCGGAGAATGAGCCACTTTAATTAGGTGGCACCCAAAAGGAGGTTACGTGGCACCTAGCTCATAGAGTAGCCATAATTGTCTAAGATGTCTCATTTTTATTGGAACACTTGTCGATGATCATTTATTTAATTGCCAAGATGAATCTTTGGTAATGATTACCAAATCTAGAAATATCTATCCAAAATGGTAAATCATTCTTCTTCAAGAAGAACCTAGGATATTTTAGTAAGTTATATTTTGTCCATTTTTAAAGAATATGGCAACCATGGGAAATAGGCCACAGAAGTGCAATCGAAACTGGGTAAGGGCTTTTTGTGTATATCCCCTATCGACCATTCCTACACACCCTAGATTCGTCGTGGTTATCATAGGCAAAAATTGCCTTATCGGCTAGGTCGGTGGCCCATGTCCCAGGCTCAATGGCCTAGTCCCACTATTGACATACCAATCCCTAGCCTACTAGTTGGAATAAAAAAAAAATGGTCTAAATTAAGGATGTTATAACTTTCCTCCCTAAAAAAATTCCGTCGCCAAAATTTAAATGCGTACCCGAGACTTAACTTCCCTTTCTTTTTAAAGTGTGATACTCCTCTTCATAGGCAACACCTTAAGAAAAACATGGTCGCTTACCTACGTGGCATTTTTCGTAAGTTAGACCGACTTTGGGCTAGTGATTTTCATTTTCCCGACCTTGTATCAATGAACCGGTCTTCTACAAGCTCAACTATACAGAGCCTCAAATGGAGCCATGCCAATACTTTACTGGAAACTTCAGCTCTGCCATGCTTCCGCTTTGCCACTCTAATTTATACTTATTTGGGATCTCTTGTCCAAATAACTTTGGGGGTTGCGGCTTAAAGAACCGTTCAACCAATCCTTGCGTAAAATGTTCACCATTTCCATTTCTGTTTCTAGTTGAGAAAACATTTCTTGAAGCTCAGGCTGCTTGTTGTTGTGTCTGCTACTCCATTAGGCTTCCAATGGTTGTAAAAGCTTGCAGAATTCCATTTAGTCGAGGGTCCAGATTCGACTTTCCTTTTGAAGTCACCCGATCTCAAGCACTCATGTTCTCTACTAGCAGGACAACTATAAGAAGTCTAAGAAAGTTTTTTCACATCACAATTAAAGGAAGTCATGAGCTACTACCACACAAGAAATCAATCAAGCAAACGATTGTGTGCATTGGGTATATTCCTAGCTCACTATCTCATGACTCCCAACGCACTTTATCACTCCAAGTAATAATCCCGCTCTGATACCAAAAATGTAGTGACCCCAACTCCATCTCCAAGGTCCTAAGTGGCAAAGGTTATTTTCGCGACATCCTAGGCTCCTCATCATCTTGGTTCTTTTTGTCTTGTTATCATGCACATGTAAAAACATGAACCAACAACTCCCCAAACAAATAATAGTTGGAAGATTAGAACATACATCACACAAAACACATTACTTCATATTACAACAATATATTCACAGGCCATTTTCTTCCTTTTACATCACACTACAAGTTTCCATATAGGCTAGAGAATTCCTATCTCTTCTAATATAATTGTAGCTTCCAAAAATAACGTGAGATTTCCGTACTTACAAGTCTGAAAAATAAGGAATTGAGTCGAAGACTCAATAAGTAAACTCACTAAACTCCAGTTAGGAGGATGCCTCGCCGTCAAACTAGATACATGAGCATAACTGCAACAATGTCAAACATCAAATCCATAGTAAAATATATTCCAACAACTCACCCATGTGTATGACAAGAGCTCGATTTACCTCTAATGCTCGAACAGTTAAAGCCATCACAAAGAACATGCACAAAAGGGGTTTATTTATTATCATAATTGTTCTTACAATTCTTCTGAAATTCTCTAGACAACATCCCCTAATTCGACGGTGACGACTATCATCCAAACTTAGTTGGGCATCCAAAATCCATTGGACATCCGGAATCCACCGGGCATTCGAAATCTATCGGGCATTTGGAATCCATCGAACATCCGAAATTCACCAAGCATCCCGTTCTCATGAATGAGGCATCGTCACCAACGCTATGTGACGATGAGTCTTATCTTTCATTTAGTAATCACAAGTTATACAACACACAAACCAATTTATTATTTTTCCTCTTAGCCCACACTTAAAAGGCCCGAGGGCGTGCTCATACAAGTGTGTGTGTGTCGTGTTCTATAGTACCATAACTACATGATATGTTGGGCAAGACATAAGGTTCGTGGCTTGAACTGACCGACCAAATGGCGACCTATGCCAAGCAAGACTTGGATTGGTACACCTCTCTACCGACCTACCAAGCGTGGTTCGTTCTAACACACTTCAACGCCGATCCGAACCAAGCGAGACCCTTCCATGGCCCAGGGCATAACTTGGACCTAACTTGGATAACTTGATGGGGCAATGGTGTAAGGCCAAGAGAAAGGAAAGAAATGGGAGAATGGTGTGTGAATGGCAAGAGGGCTAAAAAATTATGGAAATGAATGGGGGCTCCTCCTCTTTATAGGCACCACCGTCATCATTACTTATCCAAATGACCCAATCACATTTCTTGGAGTGGCACAGTTATAAAGTCGAGGTGGCAAGCCTAGTTTGTAGGGTGGCACGCCTAGGGTCTTAGGAGAACACTTGTCATCTTCTTATTGGACCACCTATTCCATACCATCATGACTTAGCCAACTTGCTTTCTAAGGAGAATCTCATTGTAATGATGAACATATCTCTATAGGGACACCTAAGTTAGAACTAAGCTTCTTGCATTTAATACTTAGATTTTATGTAATCATTAGGCTAGATATTCTTCACATGTCCTTAGCAAAACTTACTCCCCAAATTGTGTGTCTCTCTCTAAAATCTTCCATGGGACATCTAAGTTTATGAGTCACCAACTTATCTTCCAAGCCAAATTTTTTGGCCATCATTACATAATCTTCCTAAGACCACCTAAGCTAATGACTCACCGTATTCATTAATGGCTTAGATTTGGGTAATTATGAGGTTTGGATATTTGCCACATGCCTAAATTCCAGATTTTTTTTTTTTTGGTAAAAGGTAAGAAATATAATGAGTAAGGGCCAAATGTACAAAAGATCACATCACCAAGGACTTGCACTCTAAATTCAAGAATTTGCTCCTCAAGCATTCTAGAATCTTCTACCATGTCTTCTCTTGATTAGTCCACCTAAGGACTTGGTTCATTCTCGGAGAACAAGCCACTTTAATTAGGTGGCACCCTGAAGGAGGTTAGGTGGCAAATAGGTCAGAAAGTAGCCATAATTGCCTAAGGTGTCTCATTTTTATTGGAAAACTTGTCGAGGATCCTTTATTTAAATGCCAAGATGAATATTTGGTAAATAATTACCAAATCTAGAAATATCTTTCCAAAGTAGTGAGTCATACATTTTCAAGAAGAACCTAGGATATTCTAGAAGGTTCTATTTTGTCCATTTAAAAAAAATATGGCAACCATAGGAAGTAGGCCACAGAAGTACAACCGGAACTAGGTATGGGCTTTTTGTGTACATCCCCTATCCACCATTCTGACACACCCAGAATTCGTGGCCAAGCCACCCTGCATATGATTATCATAGGCATAAATTGCCTTCTCAACTAGGTCGGTGGCCCATGTCCTAAGCTTAATGGCATAGTTTCGCTATTGGCGTATCGATCCTTGGCCTACTAGTTAGAACCAAAAGAAATGTCAAAATCAAGGATGTTACAAAACAAGGTTAAAGAATAAAAAATCCCATTTTATTAATTTCAAGTGATTAGGAAGCTAAAAAGAATTCCATAAAAAAGGAAAAATGGAAGAGAAAGAAAAAAGGATTTCTCGATATAAATGACTCTTCTAAGGTTTTTCAAATTCACAAAAAAGAACACAATTTTATCAGGTGTTACTTTTGTAATAGATTGGACACTCAAAGAAATATTGCCTAAAACGTAAAACTTAGTTTAGAAAGAAATGTAAGCATTGTGTTTTAATATGTTTTGAATTAAACTCTACTAAAATTCTTTGCAATATTTAGCATATTGATTTTAGTGTCATCACTCATGTTTCGAATATAATGTAAGGATTTATGACAATCCAAACCATAAAACCAAATGAAAATTATGTATTCACAGGGAATAGAAACAAAGTTCTAGTTGAAGGCATCAACACTTGTTGGTTGATTTTCAATACTGGGCATTATTTGAATGTGTTTCAAACCCTTTATGTACTCACATTTTATCGCAATTTAGTTTCTTTATCAAAACTTGATGTAATGGAATTTTCTTTTGAGTTTTGTTATGGATATTTAAGAATAATAATATTATTCGAACTTGAATTTTATTTTATAGTAGTTTGAACTTGATAATGCTTTTGTTAATGACATTGCAACATAATGTCAACACCAAACACAATATAGTTATGAGAATGCTTATTTGTAATATAAACTTTTGGGTCACATATCCAAAGAAAAAATGCAATATTAGTGAAGAATGAAATTGTTTCAAATTTAGATTTCATTTATTTTGAATTGTGCATTGATTGTATTAAAAGTAAACTACAAAATACAATAAGAAAAGTGTCACAACAAGTATAGAGCTTCTTGAAATTATATATACTAATATATGTAGTCATTTTGATGTTTCATCTTTTAATAAAGGAACTATTTTATCATAGTCATCAATGATTTTTCATGTTAGGGTTATATTTATCTACTGTGTGATAAATCTCAATTAGTGAATACACTTATCATTTATATTAAAGAATTTATGAGGCAATTAGACAAAAAAGTGAAAATAGTAAGGTCAAATAGAGATAATCAATATTATGGAATGTATAATAAATCATGACAATAGTTGGGTCCATGTGCTAAATTCTTTGAAAAACATTATTTGTATTTAATACATGATGATGGATACAATATAAAAAAATGGTACAGTAGAATGGCATAATTATATTTTAATGAAAATGGTTAGTTTTGTGATGAGTTGTTCATATTTGCCCTTATCGTTGTGGATATATGCATTAAAGACTTTTATATGTTTATTAAATAAAGTTCCTAGTAGGAAGTTCCAAAGATTATTTGACTTATAGACAAGAAGGAAATGTAGTTTACGACACTTACATGTTTAGAGTAATTCGGTAGAAGTAATAATTTACAATTCATATGAAAAGAAATTGGATTTTAGAACTATCGGTGATTACTTCATTGATTATGTAGAAAAATTTAAAGGGTATAAATTTTATTGTCAAAATTATAGTGCGAGAATTATTGAATCTAGAAATGCTAATTTCATTAAAAATGGTGACATCAGTGGGAGTGAAAAAATGTGTGATGCTTGCCTTTAAGAAGTTAAGGTGAAAGTTGAAAAGAAGTTGGATTTTAGAACAACCGGTGATTACTTCACTAGTTATGCAAAGTGATCCAAAGGATACAAATTTTACTGCCAAAATTATAGTGCAAAAATTATTGAATCTATAAATGCTAATTTCATTAAAAATGATGATATCAGTGAAAGTAAAAGAATTCGTGATGCTTGCATTTTAAAAGTTAGGATGAAAGTTCCTATAACCAAATATTCTAAAGTTGTTGGTCTTGATATTTTTGTTCAACTCAACAATAATTAAGAACAATAAATAAAAGATCGAAGACTCTTCAATGAAAATGTTAATATTAAACTCACAATAGTTGAGCCATAAAATGTAGCATTAAGAAGATCTTAAAGGAGGCTGCTTATTCTACAAAAGTCCAATGACTTAAGAATTGGTAATGGTCCGGTTTATCTCACAAGTCATGGAATGTGATGATTCTTCTAAATGGTTTAATGGCATTGAAGAAGAGTTGAAATTTGTTGATCTAAATCAAGTTTGAGATCTTGTTGAATTATTTGAAGGATTTAGAAAGGTCAAATGTAAATGGACTTTTAAAACCAAGTGCAACTCAAAACTAATATCAAACAGTATAAGGCCAAATTTGTTATTAAAGGTTTTGCTCAAAAAGAATAATTTGATTATAAGGAGGCATATTTACCAGTTTTCAAGAAAGACTAACTTAACGGCTCATTACATTCAGAATCACGCCATATGAATGTCAAAATTGCATTTTTTGATGGAATTTAGAGGAAGAGATTTATATGGGGTAACCTAAGAGCTTTTTAGTTAAAGAAAAAGGAACACATGGTGTGTAAATTAGAAAAGTCAATATACAAACTTAAGCAAGCTTCTCGATAATGGTATGTTAAGGTTGATGATAACATAAATTCTTGTGAGTTTAAGGAAAACACTATTGATCGGTATATATATGTATATGTATATGTATGTGTGTGTGTGTGTGTGTGTGTTTATATATTTATATATATATAAAGTCAATAAGAGCTACTTTATTTTTCTAGTTCTGTGTGTTGGTGACATTTTGCTTGCTACTATCTAAAATCATGAAGTTTCTGTTGGAGAATTATGAAATGAAAGGTGTGAGAAAGGCAACATATTTTGTAGGAAAAGAAATTTTTCATGTAGATAACAAAGATTATTGGATTGTCTCAAAAAGTCTACATTAACAAAATTTTAGAGACTCGATGTGGATAAATGTTCAACATGTGTAGTTTTAATTCAAAAAGGAGACAAATTTAGCCTTATGCAATGCTTGAAAAATGAAATGGATTAAGAATAAATGAAAAATGTTCCTTATGCATTTGTTGTCAATAGCTTCATGTAATGCCTAAACTAGCACCACACCAAATAAGTTTCGTTGTTGCAATGATGGGTAGATATCAAAGTAACCAGGATTGAATCTGTTACGCCCCGAACCCCGAGACATGTGAACAACCCGCCATGGTTATGTAAATGCGACATTCCCAAGTAGTGTCGCCGACCCCATTCAATTATTATGCGCATGCGAAACGTACTAAGAAACCCCTGACAAAATTTACAGGATAGGACAGCAGGAAAAATCAATTAAAAAACAAACCAATATACTTTCATATATAATCATTCCAGAGTTTACATACACTAACAGGATCAGAGACTATATCCACCAAAAATGGGTCAGAGTTCATGTGCATCAAAAAGGGTCAGTCTGCACAACAGGGATCGATCCACCAAAAAGAAGAACAGTCCTATGACTACTAATCGGACTCATTTGTCGATCCCACATCTTCCACATCTGACTATACTGGGTCCGAAGACGATGGGTTGTCCATCCTACCATCAAGAAGGTTAGTTACACCTTCACCCAAAATAGCATCCACCACAACAAATGGAATATCAAAACTATCGAGTGGACCAATCCTAAAGCCATTAGCCCCAAAACGGAACCATGCCTTAAATCTATGTGGTACCTTGAAATCGTCGATCTCCTGAATCCAAACAGTTGTCCTGATCAGCTCGTAGACCCAATGACTCCCAGGGTTAGGAAAACTGTGCACCTGCTCTACAATGTGCACTGGGATGCCATTCTTCTCCGGAGGTCCTACCATCTACGGCCCGATAATATTTTCCCACAATGGGATGAGACATTGTCTCAGTAAGTTCACCCCTCCTAAACCTCTATTAGAAAGAAAATACGTCCAAGAGTGATCTAGCCACACAGCACAGAAGACTTACCTCGTCTTATTTCATTCCTGCAGGTTAGTCCAGTTCATATCACTCAATCGCGGGTAGTAATAAGAACTTAAACCATTGGAACACAATCAATTTCACATAATTCACAATCACAACAAGCATTCTAATTATTACTCACTGCCACACAAGGATATAGCCAACTTGCAGTTCGGCTATCTATTGACATTAATGCCAGGCATCGCCTCCCCCTTGGAGCGCGGTTTCGTCACCACGTCAACGGCATTCCCGAAGGAGCATGGGTCCAGTTGGCCTAGCCTCTACTGCGACCTGAGCCTCATCACTATGTGGACGGCATCTCTAGAGGAAAAAATGTCTAGTTGGCCTAGCCAATACTGCGACCGAGTCTGTCAACCAATACACGACAATTTAATTCTGAACCCCGGATACTTTGCATATCACTCAAACACTCCAATTACAATATCAATTCTTAAAAATCTAATTTCGTTACCAAATCCAACACTTGGGATTTTCTAAATAAAATCCATATTTTTCACAATCAACACTCAATTTGCATTATCCACTCATCAAATTTAAATTCTAAATACACAGCAGCGATCAGCATGAAATTCTAAGCAATTAAGGTCAAAAATAATTTCTCGAATTTTTTTAAAATAATAATATTTTAGTAATTTTCAGAATATAATATATTATTAAATAATCCAATAATTTCAAAACATTTATTTAAATCAGAAATAAATTTCTTTAAGTCACATGAAGGCTTATATTAAAATAAACCTACTTAACTTTAAACTAAACATACTTTAACTTAATTAAACACCTTAATCTAGTCAACAACTAAATAAACTAATCTAACCACATAATTTCAATCAACCTAAGCTAAACACACTTAAGGCATCATTAACCCTCTAATCAAGATTTAGTGAGGTAAACTCACTCAAATGACGAACCGAGCGGTTCCACACGACGGGGACGCAACAGGGATCGACTTTCCTCAAGGCAGGCCGAGCTTTTGGGGGCAGGAAGCCAACCAAAATGGGCCAAGATCGGGCTGTAATACCCATTCAGCGAGCTGCTAGTTGAGGTTGGATGGAGGTGGTTCGGCGGCTGTCGTGAAACCGGCGAAAGAGGACGGTGGTAGCTCAGGCGGTGACTGGCGGCAGCTCCAGCAACGTGTAGCGGTGTTGGACAACCATGGGATGGCGGACGACGAGCTGGAACGCACGGACGAAGGCGACGAGCGGTGAGCTAGCCGGCGGAGCGGCGCGCGGGCCTTCTCGCCCGGACAGGTGACGACCGCGACAGCTCCGGCGACGGCGGCGAGCAGTGGACAAGCTAGGCGTCAGGCTGGTCGACATCGGGCTGCTGGTTCCACACGCAGCTTTCCTCTCCCCCCTCTCTTCCCAAGCTTGAAGATGAAGTGTGATTGGTGGAAGTGATGGGCTCTTTTGGAGATTAAATCTACACCTTACACTTGTCAATTTCTTCTTAACTTTGGCCCAACAACAATGACCTAAGGTGATGTCATCTTCCACTAATTTCAAATCCTCCACAACTATCTTCAATAGGTCTAATTTCTTTTTCCGCCGAGGCATGAAATCTTGTACATTAATTTCTTCAACTCCATTCAATTCTCTCAATTGAGTCCAATTGAAGTCCATAAAATTAATCTAATATCACCACACTTCAATTCACATATTTTCAAATACAGACACAGGGTACCCAATCGACAAAAAGGTCGGTCCAATGCCGATCAACAATAATTGTGCAATCTGGTGGAATCACCTACACCTAATCACATGCCTCTATCGAGTCGACCTATCTCTGATCTCTAATCCATTTTTATTTGTACTGTAATGACCCTTGCAAATTAGCTCGGTTGAAAGGTCGCTTCCTGATCAAATTCTCGAGTCTGATGCATTAGAATCTGTTAACGGCTTCACCTGATAAACTAGTTTTCACATGAGTGGCCAACTCAAGGAAATGAATTATATGCGTGCCAATGAAATGCTTGTCTGAATTTATTGAAAATAGAATTGGAAAATTGAGATGTCACAAAATCATTTGAAAACTACAAAGAAAGTGCTCATATAAAAGTAAGGAACAAAGAATTATATGCTCACTTATAAAAGATGTGATTATCCTGGGATGATTTAATATTTAAATTTAGACTTTGCCAAATGTACAGATACAAGAAAATTAATATTTGGTTACTTGTTCATTTTTGATAGAGGGGAAATTTCATAAAAAAGTGTAAAGTAATCAGTTATTGCTACATCCACTATAATGGCTGAATTTGTGGCATGTTTTAAGGCCACTATTCATGACTTGTGATTGACAATAGTATTGTTAGGCCACTGAAAATTTATTGTGATAACTCTACAATAGTTTTCTTCTCTAAGAACGATAAGCATTATAAATATACTAAACATGTGGATATCAAATACTTTTCCTTAAAGAAAAAGTAAACAAACAGTGTCAAAAGAGCACTTATTATTGTAGATTCCTCAACAAAAGGTCTGCCAAAATATTTAATGAATATGTTGAAAGGATGAACATAACCAGATATCATTAATGATATTATATTATGATTCAATTAAGTTTATTTATTTGACACTTCGAACTCATTTGTGTGTTTATGATATTTTCTATTTTTTATTTAGTATATATGATGCAAATTGATAATATTTAATAGGATAATCTCTAACAAAGACATTATAGTTGGAACATTATTATACTTCTTGTCACGCCCCGATTCTCACGCACGCACCCATCTCTCATCTTGGTCGATTATCAGCGACGTCCCAGGACGCGTCGCCGACCCTTTCATTTTAATACGCATGCAGAAGCAAATAAGAATCCCCAGACAATAAAACAATGGGATAGGAAAGTAAGATTTCAAATTTCAACTTTAAAAGCAACCACACTCATATACATTACAAATCGTAGTGCAAATATATACAAGTCAATTTATAAAATTAGGTTCTAAACCACAAGTTCCTAAAACGAAGTATGCAGAAAGGAATCAACTTCCATCAAAGAGAATTGTCCTATGACTAACTAGTCCAATAAGATCGTCAATTCTTCAGGCTTCATCTTCTACACTTCGGGCCTCCGGTCCTTCACTAATGCCATCTAAGTACTCGAAAATGATTATTCAATAACCAGTGAGACAACGTCTCAGCAAGTTCTACCCCCTAAGACCCAATTAGGAAGCCAATACACTTTAGAGGCTGCGTAAGCACAACACAAGTCAGAGGACTTACCTTGACCTTAGTTCCTTCCTACAAGTCAAATATATATATATATACACACACACTCGATCACATCACTTCACATCAATCAGATCGAATCATCGATTAATCGACTTAGTCGATTACATGTCATCTTAACCCTATCTTAGTCGGCTCACCTCATACTATCTATAAGTCCATTCATATTATAACTGTTCATTGCTAAGCTGATAAATAGATAGTATAGCTCGCTTTTGAGATAGTCAGGTATACTGCTCTCCGTCAAACTACCATATCCCCCTTAAGCTGATACAGTATATCGACAATACTCAATCTAAGCTGATAAAGTATACTACTCTCTACTAAGCTGCCATATCGCCCATAAGCTGATATAGTATACCGACATTACTCTCTACTAAGTTAAAAAGGTATACTGCTCTCTGTTAAGCTGTCATATCAAAGCCCATAGGTTGATATAATATACAGGTATACTGCTCTCTATCTAAACTGACATATTGCCCATAGGCTGATATAATATATCATCCCAATCATACAATCGATTCCATCTTTTTATCATTCCCAATAAAATAAAATAAAAAGCTGTGTGTGGGTACATGGTCGGCTTTAGCCAAAATATCATAATTTCACTTTTAGAATATCCCACCAATTTCAACAGCCCATTATATATTTTTGGCGCTATAATTCGACGCTCAATAATTTTCCCATTAATTACCAAAATTAATTAATTTATGAATAAAATCCTAAAATCATAATTAATTCAACTCAGCATAAATCAATGCTCAAATAAATAAACGGACTACACCACAACAATCCGCATAAAATTCCAATGGTTGACTATCCCTACCTAATTTCTCGAAAATAATTAATTAATTAATTAATTTTGAAAATTATTGAATAAATACAATAAATCCAATTTAGGCTCATAATACCTAATTGGATGCCAAAATGGATTAGGAAAAATCTCGAGATGCATTCAATAAATATTAGAGGCTCTCTACTTGCTAATGACTAAGTCTAACCGCCTAACATGCATCATTAAGCCACTAATTTAATTGTTCTAAACTAATCAAGCCACTTAATCATGCTTAATTAACACTAATCAAATTTTAAGCATCATTAGCAAACTATGTAAGGATTAGTGAGCTAAACTCACTTGATTAACGAACGGGTCAAATCAAACCGACAGGAATGTCGTGGAGGATGTTTCTCTCCAAAGTGAATCTAGGCTTCGGGGCTCGGAAGCACCTCAAAACGAGCCTAACAGCCATTGTGAAACCCACAAAACTTCTATTCTGTTCTTGCTAAAACAGAGAGGAAACAAGCTCGGTTAGGCAAAGCAAAACTGGTGGAAGGATTGGTGAAGCAACCGGTGGCTGAACGTCGAAGAAATGGGTTGATTAGAGCTCCGACGAGTGGGTGGTTGGCAATCGATAGCTCTCGGGGTCAAGGGGGGATGTGCCAGTAGTTAGAACAGGCAAAGAAAGGGTCGGAATTGAGAGAAACTCACGAAAAACGTGAAATAGTGTGGGCGGGCAAGGGATTGACGGACAGGCAATCGACGGCTTGCAGAGGCCGTACAGGACAGCCGACGGCTCCATTTGGGATGAGGTTGGGCTCGTTGGAACGGTCTGGATGTCCTCGTCACGGCGATGGGTGGCTTGTTTGCTGATTTATCCAGGAAGTCGACTTTTTACTTGGATCTTTGACGAAAGGTCGGCCGGAGCAAAAACTGGAAGAAGTGAAAATAGAGGAGGAAAACGGTCAGGCGGCTTGCTAGCTATCTTCCTTGGCTGTTGGTGTGTCGCACAAGGCAAGGAGGAGGGAGAGGAGGTCTTGGACCGTGGATGAAGGAGAGAGAGGGAGAGAAGGGAAGGGATAAGGGGAAGGTGGGCCACCAAGGCCAATTCTTCCACACTTGTTCTCCAAGACTCCTCCTTGGCCAAACATATCATCCTTGGCTCTCAATGAGCCACCAAGGCCTCTCCATAGACACTTTAGATAGTCCAAAATGCTAGGCCATGGGGGAGCTACGAATTTTCTAGACTTCTCCTTCAATTGGCCACTTACCGGTCCTCAAATCAACTCAATTTGGCCTCGATAAATTCCGTTATCGAATCCTTGGTTCAATTGACATTTGTCCTCGCCATTAGATCCATCTTGCATCCCAATTTCGTGATTAAAATGATCCCCGACCTTTTTCTAAACAAAAATAGTCCTATGCTAATTTTTTTCCAAAAAGCCTCGGGTCGCAGGATGTTCTGAGACTGAGTCAATGTTCCTAGAATTTATTGTGATACGACAAATTCTTCAATTTCTGAAAACGGACTCAAATTCGCGGTTAATTTTCATTCAGCGCGTTTTTATCGTGTCCTAGACTACTGGATAGTTTTTGAAGATTTTTAATACAAATGACCCGTGATTGATTTCCTTCGAGCCACTATGAACCCACTCGACACATTAGCGACTCTCAATTATCATGGAAATCTCGATGATTCAAATACGGACACAAGGTCCCAAAACAATAGAAAAATCTGTCTAGTGCTGGCCGACGAGAATTTTTCAATTTAGTAGTGTCACCCACGATTAACCATTTATCTCAATCGAACCAACCTATCTCTGATCTCTAATCGATTTATATCTGTGTTGTAATGATCTCGGCAGATGAGCACGATCGAGTAACCAATCCCTAGTCAAATTCTCAAGTTTATTGCATTAAAATTCCTTAATGGCTTCCTCAGATAGTCTAGTTATCTTAAGAGCGATTAGCTCTGAGAATAGCCCTATAAGTGCGTCAATGAAATGCCCAATTTATTTAATTGAAAACATGACTGGAAATTCAGGATGTCACACTTCTCATTTATGTATCATGTTTTTTTTTTTTGTTAGAATTTACGTATCATGTTAAATCAAGAGAAATAGTTGTTGTAAATGAAAAAATTTGTGTCCATTAATGACATACAACCGATTTGATTTACATTAGTTTTTTTTTTTTTTACCTATTTGTGATTGTTATGGGATAGTCAATTTAAAAAAGGTTTTAGTATAATGTTATTGTGCATATTATGGTTTTTATTAAACCATTAAAGAAATGTCATATGGGCTAAGTAGGAGAATGTAAGAATAATTGTGGCTCACATGATATTATTATCTTAATGGTTTAACTATAATATATTGGCTATGAAAACATGGAACTTTTATGAAAAGATGCAATAGAATGTGCTTTGACGGAAGACACTTATTGAAAGTGACCCTTTGATTAAAGAGCCTAGTCCTCTCTCCACGTAAGCTAACGAAAGGTTATGTTCTATTATCCATTAGATAAAATACCTAAAGAATATAGTGGGTTAAGGTAGAGAAATCGGATTTATTCATTTCTTCTATTTCTATAATCATTTTTTCAAAATTATTATTATGGATAAAGATATTTCTTCATCCCTCTTGTCGTGAACAAGTCATGAAAATCTAAGGTTCTTTAATTTTTCTGCATCAGGAATTACATTGCCACTTACAAATTAGCCTATTTTTTGTTTGGTAACGTTTCTGAGATAATTATATATATCGTTAAAGTAAGAGTATCACCAGTCACTCATAAATGGTTTGTTAGTAAAACAAAGAAAAGAAAAATGGGAGAAGAGCATCCTTCGTGACCAAGTGTTTACTTTGATTTGGTCAGTAAAACTGTGTGCGGTTTGACGTGGACATTTTAGTCATGTCTAGATAATTCTTGCATAAGCAAAGCAAAGCATTGCAGCACTGGGCATGTTGAGCCAACGCTACATTTCTATATATGAAAGGGAATATAAAGCCATATTTACAATAGTGATTAACCACAAATTATGTTCAATTTAATTGCAAAACTAAAGGGAGAAGATCAATGCTTTGATTCCTAACTAAAAGAATATAAAGGGGAAAAGTAACAAAAGAAAAGTTTTAAATCTATTACAAAAGTACCAATTCTATCATAAACATTTCAGTTAAAAAAATTTAGTTTTATATCTTTTCATATATGGACCAATTCAATTCATCCACCCAACTTAGGCCAGATATTGCTGACGTGGACATAAGACGTCCTATGTGTTACAGCCAACATTAATGTAGACTTTTTTCAATTTTTAAATATTTTTTGTTTTTTTATTAAATTTTTATTTTATTTCCTTTTCTTTTTCTTTGACTTGTGGCAGTATTCTGATACTTGGCAATGGTTAGAGATTGGCCACAGGTGAGGCCCAGTGACTAGCCACAAGCTAGGGCTACCCTAATAGATTTAGCTAGGGCCGCAACGCTCTTGCCGGCCCTTATCAGCCATGGTCAAGGACAGGCAACTAGCCAAGGGAAAAGAAAAGGGAAAAAAATTAATAAAAATTTTGAAAATAATAATTAATTTTTTTTAATGTCCATCGTTAGCACCGGCCGTACCACGTAAGATGGTCAACATCCATGCAAACTAAATTGGCCAGATGGACTCAATTGGTATTCATATGAAAGAGTTTATGATCAAATTGGTCTAATTAAACAATTGAGTACTGAATTGGCACTAATGTCATAAGTTCAAAACATTTTTGGTACTTTTTCCCAAAGATGAAGCCATATAAATTCTTTACTCTTTTTTTCTTTTTGCTTTTCATACTTTACTTTTCAGTTAGAATGAATTTATGCAGTAAACTTATGGAAAATCAAAGGATTATCAACATAATATGAGAATAACACTTGTGATGTCTCTAAGCGAAGGAGAACGCCAAGATTGAGATTGAGCACTTGAGGTATGCAATAAGAATATTTTAGGCGAATATGATGATAAAAAGGAATTAGATATTGGAACAAAGTTGAGAGAATATGTTTCCCTTGCAAATAATCTCTTTTTTTTTCTTCTTTTTAAAAGCTAAATATAGCCTAAAATGTTTCCAGCGTCGTTGTGGAGATATATTTTTTCATCTAAAATCCAGCTTACTTAAACAACCATAGCCTCTCCTGACTACTCCTCACAAGAAGTAAAATGGAAAATAAATTTTTTAGTCGTAATTAATTTTTGTGAGAGATAAATTTCAATCTTGCCTCACCAAAAAAAAAAAAAAAAAGGAAAAAGCCACCAAAAGCCCTAATTATGCTCACCGTGACATTTTTATCCCAAACATTTTTGTGACACATAAAACCATAAACTTATACCAATGTGATACATTTACCCAAAAAAATTGTGACTCCAAATATCCTAAACTTATATTCATTTACCTCAAAATTTATAGTAAGCGTGTCACATGAGTATAGGTTTGGGTAAATAATTTGAGATAAATGTATTACACGAGTATAAGTTTGAGGTTTTTCGTGTCTTAGAAAAAAGTTTGGAGTAAATGTGTTAGGGTATAAGTTTGGAGTTTATAACGTCACAAAAAAAGTCGAGGGTAAATGTGTCACAGTAGATATAATTTAGAGCTTTCTTATGGCTTTCTTCCAAAAATAAAAAAGAAGAAAGAAAAAACACCCCTCCCTAGTGTATACTCCATGGAAGTTCTTGTCCGAATCCTTTCTCAAGCGAGTTAGAGCAAATAGAAAGATTGAGTTAGCTATGAAAGATATATAATGGAGGGATTCTATATTTCACCAGAACAAGGAAGACAAGCAATATTGATCCTTCGTATAGAAGGTAAGAACATATATGCAAGATACATGCGATATTTTAAGCATTTGTGAGATTTGGTAAATCGCCGAAAATATCAAGCTAGATGGCAACATATCAAATCAAGTACACAACACATCATATATTAGCTAGCATCTATTCTCAAATTCAAAATGGTTGTAAGGAAACCAACTAGAGTTTGGAAATCGAGCTATAAAATCAACTTCTTCAGCTAATATGTGGTCGAATGTATCAGCAATCATTTTGAAGTCTCGTCTACAATCTATGGAAATTGATGCTTTAAACCTAATGTAGCTTTCATCTGGAACTTTGATCCCTTACTCCGATTTCTCTTTGAATTCGTTTCGCAATTACGGCACAAGACCAGAGCATTACAATACAATATATACCAATAATTCAAAAGTGCCTTCCACTGTTCACGAGGTCATACCATAACTCCATGAGTCCGTGTCTATTGAAAGTCCTCACGCTCCCAAGATCCATTTCCTAGAGACAGTCTTCACGTTCAAGAGTAGCCAGTCAAGATGTGATTTTCAAAGATTTTCAAACGAGAAGAGGGTTGATAGCCGCTCCTTATTTCGCAGATTAGGGTTTGGCAACGTGGAGCCGAGTGAGAGAAGGGTCTTGACACATACAGATAGGACTGTACCCGGAGGACCCGACCGTGAACATCACTATGTACCTCCAACAAGACACGCGGATAGGACTGTACCCGGAGGACCCGACCGTGAACACCACTATATACCTCCAACAAGACACGCGGATAGGACTGTACCCGGAGGACCGAACCCGGAAACACACGAATAGGGTTGCACCATGAGGAGTCGACCATGAACATCGCTACATAAATAAATTTTTCTGGATTGGGACGAGATCCTCTATTCCATATCATGTCGTTTATTTTGTTTTTGGTGTGTCTCAACAGCTTCAGCTGTTAATGTACCGAACAACAACTTTAAAAATGAATTGCATCCGCATTGATTAGCATCGAAGATGTCGAAATTCCATTTGGATACATGGATGAAAATGGAGTATCCGCTGCAGCTCCCATGGCATGGCTTGATGAATCTGTTGAGAGCTGAAATTCATCTACTTCGATCTACGTATGCTTGCTAAGCTATTCTTAATTTTATGCTGGGCGGATATTGCCTAAGTGAGTGATCTCGTTAGCGAATTTGAATGCAAGAGCAAATCACGGTGCAAATGTAACGTATGGGGAATAATCGCATGAATTATTTTTCAGTTTATTTTAATTAAAATTCCAGCATTTGGAAGAAACAGTTGTTTCACCACAAAGCCTCATATCTTGTTTTAATAGCTGCTCGCGCTCTTGGTGTTTTCATCCTTCCACACTTTGATTTTTCTCCCTTAGATTCTTGGCTTCATTTTTTGGAGGCTGAGATTAGGAGTTGTTTTATTATGTATTACGATCTAGAACAAAACAAGTGACAATACGTAAGTATACATTACAACTTCCGTATGAGAGTTCCGGTTGTGAAAGGAAGCCCATGCGGAAGAAAACGGGACAACTTTTCCATTGAAGTTCTGCAATTTTCTCGTGCACTATTGATGAGTCTCGACTGTCGTTGTTTTCCAATCAAGAATAAGGGCGTCCTGCTCAGGCAATCATAAAAATAGTTGCTTCTACGGCACTTTGCTAATTCTTAAGTAGTTCTCGCAAAATGAGCCTGTTTATCTTGACGGAAAGAAAACTTACACGCCTCCTTCTGTGTTCATTGATGGAGTAGGTCAATTTGTTGGTCATGATGGAGCTTTGTTGTCGCGCACACTTAAACTTGCGGATCATGCGCTAGCATCAAGTTAGTTGGCCATGATGAAGCTTGTCGCCACACATTGGCTGTCTTGTCACTGTGAACGAGGCTTGCCAATGCAAAGGAGCTCCAGAGGAGGTGCCTCCTTCAAATTCTGTCTCAGTATCACCCTCGAGGTCTTAGCTAGATCTCGATAATGATGACAAAACCTCAAAGAAGATGTCGTATACAATACCGAGACTTCATCGAGAGAGAGAGAGAGAGAGAGCAATCAAGAGTCATGGTAGTCGAGGTAGATGATAACACTGATAGAGGGAGGGAGAGCTAGAAGGGTTGAATGGTCTAGTGTTTAGCTTTGGATCAAATGTGGACGAGGAACCAATGAAGTGGACAAGTATCAACATTTAGTGAGCAAGATTGGAGATTTGGATTTACCAAATGTGGCTACGGATCCCATCCAATGTACATGTGTATCTTTTGATGATGTTGGTCTCCATGCGAGGTACAGAAGTATAATAATCCACATTTATTGATGCACGAGTACTTATGTCCTAAACATTCAGAAAATAGGCATCACAGTTGACCAAAATAACTGTCGTCTACAAAAGACTAGACCATGACGGATCATGAAGGTAGTGTATAGTATTATCTAAGCAAATTGACCCAAGCTATAACAAAAGTCTTTCAGCTTTCAAAAGATTTGAGGGGATTGCTTGGATCAATATCACTAATCAAGGGGAGATCAACTGGCAAGCTTTCCAAGCTCAAGCCCACATCCCTCAGCTTCATGATCACTTCCTCAAACACGATCTTGTTCCCAGTCTGCGCTAGATGTAGACCATCACTGCATTTTTGGTTTGCAAGATGTATGTAAAAATATAAACTAACAGTTTTTTGAAATGACGGGTGCTAAATATTATTTAATCTCAGGCATATATCAGATCAATGACAATATCGAGTAATCACTTAAAACTCAACATATTGCACATTTGTCATCTATCCAACATCTTTTGTGGCAACAGATTTTCCTGTCGATAGTATGTTTTATTAGATATAAGTGAAATTCTTGATTCTGGAAGCCCACAATCTGGTAACTAGAACAAGAAAATTTGCATATTAACATCCAAAAATTGATTTAGATTTACATGGACACCCTCTCTTTTCAATTAAAAATAGTCTGCTCGCTCTGGAGAAGTGCTTGTCAATTATGTCTGTAAAATCTTTTTCAATGCATATGCAATCTCTTCATACTTTCGAAGAATGGAAAGAAACCACAGGATAAGAGCAATCAACACTTTCTACTCTCAGCGTGTAGGATTTTCAACAACCAGAATCTCGCTGCAATGTGGCCAAACACGCAAACTCTCATCCTAACTCTTTGACTGAGATAAATGTGCTGTGTAGACTAGTAATGTACCTTAGACAGGCCTTTTTCCAACCTGCGTACTGTTGCATTTTGGTCCAGAGGTCGATAACTGGAATCCCACATTCTTCTGCGACGGAAACACAAGCTTTAGCATATGCACCGGCAGCTTCATTAGTCCTCTCAGGCATGCCCATCGTATTCTCGACATAAGGAAATCTGCATCACATCAAATTCCAATCACAGGCTCTCTCCATGGTAAGCTACTTCCGGATAAGTCAAATCACAAAATTCAAAATTCAGCACACAGAAAATTGTCACCATGCAACACCAGTAAAGGGGGAAAAACAATACAAATACACTATATCAGTAAGTGTCTGAGAAGCATTGAAACTTTGGATGCAAAAGAATACATACTTGAGGCGAGCATCTTCATCAATCGGAGGGGGAGAGATGAGAAGAATCTGAGTCTCGGGCCATCGCTTCTGAAGATCGGTAAACAAGAGAGATCATGAAACATAGGATAAGATCATGAGTGCAATTACTGGATGCTTAGCTTATTAGATATACAACTAATAAAAACGAAACAAAAATTAGGATCAGGTTTTCTACTTGATTACGTTGTTTAGAGACTAACAAACTTGGTTCACATATCTTCATTTAAGAAAATATTTATGGTGTAGGAAGCTTTAAATTCAGTTTGATTCTTCTGCAACCACAGAAGCCTGTTCACGCAATAGATCGACGGGGAAAGCACAATAGCCAAGGAGCAAGTTATGACCATGAATACATGATTCATCCGAGGTCATCTTTAGATTAAGCATATAGGGATTAGGGTTTACAGATCAACAAGCTCTAAAAAACTTATCCACCTAAGAAGCCCATTAATATATATTTTTATGTATTTGCGTATGCATATTTTGCAGCTTTAATCATGCTGATAATGCAATTCACAGTTCCTTGCTTAAGTAACCATATAAGAGTGATAAGATATATCACAATAGATCATTCAGTCCCATGCTTCATTACTTTGTCAATGGAAAACAAATACTAATCAATGTCCTCCAAGACTGCAATCCAACATCACCTGCTATTTAAATTGTATGGAGTGCACATTTAGATCACGTGGCATAAGAAGCTTGATTTGCCAATAAGTAATGTCTTATAAAAACAAAAACATAAAAAGTAAACGATGTTTTTCAATCCTAAAGAAATTGTTGGAATGTATTAGGAAATCTTCTAGAATCTCTCCCTGATTATATTACGTGATTATATTACGTGATATTATGTGATTTGTTTTTATTCTGATTGCTGTAAATTAGATATTGATAGATATTAGAGGCAACTTAGGATCTTTATCTAAATAGGTTTCTTACCTAATTTAGGTTCTCTGTTCATGTATTTATACTCATTGTAATCACTCTATGAGAGATAAGAAAACAGATTCTTTTCTTCATGGTATCAGAGCCCAAAGGTCCTTCATCTATTCACCTTGAGTAATTTTTTTTTTTTTCGTTCGATCACTATGTCGGACGAATCATCAACCACCCAGTCTAACCCTCCATCACTTCTTACAAAATCACTGAAGCTCATCCCATTCAGATCACTTCCATAAAGCTGAATGGTGATAATTTTTCCGGTGGTCTCAATCCGTTCGAATGTATATACGGGGTAGAGGAAAAAGTGGCTATCGGCGGAGATAATGCAGAACCAGCGACAGATGACCCTACTTGGGCTGTATGGGATGCAGAGAATTCAGCGATTATGACGTGGCTGACCAACTCCATGGAAGAAGATATTGGTGCAAATTATCTGGGGCTATTATACCGCAAAGGAACTCGGGATGCGGTGTGTGAGATGTATTCAGATTTGGGTAATCAATCTCAAATCTACGAGTTAACCTTGAAGCTGGGGAAGATGCGACAAGGAGAGGAAACTGTCACAAAATACTTTCACTCCTTGAAACGTTTGTGGCAGGAATTGGATGTATTCAATGATCATGAGTGGACGTGTATTGAAGATGGTAATCGATACGGGAAAATTGTAGAAGCGAACGTATTTATGCTTTCCTAGCGGGGCTTAGAGATGAGTTTGATGAAGTACGGGGCAGAATACTTGGGAAGCAGCCTCTTCCACCTATTGGAGAGGTCTTCTCGAGAGGTTCGGAGAGAAGAAAGTAGACGGGGAATAATCTTTGGGCAAGTCGGCTACGGCGGAAAGGATGGATCATTGGAAGGTTCAGCATTAACTATATTTGAAGACAAGAAGGGCCATGTTCCTACAACAATAGTTTCCGAGGCAAATATAAGCAAGATCCCCATTAACTTGCGAAGATCGATGGGAAACCTCGTATTTGGTGTGATTTTTGCAACAAACCCCGTCATACACGGGAGACTGTTGGAGGATTCATGGCCGTCCAGCTTCTACAACTAGTGAAGCAAGGAAACCAACTTCCTTTAGCCGTGATAATAAGTCTTCTCGGCGTATGCCTCCTACAGCTAATGAGGCCACTTTGCATTCTCTTTCAGCAAAGAACAGCTAAACCATCTTTCGCAACTACTTCAGCCGGGTCCGTATCGGGTAATCCTACGCCGATTGCCCACCAAGGTAGAAATCTAAATGCCCTCTCTTGTTGTTCACAATCTGTACCTTGGATCATTGATTCGGGGCATCCGATCATATGACTAATCTTCCATATTTGTTCAAATCCTATATTCCTTGTCCAGCAACCAAAAAATTCGGATTGCCGATGGGAGTTTTCATCTATTGCGAGGCAAAGGATTAGTTCCACTTTCGAGTCTATTAAACTTCATAATGTACTGCATGTTCCTAAGTTAGCCTGCAGCCTCTTGTACGTTAGTAAACTTTCTAAAGAGTCTAATTGCCGTGTTGTCTTTTTTGCTTCCCATTGTGAGTTTCAGGATCAGATCTCGGGGAAGACGATTGGCAATGCTAGGATGAGGGATGGTCTCTACTATTTTGAAGAGTTTGTTTCTAATAAAAAAGCTCAGGCGTATGGAACTTTCAGTTCTTCCCCTGTTCAAGAACAAATAATGGTTTGGCATCATAGATTAGGCCATCCTAGTTTTGGATATTTGAAACATTTGTTTTCTCATTTGTTCAAAGATGTGGATGTTTCTTCACTACATTGTGACAATTGTCTTTTTTCTAAAAGTCATCGTACTCATTATAATCCAAAACAGTATCGTGCATCATCTCCTTTTACTTAATCCATAGTGATGTTTGGGGTCCTTCACCCATGCCAACAAAAACCGGAAAACGATGGTTTGTTACCTTTATAGATGATCATACCCGTTTATGTTGGACATACTTGATGAGCGCCAAATCTGAAGTTGAGTTATTGTTCAAAAAATTTTATCAAATGGTTATGACTCAATTCCGTACTACTATTAGTATTCTTCGTACTGATAATGGTACTGAATATTATAACCAATTTTTGGGGAGTTTTTTGACAGAAAAAGGCATCATTCACCAGTCAACTTGCCGAACTACACCCCAACAGAATGGCATTGCTGAACGCAAAATCGCCATCTTCTTGAAGTATCGCGTGCCCTCTCGTTTTTCAATGCATGTACCTAAATACTTATGGGGGAAGCTGTGCTAACAGCATCTTATCTAATTAATAGGTTGCCTACTCGGGTATTAAATTACACTACTCCCTTAAATTGTTTCAAAAAGTGTACCCCAGCTCGTATTTTTCGATATTCCTCTAAAGGTGTTTGGTTGCACTACTTTTGTCCATCTCCCAATTCAGTGTCGATCTAAATTAGATCCTCGGGCTGAAAAGTGTGTGTTTATAGGGTATGCACCTAATCAAAGAGGTTATAAGTGTTACAATCCACATACTTGGTAAAACTCATATCACTATGGATGTAACATTTATCGAGTCACAACCGTTTTTTTCTAACAAATCTCTTGGGGGAGAATGGCGAAGTTAGTGAAGAGATTAACTCTCTGTCCTTCCTAATCCTTTGTTTGAATCTTGAAAACACCTCTGCCAAATCTTGATGTGTCAAGGATAGGGGGAGAAAAAGTTCAAGATCACAATGTGATCAACAAGCCCGAGCTTCAGGTTTATACTAGAAGGAAAACTCTTCAAAATATTGCAGATCAGAACTTTGTCCTGGAGCCTCATCCGTCTACAACCCCGAGAGATGATCTATTGCCTTCGTCATCAGGTGATCCTAGTAGTACTCTTTTTCCCTCCATTCCTATCTTAAATTCGATACTAATGCTTCTAATCTTGATATGCCTATAGCTCTTAGAAAAGGAGTTAGATCATGTACTAAGCATCCTATATCAAAACATGTGTCATTCCAAAGGTTATCTCATCATCATAGAGCATTTGTGTCAAATCTGTCTCACATATCTATTCCTAGAAATATCCATGAAGCTTTGAAGGATCCAAAGTGGAAGATGGCTGTTGAGGATGAAATGCTTGCACTTAAGAAGAATGGCACATGGGAGTTGGTTGATGCACCAGAAGAAAAAAAGATTGTTGGCTGTAAATGGGTATTTACTATAAAATGTAAACCCGATGGGAGTGTTGAGCGGTATAAAGCAAGGTTAGTGGCAAAGGGTTCACTCGGACTTATGGAGTAGACTATCGGAGACTTTTGCCCCGTTGCCAAAATAAATTCTGTTCGAATTTTACTATCTTTGGCTGCTGCATTTGATTGGCCCTTACATCAGTTAGACGTGAAGAATGCATTCTTGAATGGTGACTTGGAGGAAGAAGTGTTTATGAGTTTACCACCAGGTTTTGCAGCAACCGAAGGCAAAGTTTGCAGATTAAAAAAAGTCGCTGTATGGACTTAAACAATCTCCAAGAGCGTGGTTTGAACGATTCGGGAAGGTGGTTAAAAGATTTGGCTATCACCAAAGTCAAGGAGATCACACTCTATTCTATAAACACTCAAAGGAAGGTAAGCGTGCAATTCTAATTGTCTATGTTGATGATATAATATTAACGGTGATGACAAAGCTGAGTTGAAAAGCTTGCAAGGGAAGTTGGTGAGGAGTTTGAAGTTAAGGATTTGGGTGCCTTGAAATATTTTCTTGGAATAGAATTTGCGAGATCCAAAAAGGGCATTTTTATAAACCAACGCAAATATGTTCTTGATCTGCTTAAAGAGACGAGGTCTATTAGGATGTAAAGCGCGAGACCCCGTGGAACCAAATATGAAGCTTGAACTTGCCAAGGCTGAAGAAGTAATAGACCGAGAAAGGTATCAAAGGCTTGTTGGTAGACTTATTTACTTATCTCATACTCGAACGATATATCGTTTGCTGTAAGTATGGTGAGTCAGTTCATGCACTCACCAGGGCCAAGGCATTTTGAAGCGGTATATAGAATTTTACGCTACTTGAAGGGAAGTCCTGGTAAGGGTCTAATGTTTGAAAAACATGGACATCTGGAAATTGAGGTGTTCACTGATGCAGATTGGGCTGGAAGCAATATGGATAGGAGATCTACTTCAGGCTACTGCACGTTTGTTGGTGGTAATTTAGTCACTTGGAAGAGTAAAAAGCGAGTGTGGTGGCAAGAAGTAGTGCTGAAGCTGAATTTCGATCAGTAGCACATGGTGTATGTGAAGTTATGTGGATTAAAGGTATCTTAGATGAACTACAAATTCCAAGTTCCATACCAATGAAAGTATATTGCGACAATAAGGCAGCAATCGCAATTGCTCATAATCCCGTGTTACATGAACGGACAAAGCATGTGGAAGTTGATAAACACTTCATCAAAGAAAAACTTGATAGCGGACTAATTTGTATGCCGTATATTTCAAGTGATGATCAGACCGCTGACATTTTGACCAAGGGATTACATAGAAGGCAATTCATTCGCCTAGTGAACAAGCTGTCTATGGAAGATATCTTCAAGCCAGCTTGAGGGGGAGTGTTGGAATGTATTAGGAAATCTTCTAGAATCTCTCCCTGATTATATTACGTGATTATATTACGTGATATTATGTGATTTGTTTTTTATTCTGATTGCTGTAAATTAGATATTGATAGATATTAGAGGCAACTTAGGATCTTTATCTAAATAGGTTTCTTACCTAATTTAGGTTCTCTGTTCATGTATTTATACTCATTGTAATCACTCTATGAGAGATAAGAAAACAGATTCTTTTCTTCAGAAATCATCAATCATATAAGCGTAGATCCTATTAATCTATCAGGACAGTGACTTCAAAAATGTAAGATCAACCTAATTGGAAAGGACTGAATGGCCCTTAAAGTCCAAATGGTTCTTGATATGAAAGCACTGAAATAATAATTGCTAGGAAGGAAGCCGCAAAGCAAAGTGAGAATCCAGTAACACTGACTCAAATCAGACCGCCATGTTTCAAGACAAGAGAAGTTATATTGCCCTTTTTAAGAAAAGTGGTGGTCAGAATCAACCAAATACAAGATAAGAACATCAGCAAGACGAAACTCAAGAGCGTGTAAAATTACTTCCTGGCCATGACCACCAGCCATCGAGGGACAGACGATTTCATGGTTTCACAATTCCAAAAACTATACCAACGATGGCAATAGGGTCCGCCACGCCCATGCACCTCAAAAGAGTAGCCTGACATACACCCCTTGCGGGATGATCTTTTGACGTGGGGGCAAGGTGAGGAGCAAGATATAACTTCAAAAGAGCGAGAGATATTAAGAGATGCCGTGAGTAAATATTTCTGTTAAATTCTAGATTAGGTCGGAGAGGTATATGGTGAATGAAACTTAGTAATGACAATATTGCTCATTATGAAGGACACGGAGCCAAAAAACAAGAGCTAGAAAATGTGCACAATGCCGAGCAGCAGGAGCCGGGGCAGGACCGCCAGGAGATCTATTCCCGCCCCACGCCTCGTGGGGGCAGCGGTTTTGCCCCCACGCCTCCCCATGAGCGGGGATTTTTCGCTATCCCTACGGCACTATGAGCCATTATTGAGAACACCAAAGTCGTGGGTCCATTGACATCATAAAGCTCTTCAACTCCGAGCCCATGGAACGAGTCAAATAATTAGACCAACAAAAGGAACCACGCTCATGATCCTAAGCATGCAATCCTTTTTAATTAAGAAAAAGAGAATCTCACGATAGGCTGGACCATCCAACTACACTAATTGTGATGCGATGCGATGCAATCTCTCAACCTTTTGTCAAAAAGGAGGGCAATGAGAATGACAGGCGCTTGCTCTCGCACTCAAGCTCGATCTCACTACCAAAGATGAATCGATCCCCATTTTCATAGAAGCGGAGGGTGTGTGGGAAACATCAATAGCGACAACTGGGCCTCACGCACCCACGTAGTCTTTTTGGCACCATCCCTTCTTTTTATATATAAATTAGAAAAAAATCATTGCACGCGTTCGAAAACATTGAATCATTTGTACTGGATAGATCTCATTAGGCTCGTCACGTCATGTTTATCGAAAATTTAACGCTGAAATGATCTCGAGATCCATTCACCCGGTCCACGCACTAAACAAATTTTTCGATCCGTGATCTTAACCCGCTCGCTCCTTTCTTTTCCTAGACCAACAACTAAAACTAAGGGATGGATTGACAAAGATGCTTTATGGGTACTTCCGATCTACGTCAGCCCAACCCACATGAGCCGCATGCGAGAGCAACAGACAAAAAACACCTCCCCCAGTTATGCCCATTCTAGTTGTTAAGTGGACATTTTTTGTGCTCTTTTTCTTTTTGAGGGGGGGTAAATTTCTGGGTGGAGATTTCAGAAAGAAGAAAGAGGGTGAAAAGGTCAGGCATTCCACTTCCACTTTGTAGTGGGATCATTACGTAAAATGGAAGTCAAGGAAAGGGGAAGAGGAAAACGATAGAAATTAGGTTGAGCCCACCACTTTTCATTCTCTACTAAACTTAAGATGAGTGACAAGAATGATATTCTTATTAGTCGGTTTCAAGTTTACCACTTTGTCGTCGATAATTCCTATAGCGAGGAGAATATATGTGGACTCATAAAAATTTTATAACCTCGGTTCTTTTATTGTCCCAAACATCGCTAATCCGTCGTCCCTTCATTCAAACACACCAGATGCATGGAGGATATTTGGACTTTAAACCCACTTTGAGTTTTAGAAAGAAGTCGCACAACAGAGTTAAAAAAATAATGTTTGTCTTACAGTATGTTTTTAGGAAATTCAAAATTGCCAACGAGAATGTTGTCCACATGTGCGCCTTACTCTAGGAATAGTAGCCTTAAAATTATAAATTCATAAGTCGGTCTTATAATATAAGTTCTATTTTATATCTTAATATTGAAGTCAGTCCCTCCAAACAGTAGCTTCTCTTGTCCCCACCTGCATCATTCCCTTCATCCCACCGTCGTCTCTACGTATGCGATTCATGCCACTTAATTAACCTTATTAAGAACAGGAAGGCCACGTGGGTGCGTGCGTGCATCGACAACTATAGAGGACAAAAAGAATTCACAAAGATGGTTACGTACCTTGAAAATGGAGATGATGGAATGGAGATTATGCCTGTATTCATGGAGGGGCACGTGTTGGAAGGCGGAGCACCGATCTGGGAGGCAAGCGTCGTTCGCGCCGAAGAAGACGGTGATTGCGAGCGGCGCGTCGTGGCCGCCACCGCCTGCCGCCGGGAAAGCCTTGTCCAACACCTTCAGAGCCCACCTCGTGTTGTAGCCACTGTACCCTCTCAGCACCACGTCCACCTAAGTGATCCACATTCAACATAGGGTTAATCTATCTAACCACTTAAAAGGGTGTCTGATTAGCATATATCACAATCAAATACGAGACCACGACACTCGAAAGAAGCGTTTTTCCAAGACCAGCGAGACAAAACTCAGTATTTTCGTCACCGATTAATTTCATACGTTTAAAAGACGCAACCCAGAATTTATTTATCTTTCTCCTCGAAAAGGACGAGAAAAACCAGGCAGCGAAACTGTTACCGTCCGAGAAAAATGGTGGGCGAGCGAAGCGCCCCAACCACCGTCACCGAAGGACTCCTCGGTGATGGAGTCGCCGAAGATGTAAATCTTGGGTCTCATCTTCCCTTCCTTCTTCCTCCTTTGCTGCCGGAAGCGGACTGGGTCGGGTATCTGATGAGGAGTTACTACAATTTATTTCACGAAGCAGCAAAGCTGTAGAAGCCTGCAGAATCGATCCCAATCGGATCCTGCAACGCGATCCTCACATTTAATTCTGATGCATGAGACGATGAGGGACGCAACCGGCTGAATCAAAGCCCTCGAAAACTGACCTGACGATTGTGAAAAGCCACCCCTTTTTAGCTTGGCATCAATGAAAGCCTCGCACCTCGTTATTAATTGCACGCCAGAGGCCTGGCAATTACTACTAGCAGTAGAGACCCAGAGAGAGAGAGGGAGGGAGGGTTTGAATGTGGAAGGCTCGGTGAGACTGAGAATGGGCCAATGGCTGCACCACATATTTTTAATCGACTCTCCCTGCGTTTACGTTACCCTCTAGGAAAGGGACCTTCTTCTTCCCTAGCACAAACATTTGCCCTGGAGGACAAGAACAATTACCTCACTGCCATTTTTGACCTACTTTTTTTTTTTGGTAGGTATTTTTGACCTACTTTGACATTGGGACTTTGAGTACATTTATTAGTCATCGTTCATGGGCCTGCAGCGAATCCACCTGTGAGGGAACTCCTGTCCTAGGAAGAAAGTTGAACAAGAATTAGAAGGAAGATGGGCCTGCTATCCCAAAAAAGCCTCTAATTTTAACTTTTGTCTCAATTTTACCATTTGTTTCAAAAAAGGCTTCTAACTTTAACAATTTTACCATAAATAGCTTTTGTCCCTTAAAAGTCCCTCAACTTTAGGTTCTGTGCTAAATCTATCCTAATTATTTTTTGTCCGATGAAAACCCTCAACATTAGTTTTTATCCGAATTTTACCATCCAGTCCCAATTTTACCCTAAAATTTTATAGTCACAGAAAACCACACGCTATTACTTGATTCACAAATTTGTCCCCATTAACCCCCTATCCAAAATTTCTCGTTAACAATCGAAAGATCGAAAACTCCCAAGCACAAACTATTTGAGTGTCGCAAGCGCAAGCTCTTCGATTACGAGAGATGGAACGTTCCCAAGTACAAGAAATAGAGCAACACTAATTCACTAATGGCAATTTTGATGGAAGGTTAATAAAGAGCAAATTTGGGACTCAAAAAAAAGTTGGTGATCTTTCATGAGACAAAAAAAAAAAAAAAGTTAAAGCGAAATTGACCCAGCCCTAAAATTGAGGATCTTTTATGAGACAAAAAAAGTTTAGAGTAGAATTGGGATTGAACCTAAAGTTCGGGGATTTTTATAAGACAAAAAAGTTTAAAGTAGAATTGGGATAGGACCTTAAGTTGGAAGTTTTTATGAGATAAAATGTAGTATTGGGACAAGAGATAAAGTTGGAGGGTTTTCAGGGTATTAGGGCAAGGAAGATTTATGAGCTGAAGCACAAAAGTTCGAGGTTTTTCACAAGTTGTCCCACAAAATGGAAAAGTAAAAGTTTGGATGACGAGTCTCTCTCTTTTTGCTCGTGTGCATGAAGTAGTTTGATCCATAGGAGACACTTTCGTGTTAACCGCAGCATCTTCAGCTCCATCAAAGTCCAATTCATCCGGCAACAATCTGCTCTGAGGGTCTTCTGTAGTCATTCTTGATCACGAAAATAGAAAAACGGGACCTTAGGGATCACAGAGAATGCATAGCTGCAGGACAGAAGTTTGGTCATGGTTGCAATCGTGTCCTCGTGTTCCTCCCAATTATAACATCTACTTTCATGCAATGCAACGGTTTCTTAGTACATCTGACATTTTTCTTATGAACATATTAAGTAAGGTGACGGAGCACTAATGGGGACGTCAGTTGAGGGCTCCCTGCATTAAAATCTTCCAATTGGGTTGACCTTCATCTTCTCTGTCTTACTCTGACGATGACCAAAGCTTAGGAACTTGCTGAGGCCGCCCATACGAGCCCAATTTCTTTCTACGCCCTCTCCTTTTGTGGACGAGCTGGGCAGCATCATTGGGTCTATTACGTGCTGGACGAGATGGAATTCGATGAAACTTCTTTGAATTTCTTTTGTCCTATATAACTTCGAAACATGACCCGGTACAAAGATTGGGCTACCATGTACTGTGTTGGCGCGCATCGCGTCTTTCTAAGATAGGAAATAACAAATAAATGTGGAAAATAAAAAAACTCATAATGCACAAAAAAGGACCCTCACCACACAGGATAAATTACATGTAAATATAGTGTTAAATTTTTCAATTTTGCCAATATAATCACAAACATTCTCGTGATTTTTCAATGTAGTCATTCTCACTTATGTTCTCTAGAAGTCAGTGATGCTATTGTCCAGTCATCGGCGTCTTATGTAATACGACTAGCAATCCGATGTGATTGAAACAACGTCACTTTATTTTTTTGATTTTCTATTTTTTTTTCATTTACATTTTCTTTCCTTCTTTTCCTTGCGGAAATCTCCTCTTATCGCACGTCATTTTCAACCCCTCAATTGCTTTAACAAAGCTCCTCCGATGCACCTCCGTCGGTGTCTTTTGCTGCCGGAGCACGAGATGGACTTAGCTTTGGGAGAAGTTCGCTAGATCATGAATGGGTGACGGTGGTTCTAAGCAAAGCTAGAGCTCCTTTCGTTGGCCCCTGCTGCCTTTGCCATTGTTGGCGATAAAGTAGAGAGTCACTGCCACATCGACGGTTGGGGGCCTTGCGACGAGATTTCACGACCCTGGCCTGGACGCAGGGCGTTAACATCCTTCGTAAAGACACCTGCACACAGCAAGTCGAGCACTGCCTCGTTGTATATTTGTGAAAAATCGGGGGGAAATAGCATTTGTTAATGAATATCAACGTTATATATCAGGTTGCAACAGCTTATGTTTTCTTTTTCATTACTCAAGCATATGATTATTGTCTGTCAATCAACAACCAAACAATGAGAGAGATTACCAAACGAAATCAACTACACATATGATGCCTTGTCGCTATTATACATTTTCTTTAGTGCAAAAACATACATGGCCATTCTTTTTAACATATGCTTTCAAAATTCCATCAATATCACAGTCTCTAATCTTAACCCATTGAAATTCTTAACTGCTGATACAATTATTCAATGTTTTTAAGTCTTTTGGGGTTTGTTTTGAATCACACAGTGACCTTCAATTTCCATCATGTACAAATTTTGATTTAACAAAAAAAGAAAGAAAGAAAACAATTCCAGTTTCTCCATCTAATTTCATCATTTGATTCCTTTCCTTCTATTGTTCATACATCGATTCATCTTTCTTTACCTTTATCTATGGTGATGTTTTAGTGTTTTCTCTTTCTTTTAATATAATTAAAGGAGGAGGGATGGATCCCTTTGAGATTTAACATCGACCGGAATATCACATGTAAATTAATGTACAATGTTATTTATATTTCTTTGTTTAACCCTAGGTAGGAACCAATAACTTTTTTTTCTCGATATTTACTTTCTTTTTCTTTACTGCATGCCATTGTTCTTGGAAACTTTTATTTCTCGAGGAGTATAAGTTTGTGCAAACCACTTTGTTTTCATGTTATTTTTCTTAGAAAAGAAATCTTCTTTTACATTTTTTTTTTTTTTTTTGGGTGAAGTTAAGAGATGAATAGATTTTACCTAAAAAGAATACAAGGTGGAGGCCTAGCACCAACAAAAGACGGACACTCAAGAAGACAAAAGTCTAATGCGAGTGTAGGGGTGCCATGGTTCCAAAAGAGAAACCAACAAAAGCGAAAAGCAAGAACAAAAGACTAACAAACAAATGCTAGAGAACCTCCATCAATCAAAGATAGACGAATGTAAATCCCAGCTTCGTTGAAGTCTTCTGTTCTTGGGAATGTCTAGGACATGCTTAAAAGTCGTCGCTTTATCTTTAATGGCCTTCTGGAGGTGCATCTTCATCGCCGAAAGGAAGAGGGTCTGGTTGCGAAATAGAATGTTATTCCGCTCTCTCCAAATGATGTAACACAGGGCTCCAAAGCTAAAGCGAGCCAAAGTCTGATAAAAGCTACTATCCGCAAAGCGCTTGGAAGCCCAAGCAAGATTCTCCATCCACGGTTTGTTACGCCAAGCACGATTGAATTTCGCCACCCAAAAAGAAGCAAGATTCTTTTACATTTTTGTGGTCTATTTTAGGGAAAAAAAAAGTGCTAAAACATTTCTTTGGAAGTTTGAAAATGTTGGTAAGCTTGGCCTTGGAAGTATTCTACTTTTACTAGTAAATAATCAGGGAAACTTGTTGAGATAATTTGCTAATATATTTTGAAATTGACAAAACTATTCATGATTTATTGAGACTTTGATATATGCACAAAGTTGTGTATGTATCCAGTAATTGTCATGTAAAAAAGGAACTTCAAGATAATGAGTGAAAAGATTATGAATAATTGGAAGTACCTATGTAAACAAGTCTATAAGAATGGTTAAGTTCATAGGGACTTGGAGGTACCACCCACAGGATTTATATCACCGTTGTACTTGAAATAATTGATGAGAAGTGGTCCAATATAAGTAGAAGACTAGCGAAAGTCTAATATCATCAGATAACTAGGAAGCTTGATGTAAGCAAAGCATCTACAATATCTAACTTTGTCACGATCTTCAAGATTATTATCTTGAGACATTTTATTTCATCCCTTGAAGAAAAATGATTTGATATGGATTCTATTTTAGAAGATCTTACTTGACCATCAATCTTAAAGATTATCTATGTGAAATATTTAATCACATGAGATATCTTAATTGATTGACAATTATCCCAAAGGCAATATGCATAGGCGAGTTACTTTATTTCTAAAATCCAAGATCGATTGTTTGATTAATCAAATTCATGAAACTCTGATTGATACACTTCAATGGTTATTTTGATCTTCATTAACGATTGTCTAACGGGATGATTGGAAATTGATCCTCTTAAAGTTTGTTCAACAACAAGATTGGATGCTGAAGAGAATAAAAGGAGACCAACCGAACACCGAGAGAACATCGATCAAGGGTGCGAATTCCAATTATAGAGAATTTTTTTACATTCTTATGTTGTCGTATGAGAACATTAAATTTGTAATCTTTCTAGAAGTATTGGTAGTGTTATAGTTTATGCTTAAGTGTGAGATAGTGAGGTATATTAGCTCGAGTATAAGTAGCATTAACTTTGAGGAGAGATACTTGGGTATAAGTGGCACATTCTACTATAATTTCAAGAAGATTTATAGTGAAATCTAGACAATAGGGCTAGTGTAGGAGAGTGGACCTAGCTTTATACCAAGTCAAGCCATTGTAAGTTTTGTGCGTATCTTTCTCTACCGTGTTGCTTGGTATAACCAAATCGAGTTATATTAACTTACTAATTTACTTGGTCATACTTATATTAACTTACACCGTGTTTCTTGAAATCACCTATTCATGCTCCTCTATGTGGTATTTAACCGACATCAAAACTTATGAAATTATTCATAAACTTATTGTATAGATATCAATTCAATCATAAACTTTACAATTTTGTTAATTTAATTCTAAACATTTGCATAATATTTCAACGTAATCTTTCCAGTCAATTTTCTTTAGAAATCACTGATGTAATAGTCCAATCATTATCAATCATTCTACATAACACATTGCTATGTTAGAATTTTTGGCAAATATATGCCATAAGGACTATATTGATATTTCACTTAAATTATAGGATTCAATTAATGCAATTGAAATGTTTAGAACTGAATGACATCCGTACAATAGGTTTGAGAACTTAATTCAGTAATTTTCAACAACCACTCTTATTGAACTTAAATTCTATGTTTCCATTTTCGTATCCATTAATCTTTTCAACTCTTTGATTTTTATAGGTGTTTGAACCTTTTATGATTGAAAATTCTTTTTTTTTTTTTTTTTCTCTAAGAGTTGAATCTCATTCTATCTGACTATCTTTGGTATTACTATGTTTGGTTTTGCAGTACTTGCACGTAGAGAAATGGTTTCTCCTTCATCTGTATCTAACATATGTTTTCTTGGATCAATTGTCGTTGACATAACCTTATAATAGTTCATATATATTATTAGTCTTAGCATTTATGACCCTCCAATCATGTCAATTCTTAGATAAGCCAGCGTGGGCCTTACTAGCTCTTATCACCAAATGCAAGGCTCTACCGGCCCAATTCCAAGTATCTAAGTAATCACTGCCTTAAAGATTCTAGGATAGTATATTAGATTGTCCAAGCCCATAGACTCAAGACCCTTCCTAGCAATGGGCCTCATATAATTCTCCTCACGCTTTATGGGACCTTTTTTGTCCTGAAGCCCTAAAGATTGTACTCAAGTTGTTATTAGAAGAAATTAAAGTGGGCGGTTCCCTACCAAAAAAAATAAAATCATGTTGAATCTTGAGGTTTTTTATTTACCATTGAATCATCGATGTTCTCGTAACATTTGGATCCATTATCGAAATAGTAAAATTTGAATAGGAATTGAAGTGTGTAGCCATTACACACTGTTAATTGTACGATTCCTAGTAAAGAGTCTTATGAACTTATTATACTTAAACACAGGATCATAGAAGTGCTTAATCCAATCCTTGTGGGGTTTTAAAGTAGTTCAGAATAATCATATATGTAATTAATTGAATTGTCTTGTGTGATCATTACTGGGATTGTCTTTCAACAGTTTAAATTGCATAATCTGTCCTAAATTTAAAGATTCGTTTTTCCTTGCATACATGGCGTTCATATGTGACATCCCGATTTTCCAATTCTATTTTCAATAAATTGAGACGGGCATTTCGTTGGCACGCATATAGTTCTTTTCCTTGAGTCGGCCACTCATATGAAAACTAATCTATCGGGTGAAGCTGTTAAGAGTTTTTAATGCATTGGACTCGAGAATTTGATCAGGAAGCGACCTTTCGACCGAGCTAATCTGCAAGGGTCATTACGGCACGATTAAAATTGATTAGAGATCGGAGATAGGTCGACTCGACAGAGGCATGTGATCAGGTTTGGGTGATTCCACCAGATCGCACAATTCTTGTCGATCGGCACTGGGCCGACTTTTCTATCGATTGAGTACCCTGTGTTCGTATTTGAAATCTTGAGATTTACCTCAACAACCAGAAGTCGCCAATATTTCAAAGATGTACATTGTGGCTTGAGATGATCAACCACAGATCAAATGCATGAAAATTTCTAAAGGTTACTTGGTAGGTTGGGCCACGCTAGTATCATGTCAAAGTGAAATTAACCGTGGAATTGAGATCGAATTCAGAAATTGGAAGTCTGGGTGTGTCACAAATTATTTTAGGAATGTTAACTTATCTTTGGAAGATTTTTCGCGCAAGCCGAGCTTTTTCAGCATAATAATCAGAGCATGGTTAATTTGGTTCGGAAAATTGATGGGCCCTCTTTTGGTGGTATTTTTGAGATCAAGATAGTTCTATGATCAAGTAAATATGTGAATTGAAGCGTGGTGACATTGGGTTAATTTAATTGAGCTTCAATTGGATGGAATTGATTGAGAAATGATTGAATTAAATGTACAAGGATTTGGACCCCGGTGGAAAATGAAATTGCAACCATTGAATAATGTTGTGGGAGAGGAGATAGTGGAAGATGACATCATGCAGGTGATGTCATGCTGATTGAAGCCAAGCGAATGAGAGCTTGACAAGTGGCAAGTGGTAATTGGCTCTCAAAAAGTGGGGCTCTCCCATCATCTTCAACCTTGAGAGGAGAGAGAAAAAGAGGGGGGAGGATGCACGGCGGAAGCCAGCGGCTCGCCGGCCGGCCGCCTGCACGCCATCGTCGCCGTCGCGGTCGCTGCTCGCCCGCCGCCCATCGCCGCACGCCGTTCGCCACCGCCGCTCGTCCGCACGCGAGTTGCTCCGCCCCTCCCGTTCTTCCCTTCGTCCGCGCATCCCAGCCATCATCCTTCGTCGTCCCAAGCTGTCCGCCGTCGCCAAGACCGCCGAAAGGCCGCCGGAGTTGTCGTCCAACCAGCTCGCCGTCTCGTGCACCGCCATGGCTCCGCCTGCCCCCGTCTCCCTCACGCCATCGTCCCTACTTGCCCTCATCTCCAGCAGCTTCGCAGGCCAACCCAGGCCGCGGTTCAGCCACCTCCGGCCACCGCAAGGCCCCGCCGATGGCCGCACGACACCGCCGCAACTCCTCCGCCCGTTTCCTACACAAGCCGGCGCCGGATTCGCCCATTCTCGGCCTCAAACCGCCATGGACAGCAACCAAGAAAAATGGGTATGGCAGCCCCTTCGTGGCCCGTTTTGGCCGCCTTCCCGAGCCCGGATGCTTGGCCCGCTTTGAGGAAAGTCGATCCTCGTGTCGTCCCCGTCGTTTTGGTCCACTCGGTTTGTTAATCGGATGAGTTTAACTCACTAAACCTCGCTTAGAGGGTTAATTACGCTTTAGGTGTGCTTAGTTTATGTTAATTGTGATTAGGTGGTTAGTTTAATTTATTTAAGTGTGGATTATATTAATGTGTTTAATTAGCTTAAAGTGTGATTAAATTAAAGGTTAAGAGAGTTTATTTAATGTAAAGCCTTGATGTGACATAATAGGGTTTTATTTTTGAATTATTTAATGATTTCGAATTCTGGAAAATATAATATTATATTATATTCCGAAATTATTAAAATATTATTATTTAAAAAAAAAAAGAAAAATTATTTTTGACCCTAGGTTGCTCGGAATTTCGTGCCGATCGGCTGCCGTGTAGTCGATTTTGAAATTGATGATTGGATATCATAAATTGAGCGTGGATCGTGAAAAATATGGATATTATTATTATATTAATTTTCGAAATAAATTTAATTATTTAATAAATTCGAAAAATTATTTTGGGACCCTAAATTCTCAATTTCGTCTTTGATCGCTCTTTGTGCATTTAGAATTTGAATTTGATGAATGGATGTGGTAAATTGGGTGTTGATTGTGATAAATATGGATTTTATTCATAAAAACCCAAGTGTTGGGTTTTTATGCAAAAATTAGATTTTAATAATTATATTAAATGGTGGGGTTTGAAAAGTGAGATATTGGTCTTTTGATTCGAAATTAGCGTGTCCCCACACACGGGAGTAATTTCTGGAATATTTTTAATATGAAGAAAAATGGCCGGGATCACTATTTTAAGTGGAAGCATTGATTGAAATATAAAGTGTCCCGAGGCCGAGTATGATTTGGCTGTGTGATAAGTAAGAGGAATCGTCTGGGCTGTTGAGCCGGACTTGCCTCTACATGGGATGCCCACGAGTGATGCGGGTCGCTTGATTGATTACGGGCCCATGCTCCTTCGAGAACGCCGTCGACGTCTTGCGAAGCCGCGCTCCAAGGTGGGAGGCGATGCCTGGCTATATGCCAGTAGATAGCCGAACTGCGAGTAAGCTATGCCCTTGCGTGGCAGTGAATAATAATTGGAATGCATGCTAAGTGCGATGGTGATTTATATGAAAGTGATGGCGTTCCAATTGTTTGAATTATTATTATTACCTGTGATTGAGTGATTTGAATTGTGCTAACCTGCAGAAATGAACTGAGGTGAGGTAAGTTCTCTGTGTGATGTGGCTAGGCCACCGGGCGTATTTTCTTTCTAATAGGGGTTTAGGGGTTGAACTTGCTTTGAGACATTGTCTCATCCCGGTTTGGGGAATAAAATTTCAGGTCCCTAGATGGCGATCATGGAGGACCCGAAGCCCTAAGTGCGGAATGGTGGAGGCGAAGTATCGGTGAACGTGTCACGCTAGTTGGTTTTAGGACGGTTCCCATTTTGTCGAGTATTTGGTCTATTTTGTAGACGGTCGAGTTGTATTTAAACCTATGTGTTTGTATATGAGTGTTGGGTATTGTGATTGATTGCCTGCTTTTTTATCTCAAGTTAAATGTTGTCAGGGGATTTGTTTCGCTTCCGCATGCGTAATAAAATGAATGGGTCGGCGACATATCTTGGGATGTCACATAATTGATCGACCGCAGTGGGATGTGCGCGCGCTCGGGGTTCGGGGCGTGACATCATATATCTACGCTACATTTCAATTTTATAAATTTTCTCAACATTCTTTCTTGTTATTTCCTCATAATTCTTAAATTTATCATTCCTACTCAATTATCTTTCCTCAATTCCTTTCATTAAACACATTTTTAAAAGGGTTGATATCACGAAAAACCCTATATTGGTAAACTTGTGACAAATTAATTTATACTAAACTAATTTTTTTACCACAAAAACTCCTAAAGTGTTATATTTGTAACAATTTATCTCAAATTAATTTTTTTGACCACATAAAACTCCGAATTAGTATATTTTTGATAAAAACTCCAAACTAATATACTTTTTGATGATTTACCCTCAACTAGTTTTTATTAAATTAGAAAATTCACAAATTGGTACACAAGTGATAAATAAAAGGCAAAACCCTAAATTAGTATATCCATCAACTCCTATCTTTTAATTCAACAATTCGACGGTAAAATTTAATAAAATATAACGGATGTTAAATTTATTACAAGTCTACCAGTTTAGGATTTTTGGTAATTAAAAAATTAGTTTGCATTAAATTTATTAAA
This sequence comes from Eucalyptus decipiens, assembly GCA_014182575.1. Classification (NCBI taxonomy): domain Eukaryota; kingdom Viridiplantae; phylum Streptophyta; class Magnoliopsida; order Myrtales; family Myrtaceae; genus Eucalyptus; species Eucalyptus decipiens. The sequence goes on along the minus strand of CM024612.1, from coordinate 6,748,898 downwards.
AGTGTATTGATTTTGATTTTTTGTGGTATTAAAAACCTTATAATAGACACTAGTCCTATAGTGTATTATCTATTAATTGTTAACGGTCTGGACCCCAATCTCCGCCCAAACACAACTTTAATTTCATAGGGATTTATAGAGATTACATTACCTAGGTGATAATTCGATTCAATAAGACTAGTAATATCATTGTTTGTTGCAATTGTGACATTTTTTTCTTGACATAATGGTTATTGCATTTTTATTTTTATTTTTATCGAAAGAATGGTCATTACATTGAATCTTTGGAAAAATGATACATTCTTAAAATAGCAAAAATAAGGATAAAACAGTTAAGAACGAGAACCGAGTTTTCTTAAAAAAAAAAAACAAGGTAATGTTTTTGAGCCTTGACGACAAGATACAAGTGAGATAACCTTTTCATTGGGATTTTTTTTTTTTTTTAAATCGGAAAAGATTTGAGCTGACATATGTCAATGAGTTTTAGTTTGAAGGTTCTTTTGGGGGATATTTGTCAGAGAGGGATGCGCAAACTTTTCTCTGCCCACGAAACCAGAAGTCACCGTACGCTAACCCAAACGTTGTAATCAACGAAACCACATACCGCCTTTGGTTTCTCAAGCGGCGGCCTTAGATCTCCCGAAGCTATCGATTACTCTACAATATCTTCGGCGACTTGTCTTCCGGTCGGCATGCGAGGTATGTGTCCGCCATCCCAGTTTTCTAATCCCGCTAGAGTCCACAATATTCCCTTCTCCTTGGGGACCGGAAAAACAGAGACATCCCCTTAGCAATAATCAAAACCAAGTACCAGCTAAAACCCACCATCTCATGACAACTTGATCACACTTTCAACCAATCACTTTTAGTTCCCCCTTTCTCTCGCTTTTCGGTTACCGGGTTCACGAACTAGCCCACTGTTTCCTGGAGATTGTATCTTGGCACATGCCCGATTGCTCAATTCGCCTATAAGATCACCAAGAAGACAAGAACCTTCAAACCCATCAAAACCATCACATCGTTACCGTCGAAATCTGTCTCTGTACTTGAAGTTCAGCGCAGCTGATAATTGTTGGTATTCATGGATACTGTTAATAACATCGGCTCGGCGGCGCTGCCCATCTCGGCTCCGTGCAGTGGCACTCTGGGCAGCCACCTGGCCCGGCGGCTCGTGGAGATCGGCGTGAGCGACGTGTTCTCGGTCCCTGGGGACTTCAACCTGACCCTCTTGGACCACCTGATAGCCGAGCCGGGGCTGAACCTGGTCGGCTGCTGCAACGAGCTGAACGCCGGCTACGCGGCCGACGGGTACGCGCGGGCGAAGGGCGTGGGCGCTTGCGTGGTGACGTTCACGGTCGGGGGTCTCAGTGTGCTCAATGCCATTGCAGGGGCTTACAGTGAGAACTTGCCTGTGATCTGCATCGTGGGTGGGCCTAACTCGAATGATTATGGGACTAACAGGATCTTGCATCACACCATCGGGCTGCCTGATTTTACCCAGGAGCTCAGGTGTTTCCAATCAATCACCTGCACACAGGTAATTAGAAGATTTATGGGTGTTTTTCTTAGCGTTAAGATTGATAAATGTGTGAATGGTTCTTTCTTAAGTTTGTTCATCATGTGATAACTTCGAATTTATGCCTAGTTGGTTTCAGATAGACTACTTAGTCCGTGTTAGAGTGTTAAATTAGGTTGTCGAATCAGGTTCTCTGGTCGTGCAACTGCAAAACATGGTAATTTTTGTAGAACAGGGCTAAAACTTCCCCTGAACCGCGTTAGTCCTTTGTAAAATTTGTCTAAGAAATCTATACTTGATGTTCTTGTCATTTTTTATTGGCTGTGAAGAGAAAGATTGTGCTATGATGTGGCAGGCAGTGGTGAATAACTTGGAGGATGCGCACGAGCAGATTGATACCGCGATCTCGACAGCTTTGAAGGAAAGCAAGCCGGCTTATATTAGTATAAGCTGTAATTTGTCTGGGATTCGTCACCCTACTTTTTCCAGAGATCCAGTTCCGTTCTCTCTTGCACCGAAGTAAGTGTCTTCTGTCTTCATGAGTAATCGGTTTTCCAAAGTTTAGATGATGGAGCTCATATGTCATTGGATGCTGATTGGGTTGCCAAGCACTGTTGAATGTCTCTCTGTTTTGTGTTTTTCTTTGACTATAGTAACAACATATCTAGCTTATATAAGTTATAGACGATGTCCCGTGGATTGGACACGACGTGTAACGTCATAAGAAGTAATATAATCATTTAGCTGTTCATTTAAGGACTGACTCTTTAGTGCTCAAAAGGAGGGAAAACAGAGGAGAAAGAATTATAAGAACTGAAAACATCACTTATTCCTTGATTGTCTTAAAGAACCAAGTTTCACTAAAATATAAAGTTGAATTCTAGTCATATTTGGTATTCGCTGGTCTTTTTGTTCGTCCAACCTGGAAAGATTGTCTTCAGGAAGCACTGGAGCTTGTTTTCATTTGTAATTTTTGAAGTCAGAAGCGAATTCTGCCTTTTTTCATCATCCTGCATGTACTTGACCAAGCAAAATTTCAAACGTATCTGTTTTCACTTGTTCCATCACAAAATAAAGAATATGCTCGAATGAACTTGTCAGGCCATGTAAATTTCAAATATCCAAATTCATGTGATAGTTGACTGTCTTTGGCTGTAGGCTGTTGCAAACCTTGTGTGTCTCGGACCAATTTTTTACTTGAGCTGTTGATGCTGGCTTTCTGTTCAATGACTCGAGTTGGTTTAAACTTACTTTTCCAGATATCTTTCTCCTTACACAACTACTAGAAACTAGATTTCATGCTAAGAACAATTTTTCCGTCTCTTATGTTCTTGTTTCATATAGTATCCACTTGTTGATGCAGGATGAGCAATCCAATGGGCCTGGAAGCAGCAGTCGAAGCAACTGCAGATTTTCTCAACAAAGCTGTCAAACCGGTCATTGTGGGTGGGCCAAAGCTCAGGGTGGCCAAGGCTCAAAAGGCCTTCATGGAGTTTGTGGACGCCTCTGGGTATCCAGTCGCCATTATGCCTTCGGGCAAGGGGCTGGTGCAAGAGCATCATCCCCACTTCATCGGAACCTATTGGGGTGCTGTGAGCACAAGCTTTGCCGGGGAGATTGTAGAGTCAGCCGATGCCTACATTTTTGTGGGCCCCATCTTCAACGATTACAGCTCTGTGGGCTATTCCTTGCTGATTAAGAAGGAGAAAGCGATCATAGTGCAGCCCAATCGCGTGACCGTAGGGAATGGTCCTTCCATTGGGTGGGTTTTCATGGCAGATTTTCTAAGCGCATTGGCCAAGAGGCTGAAGAGAAACACGACTGCTTTGGAGAATTACCGCAGGATATTTGTACCTCCGGGCATGCCTCTCAAGTGCGAGAAAGATGAGCCCCTTAGAGTCAATGTTCTGTTTAAGCACATTCAGGTAAGGTGCACGCTGGTATATTGATTGGACTTTAAATCTTTTGAAGAAAGCTACTTGCACGTGAAAAAGCTTAATCAACTCTAGGTGCTAGCAGTAAATTAAGCAGCTTTAAGTACATTTGGTAAACGTTAAGTGCTGATACTAAGTCCAGACATGCCTTTGCCATGCATATTCTTGAGGGATTCATACCGTTGCTTCCTCGGAAATGGATAGTACTCACTGAGCCTATATCTATCTATTCTCAGTAAATAGATTATTCATGTGTCTTCATAGCTTAGTGTTCTAGGTGAGCACTAAAAATTCATTTCTGTAAATGCAAAAGGTGTCAACTCTGATGATTTTCTGACTCGTCAAACAGGATATGCTCAGTGGGGACAATGCAGTTATCGCTGAAACTGGAGACTCTTGGTTTAACTGTCAGAAACTGCGGTTGCCTGAGAATTGCGGGTACTACAAGCGCGAATTTCAACATTTTCTTTTCCAGTCTTCCAAATTGCCTCTTTTTGTTTGTGGATGGTTGTGTCAAGGTTCGTCTAACTTAAATTCTCATACAAACTTCATTCAGGTACGAATTCCAGATGCAATATGGATCCATAGGTTGGTCGGTTGGTGCCACTCTAGGATATGCTCAAGCAGCCACTGATAAGCGTGTGATAGCTTGCATTGGCGATGGCAGTTTCCAGGTCAGTTACAAATATCCATGAAGAATGATACAAAAATTTTAAACTTCTGCAGAAACATCACCAAGTAATGCGTGACATTCTTGAACAGCCGAAAAGTGAACTTTGAATAACTATGCAAACCGAGTGACCAGTGATGTCTTATAGCTAAATTGTCGAAGAAGCTTTTTGGCTGATCATGTGTGAAGATTATGTAGATTGCACTTTCCTCTTCTGAATGTAAATCTATCTTCAACCTGAGTAATTGACGAGGAAGCTGACTAGTAACAACTCACAAAGTGAATTTTCTTTTTCGAATCGGTATATTTTCTTGTTAAAAAAAGTGATCACATTAATTTCCCGAATCATCTGGAAGATTACACGACCTCTTTTTCTAATTTCCGTCGGGCATTTTTTACTTTGGAGGGACCTAAGCGATTTATTTTTCCCTTTACTCAGGTCACAGCTCAGGATGTATCAACGATGATTCGATGCGGACAGAAGACTATAATCTTCCTGATCAACAACGGGGGTTACACAATTGAAGTGGAGATTCACGACGGCCCTTACAACGTGATTAAGAACTGGAACTACACTGGTCTCGTGGATGCCATTCACAATGGTGAAGGCAAATGCTGGACAGCAAAGGTTAGCTTCAGCCCTCGATGTTTTCATTCCAATTCTAAATAACGACAACGAGAAGGAAATATAGCAGCACAATTAACTCATTCCCTCTCGTAGTTTCCCTCCATTTTTTTCTTCCTATGTTTATTTTTGGGTATGAGAGGCATTTTGATGGAATGTTGGGTCTGCAACTGTTTCAAAATTTTTTATTGACTCGTGTTGCGAAATCAGGTTCGCACAGAAGAAGAGCTGAAAGACGCAATCGCGACAGCGACAGGGCCGCATAAGGATTGTCTGTGCTTCATTGAGGTGATCGTACACAAGGACGACACAAGCAAAGAGCTGCTAGAGTGGGGGTCGCGTGTTTCTGCCGCGAACAGCCGTCCTCCAAATCCTCAGTAATCTCTCCGTGTTCTAAGTCCTACATTGATTTGAGAGAGAGGAGGGAGAGAGGATCACTTGTGAATAAGATGAACGCTGATGTACGAGAGTTTTCTGTATGATGTAGATTTTTAACAAGAGTGAATTGTACAATAAAGCTACTGGAACACCCTCCTAAGAATATCGGAGGACTCCCCATCTCTCCTCTGTTCCTTCAATATTACCGACCACTGTGATTACATGGGAGTTTCTTTTCACCGCATTTGATTTTGGTGCCGCACGAACTCACACTGAAGCTAATTCGCCATACGTGCGCGCAGTTTCCTAAAAGCATCAGACCTGGTAATCCGGATTTGTAATCGTTGGATCATGAGCTGACAGCTCTCTAGAAATGTTTTAGTTTTCCAGATGCTGCAACACGTCGTGTAAACATTACGACGAAATGGACTACGGAAGCTTTCCTCCTTCAATGCCGAATCTGAATTACAATGCATGATTTTACGGACAAAAGGAGGGATTTCATCCTTAATATTTGAGAAAAGTAAGACCAGATTGCAGACGGGCAACAGAATATTAGGTAAAATGTTACAGTTAGGGAGAATTACGTTCTTATTTGTGACTGGATAACATATAAAGATGTCATGATATGATCGAATTCATGCATAATTTCTTTTTGGTCAAAAGCGAAACATTCTCATTAAGTAGTAGGACTAGAAGAGCAACATCATTTAGCATCTAAACATAGTAAATTCCGAAGGAGCTGTGGGTTTAGAGGGCTAATAAATAGAAAGGAACCTTATTCCAAAACTTTTCACGTTTTGCTAATTGAGTCTATTCAGCAAGAAATTACCAACACAAATGTTGGCCATTCTTCATGGTATGGCTAGCATTGACATGAATATTTTTTTATTGATATTAGTTATTCTTTTTTTTTCTTTTTTTGATAGTGGCTAGCTCGCTATGCCCTTGCAGGCCACAAGTGAGGCTAGCGTTGCCATGGCCTTGATTCGATCTAGGTAAGGGCCCTCACTCGTTGTTGTGATGGTTTAAGCAAGGCCAGCCTCACCAGCCACAAATGAGGTAGCAAAGCCCTCACAAGCCACAAATGAGGCGACAAAGCCCTCACCAGCCACGGGGCCATGGTGAGGTTGGCCCAAAAAGAAAAGAAGGAAAAGAGAAGGAAAGAAATAAAAGAAAAAGAAAAGAAAAGAAATAAAAATTTTAAAAAATTGTCCATGTCGGTGTTGGTTGTCGCATAAAACTACCAGTATCTATGTCAACGACTTTTGGCCAAATTAATTATAAATACTCAATTGACAAAACATAAATATGTTTAGTATTCAATTGACAAAATTAAAAGGTTTATAACTAAATTTACAAAATTGCAATAAATTTAGGATTCTTTTCACAAATTTTCCTAACAAGTAGAATCACCATTTGTGGTCACCAATTTATGAATGCGATCGAATTATAGAAATTTTTGTGCATAATTACAGATTTTTAGGAAAAAATATCATTACCTCACGGTTTAATGGAAGAGACTATGAATGAAGGCAGGTTTTACGATGTAGCAATATGGGTGAAGGTTTACTAGATATAGAAAATTGACTCTTGATTCTGATTTAAGTTGTTGTGTCAATATGGATTCGACTGCATAATATAAAGCTCATGGGTTCCAACTTGGGCTCACCTTTGGAAGATTCCTCATAAAGGGGTATTGAATTTTTGCAGCTGAAAAAATAATTTGTGAAATATATAATTCTAGAGCAAATTAAATAATGCAACACAGACAAACAAAAGTAGAAAAAATATAATCACTTACTGTCAGTATCATTAGAATTGTTGATTAAATTTCGAAGATGATTAATCATTTTGCTAATCTTTTACAAAGTTAAATTTGCTAAAAGGAAAATTATTATCGACTTTTCTCATAAACCTTGACTAATTAGTAGAGAAGTCTTCCACGTGGCATTGAAGCCCGCAAGCCACGGCACCTGCTAACGGTCCCCTGTGACAGAGCAAGATGCTTTCGTAGGTTTCAACAAGTTTCTGGAAAATTATTGGAGGTTCAAAACGAGGAAAAAGTCATTCTCCACGACCTTAAAAATAGCTACATCTATCTTCCACGTCGCTCCGTACGCTGTCCCACCAGTCGAACGGGGACCAAAAAGAAGTTCTAGAATCAACAATCTTAGTTGCCCTAATAGGAATGACGAGGAAGTGGTAACGGCGAAACGACTCGATGACGACAAAACGACGTTCTCATGTCCCCTTACTGTCGGTTGCCCTTCCATCTCACCCTTTCTATTATAAGCAAAGGGCTTAATGAACCGATTGAATCAATTTCAGCTATTTAAGCTCACCTTGAAGACCCCAAATTTCACCAATTGAAAATTAGCAAAGAGAGGATATAAAATTGTTGCCCAACTCTCTTTGCATCTTCAAGACTCCATCTCTAAAAAATACTCAAAAGTTGCCATGAAATATACTGCGATAATCTTGATCCTTCTGCAATGTTGCCTTGCTTCGAAGGCCAACTCAACGATCCTGCATAAGTATGAGTCGATTTTCAACTTTGGTGACTCTCTAAGCGATACTGGAAACTACCTCCGATCTGCGGGCGATCATGCAATCCTGCCGACGTCTCCTTATGGCAAGACCTTCTTTGGGCATCCAACCGGTCGTTATTCAGATGGACGTCTTGTAATTGATTTCATTGGTATGTTCTCCTGACTCTTCTTTGCTTTTTGTAAATGCATGCTCATGTTAGGGAAGAGAACAGGCATTTAAATCAGAAGGCCGCAGCTTTTGCTGAGACTATTTGGATCAACAGCAGTATATATCCAAGCTCAAAGACGGGGCTATTTTTCTACATTTGGTGTTGATTTTTCACTTACGACAGTACATATTTTTTCTTTCGAAACGATAGGAAAAAGAACTTCTTGTTTAAAGCGGAGTTAATGACAATCTTTAGCAGTCTTTATCATCATTGGGGTGTTACTTTTAGATGTTTAACTGGTGCATATGCGTTACGTATATGAAAATGCAGCGGAAGCAATTGGGTTACCCTATCTAAAGCCATATCTTGAGGTAGTCAACGGCTCAGTTGATGCTCGTAGAGGAGTTAACTTTGCAGTTGCTGGTGCCACAGCACTTGATCCGACATTCTTTGCAGCTCGAGGCATTCCAGCGATGACAATGACGAATCATTCCTTAAATGTTCAGCTCGACTGGTTCAAGAAACTTAAATCTTCTCTTTGCACAACCCAGCAAGGTAAATAATATAAACCCTATTTTTGTAGGCTCTGATTGAGGACTAACATGTATATCAATTACTCTTTTGTGTGATCGATCGTATTCACTGAAAATATGGTTATTTACTGAGGTGATTTGGTAGATATCACCTCTTTGTAGCTCATAAATCTTCCGTAGGATGACCACTTCAAGTAGGGGTATTAGGAACCGAACCGAAAACTGAACCCGAACCAAAAAATTCGGTTTATTTTTTCGGTTTGGTTCGGTTACTCATTAAAAACCAATATTTTTTTTATTGATTCAGTTTTTATCGGTTAATCGAACCGAACTGAACCACAAACCGATAAAAATTTGGTTTTATTCTCCGTTTGATGCTCTGTTTTGCCCTGTCTTGCTTCAACCAAGGGGGAACTGATGTAATCGAGGGTCTGTTCTATCAAGTGCATACATGCTGTTTTCGAAAGAGAGAATGTAGTCTATTGTCTCGTCAATGATCGACAAACCCATGTTTTGTACCCTCAAACCATATCCAATCCACGATCCATCCTCAATTCAAAGGTTCACGCGCCCATAGCTAATGGAATTGACTTCGGCGAAGACTCAAAGGAGAGAGCCCGCCTGAAATCAAGATCACATACCTGTCACCCACGGGCATGGTGAAGATCTGGAGCAGCGTCCCCTGATCGTCCCTGTCCACCAGAATCCCCAGCTCCTCGCACTCCTTGATTTGCTCGTCCGTTAGCACGTCCCCGGCCTGGGCCTTCAGGTTCCGGTAGTACGTGGGTGGCGGCAACGGCATGAACTCGAACCCGCCCACGCTGCTCCGCTTCCTCATCTCCCTCAGCGTTCGGAAGATGTCCCCGCTCGTTAGCGCCAGGTGCTGCAGCCCGGCACCCTTGTTGTGCTCGAGGTAGGTCTGGATTTGGCTCTTCCTCTTGGTCCCGAACACTGGCTCGTTCATAGGTAGGAAAACCGTCTTGTTGTTGTTCGCCAGCACGATCGAGTTGAGCCCGCTGTCCCCGGTCCCGACGTCGTCCTTGGTGAACTGGGCAAACTCGTGGAAGTTGGTGAACCGCTTCACGTACGAGATCGCGGGTTTTATTCTCTGTTTGATACGGCCATGGGAGGGAAGCACTGGAAGGGAGGTACATGAGCTTCATCCAGCCAAAAAATAAAGAAAAGAACCCAAAAGAAAAACAGAAAAAACCAAAAGCTGAAAACCAAAAACCGAAAAGCCGAACCGTTCGGTTCGTATTCGGTTCAGATCTCATTCGATTCGCTTCGGAAGATTTTTCAAACGGTTTGGTTCGATTCGGTTTTTCAAAAAAACCGAACCGAACCGTTGACACCCCTAACTACAGGTTTGGTGCAATAGATTGGGATGTTTAGACTTGCAACTTAGAAACTGGGGTACACTTGCTTAGATCTAGTCTATTAATTTATGGGGATTGAAGAGCATTTCATAGGTCTTTAGATAGACGGGTTTCTATTTTCGTGCTCTTACAAGGAAAATAAAAGAAGTCTTTCGTTGAGTGACTTCAATATTAGAATATATCATTATTAGAATTTTTAAATTGATTATTTGAGTCATTTGATGATTTGATTTTTATTTTTGTTCTTTTCTTTTGTAGATTGCGATACATATTTCAAGAAGTCTTTATTTCTAGTGGGGGAAATTGGTGGAAACGACTACAATCTTGCTTTCGCCCTGGGTGCAACCTTTGAGCAGCTCCGTCCCATTGTACCAAATGTTGTTGGAGCCATCGCCAATGCCACCAGCGTATGGCCCTTTTCTTTTTCTTGCAAGGAACAAAGCACAATACTATTTGTCCAATAATATCTTGCGTGGTTAACCTTTTTTTAGCACTCCAATAAATTTTTCATGGCATGTGATTGTTTTAGATGCTCATTGAACAAGGGGCGGTGGAGTTAGTAGTGCCAGGGAATCTGCCAATTGGTTGCTTGACATCGTACATAACGACAGCTCCGCCCTTTCTCAAGAACGACGCTAATGCGACAACTGGTTGTCTCAATCGTTATAATGAATTCGCCAAGTATCACAACGATTATCTCCAACGAGAGTTGCAGGTTTTGAGACAAAAATATAGCCATGCAAGGATTATCTATGCGGATTATTATGGAGATACCATGCGTCTCTTTGAATCACCAACACAGTATGGTGAGTTTACTTTCTTCTTACTTTCACAATCAATGGTGAATAGGCATATAGAATCTTCAACTAAGTATATAGATAGAAAATTTATCTTACTTGCGGGGCCTTTATGAACTTATGAGGATGAGTGGTGAGATCGATGTCCTCTCGTTTTCAGGTTTCTCTAAATCAACACATGTAGCTTGCTGTGGAGCTGGTGGACCATTTAATTTCAACGCCAGGATGATGTGTGGTTCCACGTCAAGCGTGTGTAAAGATCCATCAGCCTCCATACTTTGGGACGGAGTTCACTTGACCGAGGCGGCGTATCGGCACATGGCCAAGGGCTTACTCGACGGTCCCTTCACTTCTCCACGTCTCGTTGCCTAGAAGTCCGAAGGGGATGATGCTCATGGTCACCGAGTCATAAAGAGTCACTGTGTTCGGTGGATTGACATCTTGTTGTTCTACCTATGTGTTCTTGTTTCAGATTTCCATCCTGTAAACTTTTATGGTTGGATTATCATTCATGTGATGAGTCATGGATACCGATGGAATCAAAATCTTGCAAATTATTGTTGATATTGCGAGCCACACAACTAATTAACTATCCAACTTTTCTCAACAACTGGTTTTATGATCCGATCCTCTCAAATAGTTTGGAAAGTAAGAGAATGTCCGAGACTTCATCGTTTTCATAGAAAGAGCTAACTCAAATATTGTCGCATACGGTTCGGTAGCGATACGGAAAAATACAGATGAGGCTCTTAATCATCTAACACTTTTTGAACGGGTGGTCGTTTTGGGACATCAAGCCATCATTGTATGATCATCAAAAATCAACAACATGAGTCGCTAAGGAAGACCCAGACATCCACAAGACGACATTCTCATGTCACCATGTTTATATGTCGAGCTTCCATCTGACACTTCAATGTATAAGCAAAGGGCACAGTGACTCCTGATTACACCGCCTTCAGCAATTCAACCTCACCTCCAAACCCCATCTTTTCACAAAATTGATATTAGCAAGAGAGCACATAAATTGTATACCAACTCTCTTAGCATCTCCAAGACTTCATCTCTCGAAAATACTCAAGATTCCCGTGAAATATAATATCATAATCTCGATACTTCTGCATTGTTGCCTGTCTTTGAAGACCAACGTGGCCCTCCCGCGTAGGTACGAGTCGATTTTCAATTTCGGCGACTCTATAAGCGACACCAGGAACTTCCTTAGTACTGGGGCGGTCGCATTTCTGGCTGTGGCTAAGCTTCCTTATGGCAAAACCTTCTTTGGGCATCCGACTGGTCATTTTTCAGATGGACGTCTCATGATCGATTTCATAGGTATATAGTCCTCCCAGACTCTTTATCTGCTTTTGTAAATGAATCTGGTGTTAGGGAAAAGAACAGGGATTTGATACAAAAAGGACACTAATTTTGGTATAAAAATTAGGATCTCTAGCGGTAGAAAACAATGCTCAAGGAAAAACTATTTATACCTGCGGTGTTCGTATCATGCTCTGTGTACAGTTGAAATCTTTAACTATCAGTTGAGATGTTTAAATGGTGTGCATGCAATACGAATATCAAGATGCAGCGGAAGCATTGGGGTTACCCCATCTGAAGCCATATCTTGAGCCGGGCAAGGGCTCGCTCATGCTCGCAGTGGAGTGAATTTTGCAGTGGCCGGCGCCACGGCACTTGATCCGACGTTCTTTTATGCTCAAGACCTTGGATCGTTGTTAAGGACGAATCATACCTTAAGCGTTCAGTTCAACTGGTTCTAGGGACTCAAATCATCTCTTTGTACTACCCAACTAGTTAAAACATAAACTCTTTTTTGTATGCTCCGATTGAGGACTGATATTTTATAGTGATAGTTTCTGTGTGTACTTCTATTTTGTACCATCGATCTTATCTAAACAATGTATGATTATTCATCTAGGTGATTTGGTTGATATCATGCATATGTAGCTCCTAAATTTTTCATAGGGCGACTCTAAAGTTGGCATGATTAGTTGGGACATTACGGATTTCCAGCTAAGCAACCAAAGATCGTTTATTTAGATCCTATTAACTACATTCAACTTGCTCTGATCAGGACTATTTGTTCAGGCCAAAGGCATGAACTCAATCAGTTCATGGCCCTTGCAGGGTGTTTTACAAACCTTCTTATAGATATGGCTTTTCGTCCATGCTCTTGGATCATTTTAAAAAAACCAGAAAAAAATAATATTTTCACGGGGTGACTAATATTTAAATATATCTTATCACAACAATCTTTTATGGTTACCAACCCATCTTTTATCCATTTAATTTTTGTTTTAATTCTTTCTTTTGAGCAGATTGTGATCCATATTTCAAGAAGTCTTTGTTTCTTGTGGGGGAGATTGGTGGAAACGACTACAACTTTCTTTTCACCGTAGGTGCAAGTGTTGAGCAGCTCCATTGCATGGTGCCCCTTGTTGTTGGAGCCATCACTAATGCCAACTTCTCTCTCTCTCTCTCTCTCTCTTAACAATTGACATACGCACAATATGATTTATTCAATATTCGTTCCAATAATATCTTCCATGTGGTCACCTCAAATGAATCATTTTCATGGCTTGTGATTGCTTTAGATGCTCATCGAAGAAGGGGCAGTGGATTTAGTGATGCCGGGGAATTTCCCGATCCCTTGCTGGACGTTGTACTTGGCTTTGTTTCACAGCTCTAATGAATCGGACTCTGATCCAAGAACTGGCTGTCTCAAAGCTTATAATGAGTTCTCCAAGTACCATAACAGTTATGTCAAGCGAAAGCTGCAGATTTTGAGACAGAAATATCGCCACGCAAGGATTATGTATGCCGATTACTATGGAGCTGCCATTCGTTTCTTTTGCACACCAAATCATTATGGTGTGTTTTCTTTCATCCTAGTCTCATAATCGACAGTGAATTAGGCATATAAGATAATTCACTGAGTCACATCGAAATTATTTGAAAGTTTGCAGTACTTTTGTGAAGTTATAAGGGTGAGTATGGAGATCAATCTTCCTCTTGTTTGCAGGATTCAATGGAGGTAAACAAGCAGCTTGTTGCGGAGGTGGCGGACTGTATAATTTTGACCTCTCGGCCATGTGTGGTTCCAATGGCTCGACTCTGTGCACAGACCCATCGGCTCTCGTGAGTTGGGACGGAATTCACTCGACCGAGGCGGTGTATCAGGTGATAGCCGAGGGTCTGCTCCACGGCCCCTTCACTTCTCCACGTCTCATTGCCTCGAAGTCCCAGTGGGACAATGCGTTAGCTTCGATCCTGTTGCCGAAGACGAACTTATGCTCGTGGTCATAGATTCATAAACGGTCGACGTGTTTGGCGGATGGACATTTATTTTTTTACCTTTTCGTTCTTGTTTCTAGATTTCAATTCTTTAGCTTCTGAATAATCATTCATGTGATGCGTGGTGAATAACAATGGAAATATTGGTCTCTCTCTTGGGTTCCCCGGTGAAAAGGAGGCACAAAACTAGTGGATTTTCCTTGTTAGTCTCACACACGCAAGGGAAAAGACAGGAAGAGAGAGGAAGAAAAAACAGAAAAGAAAGGAGGGGAAGTCTTATTCTTCAGTCATCTTCGACCGAGTTCCCACTGTGACATTGTCCCAAATGCCGCTGCTGCTGCCCCGAGGGCCCCGCACCTGCCCCCATCACCGCTTGCAATTAGGGTTGAGCATATCGGACTGCTTGGACCGAAAATCGTTTGGATTGGACCAGATCGGCCAGTTCAGTCCAATTACTGATTGCATAAAAATGGAACAGGTGATTTTCAGTTCGATTTCCGATTTCGGGGAAATCAGACGTATTTGTTTATTTTTTTTGCTAAGTAGCCGGTTTCATTGGATTGGACTGGAGCCCATTTGGTTAGGACTATCCGGTTTGGTTCTTGGTTCCAAAAGATTGGAAACCAATCCTCCCGGTCTGTTTCTTGGTTCCTAAGTAGAACTGGATCGGACTGAGAACTGATCACCTCTACCTGTAACTCATTGCCGCCTCCTTTCTTCCAGTGAGCTCTGCCTTGCGACGCTATTGACTCCCTTCACCTGCAGCTGCCCATACCGTGCTCCTCCCGGCCATTGCCGTGACACCCACGACGACGCAGCAAGCCGACGTTGACGTCCTTGCTGTCTCCAAGCTTCACCGAGCCAGCCGACCTGCTTTCCAATCCGCTGCCCAGCGTCGCCACGTCTTGCACAAGTTCCCCTCGCCGCTGCTTCCAGTCCAGCGAGTATTAATAGCTTTTACCACATTCATTATTGGCGCTTTTTATCAGCCTCAGCTCGTGGTGCTCGATCATTGTCTGCAACACGCTCCTTGTAGCAGTTCCAGTTGATCTCCAGCGGAGCCCGAGTCGAGCACCCCCGCTCGGATCCGAACCACACCAGAGCTCCTCCACAGCGCCTATATCGGTCACGGTCGCACCGTCAACAGTTTGTGGTGCCCAATTTTGTCACCTCGCAGATTTCTTTTGACCATCTACCCACACTCCCATTGTTGCAAGTTTAGTTTAATTGTTTGGCGTCTTCAATTCATGGCCGCATATTCTTTAGCCAGTTGAGCGCCATCGAGCCACCTCACCGTGAGCCTCACCAAGCACCACCACGTTGACTTGCGAGTAGCTGTCCGAAGATCTGAATTTGAAAGCCAATATCCGAATTATGTAAAAATCTTATCTAATTTGATTTCCAAATATGCCTGAAATAGATTTCGTTAAGTTATTTCTAAAATTAAACGGAAATGGATGATATCTTGCTGATTTGTTGCTCTATTGTTCTTGATGCCTTTGTTTGAATTAATTTTGCTCCCGTAAAAAAAAATCCAAAAAAATATATTTTTTCATTTGGATTGTTAGAATACTGCCTATTTTAGGATGGTTTACTTATTTAGATTATGCAATTTTTTTATTCCAAATTTTTGAAATAAAAAACACCAAAAATATTAATTTAGGATGTTAAATTTTCTTTCATTAATTCAAATTGCATGTTCATTTTTAATTTCGAATTTTATTAAAAAAAAACATAAAAATATCATGCATGTGCCACTTAGAATTAAGCCATCCCTTCGACATCATCTAGTCATTGCATGTTTAGGATCATTTAAGTGCGTTATTAGGATAGTTGTATTTAATATTTTCATGTCATTAGATTATGTTAAATAATTAATGACGTGTCATATAGTTTGCATAATAGTTTGCATGTTACATTTCATTTTAGTTAGGTATTTTGGTGTGTCATTGCATTGCATTCCATGTAAACTAAGTTTCACTTAAATAAGAAAAAACCTTTAAAAAAAAAAAAACTTTTGAGTGAAACCGCGTGCTAATTACATATCATATCTAGATTATTAATGTGATTTTCTAACTAACACTATAGATGTTTTCATTGCTTCAAGATGAGTAATTCTCTCATTTCTTCGCAATTTATTTAACACTTTGATTATTGATTGCTAAATAATGGTTGTGAACCCATTTAATCACCTCACATATTAGGGCATAAATTAAAATCAATGCAACTTGCTTGCAAAACATTTTTTTTTAAATAAAAGAGGAAAATTATCGAAAGTGTATTGAAGTAATTCTTTTATTACTTTACTTGGGTTTCTAATTGACCCACCAATAAATAGATTAGTGGTGATTCTTAGCTAAAAATCATTTGCATATTAAATAACTTGAACTTAACTCATGAATTTGTATGAGCTTGGGAGAGTTTGAGCTAGATTTAGGCTTAGTAATCCATCAGTCAAACCCTAGGTAGTTCACTTGATGTTAGATCGTGACAAATCCTAAACTTTTAATGATATTAGTTTAGCCCTAAACTTTTTGACTTGGTGCTAATTCAGTTCAAAATACTTAATTGTATCAATTTAATCTTAAACATTTTAATTTTATGCCAATTTAGTCATTCCAGCTAATTTTGGCCAGATTTTGCTGATGTGGACTTCATCGAACTTGCATGGCCTTGTTTGAGATATTGACAATTTTTAATAATATTTTAGTAATTTTCAATTTTTTATTATTTTTTTTTTTTTCTTTCTTTTTCTCTCTCTTCTCCCTTCTTCTTCCTTTAGGTGGTGGTCGGTCGACAAGTGATGGCCAGCTTCACCCGATTTAGCTTGGGTGAGGGCGATCCTCACTTGGGTGAGGGCGACCTCGACAAAGGCTTCCCTTGCCAACTTTGGTGAGGCTGGCCCTTGCCTAGGCCAGGGCAGCCTTGCCAAGTGTCGCCCATGTGAAGGTGATGCCCAGCAAGCAGGCTGCCCTCACCTAGGCTAGGGTTGGCTTCACATAAGCCAAATCCAGTGAGGTAAGCCCTCACCTAGGCTAGGGCGACCTCCTAGGGGTCACATTCGCCTAAGCGATGCCCAATGAGGCTGCCTTGGCCTAGGCAAGGCCAGCCATCACCTACCATCCTAAGTAGCACTGACACAGACATGAGATACACGACACGACACGACATGATATACATCATTTCTTAGAAAAAAATAATTTCGACACGTTAAGACACGTTGTATTTTAAATGAATATTTTTCTATACACATGATAAATTATTATATTTTAATTAATTTATTCAAATTCATAAATAATAAAAAAGAGCTTATATTGAATCTACACTAATAACATTAAGGGCCTAAAGTGGAACCGTTTTCTCAAAAAGGGGCCTAAAGTGGACATTGTATCAAATAAGGGCCTGAAGTGACCGATTTAGTCTCGAATAAGGGTTTCAACTTGAAAGCCAGTCAAATCTTATTTGCAGATAGGGGTATTTTCGTCTAAAGACATTTTTTCTTTTTCCTTCTTGTTTTTCTTTTCTTTCTTTTTTCATCTTGCTCACCTCCTTCTTGACAAATGCATCAGAATCCTCATGCATGAGCTTGCACAGGTGCAAAACAATTTGAACAATTTAGGAAAAGAAGAAAACGAAAATATATTCGAGAAGTTATGCGTTTTGCAAAACTGCAAATTGCGTCTTGGCCCGCAGCCTCCCCATCAGCAAACTTCAAAGCGCATGCTCTACATTATGCAATTTTGCATCCTCACCCAAGAACTCATCGATTTTGGCATAAGCGAATTTTTAAGTTATTCGCCACCACTCACCTTCTCCGATGACGATAATGAACTTGAGAATCAAGAAATATCCATCAATGGGTTTTGTTTTTTTCAATTGCTTGTAAAAAATTATTATGACAATTAAAGTAACAGTTTCATGCTCTCCCCACCAATGAAACTGCCTTTCACTCGCAACTTCTTGGGAATGTTTTATTGGGTTTGGGTTGGATTATTCATAACATTCATAGACGCAGCTTGCATTGAGGTGGAATATGTGGCTTCTTGAGAGGGTCCAATTGTGCCGTGCATGCTGGTTATTTTCAAAGGATGCTGAATCATTCTGACTCGTGATTGAAGATACCTGCCTTTGGTGGCGATTTGAATCAGACAGCACTCAATCTAAAAAACGAATGACTAATCTACACATGTTCAAACAAATTTGCCTCTCTAACTCTAAAATATTATCTACACAAATTTGAGAGAGAATAACAAGATGAAAAAAGTGCAAAATCACTCAGAAATTCCCAAAACCACTATTTCATTGAACAAATCAATGCACATGAGTATCACAGAGATTCCTCAAAAGTCTCTTATAAATTTGGCTTAGGCACTTCAATCTGGCTTCTCCTCACCAAGATCAATCATAGCTTGCGTGAGCACCAATTTGAATTCAAGCATTGACGACAACGAGGGCAACAAGCTATGGCTTACACCTCATCATGCTTCGTGCTTGACCATAACCACAAGATGTGGGGATCGAATCGAGCTGAGTGTCACATCTTGGTCCACTCGTGCTCGATCTAGGGCTTTGATTGACCTCCATCTTTCAACAAAGGTACTGGAATTGCTGTTGAGGGCAATGACGAATGAGGTTGAGGGCGTTGATGGCTAATTCAGCAAGGAAGATAGAGATGGACTTTGGAGAACGCGATCTAAAGAGTGAAAAAGGCGAAGGCACAATGATGATGAAGAAAAGAAAGAGAATGAGAAAATAAATTAAAAAAATAAGGAAAAAAAAAGTCTTTAGACAAAAATACCCATAAATGCAAATAAGATTTGGTTGGCTTTTAAGTGGCCTTTATTTGAAACTAAGTTGGTCACTTCAGGTTCTTGCTTGAGACAATGTCCATTTTGAGTCCTTTTTTGAGAAACGGTTCCACTCTAGGCCCTTAATTGAAATTTTCCCTAACATTAATAAATTTATTCATAAAAAATTGGAAAGACATTTTTTGGTTTTAACAAAAGTTATCAATAAAATCAATAACTAACGAGGGATTAGAGTCAAAATAAATTTATATTTTTCTACGATAATCAAAATTTATCATTATTTAACAGTGCTTCTATTTTTCAAAATAACTTTTTAACTCACCTATTTATTTATTTATTTATTTATTAGCATTACCATTTATTAATAATTTTATTTAATATTCAGTTTTTTTTTTGGCTAAATGGGTCCCACCCATTTATTTCACCCTTTGCTTTCTTCCCCACCCCACCCACCGTCTGCGCTTGTTAGTGTCACTTCCCAAAATTGAAATCACACCCTGCACGAGGCTCCATCCTCCCCTCTCTCCAAGAAAGAAAAGAAAAGAGAATCACCCTGCACAAGCCTTTTGTTTCTTCCCCAATAGTTGTTGCCTCCTCTCCTTGCTCTTCTTCCTAAAACTGAAAAAGCAACCTCAGTAAAGTAACAGCCCAAAAAACCCTAGTAGGTGCCTTCTCCTCTTCCTTGCTTGGTCTCTACCTCTTGATCTTTGCTCTCTCTCGGGCGCCTCATCATAATCGCTCGCCATTGCCTCGCCTCCATTCTCTCCCCTTTGTCATCGTAGCCTTGTGTCCAGCCCTCCATCGTAGCATTATGGTTCTCCATCTCAGCATTGTAGTTGGCGGTCATAGCCTTCTCGATCGTCTTGGTCTTTTCTCTTCCTCTACCCTCCCTTGTCGTCACTTGCAGCATTGCTTCCGCTCGCTCACCCTTGCCTCCACCCTCCATCACCTTCTTCCCTTCACACTTGCAGACCTGCCTACAAACCTCCGGACATGCGCGTCGGAGCGTGTCGAAAAGAGTTGACCACGTGTCCGAGTGTGTTCGACGTGTGTTAAAGTGTCCGACATGACACGAATGCCGTTTGAATGTGTTTGTGCTTCATGGCTACCAGCTGGCCATTGACTAGAGGAAGTAGAAAGGAATGAGAGAGAAAAAAAGAAAAAAATTAGAAAAAAATTGAAAATTAAAAACAAAAATCTAAAAATTATTAAAAATTATTAAAAATTATTCACATTAGTGCTAGTGGTATCATATAAGTAAATCAGTGTCCACGTTAGCAAAATCCAGCCAAAACTGATCAAAAAGACTGAATTGAAATCAAATCAAAATGTTTATGACTAAATTGGCATCAATTCAAAAGGTTTATGATCAAATTGACACCATTAAAATGTTTATGATTGAATTGGCGCCAAATCAAAAAGGTTTAGAATTAAATTGACACAATTTAAAGATTTAGTACTAAATTGACATAAATACAATAAGATTAAAACTTTTCTAATACTTTTCCCTATTATTGTTATTGGTTAAGTACAAATATAATCTATTGAGTTTCAATGGATGTGCGATTTGATCTCTTGACTTTCATTTTATTCAATCATGACCTCTAACTTTTTATACTTCTACCATTTGATCCTCTAATATTATTTTGTGCAACACCTAACTTTCTCAACTAGTTCAATTATATCCTTCGGTCAACCACTCTAATGACACAGCATTATGTATGAGACCAAAAAAAGAAAAGAAAATGATATATTAACACACAAAAAAAACAAGAAGAACATAAAATCATGATTTGACAATATTAATTACAACGGCCAAAAAAAGCACATGATTGCATGAATCAAGAAAGTTAAAGGTTTTGATTGCGCCACATAAAACTTAGAGGATCAAAGTGCACAAATTCAATTGGTGGACTCGATTGGACCCAAAGAACAAAGTCAAAAAGTCATTGCAAAATCGGAAAATGTTCATAAGATGCAATTATCCCCGAAATCATCCAATTTTAGTCTACATATACAACTCGTTGTTTTTCAATTCATATACCTGCGGTGGTAATGTTGGCCACCGTTCAACCGGATGTCGCCGGATTCACATGAGCATCGCACTCGGTGTGCATGGCCATACTTCTGCACAACCGGCAAAACACACATGGACTTCTGAGGCAAAAATTAAGAGAGTGAGATAGACGGAGGCGCTTTTGGGTACGTCGTTCTCGTTCATTCAAGTTAATTACCAAACACGCTGACAAATTGTTGTAATGACAACGAAAATAATAAAGACAATTCATGACTCTTGGGGGACGACCGCAGCTGACGTAAATATAATGGATGAGTACTGAAAATTTGTCCTCGTCATCTGTGTAATAATAAGAGACCCTGGGTATCTCCCCGCACCATTTAATGAAAGGCGCCATTTCTTGTTGAAACCGCAAGATGAGCAATTGATGCTTCACCTGCCCAAACTCCAATCCCTAAATTGGGTCGGTGAGGTTGCTCCATGAGCTGACAAAAAGGGCTCAAGGTCGACCCTAAGCAGAATTCTCTAGAATTGCTCGACATGAAAGCCATGAAGATACTAGTCTTCTTCTTGCTCTTCTGCCTCTCTTCAGTTCCCATTTTGTCAAGCCCTGGTCGCTACGAGGCAATCTTCAACTTTGGCGACTCTCTAAGTGACACCGGAAACTTCCTTCGTTCCGGGGCACTCGCATTTCCGGTCATCGGGAAGCTCCCTTATGGTGAGACTTTTTTCCGCCACGCAACCGGTCGATGTTCGAATGGACGCCTCATTGTCGATTTCATAGGTATTCTGTGCTCTCTCTTTCATTACTTCTGTATATCTTTCGATCACTGATATTATGTCCTTTGCTGTAAATGCATTTCACTCAAATTATGTCCTCTGCTAGCTCAGGTTTTTCGAAAAACGATTGACCTGATAATTCAACAGCACGTTACTACAATGCTATCTCATATGAAAATAGTTTCAGCATTATGTCCAAAGATCATCCGGCTTATGTAATCGCTGTTTTCGACAGCTTTGTATAGCTATCATTCCTACTATTGATGCAATAAACGAATACCGTCCAACTCCAGGTTTTCTGGCAGGAATTTTCATTTTCTGTGCTACTAATGAAGTATTTTTCTTCTCATGATGAATGTGAATACGAGAATGCAGCTGAAGCATTTGGACTGCCTCATCTTCCACCATACCTGGCAGTAGCCAAAGGCCCACACGTCCGTACGGGAGTGAACTTCGCAGTTGCTGGTGCCACAGCACTCGACTCGTCATTCTTCTATGCTAAGAAGATTGGGCCACTGATGTGGACCAATGACTCGTTGAGTGTTCAGCTTCGCTGGTTCAAGAATTTGAAGTCATCTCTCTGCACCACCAAACAACGTAAAATTCTACCTTGGTCCAGTAAATGCCTGGGTGGCGGTCCACTACAGCGATTCATATGATCGATCTTAAATTTCTTTCTATATTTATTTATTTATTTATTTTGTTCTACATTATCACTTTTAGTCCAGTAAATGCCTGGCTGGCGGTCCACTCCAGCAATTCTACATATATTTTGATATCAAGAACCGACACAATCAGAAGGACTATCATTAGGGGACCAAATCGGATAGAAAAGGTTATGGGACCCAACATATCACGGACCAATGCTGTCTTTATAAAAAAAGAAACGTAATTTAATGCATGCAATATGTATCGCCTGACACATTTTTGAGGAAATAGCTATGAAAAGTAAAAAGTGGACGTGTGTAGGGCTCGTTTTGTAGGTTAGTGACAGAGATATGAATCAATGATGGACCGAAGGACGAGCTGGCGCTGGCCATCGCCCCCTTCTGCGACTTTTGTGAAAGAAGTGCCATAATTTATGAAATTGCACGTAAATATGTTCCTTTATCTCGCCTCCTTGATAAATCTTTGATGGTAAATCTATTTTTGGGATGCAGAATGTGATGAGTACTTCAACAGGTCCCTGTTTCTGGTGGGGGAGATAGGTGGAAATGACTACAACTATCCCTCCTTTGTCGGTGCAAGCATTAAACAGCTCCATGCTTTGGTACCGCTAGTGGTTGGAGCAATCACTCGTGCCGTCGGTGTAAGTCCCACAAACTAACTCGATTTTTTTCACATGTATCTAACACGAAAGCAATCTGAATTATGTTCATCAATGGAGCAACGGCACTAATTTTAGGATCACTCTGTCACGTATCATCAATGAGCATGTGGTGTTGAAAAGCACTTCTCAGGCATGAGCTTAAGGTTTGAATTCTCACAATGACAGATGCTGATAGAAGAAGGGGCTGTGAATTTGATGGTGCCGGGAAACTTGCCGGTAGGCTGCTCCGCAGTTTATTTGACTTTATTTCACAGCCCTTACAAATCGGCCTATGATCCGAGAACCGGATGTCTCAAGGCTTATAATGTTTTCGCCAAGTATCACAATAACTACCTCAAACAAGAATTGCAAAATTTGAGAGAACAATACCCTCATGCAAGAATCATGTACGCTGATTATTATGGTGCCGCCTCACCTATCTATCACACTCCCAAACACTACGGTAAGCCATCTTTTCACCTAGCTTGTTCCCTTTCAGATTTCATCATCAACGCATATCTTTTGCTTGAACTAATAACTTGTAATGAACCATACATGTATGACCTTTACTTTCCACATAACACATTCATCACCATTCTTTAATGTAGATATTTAACTACTCTTGAATAACAAGCTAGTTATATAATTATAGATGACTTTTATGTTGTCTGTACATCAAATGAAAGCCAATTTTTTTCTCTTTCACCCCTAAATTTTCTCCCTTTACCTCTAGAGTTAACATTGTGCTTAATCACAAAGAACAATTAAGATTGGAATGACAAGTTTGATGGACCTGTATAATGAAGCCAAACCTTAAAGCATGATTTAGTGATGGAGTGCGGGTCCAAGTGATATAACATGATATCCACTAGACTGTCTCCTAATATTGAATAGGCATAAGCCACCAAAAACTCCAAACTATGCCTATAGTGACATATTTATCCTACAATTTTTTTTTGTGACACCAAAAATCCCAATCGTGTACCTATGTGACACATTTATCAACTGTCGATGTTTTGTCAATGAGCATGATTAAAATTCTACCTATATTGACTCTCAAAAGTAGGCGGCATTAACATAAATAAAAACAACGTTGTTTTGACTGAAAAATCATCTGACAAAAGCCTTAATGAAAGATAAGTGTGTTACGTAGGTTTAAGTTTAGGGATTTTTATGTCACAAAAAAAGTTTAGGGTAAAAGTGTCACAATGAGTATAGTTTGATGTTTTCTATGTCAAAAACAGTTTATGGTCAATTTGTTACAATGGGCATAATTTGAGATTTTTTTGTCTTTTTTTTCCTGTTAAATATCTGTATCTTACAATCAAGGGAAATCAAGTGTCCGAAAGGCCAAACCAGATTGGCCGGACTTTTCAGGCTTGCCCTATTTTTTTTTTTTTTCCTTTTGGGTTGCTTCGGGCCTTTGGATTTAATGTTTAGACCCGAAATTGCTCAAACCAATGAGGACTAATTTTTAAAAATAAAAAATAAATAAGATATAATGATATGAACATATAAATATTGTAGAATACATTATTTATGCTCTTAGGACTTTAAAAAATATCATAAATAAATGACCGAGAATTAATGTATCAACATGGGTTGAGTTCAAAAGTGGTCGAATTCTCATAAAATATTATTTTTGAGGTCGGATATATAACAGCTAATCAATTTTAATTCTTTAAAAGTAGAAGCAAAGGAAATTTGGGCTAAGCCAGAACTGGCTCACCCCAAATCGGCTTAGTTCTTTCCGTACATTTACTTATATGAACTTTAAGCAAAATACGTAACTTTATAAGGAAAAAGTCACTCTCGTCTTTCACTTTGACGAAGACAAACGGCAAACATGTGCTAACAAATTAGGAATTCTTTAATAAATGAATAAAGGTGATATTTTAATTTTTTTGGAAAATTAACTAAAATTCTTCCAAGATTGTGCTTTCAGCCAATTAAAATTACTACTTTGCACTTGGCTTAGTAATATATGTTTATAATTTATGCTATGACGAATATGGACTCTTCATGGAATTTTAGGTGAAAGTTTGAGCTTGAATGTGGTTCCGGCGTTTTTTTTTCCTCGTAAGAAAATATGAATAATAACGTACAACATTGGAACCAATGTTTGGCAAAAAAGGAAGTGAGAGGGAAAAAGAGAATATTGATGAGAGTGATACATAGAGATCTCAAGTAGTATGAGTATAATGACCCTCATTTCCCAAATTGCAATTCAATTCCATCAAATCAAACGTAAAGTCTTTCCTTTCTTAGGTTGGTTTTTCTCCACAAATCTCACCCCAGACATGAAAATGTCGATCGAATGTGGTTGTCATAGTTCGACATGATATCAGCAATTATTTTGGTCAGGCATTTGATGACTGGCAATTACTGCTCTTTTTGCTTGTTAAGATGCTCCAAAACCGGTTGAACTTTATTCCTTCATCCAACTTGTCGCCTTGGGAAGTTTCTTGTCCTTAATCAATATCTCTCATGTAGAGTTAGGTGGTAGATCTCTTCACATATAGGCATTTGGCAATGTATATTAATGAAGTGCCAGAATTACATTGTTAATATGCTAAGAAGTGGGTGGCAGCTTACCTACCAACTTGCTTTCTCGCTACATTTTTATGTTGATTTGTTAAAGAGTGTCGCAAGAGTTTACATTATCCTATATATATTTACCAAAAAAAAATCCACTATTTTTCCTCGTATTATGCATAAAAAATAATTATCGGAACATGCCTCATTAGCTGTATATGAGTACATGGGAACTCCTTAACTGAGTACCGTGTCTTTTGGGTCCTAAATTAAAAGCCAAATCTAAAATAGATTTAAAAAAAAAGTTAATTTGAAACTCCCGTACTCTTTGGGGGAAGAAAAAACCCAGTAGTTCTTTTATTTCATGAAATACCCCAAATGACATGATAACATCATGACAATTTGGTTGAAGTCGTTGACATGAACACATATAGACTTACATAATTTGTTCGAAAGTCTTGCGTGATATAAATGAAGATACACTTTACAATTATTGAAGACCATGCGATTAATTTGTTCATGCATAAATGAGTGCATCTGCACAGGCTTTTATGGAGGGACACTAAGGGCTTGCTGTGGAGGAGGCGGTCCATACAACTTCAATAATTCAGCAAGGTGCGGCCATACCGGCTCGACTGCTTGCAGAGATCCATCGGCTTTCGCCAATTGGGATGGGATTCACCTGACCGAGTCTGCCTATCATCACATCGCCAAAAGGTTGATCTACGGTGGCTTCACATCTCCTCCACTCCGACCTTAATTATTATTATTTTTCTTTTTGTCTTTTTCTTTCAATCCTTAGGGTTCGAATTGAAAATTGGAGTGCGACAATTTAGTACGATGATATTAATAAATGTTTGTGAACCTAAGGAAATTGGAAATATGGTAGGGCTTCATGACATATCTGAATAGAAATAATGGTTATGGCGTATTTTTACGAAATGTTTTCAGAGAAAGAGAATTAATATATATTCTATTCAGAGAATTTCGGATATGGTCCCTCCAAGATGTTAGATCCGGTAAACATGGCTCGATGACGTCGTGATACCGACTAGATATCCATTTGGCTTTGCTAGTACCAATCTTAGGAGTCAAACAATTTTTAAAAAGGTGTACTTTAAACATCATTTGATTCCCAATGTCTCTTTCCATCATGATGACGAGCGGTTGGCAGCCGATTTACTCCAAAGATTTGTCTGGACAGCCCCAAATTTTCCCCAGATAGTCGCGCGTTAAATCCTTTATATTCTATTCCATTTGGAGACTAAGAACCATCCAAATTATTTGCAAAGCAAAAAATCTGGTTTCTTTTTTCCAGCAACCAAAGGAAGACGGCATCTGCCTGACAGCAGTTACCGCAAGACGAAGTCAATCCATATCTGATTGCAATTAAACTTCCCCAGGTTTTTACCAATGAATATACAAAAGGCATAAATTGATGAATAAACTTCGCGATGTCTAGAATAGTTTAGATAAGTAACAGTATAAAATTGAGATTTTTTTTTTTTGAGCCAAATCATCATAAAAATGCATTCGGACAGTCGCGTCAATTGAAGGGTTACTTGCACATTTCCGGAGTAACGAAGAATGATGCTTTCAAATTTACTCCATATTTGTCTATATCAAATCGATATTTTCTCATATTTTTTCCATATTGTACATGATGAAAGTTAATTGTGCCTAGTATTCTCATTGAAATTGTCAGCCGTCAGGCCAACCCAATTAGGCATTAAGCATCCATGACAGTGGACGATTAGGCAATCATAATAGCAGCAAATCACAACGATGAATTTTAGTATGCCGTTTTTGTCTAAAATGCATACAAGTCAATGATTCTACCAGCATGGTTAGGGGTTAAGTATCATGACTGTATAGTTAAACAGTTCAGCTCCATAGGATTGCTTAATGGTTAAGCAGCAGATGAATGTGTCTATCATTTATGTTATGTCTCGTTGGCAAAATTGAGAACATTACCTTAGAGAAACAATGCAAACAAGTAACTCATCAAACCCCTAGTATTAAAGGTTAACACTTAATAATATCTCTAACGGTAAAGGTAACGAGCAAATGTGATATGCAATTATCACTTGCATTTCACGTAAGTTCTTAAACATACATAGCAAGTCTTAATTTATAGAACCTTGAATCTATCAAGGAAAAGCATACCACCAAACCAAGGTGGGTGCTTCTTTTCAATCCCACCATTAGTTTACAATGCAATCCAAGCTTAGATAATATGTGGAGGACGCAAATTAGACATACGATATGTATGATTAATCTACTCAAGAATCCCAAATGGGACCAAAAGCGGCGATCCCTTCGTTCTTGCATGCGTTCACCACGTCCCTACTTCCCTCAGGGTTGCTCGTGACGATCACCACCTCAGCGCCCCACTTCTTCGCCGTGTCCACACTCATCTCCGCCACATTTGGCCGCCCAAGCACCGCTGTGTCATGCACGATAACCTTGTCTCTCGGGTGATGGCTAACCATCTCCTTGATCTCCTTGCCAAAGTTTTGCTCCACGTTCTTGGCCACCCATAGCACGCAAACGTTTGCTTTGCATGGTTGGAGTAGGAATGATAGGAAGACACAAATGCCGGAGCCGGTGGCAACCAGCAGGACCCGGCCGTACATGTTGACAAGGTAGGGTAAGCCAGCAAAGTGGACCTGGCGGACCCAGAGGTGGGCTGGCGGGTTGGCGACGAGGGATTTCGTGAAGTCGCCAACAGCTCCAGCAAGCATCATGTGCTCATCCTTGCCGTCGGAGATGATGCCAAAGGCATGCCACTCGGATAGCGGGGATGGGCTGATCCGACCCAAGATGCCTGTAGTTGGAAAAGTACGCACATTCAAAGTCCAAATATAAACTTCTGGTCAAAAAAAGAAATCCAAATATGAATTCCCAATCTAAGAAAACTACAGACAGATTTGAGTTACCGGAGATATTAGAATTGGTGCAAGCCCAAGTTTTGGCAATTATATGAAGTTTCAACCTCAACTTGAATTCAGCATGAAACATTAGTTTCATATATTGTAAAAACTTGATTAGAGCATATTATAATGGAGCAATATTTCAATTAGTGCGTTGAGATCTTTGTAAATAAACTACATATGAAATTTTCATTATGTGGGCCAACAGTGAATATCCTATTTTGCTAGAAAAATATTAAGAGAAGATGGATTCTTTGAAAATCTTATTGATGTAGAGAAGGAGAAAAAATGTATTATGTTAAGAAACTCTGCCATTTCATTTACATTAACTTACCCCAAATGTCCTCATTTTCTTTACTAGATAAGATATTTATTATTGAAAAATAGGTACGATTGACTTATGAAACGAAAATTTACAATTTGAAACCTTGACGTCTAAAATCAAAGATTACATAGCCTAGGGTCCATTCAAAAGGAAAAAAAAATTAACATGGAGAATGTTTGCAGTCGGATAAAATTCAAATCAATATATACCTGCTTTGACTCCCCCTTGGAACTTGATTATGGAGGCATGGCCGGAAGGAGAAGACAGCTTGACGGGCACTCTTCTCACCGTCACCCACGGTATTATTATCAAAACCGTAATCCCCACCGTGAACCAAAACTCTTGTTGCCTCACCAACCTTGACGCCAACTCGTCTCTCTTGTAACTCTTCGTCCTTTGGTCGTAGGCGATGGTGAGGACGACGAACCCCCAGAGAAGGCCAAGGGCCGACCAACCCGCGAAGCGGTGTGTCCGCTCGAACACGTTGTGGTGCAGGTGGCGCACGAGCGGGAACGCCGCAAGTGAAGACAGGGCGATGAGAGCGAGGATCGCCGACGCGACCCCAGTGATCTCGGGTGACGTGTTGTCCCGGTCCTTGAGGGTTAG
Organism: Eucalyptus decipiens; assembly: GCA_014182575.1. Taxonomy (NCBI): domain Eukaryota; kingdom Viridiplantae; phylum Streptophyta; class Magnoliopsida; order Myrtales; family Myrtaceae; genus Eucalyptus; species Eucalyptus decipiens. The sequence continues at coordinate 6,719,746 of CM024612.1, read as the reverse complement.
GACTAGGGCGTAGACCAGCCACACAAGGGACGAGACGCCGCACCCGCTGTGGATCCCACCGAGGCTCTGAAGGAGAGAGGTCATGGAGGTCTTGGCGAAGAGCGGGACCCACGAGTGGCCGAGTAGCTTCACAGCCAGCCAGAAGGCGACGCGCAAGACGGCCTCACTCCGGCACAGGGTGAGCGCGAAGATGTTGGCGATGGAGAAGAGGGCGGCTCGGTTCCTCGCATAAGGGAAGTGTCCAGTCGCTGCAAGGACCAGGGCAACAACATTTAGGGTCAAGCAAACGACGAATAGTCGCTTGTACACCGTGAACAGCCCTTGGTCGAGGAGTATGACCGACAGCCTCGACGACTCATGGCCTCGGGCGGGCTTCGAGGGAGGCGGGTCGATCTTTGAGGCCATTTCGGCTTGCTTTCTCTCCGCGTGTTTTTCAGGCTCGATGAAAGTTCCTTCCTCGAGCGTTTCCAAAAGGAAATCATTTTGTTCGTCGTTATCGTCTTGGAGGTCAAGGTCGCAAAAGTGACTACTTGCTTTGCTCGTCGATCGCTGGATCAGCGACGACGGAGCTATCCTAGACGAGCCCCATGGAAGCCAAGACCTTTTGCTTCCGTGGTTGGGCAACTTGGGAGCTATCCGAGGGGTGGCGATGGCAAATGGATCTGCATGAGGCTTGATCTCAAACGCCACGCCTCGGCAACTCGAAAACCTCACTTGGTTTTCCATGAGGACTAATGCTTGGTTCGTGCACTACGTTTTGCGGCTCGTTCGTGAGGAAATGGCTAGAATTTGTACGGAGGGTGGTGCATGAGAAGATGCAAATTGCGAATTATGCCAACGAAGGATGAGCGTGCACGGTTATTTATTGAGAGTAGCAATCACTTTCAATTTGAATCGGTCAAGCTTTATTTGGCCGAACGATCGCCTCCAACCGCAGGGGTTGTTGCTCTTGAAAGTCAGAGCTAGAAAGAAGTTCAAATTACTGCGATAACGGTCATCGTGCGTCATTTATAAGTAGGTTGGTGTATGAGGAAGTAGGCACGTACGTATATACTAGAGACCGAGTCAAGTGGCCTTGCTTGCGTGCCCAATTGGATCAACAATTTATCCTTGAGCTTTTCTGAATTTTCAGTTCATAAAAAAAAAGAGTCCGGTTTAGGCTGCACATGGTAAACTTCCCCAGCCCAAGAAATTCTATTCTTCTCTTCCCCAGAACAAAAAAAGAATAGAAACCTGTTTGATAACGGCAAGTTAGTTTTTTGTTATCAGGAACAAAAAGTTAGCGCGGGAATGGTTTTGGAATAGAAATGAAAAGTGAAAAAAAGTTGCTTCTTGTTCTCGGGAACAAGTTTAAGAAATAAGTGAATTTTTTTGCTTTTATTCTTCTTTTTGGCGCCATTGACCGCCCTTGGATCGCCGCGCCCGCCATCGCCCTGCCACCGCCGTTGCCACCGTCGGCCGACCGCCACCGCCACCGCCAGTTGCCGGAGGCCGACCGACCGTCGCTGCCGGCCGACTGATCGTCGCCGTCGCCAGTCGCCGCCGCCGGTCGCCGCTGGCCGACCGACCGTGCCGCCGTCGCCGCGTGGGCCGGGCCGCGCGATCGACCGACCGTCGCTGTCGGACGACCGGCGCCGCTGCTGGTTGCTGGGAGGCCGACCAACCGCCGCCGCTGCTGGTTGCCGGAGGCCGACCGACTGCCACCGCCGGGCTTGAGTTTGCCGGAGGCCGATACCGCCGCCGATCGCCGGAGGCTAACCGATCGCCGCGCTTTGTCGTTGCCGGGTCACCATTGGACACCGCCGCCGCCGCACGCCGCCACCGGATGCCGCCGCCATCGCCCCCGGTTGTCGGCGAGTCGCCGCCGAACGCCCGCCGCCGCCACACACGCTTTGTCGGTCAACTGCCGCCGCCGATTGCCGTCGCACTGGCCCATCGGCCGCCGTCGACCGCCGCCGCCGCCGCCCTCGGTCATCGCCGGTCGCCGCGGACACCGTCACACGGCCCATCGGTCGCCCGTCGACCGCCGGGGGCGGCGGCCGATGGGCCGTGCGATGGCGATCGATGGCAATCAACGGCGGCGGCATCCGGCGATGGCAAGCGGTCTACCGGCAAAAAATAAAAAACAAATAAATATAAAAAAGAAACTACTTTTTATCAAACACATTTCTATTATTTTTCTATTTCTAGAGTAAAAATTTTGTATAGTTATCTGTTGACACCTAATTTTGGAAAAATAAAATTGCATTTTGAAAAGAAACAAATAAAAATGGGGAAAATTGATTTGATTGAAGTATGCAAGGAAATATGGAATTCGACGGATGTCCGGGTTTTGTTAAATGCAGCAACAATTTTAAAATCAAGTGAACAAATGGCAAGGATTTTGATAAAATGGAAGGAATCGATGCAAAATCGGCGATTGCGAAATCGTGCTCGATTTGCATCCATGATTTAATGCAACGAAGGTGGAAAGTCCAAAGTTGCTATAAAAATGGCCATCTGAAAATCACTATAAAAAGAGCCATAATTTTGGTGAGCAAGTGGAGCGAATTCAGAAAAATTTTCAGAGCAAAGAAAAATCGAGAGAAAAATTTGTGAAAAAAAAAGGGGTGGACGATCTCGAGAATTCTCCGATTGGTCTATTGGATGGTGTAGTCCTCTTGACGACATCCACATTCATCATGCGTCATGGATATTGACGACAAGCATAAAGCTAAGTCGAGCTTCCTTTTTAAGTTTGATTGTGTGCGATTCCAATTTGCTATTCGAACTAAGGTGATTTTATTTTTGTTTTTCGGCCTAGATTAAATTCCTACATCTCCTCCGTCCGCGACCTGCTCGCCCGTTGACGCCGCTGTCCGCCCATTCGTCAATACAACACTCCTTCTACAGCGGTGTTGAGTCCCTGTTGTAGGTAGTTTAGTTTTAGTTTTACCTTTATTTTATTATCATTTTTAAGTCTTGTTATTATTGGTTAAATTAGAACTTAGTATGTCGATATTGATTTCGTGAATTTTGTAGGTATTATCCGCAGGGATTTTGTCCAGAATTTTTATAATTATTAATTTGACCCGTAAGACATCGGATCATTTTTTAATTATATTAATTTTCGGGCTTTTTGATAATATTTTAATTGTTAAATCGTTATAATTATTAATTTGATCCGTGAGACTTCGGATCAGATTTTTAATTATTTTGAATCTTTTGTCGTGATGTTTAGGGTTAGAGTAATCGTTAATTTGACTGTGAGACAACAGGTTATTTTTTCGATTATTTTAATTCTTTATTTGATTAATATCTTGATTTGTTTAGATATAATTGCTTATCTTGAAAAATGCTAAAAAAACATAAAAATCAAAAATCAAAATCAAAATCTTGCATCAAAGCATGTAGGTTTAATAAATCAGACATGTAGGATTAGGTTTATGAAATTTTCGTCACCTAGTGCTCGCATAATAGGTTCATTCAATTAGAAATCATTTATTAGCGAAATTAGGTCATTTAGTTAAGATGCATGTTTTATAAAAAATTTCCAATTTCAAGAAAACTCAAAAAGTAATTGCTTGCTGCAATTTATTTATTTGAATGTTTAATAATGGATGAGCACCCGTGTGGTCACCACATTTGCATGATAGTAATTTAGGTTAAAATAAATCAGTTTGCTTGCAAAAACATTTTGAAAAATTAAAAAGAAATGGTACCGAAAGGGCATTAGAAAATTCTAGTGTAACCAAGTCCCCGTACCCTTAGTCTCTGGTTCGTAGGAGTAAAATAAATCTCCATTTATTTTACTTAGGTGTCCAATCGACCTACCATAAACCGATTAGTGGCGACTCCTAATTAATAACCTTTTGCATGTTAAATGTTTGAACTTTAAGTCGCGAATTGGTATGGGCTTGGGAGAGCCCGAGCTAAATGTAAAAACTTAGTAGTCCATTAACCTAGTTTTAGGTGGTGCACCCAAAAAAATAGGTCGCGACAGCTTGGCGACTCCGCTGGGGATTTATGTTAAAACACTTAGTGGACTTAGGCCAATTTTTCTTTTTCTTTCAAAATGAAAAAAAAAAAAATGTTTTGTTTGGCAGCAAGGACACCAGGTACGCCCCTAACATTTCTAAGGTGTTAAATGTTTTTGCAAATGGGAGGTATAAGGGGAGTAGTCTATGCTAACCTTTGTCTTGCAGGTTGAAGTGTGGAATTAATGATTTATTTTTCTATGATTAGAAGTGTTGTTTGCATTTAAATTGTTGTGCATGTTTTATTGTTTTTGCACTACACTATTGCACACACAACCCGCCTTCTTAGGGACTCCGGGCTGTGATAGGATTCTTAGGATGGTGTTGAGAAGGATACTTCCTCTAAAGCGAGACCGCTATATAGAGGTTGACCTTCTCTTCCCCGAAAGTTCTTCATGGTGTCAAATGTGTTTGTCAATATCCACGAGACTGCGTGATTATTAGGCATTCCATTCGACTGAGCCGGGGTTAGGAGGACCTGACACGTTAATGCGAGAGGCTGCGGTCGATTATCCTCTTAGCTCCATTTTGTTAAGCCTTTTAGATAGAAATCGAGCCTCACATTTCATGCGTGTGTCTATGTGCTTGTCATTCCGTCTGGTGAAAGTAAGTTGTCTGGAATCTCACTTCGCAATTCACTTACTTTGTTGTAATTTTCATTAGTCCATGACAATCTTTCGTCCTTCGTCTTGTCTTATATTCCTTAGGGAAAATCGTCGTACTATTCATTTCCACTTTTGGGGTTTTAAGATGACGTCATATGGCATTGAAAGAAGAGGTCAAGGCATTCGGAACCCTATCGAAGCCCCTCGAAGGTCCCGCTCTCTTGAATCGGGGCACCATGGAAGAGGTGGGGGAAGTTCGAAGGACGAAGACGGGAAATGCGAAACTCGCCCACGACCAAGGGCGAGGAGGCAAAACCCACTACCCCCAAGCATTCACGAGACATTCCCGGTCCTCCAAGAATGATGCGGGATGAAGTGGAAGTGATAGACACTCTGAGACAACCTAGTGGCAAGTTTGATTACCTAGTGAAGTATTCGGCCCCTCCCAGCTACTACATTGATCCTAGTGAGATAGTCCCAGATGGATGGGGTGGCATGGATGATCCAACACCCCCGAAGACCAAGAACCCTGATGATGAGCTGGAGGGAGTTGCAAGCTTGTTCGACGACCTCATCATAGGAGCCATTGATGATGGACCCCCTGAAGAGATGGGCCTTGGCCCACAAGAGTAACTCTTTTCTTTGCTTTTGCACATTCCCACGTGGGAATTTTTATTTTCGAATGATGTTTTCAGTTTCTTCTTTTATTGATTGAGTGTTGCATTTTCTCCATTCAATAAATGTAATTGATTGATGAATTTCAATGAAATTACAAATTTTATTTTAAGGGCATGTTGAAGTACACCAAACTAGCCCTGTGATGAAATCCTACCCAAAAGAAAACGGCAAGGAGCTAATTCTGAAGAAATTTGGGCTTCTTCATGTTCCCTTGAAATTTTTTTCAAAAAAATAATTTTCCAGCATGCATCTAATTTACCCTGTTTGTTTGTTTTAATTATTTGCTTTATGTTTCATGTGCAGCAGCCTGCGCACATTTAAGGAACCTCTATGAGCTCCCTTGCAAAGAAAGGCAAGACACAGACGTTTAACAGCTTTGATTTTATGATTTGATGTGCTAGAATAGAGCATGGCCTTTTTATCATTTCAGAATGTTTTCACATGATATGCAATTCGTCAATTCCATTTGAAATTTATCAAAATGGATAATTTAATGAAAGATGTCGAATTACTTGAGCATGCTAAATGAGGTGTGAAAGGCAAGCCTTATCCCATACACAGTCCCTTGTTTATACATTGTGAGATGAGTATGGAAACGTCTTGTACTTCAAGGTGAAGAGTTTTCTTGCGAAAAGTACGACAACTAAAATGACGAGGGCAATTCATTTCTCTATCAGTGAACCATTGTTTAACCCCTCTTTGAGCCCAAATACTTGAAGAATTTCTTTCATACTACCCCTGTCAAGAACCACCCCACATTGGGGCAAATGGAGGTAAGTTGACATTGAAGGAGAAGGAAAATGAGTTGAAATTTTCTTGCTTTCACTTGCATCAATCTTCAAGTTGTGCTATTACATTGAATTCATGTGATAATTTAAGTGCCTTAGGATGACGAAGAGCGGTTCTTTCTTCATCCCACACACTTTTGACCATTGTATAGCCCACTTGAGCCTTGAATTCATTTCATGTCAAACCGGTTGGTGATCATCCCCCACACTTTGGGGCAAGATGAAAGACAATCATTTGGATAGCATGGTCTAAAATGCCGATGAAAGAAAACTGTGTGAGTCCGAGAAAATAAATGCAAAAATAAGGGGCAAGAAAAGCAGTGTGCCTAGTAAAAGCAAGGCCAATGCCCGTGAAAAAGAAAATGACTTTGGAAAAAAAATGTTGAGAAAAGATCTCCAGTTGAATAATCATCGGCATCAGTGATAAACTCTTGAGCCAATAAAGAAATCTGTCAAGAAGACAATTTGTGGTGAAGAAAACTGGTGGTAATGTCAAGATGATCACCAACTCTTACCCATTACACACATCTTTGAGCCTAACGATCCTTTCGTTTCTCAAACCCAAGAACCAAGCCTATGTTACGTCCCTTACAAAGTCTCTTGATTAAGGCACTTGAATTAACATAGGAATTCACATGTTTTGAGCATTGCTCAAGAAGTGCGAGCAAGATTATTTCTTTCTTATTTTGCAGGGTTCTTGACTTGTAAACCCGAAGATGATTACAGAATTCTTCTTTCAATTGCTTTGACTCGAAGAGTCCATTTTGCTAAGCCATTGACCAAACCCACATTACAATCCTTGTCAAAGACCTCTCGGATTGGTAAGGTCGTGCGATTGCAAGAAAATTCGAACTCTTGTCGACAAGATGATGATAAGATTGAGTGATATATTCCCGCATCAATGGTCGGGACAAATAACCCCTCATAAATGAGAGTGAGTGAAAAAGTCTTTCACACCAAAAGTGTCTCATTTAGCATGTTCAAGAAATTCATGGCTCGGTGAAAATTGTCTTGATAATTTTTCCTTGTGGAAGTTTTGAAAAAGCCATCATGTATGGATCTTCATTGAATTAAAAAAAAAAAAAATTGAAATGAATTTTTCCTCAAAGACCAAAGGATTTGTCTTTGAAGCCCTGAGTTTGTAAAATGTTTTCAAATGTCTAGTTTGAATTCCAGATGTTTAAACCCTTAAATGCTTGATGTGACTTCCAAGTGTTTGTCTTTCCAAACGTCGATGTGATTTCTAGATGTTTAAACCCTTAAATGCTTGATGTGACTTCCAAGTGTTTGTCTTTCCAAACGTCTGATGTGAATTCCAGATATTTGAACCCTTAAATGCTTGATGTGACTTCCAAGTGTTTGTCTTTCCAAACGTCTGATGTGATTTCAAATGTCTAGTTTGAATTCCAGATATTTGAACCTTTAAATGCTTGATGTGACTTCCAAGTATTTGTCTCTAATGTGATGTTTAGAATTTTTAAGTACTTGATGCAATTTCCAAGTGCTTGGGATTTGATGAGAGTCCCAAATCCCCCAAAGATTTTTCTTCAGATTCAATCTGATTAAAGCGACCGAAGGACGGTTCGGGTCCTGGTCAGTTGATCTCTGTTGCAAGGCTGGGCGACCGAAGAATGGTTCGGGTCCTAGCCAAGCAAAACCTCGTTTAGGCGACCGTAGAATGGTACGGGTCCTAGGCAACATCTATTTCCCTATTTAGGCGACCGTAGAATGGTACGGGTCCTGAAAGGTAAACCCCGTTTAGGCAACCATAGAATGGTATGGGTCCTGAAAGGTAAATCCCCGTTTAGGCGACCGTAGAATGGTACGGGTCCTAGACACAACCAAACACTGTCATCTTGGGCAACCGTAGAATGGTACGGGTCCTAGAAAAGCGAGTCTCTTTGTAAAGTTATGTTACTATTTTAGGCGACCGTAGAATGGTACGGGTCTGGACATGTAACACTCACTTTGCCTAGAACTACTCTATCCTTCTTGAAGGTAGATTATTCCAGTGCTTGGGATCGATGAGAGTTCCGGATCTCTAAAGACTTTGAGCCTTTCAATTATCGAAGAGATTTCCAGATATTTTGTCGGTCTCATAGAAATCATTTCGCACCTAATAATACTTTTCTGAATCTTCAGATAAGTATGACCGGTACGTGTTCTTCTTTGCATATGCATTTCATATTCATTCATTTCATTGAGCATAGACACATTAAGATCTACGTCTTAATCAAATCATTGCATTTACATTGCATTATTGCATAGCCTTGCATTTCAAAATAAATTAAGTTTATTTGAAAAAGAGGTCATTAACATTTGCATATTCATCTTTACCAAAAAAAAAAAAAATTGCATTTATTCTGCATGGTCTAAATTTAGGTCTCAACTTGTCTTTAAAGGCAACCTCTACGAGCTCACCTTCAAAGAGGGGCAAAATTTTGACACCTAATTTTGGAAAAATAAAATTGCATTTTGAAAAGAAACAAATAAAAATGGGGAAAATTGATTTGATTGAAGTATGCAAGGAAATATGGAATTCCGACGGATGTCCGGGTTTTGTTAAATGCAGCAACAATTTTAAAATCAAGTGAACAAATGGCAAGGATTTTGATAAAATGGAAGGAATCGATGCAAAATCGAGCTGATTGCGAAATCGTGCTCTGATTTGCATCCATGATTTAATGCAACAGAAGGTGGAAAGTCCAAAGTTGCTATAAAAATGGCCATCTGAAAATCACTATAAAAAGAGCCATAATTTTGGTGAGCAAGGGGAGCGAATTCAGAAAAATTTTCAGAGCAAAGAAAAATCGAGAGAAAAATTTGTGAAAAAAAAGGGGTGGACGATCTCGAGAATTCTCCGATTGGTCTATTGGATGGTGTAGTCCTCTTGACGACATCCCACATTCATCATGCGTCATGGATATTGACGACAAGCATAAAGCTAAGTCGAGCTTCCTTTTTTAAGTTTGATTGTGTGCGATTCCAATTTGCTATTCGAACTAAGGTGATTTTATTTTTGTTTCTGGCCTAGATTAAATTCCTACATCTCCTCCGTCCGCGACCTGCTCGCCCGTTGACGCCGCTGTCCGCCCATTCGTCAATACAACACTCCTTCTACAGCGGTGTTGAGTCCCGTTGTAGGTAGTTTAGTTTTAGTTTTACCTTTATTTTATTATCATTTTTAAGTCTTGTTATTATTGGTTAAATTAGAACTTAGTATGTCGATATTGATTTCGTGAATTTTGTAGGTATTATCCGCAGGGATTTTGTCCAGAATTTTTATAATTATTAATTTGACCCGTAAGACATCGGATCATTTTTTTAATTATATTAATTTTCGGGCTTTTTGATAATATTTTAATTGTTAAATCGTTATAATTATTAATTTGATCCGTGAGACTTCGGATCAGATTTTTAATTATTTTGAATCTTTTGTCGTGATGTTTAGGGTTAGAGTAATCGTTAATTTGACTGTGAGACAACGAGGTTATTTTTTCGATTATTTTAATTCTTTATTTGATTAATATCTTGATTGTTTAGATATAATTGCTTATCTTGAAAAATGCTAAAAAAACATAAAAATCAAAAATCAAAATCAAAATCTTGCATCAAAGCATGTAGGTTTAATAAATCAGACATGTAGGATTAGGTTTATGAAATTTTCGTCACCTAGTGCTCGCATAATAGGTTCATTCAATTAGAAATCATTTATTAGCGAAATTAGGTCATTTAGTTAAGATGCATGTTTTATAAAAATTTCCAATTTCAAGAAAACTCAAAAAGTAATTGCTTGCTGCAATTTATTTATTTGAATGTTTAATAATGGATGAGCACCCGTGTGGTCGCCACATTTGCATGATAGTAATTTAGGTTAAAATAAATCAGTTGCTTGCAAAAACATTTTGAAAAATTAAAAAGAAATGGTACCGAAAGGGCATTAGAAAATTCTAGTGTAACCAAGTCCCCGTACCCTTAGTCTCTGGTTCGTAGGAGTAAAATAAATCTCCCTTTATTTTACTTAGGTGTCTAATCGACCTACCATAAACCGATTAGTGGCGACTCCTAATTAATAACCTTTTGCATGTTAAATGTTTGAACTTTAAGTCGCGAATTGGTATGGGCTTGGGAGGCCGAGCTAAATGTAAAAACTTAGTAGTCCATTAACCTAGTTTTAGGTGGTGCACCCAAAAAAATAGGTCGCGACATTATCAAACAAGTTCTTTTACATAGAAATTGTTCCCCATAATAGAAATAGAAAAGCACTATTTCTGAAAAGAAATTGTTCCCCGGCCAAGAAATGTTGCCATACGTAGCCTTAGTTGACCGTCACTCCGTCACTCCGTCCTCCATCTGGTGACGGAGTGACGGTCAACTAATGATGTCTCATTTTGTGATGAAACTGGTTGACTTTTTAACTAGTTTTATCTCACCCAATTTTTTTTTTAATGTTTTTCTATTGCAAGCTTAAATTGAGAGATAAAATTTTAAGGGGGTTCACACAATCAATTTTCATAAATATGACCAAAAAAACCACCTCCTAAAAAGAAATCATTAATGTCATTATATAAATCCATTAAATTTAAAGGATGAAGAAACACTTGAGACTTTGACTTTGCAATTAATAACAAAATCATGATTGGCTTCTTAGTCCTTTTGCCAGAATCAAATTACTTTAAAAGGGCTCTTCGATGGTCCAAAATTAAGACTAGTGATATCAATTACACATAAAGAATAAAATAAGAATAATGAATTAATAGAGAATGAAATTTACCCTATTGATCCAAATCTAGTAGATTAAGATGTGTTAGGCCTAAAAGGAGAGGCAGATACTTGGATTGTTAAAACATGGCATGGGGAAGCATTCGAGTGCCAAAAGTTAGGAAATGTACACTTAGGGTCCGTTTGGCAATGTTTATATTCGTTTGTTTTTATGCTCTTTAGTCCCTTCGAATAGAAAAAGAATAAAAATTCATTTGCTAACGTCAATTAATATTTTTTATTTCTAGGAATAAAAAAGTGGTTGGGGAATAGAATTGGAATAAAAACAAGAAGTATAAAAAAATAGCTTCTTGTTTGCGGGAATAATTTCTAGAAATAAGTCTATTTTTTCTTTTCTTCTTTTTCCTTGCTGCTCCCAATTGCCTGCTATTGCAGATCGACCGTTGCTCACCGCCACACGCGATCACCAATTGACCGCTGCTAGTCGATCACTGCTCCTCGCCATTGCCTAACGACCAACCGCCTTCATCACTAACCAACCGCCGTTGACCAACGCCACTGCCCTCGACCAGCCACTGGCAATGGGCGGCGGTTAACAACTAGCAACATATGGTGAAGAAAAGAAAAAAAACAAGAAAAATAGTTCTTAAAAAAATTATTAAAAAATTAAAAGAAATACTTTGTTACAAAAAAATTTATGAATCATACTAAACTTTTTCTTATTATTTTTCTATTCCAAGAATATAAATTTTGTGTAATTATCAAATGTGTTTACTTAGAAATGAGTCAAAGTAATAAAATAGAAAAAGACTATTTCTAAGAAGAAATTATTCCTCAAAACAGAGGCGTTACCAAATTGACCTTTAAGCACCAAAATCGGAGCAAAATAAATAAGCTAAATGCCAATAGAGAAAAAATCCAGCCAAAATACTGATGTGGCATTTTTCCAGTGAGACAATCATAAAATGATGTCGTTTTGCATAATGATGTGGCTACATAAATTGAAAACAAGGTCATTTTGCATAATGATGTGGTTACATAAGTCGAAAACAATGTCGTTTTGCATGCTAATGTGGCTATATAAGCCAAAAACGACTTCATTTTGCCTCATATTTGAATTTTAAATTAAATTAAACTTACAACTAAATTATGTATATAAAAAAAAACGAAGAAAAAGAAGTTGCATAAGGCATTAGGCAAAGGCTGTGCAAGCCCTCATCACTGCCTTCCCACCATCGCCAACCATTCTCGGTGACAGTGGAGGGAGGGTTAGCTAGGGTCGTTAGGCCCCGGCTAGGGGCTGGCGACCCTTAGATTGGTTGGACGAGGACCAACAACCCTTGCTTAATTATGGTGTGAGGTTTGCCCTCATCGGATTTAGGGGTGGGACATGACTCTCCCCCTAAATCTGGGTGTAGGCTTGTAGGCTCTCACCATTGGTCGGCTAGGGTCATTGGCCCTTGGCTAGGGCTTGGCGATCCTAGTCGACCCTCTCCCCATTGTCATCGACCCTTCCCGACAATGGTGGGGAGGCATCAACGACAGTTTGCATTGCCCTCACCCAAAGCCTTCGCAACTTTTTTTTTTAGGATTTAAATTTAATTTAATTAATATTTATATTAAAATTCAAATAAGAGGCAAAACAATGTTATTTTGGCTCTTTTTTACTAACTCAACTCTCCAACGAGCTATATAAGCGAGTTATATTATTAAAAAAATGCCGTGTAGAATTTATGGGAGCCTTCACTAGAGTTAGCACTTAGATGTCTCAATTTTTTTTTTTAAGCACTTATATGTACCTTTCGTAACTTTTGACACTTAAGTGTCTCCTTATACTAACTTTTAACAATTATATTGTACTAATGTCGGTCTAAAACATTACAAAATCAATCTTAATCTCAAGTGTTTTTTTTTTTATCTTTTAAATTTAATAGATCTATGTAATGATGTTAACAATTTCTTTCTAGTATGCGATAATATTTTTATTTGTAATATTTATATTTTAGTATCTAATTTATATTTTTTTTTATCATATTCATCAAATTGATTGTGTGGTCTCTTTTAGGATTTTATTTCTCAATTTATGCTTGCATTAAAAAAAAAAAAAAAATTGGGTAAGTGGAAACCGGTTTCCTCTCAAAAGAACGGTCTTAATGGTGATTTGTAACTCCGTCATTTGATAGAGGACGGTCAGTTAGGCATTTTTCTTTTTAAAAAATCCAAATGTTGAGCTTGACAAAGTATTAGATCGTACCCAATTCCATTTGGAGAAATATTGCTAGTCTTACGTTGGGATAGACTTCAACGTGTTTGAATAATCTGTCCTTGAGTATTTTGTTAGGGATGGATTTGTGTTCAGAGGCCCCTTAAGTGATTGTCTTGTGACCATTGAGCAATAGAGATGAAGGATTTTTTTTTTTTTTTGAAAGAACATTGTATTCGTTACTTAAAATGATATCCAAATACGTAGTTTTCATGACAAAACAAATCGAAATAGAGTAGGAATACTTGAAAAGCAAAGTCTGTGACATCCCGATTTTTCTCAATTTTATTTTAAGTCAATTGAGTCGGGCAATTCATCGGTGCATGTAGTTCGTCTCTCCGAGTTGGCCACTCATGAGGGAACTAGTCTATTGAGTGAAGTAATTAAGGAATTTTACCACGTCAAACTTGGAGACTGATCACCCTCGGGTTAGATGCAAGAAAATTTCCCTAAAAGCTACTCAGTGGATTAGGCGCGTTGAAATCGCACCAGATTGAATTCAACCTTAAAAATTGAGATTGAATTTAGAAGTTGGAAGCTCGGTCATGTCACACATCTTATTAGGATCATGGGATAATTTTTGTGGATTTTAATTGGATTCAATTAGAAGAGAATCGATAGAAAAAATTGAAGAATTGAGTGTACAAAGATTTGGACCCCGGCGGAAATAGTATTGCACCCATTGAAGGAGGTTGTGGGAGAGGAGATAGTGGAAGATGATGTCATGGTGGGTAGCCAAGATGATGGAGATCTTGATAAGTGGAGGGTGGAGATTTAATCTAAAAAAGCCACCTATCACCATCATCTTCAACCTCTAGCTCCTTGGGGGTGGGAATTCGAAAATTGGAGGAGAGAGAGAGAGAAATCCGACCGGTTGAGCTTGCCGACGCCTCCCCTCGCTCGTTCGTCGCCGCCGCTAGCCGTTCGTCGCCGGAGCTCGCCGTCGCCGCTTGCTCGCGTGCGACCGCGCACCGTCTCGCGTTGAGCTACTCGTCTCCGCCCGTGAGCTCCAGCCGTCGTTCACCATTCCGCAGCCGCTGCTCGACGTCGCCGCTCCTCGCCGAAGCCTCCGTCGCCGCCGTTCCTCCGCCCAGACCACCGCCAGTTGTTTCTCAAGCTGTCGCCGGTCTTCCTCCGCCGTTTCTCCACCCATTCAGCCGCTCGTTCAGTCACCTCCGAGCTCGGTTAGTTGCTGGAAAGAAAACCAGCAAGATCCAGCCCCTTCCGAGCTCATTTTGGTCCCCTATTAGTGCTCATTTGGTATTGATCCGTGTAGGTTTGTCGTCGGCATCGTCGTGCTCTTCGCCGGAGACTCGTCGGAAAGTGATTCCGGTGAGTTTACCTCACTAAACCGTGATTAGCGAGTTAATGATGCCTTAAGTATGTTTAGCTTAAGTTGATTGAGATTAGGTGGTTAGATTAGCTTAATTAGTTGTGGATTAGATTAAGTTGATTAATTAAGGTAAAGTGTGTTTAGTTTAAAGGTTAAACATGTTGATTTTAAAATAAGCTTTGATGTGACTTAAATGAATTTATTTATGATTTAAATAAATGCTTCGAAATTGTTGGATTATTTAATAATATATCATATTCCGAAATTCATTAAAATATTACTTAAAAAAAAAACTCGAAAAATTATTTTGATCCTAGTTGCTCAGAATTTCGTGCCGATCGCTGCTGTGCATGTAGAATTTGAAATTGATGATTGGTTGTGGCGAATTGAGTGTGATTACGATTTATGAGGATTCTTTATAAAATCTTAAGTGTGGAAATTGATGGGAGATTGGCCATGATTAACCACCTATTAGAGGTCGTGCCTAGTGAGGCTGTGATGGACCACCTATGAGAGGTCGTGCCTAATAGGGCCGTGATGGACCACTTATTAGAGGTCGTGCCCAATGAGGCCATAATGGACCACCTATGAGAGGTCGTGCCTAATAGGGCCGTGATGGACCACCTATGAGAGGTCGTGCCTAATGAGGCCATGAATTACCACATAATTGCAGGTCGTGCCGAGTGGGGCCGTGATTGCCACTGGTCATTAAACCTTCCTATAGGGTCGAGATTGGAAGCAGTAATTGATTTACTAGAATGACATGTAATCGGCCGAGTCGATTGATCGCTGAGACGATCCCCGTGATTGAGCTGTTCTAATGATGTGATTGTACCTTCGTTGTTGAGTTATTAGAATTGCACGTGGTTGAATTATATAAACTGTACTAACCTGCAGATGAAGGCTAAGGCGAGGTAAGTCTTCTTGATGTCGTGACTAAGCTACTTTGGGGCGTATTTACTTTCTAATAGGGGTTTAGGAGGGGTGAACTTGCTGAGACAAAGTCTCATCCCGGTTTGGGGAAAAATATTACAGGACCGTAGATGGCGGGACCCCCTGAGAAGAATGGCATCCCGGTGCAGATTATCGAGCAGGTGCACAACTTCCCTGACCCTGGGAGCCATTGGGTCTACGAGCTGATTAGGACTACTGTATGGATCCAGGAGACTGAAGATGTTAGGGTACCCCATAGGTATAGGGCTTGGTTCCGTTTTGGGGCCAATGGCTTTAGGATTGGTCCACTTGACAGTTTTGATATTCCACTGGCCATGATGGATGCTATCCTGGGTGAGGGTGTAGCTGACCTGCCTGATGGTAGGGTGGATGACCCATCGTCTCCGGACCCAGTGTTGTCAGAGGTGGAGGATGTGGGATCGACGAACGAGTCCGATTAGTAGTGGTAGGACTATTCCTCTTTTTGGTGGACTGATCCATGTTGTGTAGGCTAACCCCTTTTTGATGCACATAAACTCTGACCCATTTTTGGTGCATAGTCTCTGGATCCTATTGATGTACGTAAACCTTGGAGTGATGATGATGTATGAAAGTATGTTATTGATTTTGAATTGATGTTCCTGCTGTCCTATCCCGTATGCTTTTGTAAGGGGTTTCTTAATACGTTCCGCTTGCACATTAAAATGTAAATTGAAGTCAGCGACACTACCTGGGAATGTTGCATTTGTATGACCATGGCGGGATGTTCATGTGGCCGAGGTTCGGGGCGTGACAAAGTCAAATCCAAAGAACAAGGAGTGAAGCACACACTCATTCCAAAAGAACAGATTTGTCAAGCAAAATAATTGGTAGCCGATCACTAGATTTTGTATTTTTGTTAGTAATGAGTACATGGAAGAAATTTCTTCTCTAATAACTAATACGTTGCCAGTTGGGGATGCACTTCTAGTTTGGCTTCCTCTACACTATCGTCGTCCAGAGATAACCAAAATAGGATGACCAAATATAGATCTAACGTGTGGAGGAGCAAATCTTTGTGATTCAACAAGACACCAAAGCTTCTCTAATCATTACTGAAGTTGGAGAGGACAAAGCAACTGTAAGATCAAAATCGGGAGAGAATAGCACCAAGATCTAAAACTAGATTGGGAGAGTTCAAACTTTCAATTTTGAGAACTAAACTGGAAGAAGATAGCTCACAAATCTAAATCGGGAGAGAAGGGAAAAAAAAAAAGAACAATAAAATGCAAGCAAAATCAACAAAAAGGGAGGGGGGGGGGAGGGGGGGAGGGTATGACTGGCTCAAACGGTCCCCTACGGTTGAAGGTTGAAGAAAATGATGGAAATAAGAGAGAAAGAGGGTGAGAGCAGACATAATGGCTTTCATCATGCTACAATTTTCACTAGTCGGAGTTCGAATCGCTCGGCGTTGATTTCAGGGCTAGTGAAGTATGTTGTTGGCCAAGGAAAAAATTAGAGGATCTAGCTGGGTTCCAAGTTTGCAGAAGCTCAACGAGAAATTAATTGGAAGACACCTTTTCATCAATGTTATCCAATGGAACATATTCATCAGAGAACAAATCAGGTATCTTAATTTTGATTTTAATTAACCCGTCTTATACTAAAATGATAGTTTTGTCTTTTTGAATACAAATAGTCGTTTTCTCAAGAGATTAATATTCTAGCAGTGCTTTCAGCTACACACTTAAAATTGGACTTTCAATACAAAAGCAATTGTTACCAAAATGTGTCTTTTTATGAGACCACCTTAATTTATATATCTTACACGTTAACACTCCCTTGTTAAGGGTGCAGTTTAGGTGGTTCTTGTCTCCTTCACCATCCAAGAATCCTCGGGAGGAGCCACCTGGCTAAATTTCCTTTGCGACAACTATGCTCCTTCTCCAAACCATGTCCTTGCGGCCACATCGGTTGTCGCGGGGATCGTACTTGAACTGTACACCAATTAGAGGGTCTTCTACTTTAAGCCCATATAGAGACATCATGCCCTACTCGCTCGTGATTTTCTCTGCTCGAGTTCATCCCATACTAACTCTCACAATTTTGTCTCCAATATGCAGCTAGGTAGATTTCGAAAGATCGCCCGCTTTAGCAGTGTTCTCATAAAAACATGATTGACATCAGGGTTTGAATATTAAACTACGTCAACGCACTTGAAAGGTGCTTCCATTGAGTTGAAATAGACAGAATTTTGTCTATATATTGACAAATGGTAGATCTCGTTCCCTGCAAGACGAAATATTAGCCACAAATAAAGTGAATTTGGCGTACATGTGACTAATTCATGAGTTATGAAGCAGCCGGCCTGCAAGTTTAAATCAGAAAATTTCTATGTTTTGAACAAGAATGGGTGGCAAGACTTCGATGGAGGAAAGAGAACTTTTCCAAATCCAAACAATTAAGAGGAGAACATTCGACCAAAAAAAAAAAAAAAGAGGAGAACATCGATTTTTCTCATATCTAAAACGACTTTGATGAAGAAAATAAATTTTCAGAAGTTGAATATAAAAAATCCCATGCAAAAAAAAGAGAGGATAAAAGCTCGTTTGATTTTGCCGGCCAGTCCAACATATGTTGAGTCCAAAGTTGATGGCAGAATTTGAGAAACTATACAGGATTAAAGGAAAAAGATATATTGGCCACTTCGGTGTTATAACTTTTTAATTGAATATCCGAACGTCAAAAAATTTAATGTGACATTAAAATTTACGGCACTTGTGATGAGTGTTTTATTGTAAATTACTACACTCCAGTAATCATTTTTAAGAATTATGAAATTTGAGTAAACATTATTTTTTTAAAAGATTATGGTATTGGCGTCATTTTCCATTGATAAAGGACAAATATAATCTACTTCGAATCTTCCTCAAGAGAATGGCATTGACGAGTTCATGGAACGGGCGGCCACAAAATTGGAAAACAAAATAGGGCGAACAAAAAAAAAAAAAAACTCGGTCAAAACAAAAGTGTCGCTTCGTCGCTTCTGAAACTGGATCAGTCTCCATGTCACCAGTACAATCCAAAAGCTACTGGAGACGCAAAAGCTGACGAGGTCAAAGATGATTGAAACTTGTGAATTTCCTGCATTCGTCCAAAGCAAACGCGCGCGAATACAAATGATGTGTCACGATTGGTTTATAGTGCCTTATTAAATAGGACATAATCTTAAATATATATCGCACCATACTTTCTAGACTTATTTGGTCTATGGTGAAAGGGTCTATTATTCATTATAATATAGTGTCCCCTCAAATCCATAGGACTCATCATAAAAAAACACGCAAAAGAGAAGAAAATAGTTTTTTAGGATTTAGGGTTTGGTTCATTTGTGGGGATAGAAAACTGCGTATCTATGCATAAAAATTGATAATAGCATCAGATTATTCTAATTGTAGAAGGGGGATAAAAAACTGCGTATCTACGAATAAAAATTGATAATAGTAGCGAATTATTCTAATTGTAGAAGGAATACATTAGATAGGATATAAAATTACTCTTTTTAGGTGGTGTATTTTTCGAGGGAGAATTACCAAAAAAGTCTTAAACCTATTGCAATTGTGCCAATTTAGTCCTAAACATTTTTTTTGTCCAATTTAGTCCAAAACCTTTTATAATTATGCCAATTCAGTCCATCCAGTAAAAATTGACCGGCCTGCGTTGACGTGGATGCCGGCGGGGGACAGCCGGATGGCGAGGTAATTTTTTAATACATTTTTTTTTTTTTTTTTGAATTTTTAAATATTTTTTAAAAAAATTAATTTTAATTTTTTAATTTTTTTTTTTTTTTGCCTTCTTCTCCTTCCTTAGGCCAGTCGACGCCGGCTAGAGGTGAGGGCCGGCGAGGTTAGCCTCGCCGGCCATTGGCGGAGGCGAGCCTCGCCCAGCAACGGCGAGGTGGCCATCGCTAGATTTGGCGAGGCTCGACCTCGCCATGGCTGGGCAAGGCTAAGCCTCGCCATATCTGGCGACGGCCGCCTTGCTGGCCACAAGCCATCGCCCCCTTCTGTGAATTTTGTGAAAGAAGTGCCATAATTGATCGAATTGCACGTAAATATGTTCCTTTATCTCGCCTCCTTGATAAATCTTTGATGGTAAATCTATTTTTGGGATGCAGAATGTGATGAGTACTTCAACAGGTCCCTGTTTCTGGTGGGGAGATAGGTGGAAATGACTACAACTATCCCTCCTTTGTCGGTGCAAGCATTAAACAGCTCCATGCTTTGGTACTGCTAGTGGTTGGAGCAATCACTCGTGCCGTCGGTGTAAGTCCCACAAATTTACTTGATTTTTTTCACGTGTATCTAACACGAAAGCAATCTGAATTATGTTCTTCGATGGAGCAATGGCACTAATTTTAGGATCACTCTGTCACGTATCATCAATGAGCATGTGGTGTTGAAAAGCACTTCTCAGGCATGAGCTTAAGGTTCGAATTCTCGCAATGACAGATGCTGATAGAAGAAGGGGCTGTGAATTTGGTGGTGCCAGGAAACTTGCCAGTAGGCTGCTCCGCAGTTTATTTGACTTTATTTCACAGCCCTTACAAATCAGCCTACGATCCGAGAACCGGATGTCTCAAGGCTTATAATGTTTTCGCCAAGTATCACAATAACTACCTCAAGCAAGAATTGCAAAATTTGAGAGAACAATACCCTCATGCAAGAATCATGTATGCTGATTATTATGGTGCCGCCTCGCCTATCTATCACACTCCCAAACACTACGGTAAGCCTTCTTTTCACCTAGCTTGTTCCCTTTCAGATTTCATCGTCAACGCATATCTTTTGCTTGAACTAATAACTTGTAATGAACCATATATGTATGACCTTTACTTTCCACATAACACATTCATCACCATTCCTTAATGTAGATATTAAACTACTCTGGAATAACAAGCGAGTTATATAATTATAGATGACTTTTACGTCATCTGTACATCAAATGAAAGCCAATTTTTTTTCTCTTTCACCCCTCAATTTTCTCCCTTTACCTCTAGAGTTAACATTGTGCTTAATCACAAAGAACGATTAAGATTGGAATGACAAGTATGATGGACCTGTATAATGAAGCCAAACCTTAAAGCATGATTTAGTGATGGAGTGCGGGTCCAAGTGATATAACAAGATATCCACTAGACTGTCTCCTAATATTGAATAGGCAAAAGTCACCAAAAACTCCAAATTATGCCTATAGTGATATATTTATCCTACAATTTTTTTTTGTGACACCAAAAATCCCAATCGTGTACCTATGTGACACATTTATCAACTATCAATGTTTTGTCAATGAGCATGATTAAAATTATACCTATATCGACTCTCAAAAGTAAGCGGCATTAACATAAATAAAAACAACGTTGTTTTGACTGAAAAGTCATCTGACAAAACCTTAACGAAAGATAAGTGTGTTACGTAGGTTTAAGTTTAGGGATTTTTATGTCACAAAAAAAGTTTAAGGTAAAAGTGTCACAATGAGCATAGTTTGATGTTTTCTATGTCAAAAACAGTTCATGGTCAATGTGTTACAATGGGCATAATTTGAGATTTTTTTGTCTTTTTTTTTGTCCTGTTAAATATCAGTATCTTACAATATAGGGAAATCAAGTGTCCGAAAGGCCAAACCAGATTGGCCGGACTTTTCAGGCTAGCCCTATGTTTATTTGTTTGTTTGTTTTTTTTTTTTTCCTTTGGGTTGGTTTGGGCCTTTGGATTTAATGTTTAGACCCGAAATTGCTCAAACCAAAGCGGACTAATTTTTAAAAATAAAAAATAAAAAAGATATAATGATATGAACATATAAATAATGTAAAAATACATTATTTATTCTCTTAGGACTTTAAAAAATATCATAAATAAATGACCGAGAATTAATGTATCAACATGGGTTAAGTTCAAAAGTGGTCGAATTCTCACAAAAAAAAAAATATTTTTGAGGTCGGATATATAACAACTAATCAATTTTAATTCTTTAAAAGTAGAAGCAAAGGAAATTTGTGCTAAGCCAGAACTGGCTCACCCCAAATCGGCTTAGCTCTTTCCGTACCTTTACTTATATGAACTTTAAGCAAAATACGTAACTTTATAAGGAAAAAGTCACTCTCGTCTTTCACTTTGACGAAGACAAACAGCAAACATGTGCTAAAAAATTAGGATTTTTTTTTGGAAAATTAACTAAAATTCTTCCAAGATTGTGCTTTCAGCCAATTAAAATTACTACTTTGCACATGGCTTAGTAATATATGTTTATAATTTATGCTATAACGAATATGGACTAGTAATGGAATTTTAGGTGAAACTTTGAGCTTGAATGTTGTTCCGGCGTTTTTTGTTTTTGTTTTTCCTCGTAAGAAAATATGAATAATAACGTACGACATTGGAACCAATGTTTGGCAAAAAAGGAAGTGAGAGGGAAAAAGAGAATATTGATGAGAGTGATACATAGAGATCTCAAGTAGTATGAGTATAATGACCCTCATTTCCCAAATTGCAATTCAATTCCATCAAATAAAACGTAAAGTCTTTCCTTTCTTAGGTTGGTTTTTCTCCACAAATCTCACCCCAGATATGAAAATGTCGATCGAATGTGGTTGTCATAGTTCGACATGATATCAGCAATTATTTTGGTCAGGCATTTGATGACTGGCAATTACTGCTCTTTTTGCTTGTTAAGATGGTCCAAAACCGGTTGAACTTTATTCCTTCATCCAACTTGTTACCTTGGGAAGTTTCTTGTCCCTAATCAATATCTCTCATGTAGAGTTAGGTGGTAGATCTCTTCACATAGAGGCATTTGGCAAGTATATTAATGAAGTACAAGAATTACATTGTTAATATGCTAAGAAGTGGGTGGCAGCTTACCTACCAACTTGCTTTCTCGCTCCATTTTTTATGTTGATTTGTTAAAGAGTGTCGCAAGAGTTTACATTATCCTATATATATATATATACCAAAAAAAAAAAAAAATCCACTATTTTTCCTCGTATTATGCATAAACAATAATTATCGGAACATGCCTCATTAGCTGTATTTGAGTACATGGGAACTCCTTAACTGAGTACCGTGTCTTTTGGGTCCTAAATTAAAAAGCCAAATCTAAAATAGATTTAAAAAAAAAGTTAATTTGAAACTCCCGTACTCTTTGGGGGAAGAAAAAACCCAATAGTTCTTTTATTTCATGAAATACCCCAAATGACATGATAACATCATGACAATTTGGTTGATGTCGTTGACATGAACACATATGGACTTACATAATTTGTTCGAAAGTCTTGTCGTGATATAAATGAAGATACACTTTACAATTATTGAAGACCATGCGATTAATTTGTTCATGCATAAATGGGTGCATCTGCACAGGCTTTTATGGAGGGACACTAAGGGCTTGCTGTGGAGGAGGCGGTCCATACAACTTCAATAATTCAGCAAGGTGCGGCCATACCGGCTCGACTGCTTGCAGAGATCCATCGGCTTTCGCCAATTGGGATGGGATTCACCTGACCGAGTCTGCCTATCATCACATCGCCAAAAAGTTGATCCACGGCGGCTTCACATCTCCTCCACTCCGACCTTAATTATTAATATTATTATTATTATTATTATTATTATTAATTATTAATATTATTTTTTATTTTGTCTTTTTCTTTCAATCCTTAGGGTTTGAATTGAAAATTGGAGTGCGACAATTTAGTATGATGATATTAATAAATGTTTGTAAACGTAAGGAAATTGGAAATATGGTAGGGCTTCATGACATATCTAATTAGAAATAATGGTTATGGCGTATTTTTCCGAAATGTTTTCGGAGAAAGAGAATTAATATATTTTCTATTCAAAGAATTTCGGATATGGTCCCTCCAAGATGTTAGATCTGGTAAACATGGCTCGATGACGTCGTGATACAGATTAGATATCCATTTGGCCTTGCTAGTACCAATCTTAGGAGTCAAACAATTTAAAAAAAGGTGTACCTTAAACATCATTTGATTCCCATTGTCTCTTTCCATCATGATGACGAGCAGTTGGCAGCCGATTTACTCCAAAGATTTGTCTGGACAGCCCCAATTTTTCCTCAGATGGTCGCACGTTAAATCCATTAAATTCTATTCCATCTGGAGACTAAGAACCAGCCAAATTATTTGCAAAGTAAAAAATCTGGTTTCTTTTTTCCAGCAACCAAAGGAAGACGGCATCTGCCTGACAGCAGTTACCGCAAGACGAAGTCAACCCATATCTGATTGCAATTAAACTTCCCCAGGTTTTTACCAACGAATATACAAAAGGCATAAATTGATGAATAAACTTCTCGATGTCTAGAATAGTTTAGATAAGTAACAGTATAAAATTGAGTTTTTTTTTTTTTTTTTGAGCCAAATGATCATAAAAATGCATTTGGATAGTCGAGTCAATTGAAGGGTTACTTGCACATTTCCGGAGTAACGAAGCATGATGCTTTCAAATTTACTCCCTATTTGTCTATATCAAATCGATATTTTCCCATATTTTTCCGTATTGTACATGATGAAAGTTAATTGTGCCTGGTATTCTCATTGAAATTATCAGCCGTCAGGCCAACCCAATTAGGCATTAAGCATCTATGACAGTGGACGATTAGGCAATTATAATTGCAGCAAATCACAACAATGAATTTTAGTATGCCGTTATTGTCTAAAATGCATACAAGGCAATGAATCTACCAGCATAGTTAAGGGTTAAGTATCATGACTGTATAGTTAAACAGTTCAGTTCCATAGGATTGCTTAATGGTTAAGCAGCAGATGAATGTGTCTATCATTTATGTTATGTCTCGTTGGCGAAATTGAGAACATTACCTTGGAGAAACAATGCAAACAAGTAACTCATCAAACCCCTAGTATTAAAGGTTAACGCTTAATAATATCTCTAATGATAACGGTAACGAGCAAATGTGATATGCAATTATCACTTGCATTTCACGTAAGTTCTTAAACATACACAGCAAGTCTTAATTTATAGAACCTTGAATCTATCAAGGAAAAGCATACCACCAAACCAAGGTGGGTGCTTCTTTTCAATTCCACCATTAGTTTACAATTCAATCCAAGCTTAGATAATATGTGGAGGACGCAAATTAGACATACGATATGTATGATTAATCTACTCAAGAATCCCAAATGGGACCAAAAGCGGCGATCCCTTCGTTCTTGCATGCGTTCACCACGTCCCTACTTCCCTCAGGGTTGCTCGTGACGATCACCACCTCAGCGCCCCACTTCTTCGCCGTGTCCACACTCATCTCCGCCACGTTTGGCCGCCCAAGCACCGCTGTGTCATGCACGATAACCTTGTCTCTCGGGTGATGGCTAACCATCTCCTTGATCTCCTTGCCAAAGTTTTGCTCCACGTTCTTGGCCACCCATAGCACGCAAACGTTTGCTTTGGATGGTTGGAGTAGGAATGATAGGAAGACGCAAATGCCGGAGCCGGTGGCAACCAGCAGGACCCGGCCGTACATGTTGACAAGGTAGGGTAAGCCAGCAAAGTGGACCTGGCGGACCCAGAGGTGGGCTGGCGGGTTGGCGACGAGGGATTTCGTGAAGTCGCCAACAGCTCCAGCAAGCATCATGTGCTCATCCTTGCCGTCGGAGATGATGCCAAAGGCATGCCACTCGGATAGCGGGGATGGGCTGATCCGACCCAAGATGCCTGTAGTTGGAAAAGTACGCACATTCAAAGTCCAAATATAAACTTCTGGTCAAAAACAGAAATCCAAATATGAATTCCCAATCTAAGAAAATTACAGACAGATTTGAGTTACAGGAGATATTAGAATTGGTGCGAGCCCAAGTTTTGGCAATTATATGAAGTTTCAACCTCAACTTGAATTCAGCATGAAACATTAGTTTCATATATTGTAAAAACTTGATTAGAGCATATTATAATGGAGCAATATTTCAATTAGTGCGTTGAGATCTTTGTAAATAAACTACATATGAAATTTTCATTATGTGGGCCAACAGTGAATATCCTATTTTGCTAGAAAAATATTAAGAGAAGATGGATTCTTTGAAAATCTTATTGATGTAGAGAAGGAGAAAAAATGTATTATGTTAAGAAACTCTGCCATTTCATTTACATTAACTTACCCCAAAAGTCCTTATTTTCTTTACTAGATAAGATATTTATTATTGAAAAATATGTACGATTGACTTATGAAACGAAAATTTACAATTTGAAACCTTGACGTCTAAAATCAAAGATTATATAGCCTAGGGTCCATTCAAAAGGAAAAAAAAAATTCACATCGAGAATGTTTGCAGTCGGATAAAATTCGAATCAATATATACCTGCTTTGACTCCCCCTCGGAACTTGATTATGGAGGCATGGCCGGAAGGAGAAGACAGCTTGACGGGCACTCTTCTCACCGTCACCCACGGTATTATTATCAAAACCGTAATCCCCACCGTGAACCAAAACTCCTGTTGCCTCACCAACCTCGACCCCAACTCGTCCCTCTTGTAACTCTTCGTCCTTGGGTCGTAGGCGATGGTGAGGATGACGAAACCCCAGAGAAGGCTAAGGGCCGACCAACCCGCGAAGCGGTGTGTCCGCTCGAACACGTTGTGGTGCAGGTGGCGCACGAGCGGGAACGCCGCAAGTGAAGACAGGGCGATGAGAGCGAGGATCGCCGACGCGACCCCAATGATCTCAGGTGACGTGTTGTCCCGGTCCTTGAGGGTTAGGACTAGGGCGTAAACCAGCCACACAAGGGACGAGACGCCGCACCCGCTGTGGATCCCACCGAGGCTCTGAAGGAGAGAGGTCATGGTGGTCTTGGCGAAGAGCGGGACCCACGAGTGGCCGAGTAGCTTCACAGCCAGCCAGAAGGCGACTCGCAAGACGGCCTCACTCCGGCACAGGGTGAGCGCGAAGATGTTGGCGATGGAGAAGAGGGCGGCTCGGTTCCTCGCATAAGGGAAGTGTCCAGTCGCTGCAAGGACCAGGGCAACAACATTTAGGGTCAAGCAAACGAGGAATAGCCGCTTGTACACCGTGAACAGCCCTTGGTCGAGGAGTATGACCGACACCCTCGACGACTCATGGCCTCGGGCGGGCTTTGAGGGAGGCGGGTCGATCTTTGAGGCCATTTCGGCTAGCTTTCTCTCCTCGTGTTTTTCAGGCTCGATGAAAGTGCCTTCCTCGAGCGTTTCCAAAAGGACATCATTTTGTTCTTCGTTATCGTCTTGGAGGTCAAGGTCGCAAAAGTGACTACTTGCTTTGCTCGTCGATCGCTGGATCAGCGACGACGGAGCTATCCTAGACGAGCCCCATGGAAGCCAAGACCTTTTGCTTCCGTGGTTGGGCATCTCGGGAGCTATCCGAGGGGTGGCGATGGCAAATGGATCTGCATGAGGCTTGATCTCAAACGCCACGCCTCGGCAACTCGAAAACCTCACTTGGCTTTCCATGAGGACTAATGCTTGGTTTGTGCACTACGCTTTGCGGCTAGTTCGTGAGGAAATGGCTAGAATTTGTACGGAGGGGTGGTGCATGAGAAGATGCAAATTGCGAATTATGCCAACGAAGGATGAGCGTGCACGGGTATTTATTGAGAGTAGCAATCACTTTCAATTTGAATCGGTCAAGCTTTATTTGGCCGAACAATCGCCTCCAACCGCAGGCTTTGTTGCTCTTGAAAGTCAGAGCTCGAAAGAAGTTCGAATTAATGCGATAACGGTCACTGTGCGTCATTTATAAGTAGGTTGGTGTATGAGGAAGTAGGCACGAACGTATATACTAGAGACCGAGTCAAGTGGCCTTGCTTGCGTGCCCAATTGGACCAATAATTTATCCATGGGCTTTTCTGGAATTTTCAGTCCATAGAAAAAAGAGTGCGGCTTAGTTGACCGTCACTCCGTCACTCCGTCCTCCATCTGGTGACGGAGAGTGACGGAGTGACGGTCAACTAATGATGGCTCATTTTGTGATGAAATCAATTGACTTTTAAACTAGTTTCATCTCACCTTTTTTTTTTTTAATTTAATTTTTTTCTATTGCAAGCTTAAATTGAGAGATAAAATTTTAATGGGGTTCACACAATCAATTTTCATAAATATGACCAAACAAACTACCTACTAAAAAGAAATCATTAATGTCATTATATAAATCTATTAAATTTAAAATATGAAAAAACACTCAAGACTTTGACTTTGCAATTAATAACAAAATCATGATTGGCTTCTCAGTCCTTTTGCCAGAATCAAACAACTTTAAAAGGACTCTCCGGTGGTCCAAAATTAAGACTAGTGATATCAATTACACATAAAAAACAAAATAAGAATAGTGAATTAATAGAGAATAAAATTTACCCCATTGATCCAAATCTAGTAGATGAAGATGTGTTAGGCCTAAAAGGACAGGCAAATACCTAAATTGTTAAAATTGGCACGGGGGACATTCAAGTGCCAAAAGTTAAGAAATATACACTTAGGGTCCATTTGGCAATGTTTATATGCCTTTTTTTAATGCTCTTTAGTCCCTTCAAATAGAAAAAGAATAAAAATTCATTTGGTAACGTCAATTAATATTTTTATTTATAGGAATAAAAAAGTGGCCGGGGAATTGAATTGGAATAGAAACAAGAAATAATAAATAAAAAAATAGCTTCTTGTTTGCGGGAATAATTTCTAGAAATAAGTCTATTTTTTCTTTTCATATTTTTCCTTGCTACTTGCAGTTGCTTGCTGTTGTAGATCAACCATTGCTCGTTGCCACCCACCATCACCAATCGACCGTTGCTAGTCCATCGCTGCTCGTTGCCGTTGACCAACGGCCAATAGCCTCCATCACTAACCAATAGTTGACCAACCGCCACCGCCCCCGACTAGCCACTGGCGATGGGTGGCGGTCGATGGCTAGCAACAAATGGTGAAGAAAAAAAAAGAAAAATAGTTCTTAAAAAATTATTTAAAAATTAAAAGAAATACTACGTTACAAAAAAAATTTATGAATCATACTAAACACATTCTTATTCTTTTTCTATTCCGAGAATAGAAATTTTTTGTAATTACCAAATACGTTTACTCGGAAATTGGTCAAAGGAATAAAAATAGAAAAAGACTATTTTCTAAAAAGAAATTATTCCTCGGAACAGAGGCTTTACCAAATGGACCCTTAAGCACCAAAATCAAAGCAAAATGAATTACCTAAATGCTAATGGAGAGAAAATCTAGCCAAAATACTGATGTGACGTTTTTCCAGTGAGACAATCGCAAAATGATGTCGTTTTGCATAATGATGTAGCTACATAAGTTGAAAATGACATTGTTTTGCATAATGATGTGGCTACATAAGTCGAAAACGATGTCATTTTGTATGCTAATGTGGCTATATAAGCCAAAAACGACTTCATTTTGCCTTGGATTTGAATTTTAAATTAAATTAAATTTACAACTAAATTATTTTAAAAAAACAAAGAAAAAGAAGTTGCATAAGGCATTAGGCGAAGGCTGTGCAAGCCCTCATCACTGCCTTCCCATTGTCGTCGACCATTCTCGATGACAGTGGAGGGATGGTTAACTAGGGTTGTTAGGCCTCGGCTAGGGGCTGGCGACCCTTAGCTTGGTTGGGCAAGGACCAGCAACCCTTACTTAAATTTGGTATGAGGGTCACCCTCGCAGGATCTAGTGGAGGGACGTGACCCTCGCCCTAAATCTGGGTGAAGGCTTGTAGGCCTCTCACCATTGGTCGGCCAGGGTCATTGGCTCTTGGTTAAAGCTTGGCGACCCTAGCCAACCCTCTCCCCATTGTCACCGACCCTTCCCGATGACGGTAGGGAGGCATCAACGATAGCTTGCATAGCCTTTGCTCAAAGCCTTTTGCAACTTTTTTTTTTTTTAAGGATTCAAATTTAATTTAATTTAATTTAATTAATATTTATATTAAAATTCAAATAAGACGCAAAACAATGTTGTTTTGGCTCTTTCTTACGGACTCAACTCTCCGACGAGCTATATAAGCGAGTTATATAATGCCGTGTAGAATTTATGGGAGCCTTCGCTAGAATTGGAACTCATATGTCTCAATTAAAAAAAAAAAAAAAAAAAAAGGCACTTATATGTACATTTCGTTACTTTTGACACTTAAGTGTCTCATTGTACCAAGTTTTAACAATTCTATTGTACTTTTGTCGGCCTAAAACATTACAAAATCAATCTTAATCTCAAGTGTTTTTTTTTTTTTTTTGGTTTTTTTTTAATAGATCTATATAATGATGTTAATAATTTCTTTCTAGTATGCAATAATATTTTTTATTTGTAATATTTATAGTTTAGTATTTAATTTTTTTTATCATATTCATGAAAATTGATTGTGTGGGCTCTTTTAGGATTTTATTTCTCAATTTATGCTTGCAATAAAAAACATAAAAATAAAAAATAAAACTTGGGTGAGTGGAAACCGGTTTCCTCTCAAAAGAGCGGTCTTGGTCTTAATGCTGACTGTAACTCCGTCATTTGATAGAGGACGGTCAGCTAGGCATTTTTCTTTAAAAAAAAATAAAAATCCAAGTGTTGAGCTTGACAAAGTATTAGATCGTACCCAATTCCATTTGGAGAAATATTGCTAGTCTTACAGCAACGTGTTTGAATAATCTGTCCTTGAGTATTTTGTTTGGGAAGGATTTGTGTTCAGAGGTCCCTTAAGTGATTCTATTGTGACCATTGAGCAATAGAGATGAAGGATTTTTTTTTTTTTTTGAAAGAACATTATATTTGTTACTTAAAATGATATCCAATACGTAGTTTTCGTGACAAAACAAATTGAAATAGAGCAGGAATACTAAAAAGCAAAGTCAAATCCAATGAACAAGGAGTGAAGCACACACTCATTCCAAAAGGACAGATTTGTCAAGCAAAATAATTGGTAGTTGATCACTAGATTTTGTGTTTTTGTTAGTAATGAGTACATGCAAGAAATTTTTTCTCTAATAACTAATATGTTGCCAGTTGGGGATGCACGCCTAGTTTGCTTCCTCTACACTATCATCGTATAGAGATAACCAAAATAGGTTGACCAAATATAAATCTAACATGTGGAGGAGCAAATCTTTGTGATTCAACAAGACACCAAAGCTTCTCTGATCATTACTGAAGTTGGAGACAGAGAATTTGTACACGGACAAAGCAACCGTAAGATCAAAATCAGGAGAGAATAGCACCAAGATCTAAAACTAGATTGGGAGAGTTCAAACTTTCAATTCGAGAACTAAACCGGAAGAAGATAGCTGACAAATCTAAATCGAGAGAGAAGGGAAAAAAAAAAAAAGAACAATAAATTCAAACAAAATCAACAAAAAGGGAGGGGGGAGGGGGAGGGTACGACTAGCTCAAACGGTCCCCTATGGCCGAAGGTCGAAGAAAATGATAGAAAGAAGAGAAAGAGGGTGAGAGCAGACACAATGGCTTTCATCATGCTACAATTTTCACCAGTCGGAGTTTAAATCGCTCGGCGTTGATTTCAGGGCTGGTGAAGTATGTTATTGGCCAAAAAAAAAAATTAGAGGATCTAGCTGGGTTCCAAGTTTACAGAAGCTCAACGAGAAATTAATTGGAAGACACCTTTTCATCAATGTTATCCAATGGAACATATTCATCAGAGAACAAATCAGGTATCTTAATTTTGATTTTAATTAACCCGTCTTATACTAAAATTATAGTTTTGTCTTTTTGAATACATATAGTCGTTTTCTCAAGAGATTACTATTCTAGCAGTGCTTTCAGCTACACACTTAAAATTGGACTTTCAATACAAAAGCAAATTGTTACCAAAATGTGTCTTTTATGAGACCACCTTAATTTATATATCTTACACGTTAACACTCCCTTGTTAAGGGTGCAGTTTAGGTGGTTCTTGTCTCCTTCACCATCCAAGAATCCTCGGGAGGAGCCACCTGGCTAAATTGCCTTTGCGACAACTATGCTCCTTCTTCAAACCATGTCCTTACGGCCACATCGGTTGTCGCGGGGATCGTACTTGAACTGTACACCAATTAGAGGGTCTGCTACTTTAATCCCATATAGAGACATCGTGCCCTACTCGCTCGTGATTTTCTCTGCTCGAGCCCATCCCATACTAACTCTCACAACTTTGTCTCCAATATGCAGCTAGGTAGATTTCGAAAGATCGCCCCCTTTAGCAGTGTTCTCATAAAAACATGATTGACATCAGGGTTTGAATATTAAACTACGTCAACGCACTTGGAAGGTGCTTCCATTGAGTTGAAATAGACAGAATTTTGTCTATATATTGACAAATGGTAGATCTCGTTCCCTGCAAGACGAAATATTAGCCACAAATAAAGTGAATGTGGCGTACATGTGACTAATTCATGAGTTATGAAGCAGCCGGCCTGCAAGTTTAAATCAGAAAATTTCTATGTTTTGAACAAGAATGGGTGGCAAGACTTCGATGGAGGAAAGAGAACTTTTCCAAATCCAAACAATTAAGACGAGAACATTCGACCAAAAAAAAAAAAAAAAAAAAGGAGAACATCGATTTTTCTCATCTTTAAAACGACTTTGATGAAGAAAATAAATTTTCAGAAGTTGAATATAAAAAATCCCATGCAAAAAAAAGAGAGGATAAAAGCTCGTTTGATTTTGCCGGCCAGTCCAACATATGTTGAGTCCAAAGTTGATGGTAGAATTTGAGAAGCTATAAAGGATTAAAGGAAAAAGATACATTGGCCACTTCGGTGTTATAACTTTTTAATTCAAACATCCGAACGTCAAAAAATTTAATGTGACATTAAAATTTACGGCACTTGTGATGAGTGTTTTATTGTAAGTTACTACACTCTCTAGTAATCATTTTTAAGAATTATGAAATTTGAGTAAATGTTATTTTTTAAAAGATTATGGTATTGGCGTCATTTTCCATTGATAAAGGACAAATATAATCTACTTCGAATCTTCCTCAAGAGAATGGCATTGACGAGTTCATGGAACGGGCGGCCACAAAATTGGAAAACAAAATAGGGCGAACAAAAAAAAAAGACTCGG
Organism: Eucalyptus decipiens; assembly: GCA_014182575.1. Lineage (NCBI taxonomy): Eukaryota > Viridiplantae > Streptophyta > Magnoliopsida > Myrtales > Myrtaceae > Eucalyptus > Eucalyptus decipiens. The sequence goes on along the minus strand of CM024612.1, from coordinate 6,687,330 downwards.
TCAAAACAAAAGTGTTTTTCGCTTTGTCGCTTCTGAAACTGAATCAGTCTCCATGTCACCAGTACAATCCAAAAGCTACTGGAGACGCAAGAGCTGACGAGGTCAAAGATGATTGAAACTTGTGAATTTCCTGCATTCGTCCAAAGCAAACGCGCGCGAATACAAATGATGTGTCACCATTAGTTTATAGTGCCTTATCAAATAGGACATATTCTTAAATATATATCGCAGCATACTTTCTAGACTTATTTGGTCTATGGTGAAACGGTCCATTATTCATTATAATATAGCGTCCCCTCAATTCCGGAGGACTCATTTAAAAAAAACACGCAAAAGAGAAGAAAATAGTTTTAGGATTTAGGGTTTGGTTCATTTGTGGGGATAGAAAACTGCGTATCTATGCATAAAAATTTGATAATAGCATCAAATTATTCTAATTGTAGAAGGGGGATAAAAAAACTGCGTATCTACGCATAAAAATTGATAATAGTACCGATTTATTCTAATTGTAGAAGGAATATATTAGATAGGATATAAAATTACTCTTTTTTGGTGGTGTACCTTTCCAGGATGCTATACTTTCGCCTAATTCATACATTCCAATTCAAATTTATTAGCGCCTTGAGTAGTTGGAGAGTTTATTTTGTATGGACTAGCAAAGATGCACTCCGGTACGGATACGCCATTAAGATGCTCGCCATTAAAACATCACTAAATATGCCTGTACATCATCCACTGCATCTCTAATCTCTCATTGTTAGGATAAAGTGCGAAAGCACACGACCACAAGCAAAGAACGAAATCATATTAACTTGCGTGATTTAGCAATTTTTATGCATCCTATACGTGAGAAGAATTATTTTACTATAGAGATAGAGAGAAGTTTTGACACAAACATTTTGAATGTCTTTAATATCCAGAGCTCCAATCACAGAGCAACTATTATATATGTCGGTTACATGAGATCCAATTTGCGCAGTATTAAAAAGTCACTCAAGATCATGTGAGAAGCAAGAGAAGTGTTTCCAAAGTTTTTCGAGAACAAGAAACCCTAAAACTTTCTAGTGACATAATCTCATAACCTTAATTTTGCCCAGGAATGGAAAGCTGCTTTTTCTTATGATCAGAAACTTAATCCCACAAGCATATCTAATCAAGCAAGTTCCCCTATCCCAAAGGATATCCCGAACCAAAGATAGGAACCATATCTGAACACCCTTCCCTTTGGTGCACATGTAGTTACAATCTGATTTAAGGGATGAAAGGACGCTACTTTAAAATAATAAAATTCTTTGGTTCAGTTCGTCTTGTGAAAATTAAATGATCAAGGAAACACATTTCAATTGTTCCGTATCAATTAGTTAAGGGAAAATGATCTCAATGTCAAAAACAACGTATGCTTGAATATTTTGACTGGCGATAAAAATAATTTCTCGTTTATTCACTTTTATAACAAAGTCGCATCTCATGTGAATCCTAACACTTCGGCAATCACCTCATGTGCTCGTCAAACAAGTCATCACACTTGGTGACTGGAGTTCATTTGCTTTGCAAATTTTATCCTAGGCGTATACAACACGCTAACACTTAAATGCATTGGTAATTAATTAATAGTTTATACCATGTCTCATATTTATAAATGGGCAGTTTCTTCCCACGCTCTAGAAAGCCTTTATCTTCACCTACAGCGGTCAAAATGAAACTTCAATTGTTCAATAATCGTGCGGTGACTAAAGTAGTTGCACCTAAGGTTTAAAATGTATTTTCCTTTTTCTATTTATCTTTGTTTAGAAATATTTTCAACCAGAAAAGACGTCGATAAAGGAGTGAAAATTTTCCAAAATTCAAAGTAACTAAGAGGACGAAATCGGTTTTTTCCCATCTCTAAATTGACTTTAATGAAGACCTTAAAAATTCCAATGTAGAAAGATCTTGCGTGGAAAATATGAATAAAATCTCGCTCGATTCTGATGTTCAATTCAACGTAGGTTGTATTCAAAGTCGACAGTAGAATTGCACCAATTTCAGATTGTCTCAAAAGAATGGCATTGACGAGCTAATGAAAAGAGAAGCCAAAACCTATTGGAGATGCAAAATAGATGTCGTTCGAGATAGAGCCTTTAGCTTTGTCACTTCTGGATTGGTCTCTATGCGTGCGCACCCCGGGGGTTTGCCCCCTAGACTGGGTCATTTCCCTAAACCGTGAATGGATTGGTTACCACGTGGGCTTCACGGGAATCACCAGCGGATTTCGCCACTAGTTTCTTGGGTGTTGTGTGCGGGAATTCCAGTGGGAACCTTCCCTTGGTCCAGCCTAAGGACCTTAAACGAAGGCCCCAGAATTGGAACACCCACCGGGTTACCAAGGGAAGGTTCCCATTGGAATTCCCACACACAACACCCAGGAAACTGGGTGGGGAATTCCGCTGGTGATCCCCATGAAGCCCACGCGGTAACCAACCCGTTCATGGTTCGAGGAAATGACCCAGTCCGGGGGGCAAGCCCCCGGGGTGCAAAATGGTCCTGAGCAAGACATTAAAAGGCTTCCCGTTTGAATGAGCTCCCCTTTGGCAGAAAAAGGGGTATGCTCTGTAGGGCTCTCTGCCACACCCCACCTACAGGGGGTTGCCCCCCGGACTGTGTCATTTCCCTGAACCGTGAACGGGTTGGTTACCGCGTGGGCTTCACGGGGATCACCAGCGGAATTCCCCACCCAGTTTCCTGGGTGTTGTGTGCGGGAATTCCAGTGGGAACCTTCCCTTGGTAACCCGGTGGGTGTTCCAATTTCAGGGCCTTTGTTTAAGGTCCTTAGGCTAGACTGAACTGCAAAACCTATTAGAGACGCAAAAGCTGGCGAGGACTTCAATTGATGAGAGGTCAGAAGGCGATTGAATCTTGTGAATTTCCAACATTATTTAAAACAAATGCACACAATATGGAATTATCTATGTCGTCATTTAGTCTTAATGAATTTAATGGTTGGGTCCCACTTGAATAAAAAAGAGATGATCACCGACAGAAGTTGCGGGGTCATATTAGATTATAGTGCCTTATTAACTAGGTCATACTTTTCTATTAGATACGTTAGACAATTTCCCAACTTATGTTAGTCATGGCGAAATAGTCCATTATCCATTTATTGTTGCCGGAACTCATCCAATGTCGAATCAACAGAATGTCCCTTTCAAACCAGTAGGACTAATCATAATATTCCTTGAAAGAGAAGAAAATAGTTTTGGGTTTTAGGATATTTTTCCACGTTAAAAAATGTGCATCCACACACGAAATTTGATGTTAACTCCAATCATTCTGATTTCAGTATGTAAGTTAAGGTTATTAAATGCCTTCCGCTACGCATATGCAAAAACTATGTAATCAAAATGTTTTACCAAATCACTTTATTAAGAAATATCTAAATTAAAGTTAATGAAAAGAAAGTATTGTTATAATATGAAAAAAAATTACTTACTTATGAGATGAGCAAATTTTTTGAGAAATTTTTTTGAAGATTTAATTTCTTTTAGCACGAGATTGTTTATAAGATGAAAAAATTTAAATTTTAAAATTGAAGCACCTGAGAGATAAAACAAAATAGTTAGTTTACGCATTTGTCCATTCATAGATTTGAGAAAACCATTTGATGATATTTTGAGAAAGGAAAGGAAAAAGAAATAATAAAGAAAATAATATAAAAAGAGGAAAAATAAAATAAAAATAAATTAAATAATAGTGTTACGAAATATTTCACCATCTTCATTTATGAACATTTAGGTTCATTTATAATGACATGCCATTTATATCAAAAAAATGTACATGATATGATGTGAATATATCCAGCTTTTATACTGCAACTCACCAAACAATGTATATGATATAAAAAAATCCCAGGATTTCATATCCTATTATATCCAGTCATATCCTGATTAGAAATCCGGATGACCAAACATAGTCTAAGAAGATTATAATGAAAAAACAAACTTGAAATACTTCCCATTATGATTGTTGCACATTAATTAGCTTTGGGATTCGTGAACCTTGCAACAACAACTTAATTATTGTGGACTTCTCAATATTTTCTCCCCACGTCGCCACTTGATCATTACTCATCTAAAAATGCAAGTCCATGTAAATTATGTTGTTTGTGTTGGAGAAATCCTGCCAGAATATTTTAAAGCTGACAAAACGTTTCTTTCAGTCTAGTCTGGACCTTTACAGTCTCTCAATTTAGAGTCTGAAGACAGTTGGATATCAAGAATCAAGACTCAAGACTCAAGACTCAAGACTTAAAGATATTCTCATTGACAGTTTCCTAATCCAAAGTGTCGAAAGGCTATCCGTAACCTAGGTGTTTGGTTAAGGAGATAGTCCTATTCTCTAGAGAAGATATCCTGGGTTAAGCTAACGGATTCTTTCTATTCAAGATCCGATGATTGACGAAGTAATCTTGGAAAGTTCTATTCTTGGAAACCAAGATCCCGGTTGTATGGGCGAACAGATTGATGGGCTATCGTCAAGTTCCTTTAATAGCTCGGAAGATCTCCTTAATTGATTCCGTCCAAGGGGTAGATTGGAGGAATTCCTTTGGTAAGTGCCAACGGGTATGATGGCATGAAGGAGTATAAAGGAAGACGTTCAAGCTATTTTAGTGCATGCTCGATAGACGAATTCCAGTCCAAGTTCCTTGATATTGATCGATTCATTCGAGTAAAATTGTATACACAAAAGAGTGTTTATATTTAGTGGTATCTTGAGCGAGTGTGGTAGATCATCTACATCACTGAATCAAGGAAGAACATCGCTGTAACACTTCTTTGTTCATAGTGGAATCCAGCCAATAGGCTGTCAGTGCAGAAGAGTGGACGTAGGCTTAAACAAAAGCCGAACTACTATAATCATTGTGTTCAATTCTCTTATCCCTTATCTCAGTCTTTCGATTGCTGTTTATATCCATCGATTGTCTAGTATTGTGTGACTTAAGTAAAAATCGTTTTATACCTATTCACCCCCTCTAGGTACTCGTTCTAGCTATATCAATTGGTATCAGAGCTTGTGTACTCACTTTATTTGAAGTGTTTTACTTGAGTAAAAGATCCATGGCTAGTATGTTAGCACCGGTGGCTGGTGGAAGGGCAAAGCAATACCGAGACCACCCTACTTTGATGGAAAGGATTACAACATCCGGAAGAACAAGATGAAAGCTTTTCTACGATCAAAGGATCCTCTAGAATGGGACGTTGTAGAAAAAGGAATCATTCCTAAAGTTACAGACTGTCTCGAAAGAGGAAAAGAAGAATCATGGAAGCCGGAATGTCTCGGGAAGAAATAATCAAAAGACAAACTCTTGATGCAAAAGCAATATATTCTTTATATTGTGCTTTATCACCTACTGAATATAACAGAATATCTTCTTGTGATACAGCAAAAGAAGTCTGGGATAGGTTACATATCATCTACGAAGGAACTGATTGAGTGAAAGAGACTAGAATCAATATTCTTCTCGGTCAATATGAAGCCTTCAAAATGAGATCTGGAGAATCAATAACTGACATGTTTAGTCGTTTTATAGAAATTGTGAATGGTCTACAAAATCAAGGTCAACCAATTTCTGATTCCATGAAGGTTAACAAGCTTCTGCGTGGACTCTCCAATGATTGGAATCACATAAAGACTTCAATAAGAGAGACACAAAGAATCATGCCACTATATGTCGATGAGCTGGTTGGAACTCTTCAGTCTTATGAAGTGGAACGAATAAACGAACACGAAGATCCAAAAGGTAAGAAATCCATTGCATTAAAATCAAATGATGATTCTGATGTTACATTCGAAGACGATATGAACGATGAGGAGCTTGCCCTAATGATAAGAAGATTCAGAAAGTTGAATAGAAAAGGAAGAAGATTCAACTCTAAGAGACAAGGCTTTCAAAGACAAAGACCAAGACTGTTGATGATGATGAAGCAAATAAAGATGTTGTTTGCTTTGAATGTAAGAAAAAGGACACATCGACCAAACTGTCCTCTTCTAAAGAAGAAGAAAGGAAATGCTGAAAAGTCTCGAAAGGCTCTCAAAGCTGAAACCTGGAGTGATACAGAGTGTGAAGAAAGTGATGATGAATATGCCAACTTGTGTTTGATGGCGCAATCAGACTCAGACTCAAACTCTGAATCAGACTTAGACAGCGAATTTGAAGTAAGTAATTTCAAAATTCCTGTAAAGGTTTCTAAGTATATTGATGAGCTGTGTTTAAGTCTTAAGACTTCTCTTAAAAGGATTTCTGAACTTAAAAGGGAAAACTCAGTTTTAAAACAAGCAGGAAAATATTTTGAAAGAAAAAGTTAAATGTTTAGACATGAATGTTTCTACTCTTAAAGAAAATGAAGAAAATCTTTTGAAAGAAAATTCTCGTTTAAAAATTGACTCATCAAATATTTCAAAGAAATTTTCAATAGGGTCCGAGAAACTTGAAAAATTCTTTCAAGACAAAGACCTTATTTCAATAAGTCTGGTTTAGGTATGACAGAAGAAACTATTCCCTTAATTGACTTTCCTAAAGTAAAAGAAAGAATTAAGCAAAGACCTTCAAAAGAAGCTTATAAAAATCATTTCAAAAAGGTTTTTGTAAAGCCTATAGGTCGAGATGCTCTCAGGTGTTCTAAGTGCAAATGTCCAAATCATTTTGAAAAAGAATGTCCTATAGTTTGGAAACCTGTTAAGAAAACTTGGGCTAGTACTTGTTTATCTTACTAACACAAAAGGACCCAAGAAAATGTGGGTACCAAAGAAAGCTTGAGATATTTCTTTGAATGCGGTATCTATCAAGAGAAAGGTAAAGTGGTATCTAGACAAAGTGGATGTTCAAGACATATGACAGGAGACTTAGAATGCTTTATAAAGCTTGTTCAAGTAAATGGTGGAAAAGTCTCATTTGGAGGAAATAGCAAATGAAGAATTGTGGGTTTTGGAACTGTGAAAATTGGAAATCTCACAATAAGCAATGTTTCTCTAGTGGAAGGACTCAATTACAATCTTCTCAAAGATCGCCAACTATGTGATACTGGTTTTAAGATCTTCTTTCAAGAAGGAATATGTTCCGGAACCAGTAAAGACTCTACTCAATCTTTCTTGGGTAGAAGGCATGGAAATATCTATCTCCTGGACATGAAACCAGAAGAATCGCAATGCTTGATTTCAATACGAGACGAAGCAAGTCTATGGCACAGAAAGCTTGGGCATATTAATATGAAGCAATTAGCCAAAATCTCATCAAAGCAGCTTGTTCGTGGCCTACCCAAATTGCCTTATCAAAAGACTGATCTGTGTACTCCATGTATTCTGGGAAAGTGGGTAAGAAATTCATATAAGTCTATAAATCATGTCTCAACTAATCATGTACTGCGGTTACTTCATATGGATCTCTTCGGACCAACCAGAACCCAGAGTATTGGAGGTAAGAAATATTGCTTAGTAATCGTAGATGATTACTCTTGCTTTACTTGGGTATTTTTTCTAGCAAGTAAATCCGAAACCTTTTCATATTTTGAAAAATTTGCTAAAAAGGTTCAAAATGAAAAGGGATGTGTTATTTCAAGCATAAGAACAGATCATGGTGGTGAATTTGAAAATCAAGATTTTACAAAATTCGTGATGAATCGGCTTTAAGCATATGTTCTCTTCTCCATATACTCCTCAGCAAAATGGAGTTGTGGAAAGGAAGAATAGATCTCTTCAAGAAATGGCAAGAACTCTTTTAATTGAAAGCAAAATTTCTTCTCGATTTTGGGCTGAAACTGTTTCAACAGCTTGCTATATTATTAATAGAGTCTTTTTAAGACCTATTTTAAAGAAAACCTCCTATGAATTATTCAAAGGTAAGAAGCCTATTGTTTCATACTTTCATGTATTCGGTTGCAAATGCTTTATATTGAAAAATGCAAAAGATTATGTTGGTAAGTTTGAAGAAAGATCGATGAAGGCATCTTCCTTGGATATTCTTCATCAAGCAAAGCCTACAGAGTCTATAACAAGAAGAGTCAGACTGTGGAGGAGTCAATGAATGTCAAATTTCAAGACGCAGTTCAAGATGAATCCAATCAGACTCATCATGAAGAGTCTGACCTTGCTCCAACCTCTCCAAAGTCTTCAACTCAAGAGGCGGCACAGATTCAGGAAGACCAGCATCAAACCATTTTTGAAGACTTAGGCAAAGAAAGGGATCATCAGCCAGATAAATCAACCAGTAACTAGAAGCAGAAGTCCATTCATCCCAAAGATCTAATTATTGGCGAACTTAATGAAGGAATTCGCACCAGATCCAAAAGGCGTGAAGAGTCTAGTGCCGTAGCTCTCATTTATGAAATTGAACCAAAAAGCATAGAAGAAGCTTTGTCTGATGAAAGCTGGATTGAAGCTATGCAAGATGAGCTCAGCATAGGTTTAACATTAATGATGTCCGGGAATTGACATCTAAACCAAAAGGTAAACCGTTATTGGAGCCAAATGGGTGTTCGAAACAAGATGAATGAGAAAGGTAAAGTCGTACGAAACAAGGCCAGACTCGTAGCCAAAGGATATACGCAAGAAGAAGGGATAGACTATGATGAGACTTACGCGCCAGTAGCAACGTTAGAGGCTATTCGATTATTGCTTGCTTTTGCTTGTTATAAAGATTTCAGGTTATTCCAAATGGACGTCAAAAGTGCCTTCCTGAATGGATTTATCCATGAGGAAATCTATGTGGAACAACCACCTGGGTTTGAAGACCCAAAGAAGCCGACTCGATCTTGACCGAAAAAGGCCTTGTATGGTTTAAAGCAAGCACCTCGAGCGTGGTACGACAGACTCAGTAAGTTTTTAATACAGAATGGATTTGTTAAATGAAGGAACTTTCATTTATCAAGAAAAATATGCTAATGATCTTGTCAAAAGATTTGGACTTGAAAAATGCAAAAAGACAGACATACCAATGTCTTGTTCCTTGAAGATAGACAAAGATGAAGAAGGGAAGAAAGTTGATAAAAAATTATACAGAAGTATCATCGGTTCACTTCTTTATCTTACTGCTTCTAGACCTGACATTTTGTTAAGCGTTTGCATCTGTGCTAGGTTTCAATTAGATCCTAGAGAATCTCATCTCAGTGCTGCAAAACGTATTATTAAATATGTTGCTTCATCTTCAAGCATTGGTCTATGGTATCCTAAGAAGGGAGACTTTAATCTTCTAGGATATTCAGATGCAGATCTAGCAGGTTGCAGAGTTGATAGAAAGAGTACATCAGGTACGTGCCAGTTGCTTGGAAACATGACAGTATCTTGGTTTTCAAGGAAGCAAAGTACTGTGGCTCTTTCAACAACAGAAGCAGAGTATGTAGCTCTTGGCAGCTGCTGTTCGCAAGTTCTGTGGATTAAGCAACAGCTTTAAGACTTCAGAATTGAAGACTCATGCACAAAAATCAGATGCGACAGCACCAGTGCAATAAATCTCACTAAAAATCCAATTCTTCACTCAAAAGCAAAGTATATAGAGATTCGACATCACTTCATCAGAGATCATGTTCAAAATGGAGAAATCTCGATTCAATTTGTTGATTCAAAGAGTCAACTGGCGGATATATTCACAAAGCATTTGGAGAAAAATCAATTTGATTTTATTCGCTCCATCTCAACATTTTGAAGCTTGAGGAAGTTAAAGTCTAGAGACTCTCGACTTTCAGATTCGACTCAGACTCAGACTCATGGGTATTAACTGTAAGTTGTTATTCTGTCTCGAAAATGTATGATTATTTAACCAATTTATAATTACCGAAAAAAAAAGGGGAATCGTGTCTTTTCAAAAATATAACTTCTATTAAAAATGGCAGTTATTGATTTTAAAAGAATTCGTCGGTTCACTTTCCTTCATACCGATTGGTTTTTCCTTTTTGAAACAGAGTTATATTTATACAGTTCTTTTCTTCTCTATCTTTAAAACCCTCGAAAAGCATCTTTTCTCTCAATCTCACTTCCATTTCGTGTTCAAACTCGAGAAAGTTGTCAACTTTTCTTGGGAAATCGATTAAAGAAATCTCTCTCTCGTGTCAAAGAAAGATGTCTTCTTCAAGGAAGTCCTCAAGGATTGCAAGCAGGGAACCACAAAGAGCAAGAGAGGGTCCTACCCATGTTGATCTCACCGAAGAAGATGACTTATCAAGTCAGCAACAGAGCCCGATTCGCTCTCCAGCACGTGATTCTTCTCCATCTACCCCCAAAGTGCGGGTCACCATCGAGAGGATGAGATAATCGAGGATGCGAGCCCGTAAGAATACAAAAACCTTATTTTATCTATAAACTCTATCGTGCTTTGAAAAGCATAGGAACTCCGTTGAACCACGTGAATGAGTTTCTCAAAAGTAAGAACTATGGGAATGAGTATCTTTTTCTGCGACAAATGGAGGAGTTGGGAATTGTTCCTAGAGGAAGGGTAGAGGAAGCACTTGCTAGTATTCCTAGTGATCCTCGTGTGGCTGGATAGACTCCTACTGATGGAAATGACGATGATAAAATGTTCTATGATTTTCAACTGAGATTGGGTGTTGCTGCAAAGGTAAAAGGAAAGAGAATGGATTTGTTTAAATCCAAAGAACATGAAAATTTGTTTTTCAGTCTGTTGAAGAGAGGGGTGATAAACCCTAGAAGCATTGATTTTGATTTTCTGGATGCTATTCATGTGAACTTAAGGGAGAAGTTCGATCTACCGCAACTTGAGCAATTTTGCTCGACACTCATGAAGGATATGCTCACTGATCGCATATTTCTATTCGAATCTTAGCTTTTTGGATGCGAATAGAATGTCCTTTAGTGTCCGAGATCAAGACTTCATAGTAGATGTGGACATGTTGGCTGATATCATTGGAGTAGAGAGAGGATCATATCAACCGATTAAAGTTTCCAAGTGCTCGTCTTATGCTGGATCTTGTGAAAGGCAACAAAGATACGAAGGGAAAATTTTCTACACGAGAATGCGTGCTATCAACATTTTGCTGCACAAAATTGTCATTAATCGTCTTAGGCCGAAATCGACATCAAAGACAGATGTGTCAAATTCGGAGGCAAAATTGATGTATGCAATCATCAAAGGGAAGAAATTCTCTCTTCCTCACATCATTCTCTTTCACATGTACACAAAGAATGGTGAAGGACAAGGGACAACTACCTTATGCAAGTCTTGTGACCAAGATCTTCGACACTTAAACATTGAGCCCCCACAATCTCGTGTGTTCGACCATGCGATAAAATGGTGGTGGGTCTGTGAATGGTGACAAAAATGCGTTTGAAAGAACTTGAAAAGGAAATGGAGCAGTTCAAAATGAAATCTCCAGCACCTTCCGCATTCAAAAGGAAAGGAAAAGAGGAAATCAATCCACCATCCAAAAAGCAAAAGAGGAGACTCTTGGTGGATGATGAAGAAGAAGAAGAAGAAGAAGAAGAAGAAGAAGAAGAAGAGGAGGATTGCACTATTTCTGCATTGATAAGGAGAAGACGTTATGTATCTGAATCAACGGAACGTCAGGAGAAGGAGAAAGAAGCAGAGGAAAAACAGAGAGAAGAAGAGAGACAAGAAAAGGCCAGAGAAGAAGAGAAAGAAAGAGCAGAGCAAGAAGAGAAAGAGAGAGAAGCGACAGAGAAAGAAGAAGCAGAGAAAGAAGTCAAGAAGAAGAGGACGCAGCCAAAGAAAAGTCCGCAGATAAAGATGAAGTTTTTCAAGATGCTGCAGAGATTGACCCTCATTCTTTCCCATCCGAGGCTTTCGAAACGGGGGAGAAGCATTAGAAATAGGGGAAGGAGTTGAGCATAGAAAGTCTACATCTCTGTTCCTCGTGAAGATGTGAGTCGCTTTAAAGCAAATCCAGAAGATGTTCAAATGCGGAGAAGGTCATGATACATCAACATCGAAACTGCGCGATTACGTAAGATCCATCGTGCGTTTACTCCATCGACAGAGCAAATGTCGTACACAAACAGATAATTCGGCAGATTTTCGTCGCATACTTGATATCCTTCCGGAAATGCGTGGTCAAATCTATGCTTTGACTCGGTGAAATTCAAGTCCCGAAGAATCGGAAAAGCATCTTTGTTTCCCTTCAAGATCAGATCAAAGATCTCTATCTTCAAATCCAAGCCAATGCCAAAGGAGAAGAGGTAGCTCATCTAAGGAAGACTTGAAGAGGCTGGAAGGATTAGTTCAATCCATGGGAGATTTCGGATCGTTCGCATTCCCAAGCAGAATTGACTACTTTCTCACCTTTTCATGATGACAAAAGGGGAGAAATTGCCGCTTTGAACTCGAACTTTGAAACTTTTGAACTCGAACCTTTTGAACTCGAACTTTAAATGTGCTTATTGTAAGCTTGAACTTGAGACTTGGTCTGATTTAAGTGTGGATTTTGATATCTGAATGCTTGCAGTTACATCAAGTATTGTTATATAGTTTTACTTATGAAGGACTAACCAATCTTTCTGTGGATGCAGAGTCTGGTTGTTCTTTATTAATTCTTATGAGATAGCCATATTACTTGAGTAATATTTTGCAGGTCAAAGCTGTTCAAATCTACAAGAAAGTTTTGTCATCATCAAAAATGGGGAGATTGTTGGAGAAATCCTGCCAGAATATTTTGAAGCTGACAAAACGTTTCTTTCAGTCTAGTCGGACCTTTACGTCTTTTAGTTTAGAGTCCGAAGACGTTGGACATCAAGAATCAAGACTCAAGACTCAAGACTCAAGACTTAAAGATATTCTCATTGACAGTTTCCTAATCCAAAGTGTCGAAAGGCTATCCGTAACCTAGGTGTTTGGTTAAGGAGATAGTCCTATTCTCTGGAGAAGATATCCTGGCTGGGTTAAGCTAACGGATTCTTTCTATTCAAGATCCGATAATTGACGAAGTAATCTTGGAAAGTTCTATTCTTGGAAACCAAGATCCTGGTTGTATGGGCGAACATGATTGATGGGCTATCGTCAAGTTCCTTTAATAGCTCGGAAGATCTCCTTAATTGATTCCGTTCAACGGGTAGATTGGAGGAATTCCTTTGGTAAGTGCCAACGGGTATGATGGCATGAAGGAGTATAAAAGGAAGACGTTCAAGCTATTTTAGTGCATGCTCGATAGACGAATTCCAGAGTCTGAAGTTCCTTGATATTCAGTCGATTCATTCTGAGCAAAATTGTATACACAAAAGAGTGTTTATACTTAGTGGTATCTTGAGCAAGTGTGGTAGATCATCTACATCATTGAATCAAGGAAGAACAACGCTGTAACACTTCTTTGTTCATAGTGGAATCCAGCCAATAGGCTGTCAGTGCAGAAGAATGGACGTAGGCTTAAACAAAAGCCGAACCACTATAATCATTGTGTTCAATTCTCTTATCCCTTCTCTCAGTCTTTCGATTGCTGTTTATATCCATCGATTGTCTAGTATTGTGTGACTTAAGTAAAAATCGTTTTATACCTATTTACCCCCCTCTAGGTACTCATTCTAACTATATCAGTTTGCCCTACTTTAATGGCGAACCACAAATTTGAGATTTCCGGTGGATTGCACTTCTATCCGGCGTATCTTGCTATTATCCGGTGAGTCGCATCGACGTGAACCAGCCTCCAAATTATAAGTTCATCCGATCTCACACCTTTCCTTTCACTTCTCATTTGAAGTTCGTTGTACGACACTTGATCTCTTGTTGTCGTTAAAATTTGCCGACTACCTGTAAAATTAGTGAATTGCATTCTTAGTTTGAGTTGTTGCTAAAAGGCACTGATTTATCAAGCAAGGGGGAAGAATATTAAGATATCAATAAAAATCACAAGCTGATTCTTGGATATGCTATAATTAAGGGATTAACAACTTGTTTAATATAATGATATCTTCATTTATTATTTTCTATTGTTGTATTGTTTCCTTACAAAGTGTAACATTCGTAATATCTTTACATGATAGAAATCATTTCAACAATTGTACATTGAGATCAAGAATCAAAGATCTTCGTTCTTTTATGGCATCAGAGCATATCTTCGAAAAAAATTGATCCTTAACCATGGCTTCCACCAATCCTAAGTATCCATGTCATTGATGGCAAGTACCAAATGCTGAGTCCAGATACTTTCACTAATTGAAAGTCAAGATTTGGTAGGATTCATTGATGGCGAGTACCAAATGCCGAGCCTAACAATAGCCATCTTCTCTGAAGTAACAAAGTTTTTACAATGGAGAAGGTTAGATCGCCTTTTTGCCAGGATAGGTCATTGTGATGCTTTTAGAACATGTTCTTGCTCAAGTAATAGACTTAAAGACATTTGCTGAGGTGTGGTTTGCTTTACAAAATATTTTTGTCAAGTTAGCTAAGGAACATGAAATTTCAATTTTTCTACAACTCCAAAAATATCATAGAGATAATGTTTCATCTCTTCACTAGTATTTTGGTGCTTTTCAAAAACATTTTAATGGGTAATATGCTATTGGATGTCCCCTTGAGGACAAAAAGAAAGTTCTCTTTGTTTTGCATGGCTTAGGTGATCATATGATTCATTCACAGCCTTCTTTGACATGATTTCACAATTGCAAAGCTCGGGGAGTCGGCTCACAAATAAAAGTTCCCTTGTGATTCAACATGGGACAACTTTCTTTGGTTATAAAAGTAACTTTATGAGCAATAAGAATAGATAATAATTCCAACAAAAATTATTTTTATTTGCATGGAAGAGGGTTTACTCACGATGGTCCAAGAATAAAAAATTCTTGGGCTAATTTTATGTATTCGCAAGCTCACAAGCCACAATTCAATCAAAGCAAGATCAAGAAGCTTGTGAAAGGAACAAACAAAGTCGTTTCTTGTCAAACATCTACCAAATAGGGACATATTATTTTAGATTGCTTTAATCGATTTAATCAATCTTTCCACCCATTGAATGTGCCAAAGGCATTTGCTGCACTTATTGTTAGAAATAGTCAGGATTCAAAAAATGGTTTCAAAATGGTTCGTAAATATTGGAGCTTCAAGTCACATGAATGGAGATAGGTAACCATTTTAACTTACGACCATATATTGGGTAATATAGTGTTATGGTTGAAAGTGGCGATTCACTTAAAATTTCCATATTGGTGATGCTTAGATCAATTTGGGCCAAAAGAGCATTGACTTAAGAAATGTTCTACTTGTTCCTTAGATGAAAAAAAAAATTTATATTAGTGAACCAATTTATAGTGACTATCCTCCAAATTTTGAGATCTCTATCATTGATTTTGTGATAAAGGATAGGAAAATGGGAAAGGTTCTAACAGTTGGCAATTATTTTATAAAATTTCATGTGGTATTGAAGTAAAAGGTCTTGAGCTCAAATCTTTCCAAGCCCAAATTTGCCTTCTCAATTAATATGTCCACGCTTAGTACAAGGAAAAATGATCAAACTAAGCACGAAAAGGAGTAATAGAGTAATTGAATATGAAACTATACATTCATCTTACAGCTTAAGCATTTAGAACAGTAGGTAATAGTCTCACAAAAATTCTAACATCCTCCAAATTTTGAGTTCTCTCTCACTACTTTTGTGATGAAGGATAGGAAAATAAGAAAGGTCATAATAGTTGGAAACCATAAAGGTGATCTATACACTTTGAAAGTACCTAAAGAAACACTATTTTCAAATCAGTTAAGGGAAATTGATGAGAGAACTTGGCATCAAAGGTTGGAACATCCACAACCGATGACAATCTGTCATATGCAAAATAAATACAATATTATTGTTACTGCTTGAATAAACCTACTACCATATGTAGTGGTTGTCAAATGAGTTGAGCATCTAAACATTCTTTGTTGCCTTTCAAATCAAGTACTACTAAGCCTTTTGAAAAGATACATTGCGATTTGTGGGGAAAGGCTCCAATAATCTCATTTTAAAGGTTTCATCATTATGTTTTCTTTGTGAATGATTATGTGCGATATACTTGGTTGTTTCTATTATGACAAAAGCCTGATTTTTATGCATGTTTTCTAAATTTAGAGATATATTTGGAAAGGCAATTTGGAAGGAATATTAAAATTTTTCAATCTGATGGAGGAGGAGAATTCAACCAAGCAAATTTCTTAATTCATTTGCAAAAGAATGACATTATTGATCAAGTTTTTGTCCAAATACTCAAGGGTAGAATAGAGTTGCCAAGCAAAAACATAGGTACATATGTGAAATTGGGTTGACTATGCTTCATCGAAGTGGAATTCCTTAGAAATATTGTGTTGAAGGCTTTCAAACGACAGTCTTTCTCTTGAATTGTCTTCATACAAGGGTGTTAGACATGAAATCACCTTATGAATTCTCATTTTGTAGAAACCAGATTATAATTCTTTGCAAGTTTTTGATAGTAAGTGCTTTTCCTATCGTAGGGACTACAAAAAAAAAAAAAGTTGCTTTGTCATAGCCATGCATGATTCTTGGCTACAGTGATCACCATATGGGATATCGATGTCTTTATCCTTCAACAAGGCGAATCTATATATCATAACACGTCATTTTTTATGTTACAATATTTCCTTTTTTGGTACCCAGCTCATTATTTATGGATAAAAGTGATAAAGTGGGGACATATGCATTTATAAACTAGCCAAATCAAGATACGATGGCATCAGACTTGGAATCTTCACATTTGTATTTGCAACAAGGTGCATTCTCTATTAACTCTGATCAACCGCATGATGGTTTATTAAATTATGCTAACCATGATACTTCTCATGAAGACAACGTTGATGGAGGTGAATCACATGGTCACCAAAATCATGTTGAAATTGGTAACTCATAAAATATATGCCTAATTCTCCATGCGATTTGGCAAATGAAAATTCGTTTACAGATATCCTTGATGATTCATCAATAGCACATTGACGCACTCAAAATCATTTAATGATTACTTGATTGCGTGCTAATATTGTGAAGCTTAATTAATTTTGCCAATTTACATATGATGGATTCTATACTGAAGGAGCAAAACAATGTATGCTTTGCTTTGAAGCATCTAGGGTGGTCGATGGTAATGAAAAAGGAACTCAAGGCACTGCATCAAAACAAATCTTGGACTCTATTTGATGTTCTTCAAATGCCACTACTGTGGGATATAGATGGGTTTTTGAAGTCTAAGTTAAAGGAAGATGGTACTCAAGTAGTGGGAGTAGATTTACTTGAGACTTTCTTGCCATTTTTTCAACTTGGAAGTATAAGAATGGCCCTCACCATTGCTAATGTTAAAGGTTGGCCCATCAAACAATTAGATGTTATAAATGTCTTCTTATATGGTTTTTTAGTACGGCCTAGTTATATGGAGCAATTGCCAGGTTTTGAGGACAAAAATCCTCTGTCTTATGTTTGAAGAGAGCTTTGTATGGCTTTAAGCAAGCACCAAAAGCATGATTTGATCACTTTAGCTTATTTATTTTGGCATCCGGTTTCTTTTGTAGCATTGTGAATCGTTTGTTGTTTATTAAAAAGTCAGATAATGGCATTCTACCTTTGCTTTTATATATAGATGACATGATTGTTACGGATGATGATCCAAAAGTGCTTATGGGTCCATCTCTACATTGATTAGCAAATTTGCAATGGAGGATAGGGGCTTATTACACTATTTTCTAGGTGTGAATGTTAGCATATTCTCCAGTGGCCTTTATTTGTGTCAACAATTATATGCTTTGTCAATTCTTAATGTGCACAAATGGAGGGCTGCCAACCAATTCCCACACCTATGGCCACTAGTTCTCATTCTAGTACATACACAAGACTATTTTCGGATCCTACACTTTATTGAAGTATCAATGAAGCTCTTTAATATCACACGATTACATGGTCGAATATTTCATATCCACTCAACTTTGTTTGTCAATTAATGCATCAACCAATTGTGAGTCATTTTCAAATTGTGAAGTACATTTTACGTTACAGCGGCATAACAAATTGAGGCATGCAAATCTTGTCCAAGTCAACTTTGGACTTGTACTCCTTTTTTTATGCAAATTGGGGTATAGTCAACTACTAGATTAACCACTGGGGGTTCGCCCTAGTGGCCACATTTCCAACTTGAAAATGGGAGGTTGGGGGTTCAAATCCCCACATTCTCAGAGGGGATTGGGATGGGGACAATTTCATTTCAGGAGTGGGTTTCGACTCCCACGCCCTGCAAGGAGGCAAGGGCAAAAGTCTAATAGTGAGTGTTATAATAAGATTAAAGTAGGACCGACCAAAAAAAAAAAAAAACTACTAGATTTTGTACTTTCTTAGGTAGCAACTATATATCATGGAACCCACCCACGCATGGCTGCGCTAGTTGAGGTATGGCTTCCTGACCGCTAGGTCAAGGGTTTGACTCCCAGAGTCCGCCACAACTCTCAGAGCAGTTCCATGATTTAAGCGGGGGGCCCCAGCTAGAGGGTTGCTGGGTTGCTGGGCTACTCTCCTCCGAGAAATAGTAAGTGCTGTGCTCCCGTAAGGTGAGCTAGGCTGGATCCTCGGCATAAAATAAATAAATATATATCATGGAATGCTAAGAAGTAATGAACGGTTGCTCGATCTAGTATCAATGTAAAGTATCGTGCTATGGCTTTGATAGCTGTAGAGATTTCATGGATATCATTTCTTTTAAGAGATTGGGTATTTATCTTTCCAATCCACCAATATTATTTTGTCATAACATCAGTGCAATTTATATGTCAATTAAACTAGTGCATGCATGAACTAAACACATCAAATTAGATTATCACTACATACAAGACAAATTGTCTCTTGGAACACTTGCAACTAAATATGCTTCCTCTGTGCATCAAATTGCTGATCCCTTTATGAAAACATTGTCTAGAAATGCGTTTGCAAAGTCATGTCGCAAATTGGTAATTTGGGATTCTCCTATTCACAATTTGAGGGGGAGTAACGGCATGAATTATCAATCAAGGAAGAAGAATTTACGGATATCAATCAAAGTCACAAGTTAATTCTTGGAGATACTAGAATCAAGGGATTGATAACTCTTGTAATATAATGATCTATTCATTTATTATTTTTCATTGTTGTATTGTTTCCTTACAAAATGTCACATTTGTAATATCTTCATATAATGGAAATCATTTCAATAACTGTTCGCTGAAATCAAGAATCAAATACCTTCATTCTTTTAGCTGTCTCCATGTTTTTAGAGATCGCACATGAGTGAGAATGACGGTCGAGTTGACGTGCACCGCGAGACATCCGTGGAGTTCTCGTCGTTAAATGGCAAAATGGATGAGAAATGTAGCATGGACGTGAGAGCTTAGCGTAGGCGATTGTAGTGGCTTGTCGCACCTCGAAGCGGAGGAGGCGATTGATAATCGAATTGAAAGTGGAAATGGGAACATTGAGGACGATGTTGACGCCACCAATGTTTTGGTCATAGGGAGTGAGGCTGCTGGTGAGCGAGTTGGCAATGGTTTTGGTGGTACAATACGAGGGACGAGAGAAAAATAATATTTTCTTTTTCAAACCATAATATATATATTTTCAGATTTCAGTCAGCACGCTTAGATCACTTCTAGTTGTTGTGCACAGATCAGCTCCAGTCGTGCTTAGCTTCCCTGCCTCCTCCACGAACGGCAATCCCATCCTCACCGCCAGGGTTTCCGCTACCTGGGCCGACGAAGAATGAATTTTTTGGTAAAACCACCAACCAGGACTCCTTTACGTGACTCGCTGTACAAAGATCCATCCACATCTAATTTCCAAGTGCTTGTGGGCGGCGGAATCCAGCCATCGGAGGATGGACTAGCCTGTTCTGCTGTTTTATCTTTGCTGGGACTCCATCTTGCGTTAGAGACTTAGCGAATTACTTGCTTCCTTGACCATTTCGCTGGGTTTTGGCTTGCTGTGACGGAATACCCATGCGTTTTTTTCCTTCCAAATCAATTACAGTGTGCCAGCAAGGAGAGCTCTCGAGGACGGTTCAGCTCGGGAAGTTAAGTTCTTCAGGATCCATTTGTCAATTCTGGTTATCTTTGTCGGGGAACTGTCCACATTAAACGGAGGGTCTGACCATATTTGTTGCTATGAGTCACACAGGATGAGGAGGTGGTCGGGGGTTCTTAGGGGTTTTGATCAAACGGACAAATCAGGTCAGGTGCCATTTTTCTTGTGTGGAGATTTCCTTTAGTCTGAAGTGCATTATTACATATATATCATAGGAAAAAACAAACTTTCGGTAAGTTTGAATCTGACACGTAGTGGTTCAAAAAGTTCTGCGATTAATCATGAAATCCATTGACCAATGGCTCATTGTCAGGCCTATCTTGGCTATCCAATCCCCCCCAGTACAAAAGAAATTAAACTTGAGGTTCTGGGCTCCGCCGGGCTTGGGCCAAGTGTAGGCTGGCCGGGGCTTTTTTATGTACAAAATTTTTGCCTGCCCAAAAAGGACTAACTTAATACACTTGATTATGACAATATGCCATGTTCGTCGTAAACCCATTTTTCGACGTATCACAATATTTTGTGCTGAGTTATGGTGACATATCAATGTGTTGTATGCTTCATTTTGAATTTATGAAATTTCGCTTCAAATAATTGTAGTGTGTTGCATTGGTCTCTCCACATAAGAGCAAGTACTTGCCTTCAACACAATACAAGATGAAACAGGTCAATCTCTCTTGTAAGTCCTAAGTGAATTCTACGAAATTCAATTTGTAGTTGCACTTGGTCCTTGATCCGGGTCCAGGTAAGAATATCACATATATAAGGATAAGCAAGTTATATTTCTACTTAACGAAAAAAAAAAAAGGACATAAATATGTAATACTCATCAATCACAAGTGATATCTTATGTTGAAAATTGTATACTACTATCAATCTTAGAGCCCGTTTGGTCTAGTCATGGCTAAAGACTTCATGTTTTTAACTGCGGTGGTGCTAAGTTATTATTATGCCATAAACGTGTCATGATTTATATATTCAAATACATGTGTAAGCATCTTAAAGTTGGATGTGGTAGCTTCTTAAAAGCTGCTAGGAAGTTGTGGAGTTACTGCAATTTGGAAGTGTTTACCAAATACTCTGTAAAAGTTCCAACACCTTTTTTCAAGCAAAAGAACAACCCAAATGCCAAAACTTGGCACGGAGAGACACTTAAGTGTCAAAACTTTAGAAATTTACACTTAAGTACCAATTTCGGAGTAAAGTGGATTACTTAAGTGCCACTTCGGCCAAAATTTGACCAAATTGCTGATGTGTCAATTTTCTTGCGAATTGGATGCAAAACGGTGTCATTTTGTTCATCGACGTGGTGAGAAAATGCTAAAACAATGTTGTTTGTGTCTAATGTATAAATATTTAATATAAAAATTAATTAAATTAAATTTAAACTTAAATTTATTTAAAATATTCTAAAAATAAAAATCTTAAAATTTAAAAACCTAAAATTAAAAAAGGGGGAGCTGGTCGGCCGAGGGCACGTGACCCTAGCCAACCCTCCCCCCTTGCCGGCCCTTCCCGCCGCGGCGGGGAGGCGGTGGCGTGAGGGCTCAGCCCTCGGCCTCCCCCTTCGGCTCCCCCTCCTTTTTTTTTTTTTTAATTTTAAGTTTTTTATTTTTAGAATATTTTAAATAAAATTAATTTTAAATTTAATTTAATTAAGTTTTATAAATTATTTACACATCGGACACAAAACAATATCGTTTTTGTATTTTCTCGCCATGTCAACGAGCAAAATGACACCGTTTTGCATCCAACTCGTTGGAAAATTGCCACGTCAGCAATTTGGCCGGATTCTAGCCGAAGTGGCACTTAAATGATCCACTTTACTCCGAAATTGGCACTTAAGTGTACATTTCCAAAGTTTTGGTACTTAAGTGTTCATCTGTGCCAAGTTTTGGCACTCTAGGTGTCCCAAACTCCCTTTTTCACAAATGAAATTACCACAAAAATATATCTAACGGATTTTAAGTTGACCTTACTATCCAGAAACCTCACAAGCCGTGGGGGTCCTCACATGAATTCGAATGGGGGTAAGTCCATATTGAATAACCAAAAAAAAAAAAAAATGCCACAAAAAATCCTAAATTATTACCCATTATGGCAAATTTGCTCTAATTTGTTTTCACGTCAAAAATCCTAAACTATGTCCACTCTGACATATTTATTTTAAAAAAATTTTGTGATATAAAAAATCCCAAATTTATATCTATATCACTCATTTACCTTATATCAAGGTTTCATTAGATTTTTTCAGCCAAAATAAAATTGTATTTATTTCATTTAAGTCACATGGGTGCTATGTCAAAGCTGTTTACTTTCTAGCATCCATGTAGACACATTTTTCATGGTTCTCATTGATAGAATTGTGATTGTAAATATATCATGCAGGTACAAATTTAGAATTATTAATGTTATGAAAAAAAATTAAGGATAAATATGTCGCAAGAGGCATGGTCGAAAATTTTTGGTGGCTTTTACCCTATAAAGAAGAACAAAATCCAATCATATCATCTCAAGAAGCAATTCCCCTCGATATTCGAAAAGTTATCTGCAGTAACTTTTAGAAGTAAAACACTACGCGTAGATTGAATCACAAATTAAGAAAGTGAAATGCAAATTGCGCCTAGCCTGTGCTTGCACATTGAAATGTCAAGTTGCAAGAATCCTGGCTTGCGTTTTGGACCATGTCTTCCATGTTCGTTCTTCTGAGAAAAGTATTAAAAAAAATCATAAATCAATTATATTTGTATTAATTCGATCATAAACTTTTTAATTGTGGGGAAAAATAACACAAATGGTCTATTAACTTTAGCGCAATGTAAAATATGGTCCATGATCTTTTGATTTATTTAATGTGGTCCATAAACTTTGGCCCAATATATAATGTCATCCGTGAAATTTTGATTTGTTCAATGTGATTTCTTAACTTTTAGTAAATGTTCAATTTAATCTATGGACTATACAAAGTTGTTAAATGTTGTCCCCGATCTTGATTAAATGGAATGACAATAATGAATATTTTCATATAATTCGAGAACTATATAGAACATATACCAAAATTCTAGGGATTATATTGAGTAAAGCAAAAGTTCACAAACCAATTGCATATTAGGCTAAAGTTTATGGACCATTCGTATCATTAATTCTTAATTCAAATTTCTCGTGTTCATATTAAAAGTTAAGCTTCTGCCTAAGAAACGTTTCACCAAGGTGTGCTCATATCGGGCAGATGAAGCTTCAGTTGCTAACTTGCAGTTTTAACGAGAAATGGCACCCTTTTATTACATGGGTAAAGCCGTTATGAAATCCTATCGCATGGGTCACATTTATAAAGAAACTCTGCTTATTTTATAATCCAAATAATGACTCTACGTAAGAGTCATCGGTGTCTGTACAGTGATTTCCAGCCAAAATTAATTAAATGGATAACATTGACAAATTATCAAAATGTTTAGGAAAGAAATGCCTTCGTCACTACATATACTTACAAAATCATTCACATGATTTGTCTCGAGAATGCTCTCTTGTTTCTTTTCTTCTTCTTTTTTTCCCGTATCTCACTATTATCAAGTTTTCATTTTTTTTCTTGTTTTCCTTGAATGATCATAATCATAACAGATGCTGATGGAAGAAAGGGTTGTGGATCTGGAGCTGTCGAGATAGTTGCCAATAGGTTGCTCCGTATATGAAATAACTTTTCCATCCCTAAATGTGACATTTCTAAAAAATGTTTTCCTATAAGTCATTTTCCAAGAAAATAACAATATTTAGCTGAAACCTAAAAATGAACTGATTTTTTTTTTTTTTTGTAATTTAGTATGGGAAATTTGATTTTGATTTTCTAAAATAGATATTCAATATTCCAGTAGTAATAACTCACGCAAGGGCAACTATGAAGCCTAGTATGCCCACTAGAGTCTTGAGTCCGGCCTCGATAGACCTTGACCTAAGTGGTGGGAGTAAGGGCATGGGCACATGGGTCCTAGGCTCAACCTTGATGGACTGGGGCGCTAGCCCTAGGTAACTAAGCCTAGCCATTGTGGACTCGAGCACGGGCATTGGGGTCTTGAGCTTGGCATTGATGGACCTAGGCACCGAGCATTGGGGTCCTAGGCCTCGGCCTCGATAGAACTTGGCTTGAGCACCGGAGACTCGAGCCCAAGCGTTGAGGACCGAGACTCAACCTTTATCGATCGAGGCCTAGGTGTTGGGGATCGGAGTTTAGATACCAAGATTTCATGCTCAACCTTTATGGATCCAAGCTTGTCTGCCAAGCATCAAGCACAACCTTGATAGACTTGGCCGTAGACATTGGGAGCTAGGGCACATGCATTGAGGTCTTGAGCTTGACCTCAATAGACTTGACCATGGGTGCCAAGGACCCTAGCATGGGTGCTAAGGTCTTGGACCTAGGTTGGAGGCCTAGTCCTGAATGCCTAAGGGCTTAGGAACTAGCGTTGGGATTTCCTTGCTCGAGCAAAAAGTTTTTACTTGAAGTGTCATATCTGGTTACATTTTGAAAAATGATCTCCAGTTTTTTAAGAGGAAATCATAATTTGAAATTAAGCATAAATTTTTCATTGACTAGGAAAACATTTTCCATAAACTCATCTTCCTAGTCGATCCAAATATCAATAAATGAGAAAAATGTTTTTTGGAAAATCATTTCTTCGAAACAAATGGAGTCTAAATGTTCATAAAAATCACATCACGTAGATAGATTTGATTAATAAGGCATCTCTTGCATTTTATATGGTTTAAGTTTTCATTAAAAGAAAAACCCAAAAAGGACTAATAGACATTGCAGTTATAAATCATATTTAAGGCACGCGTGTTCGGTCTTTAATCATTTTTCTTTTTCTTTTTCCTTTTTTTTTTTTTTTTTGCAAATATTTAGTGCATTGGATTTTAATGAAAGCTTTGTTTTTCTTACTGCATCAAGGTTTTTCTGTCTCCTTTAGTAATTTATTTATTATTTTGATTTATGCGTCTGTTGCGATTACCCGTTACATGTTAGTGGTTAAGGATTAAAATTGACAAAGACTACTTGCAAACATTTTTGAATAAAGAGAAAAGGTACCAAAAGGGTTTTAGATTAATATAACTTAATTAAGTCTCAACATTCATGAAATCTTTGGTTTGTAGAGTAAAATGTTCCCCAAATTTATTTGCATTTTTAATCAACTTATAATAGATTAGTGGCGATACCTAAATAAATTAAATTACTTTTTTAAATGATTTAAATTAAGAAACCGAGCAACAATTGGTAAGATTTGAGCGAGAATACACTAAACGCGAGTGATTGCCTCATGAAAGGAATTTTGGTTCCCATTTAGTAATTCATCAACTTTCTTTCGGTGACTCACCTCTATAAAGGTGATAACATCTTTTTAGTCCCAAAATTAGGAGTCAAACAAATTAAAGACGGCTGTAAATTAAACATTTTTTAGATTCCTAATGTCTCTTTCTATCATGATAAGAGCAGTTAGGCCGTCGCATGTACTCCAAAGGTTTGCCGGGTCAATCTCTACTTCCCCCAGCAATCACATGTTAAATACATTATATAATAATCCATTTGGAGACTTAGGACTATTCAAACTATTTGCAAAATGTATAATGATGCATCTGGTTTCTTTTTCCCAGCAACCAAAGGAAGAAGGCATCTGCCTCTTACAAGACGAAGTCAAATTATATATATTTTTTTTCCGATTAAATCTCCCCAAATTTTCAGCGACAGATATATAAGTAGATAAATAAATAAACTTCACCAGATGTCTAGCATAGTTAGATAAGTAGCAGTACAAAATAGATTGAGATTTTCTGAGTCAACCGATAATAAAAATGCATTCAGACAGTTGCTTCTATCGAAGGGTTACTTGCACATTTCCGGAGTACCACATACGTACGTGGGCATAACCCTATTCCTCAAATTTATTATGTTCGTTGTTTTCTCATAGTTTGCCGTAATAGACCGGATAAAAGGTAATCATGCCTAGTTTTCAGATTGAAAGCGTCGGCCTTTCATTAAAACTTAGAATACCCAAATTTATTCATATGCATCTCCATCTTTGATGAACTTGGACATCCATTGTTTTTTTTTTTTTTTTTTTTTTTGGTAACCCAGGGAACCCCATAAGCCGACAGCCGGCAAGCAAACTCTGATAGAGCGATTGCAGGACCCACCACCACAGTACTTCAGGTAAGAATCGTTAACGACACCTCTGGGATTCGATGTTATAGAAAAGAGTGATTGAACAATAAAATAGATAGAACAAGAAAATAATTGATACCAGATTTACATTGTTCGGTCATAATGACCTACTTCTATCGAGAGAGCAGTGTCAAATTCCATTATAAATCAAACGATACATGGATATTATAACTACATTCAAGTCACTTAAATATTCTTATTGTTTCCCAACCCTAATTATATCCAACATCTCATGTAGTGTTTAGCCTCATAATTCCTCATGAAAAAATCTCTCAATCTGACAAAAGAATTAAACAAATCTTAAACTCACAAGATTTAATTAGCTTGAACACTAATACTACTTAAATATAATTCATCAAGAAGCTTAAAGCGCCCAGCACCTATGGACATCATACACAAATTGTGCGCCCACGGCGCTCACAAGAAAAATGGCGCTTCACGCTTCACGAGGAGTCAGCAACTCTTACGAAGAAGTTTTCATGTCAATCACGCATCACAAGCACTCGCAGCGCTTCAATGAATAGGAAAGACATCCCCTGCACGCATAATAAATATAAAAGAAATAAAAGTGAGCCCCTTCTATTTCTTTTGCCGACTTCCAGTAAGATTATTTCCTAGGGGTGAGCAAAACAGAACCGCCAAAACCGAGAATCGTCCGGATTAGACAGAACCGACTGATTTGGTTTGGTTCTCGCATAAGTCGGTCCGATTCCCAATTCCTTGAAAAATGGAACTGACAAGAATCATCTACTTTCGGAAGAAAGAAATCTTTAAGAGGTTTATCTAAAATATTCGCGATATAACTGGGAAGACGTTTCAAATACCACACATGGGTTATTGGACATGAAAAAACCAAAAGCTCTGTCCTCCCTCTCTATCTATCCAAGGGATGGAAGGGCAGAGGCCTTTGGTGTCCTCTCCAGTCAAGAATTGGGGCCTCCCAATCACTAGTCAATATGCTTTTCTCTCATGCTTTTTTTTCATGGTTCGATATTCTGGTGTCCTAGGCGTAGAGAAACCACGCCAATCCATCTCGAACTTGGTGGTTAAACTCTACTGTGGTGACGATACTGTAGGGGAGGTCCTACAGAAAAATAGCAAAATAGCTCAATGCTAAGATGATAAAAAGCTTTTAACACTTCTCATTCTTATTTAAGAAAACGGGATTCAAGATGCAAATCTAATAAAAAAAAAGAAATTTTAGAATCCCCCACTCGACACAAACAAAGGGAGACTTTTTTCATCTATTTTGTAGGGTATCATACGTTCATTTCATACTGTGTCTCCTCTCGTTCAAAATCAAAATATAAATGCTTCATACATATATGAAAGGTTCAATTAGTTGCTTAACACCTCTCATTCTTATTTAAGAAAACAGGATTCAAGATGCAAGTCCAATAAAAAAAGAAGTTTCAGAATCCCCCACTCAACGCAAACAAATGGAGACTTTTTTCATCTATTTTGTAGGGTATCATATGTTCATTTCATAGTGTGTCTCCTCTCATTCAAAATCAAAATATGAATGCTTCATACATATATGAAAGGTTCAATTAGTTGCTTAACACCTCTAATTCTTATTTAAGAAAACGGGATTCAAGATGCAAGTCCAATAAAAAAAGAAGTTTTAGAATCCCTCACTCGATGCAAACAAAGGGAGACTTTTTTAAATTTTTTCAGAACTGTGTCTCTTCCCGTTCAAAATCAAAAAAATGCTTCATTTTTTTTAGTTGCTTAACACCTCTAACGTATTTAAGAAAACGAGATTCAAGATGCAAGTCCAATAAAAAAGAAGTTTTAGAACCCCACTCAACGCAAACAAAGGAGACTTTTTCATCTATTTTTGTATACTTCATTTCATATTGTGTCTCCTCTCGTTCAAAATCAAAATATGAATGCTTCATACAAATATGAAAGGTTCAAAATCAAAATATGAATGCTTCATACAAATATGAAAGGTTCAATTAGTAGCTTAACACCTCTCATTCTTATTTAAGAAAATGGGAACAAATATGAAAGGTTCAATTAGTTGCTTAACACCTCTCATTCTTATTTAAGAAAACGGGATTCAAGATGCAAGTACTTGCAATAAAAAAAGAAGTTTCAGAATTCCTCAATAAATAAATAAATAAATAATTAGAATCCCCCACTCGACGCAAGCAAACAAAAGGAGACTTTTTTCAAGCAAACAAAGGGAGACTTTTTTAATCTAGGCTCAACAAGCAAACAAAAGGAGACTTTTTTTCAAGCAAACAAAGGGAGACTTTTTCATCTATTTTGAAGATGATTTCATACTGTCTCCTCTCATTCAAAAATATGAATACTTTATACAGATATGAAAAGTTCAATTAATTACTTGAAAAAAATTGGTCCGGTTGCCAGTTCTAATCATAGAACTAACCACCCGAACCAGACCGACTTTCTAATTTTAAAAAGTTCAATATTTCTCCAATGCGATTCAAAAACACTTCCCATTGGCGTTGGAAATTCAACAGCACATAAGATAACGACCGTGAGAGGTTACAAATGGCAGGCTCGTCCATCGCCCATGGCTTCTTCGTCTCTGCTGCCCACACCATGTGGGACTAAGCCTCCCTCTCCCTCACCCTCTTCCCCCTCTCTCTATGGCCCCTCACGCATTAGTCCTCTCTAAGCCTCCAAGAGTCCTACATTGAACAACTACTCAAAGAGCCTTTGAGAGATTAAAAGCAAGCCAGACATACTTTCTAAGCTATTGTTTTTTGGCTTCTCGGCAAAAACCAAGTGAGAAGCTTAATGGAAGTGGGTATAATTCTCCTTCAAGATTAGTTTAAATTTTTTAAAACCTAAGTGATTGGAACTTTTTAAGCCTAAGTGATTGGTTCCACGGGATCGCTCGGGAACCGAACCGGATCGGTCCTCAGTTCCACCCTTCGTCAGTCCGGCTGGGAATTGATCGCCCTATTATTTCCTACTTTGTCTAATACATGTTCATCACTGACTGGGAATTGATCACCCCTATTATTTCTTACTTTGTCTAATACATGTTCATCCCAGTCAAAGTACAAGTTCCAAGTAAATGTTGGACTTTCCTATTTTAGTGCCAAATCATCCAATGCATATTCGGACTTTGATAAGTTCAGATATTCCTCTTTGCTCCATTTTGACCATCATTATAAATATAATAATTCATTTTGGGTCAATTTTTGTTTGCGATCTCAAATTCAAGATATATATTTTAACTTTTAACAAAAGATTAGATAAGGAAACGCAATTAGGCATTAAGTATCTACAACTTTCGACGATTAGGTAATCATAATAGCAACAAATCACAATGATGAATCTGTATGCGGATATTATAAAAAATGTACACAAATCAATAAATCTACCAATATAAATTTTCCATCCCATTACGGAGAGATCCTTCCCTTTGGGGCCGGTTGTGGGCAAGGAGGGTTCGAACCCCCGACACCTTGCTTCGTTCCCACATCTTCTGATTCTCCGAGTTACGGTTCTCGCCCCGTTTCCACTGGATTTGCCCCCGAGAGTATCCCTAAAAAAGGGAAACTTTACTCTCCAGGTGTGAAAGTGCCTTTTTTTTCCCTATAATTAGGGTGGGTTTTTTAGGTGTAAAGGGAGAGAGAAGGGATTTCATAATAGGGGTTTTGAGTAAGGACCTTTTCATTATTTATTTTTTTCCTTTTTTAAGACCGGGTATAGTTATACAGTTGAACTCCATATTGGCTTAATAGGTTAGTAGCAGATTTTTTTTTTTTTTTTTTTTTTAAAGAGCATGCCCAATGCCATGCTATGTAGCACGAACATTCTCCGGAAGCCTTCGTGTTGTGTCCGACACTCCGACACGTGTTCGACACATTCCGACACATCTTGGCACGCTCCAACACGCAGTCAACGAGTGTCGAAAAATCCGACACGCGAGTCCAGAATTTCGACTTGTGATTCCGATACGCATGGGGTCAATTTTAAAAATTTATAATATTTGAGGGGTCAAAATATAAATATACACAAAAGAAGTAATAAAAGAAGTAATAAAATTGCTAAATATACACGCACGGATCAATTTTTCTTTTCAGTTTTGTTTTTTTAAAATTGTTTTATTTTTTTAAAAAGTCTTTTACTATGAAAGAAGTAATAAAAAAATGCTATATATGATAAATAAATAAATTTAAAAATATCATTTCAGCATTTTCTTTAAACAATATTTTTTCCTCTAAATTTTATGTATTATTGTAACAAATTAAATAATGAATGATATTATTTAATATTTTTCATGTAAATTAATTCTAGGCTATTATTATTATTATTATTATTTTATTATTTATATTATTAAAAATATATTTAATATATAACGTGTCGGAATGTGTCGAAATTCTCTATTTTTAATAAATGACGTGTCGGCGTGTCGTGTCGTGTCGTGTCGTGTCGTGTCGTGTCGCGTGTCGCGTGTCCGTGTCGGTGCTACATAGATGCCATGTCTCGTTGGTGAAATGAGAAGATTACCTCCCAAAGATAACGCAAACTGTAAATCATCAAACCACTAACTAGCTCCCATAAGCTCTTCATGCAAGTCTTAAAAGGTCAACGCGTAAAAATATCTTAACGGTAAAAGATAATATTCATGATCATGTCCAAGCCAATGTCATATGCAAATATCACTTGCATTGCCCGTAAGCTGTTGAACATATATAGCAAGTCTCAATGTACATAACCTTAAATTAATCAAGGGAAAAAATACAACCAAATCGAAGTGTGTCCTTCTTTATGGTACCACCATTTATTTATAATGTGATCCCACTATTTATATGACAGACATAAATGAGACTCAAAACGTCACTTGAGAAAGAAGAAAAATAGTTTGGGAATGACGCAAACGAGACGTACAATATGTATGTTTAATCTACTCAAGAATCCCAAATGGGACCAAAAGCGGCAATACCCTTGCTCTTGCACGCGTTCACCACGTCCCTACTTCCCTTGGGGTTGCTCGTGACAATCACCACTTCAGCGCCCCACTTCTTCACCATGCCCACGCTCATCTCCGCCACGTTTGGCCGCCCGTGCACTGCTGTGTCATGCACAATCACCCTGTCGCTCGAGTGGCAGCTCACCATCTCCTTGATCTCCTGGCCGAAGTTTTGCTCCACGTTCTTGGCCACCCACAACAAGCAAATGCTCGCTCTGCACGGTTGGAGGAGGAATGATAGGAAGACGCAAATGCCGGAGCCAGTGGCAACCAGCAGGACCCGGTTGTACATGTTGGCAAGGTAGGGTAAGCCCGCAAAGTGGACTTGGCGGACCCAGAGGTGGGTCGGTGGGTCAGTGACGAGGGACTTTGTAAAGTCGCCGACAGATCCAGCGAGCATCATGTGCTCATCCTTGCCATCAGAGATGATGCCGAAGGCATGCCACTCAGATAGCGGGGACGGGCTGATCCGACCCAATATGCCTGCAGTTGAAAAAGTACGCTTATATGTATAGCACATTCAAACTCCAAATATAAACTTTTGGTCAAAAAATAATTCCAAAGTAAACTCCCAATCTAAGAAAACTATAGACAGATTCGAGTTACCATAGAAATTAAAAATCGTGTAAGCCCAAGTTTTGGCATTTTTATGAAGTATCAAACTCGGCTTGAACTTGACATGAGGATACCAAATTCTTAATTTGATAGGAAACATGAAATATTGTAAAACTTGGTCAGAGCATTTTATGATGTAGCAAGTTTTTCAATTCATATGTTGCGATCCTCATAAGTAATTTATATATATAACATTCATTATTTAGGTTAACGATGGATATCCTCATCTTGTTAGAAAAATATGGAGAGAAGATGGATTCTTTGAAAATCTAAATGATAATAAGAGAAGGAAGAAAAAAGTACCATATTAAGAAACTCTAGCATTTCATTTATATGAACTTACCCTGGTAATCCCTTTTTTTTAATTAAATAGAGGACTCATAGTTGATATATACGTACGGTTGACTTACCAAACTAAGATTTACGATTCTTGAAGTTTAAAATCAAAACACCATACAGCCCAGGGTCTATTGAAAGGGGGAAAAAACATTCCGAATGTCTTCAGTCGAATGAAATTCCAATAAATATGTACCTGCTTTGACTCTCCCTTGGAACTTGATTATGGAGGCATGCCCTGAAGGAGAAGACACCTTGACGGGCACTCTCCTCACCGTCATCCACGGTATTATTATCAGAACCGTAATCCCCACTGTGAACCAAAACTCTTGTCGCCTCACCAACCTTGACCCCAGCCCGTCGCTCTTGTAACTCTTCGTCCTTTGGTCGTACGCGACAGTGAGGATGACGAAACCCCAGAGAAGGCCGAGGGCAGACCACCCCGCGAAGCGGTGTGTCCGCTCGAACACGTTGTGGTGCAGGTGGCGCACAAGCGGGAACGCCGCCAGTGAAGAGAGGGCGATGAGCGCAAGGATCGCCAACGCGACCCCGATGATCTCAGGCGACGTGTTGTCCCGGTCGTTTAGGGTTAGGACTAGGGCGTAGACCAGCCACGCGAGCGACGAGACGCCACACCCGCTGTGGATCCCACCGAGGCTCTGCAGGAGGGAGGTCGTGGCTGTCTTGACGAAGAGCGGGACCCACGAGTGGCAGAGTAGCTCCACGGCAAGCCAGAAGGCGACACGCAAGAAGGCCTCGCTCCGGCACAGGGTAAGGGCAAAAATGTTGGTGATGGAGAAGAGGGCGGCCCGGTTCCTCGCATAAGGGAAGTGACCAGTCACCGCGAGGATCAGTGCAACGACATTTAGGGTCAAGCAAATGATGAATAGCCGCTTGTACACTGTGAACAGCCCTTGGTCGAGGAGTATGACCGACAGCCTCGACAGCCTCGACGCCTCTGCGTCCGCTTCGGCTTGCTTTCGCTCTGGGTGTTTTTCAGGCTCCACGCAACTGCCTCTCTCGAGCGTTTCCAAAACAATATCGCTTTGTTCGTCAAAATCATCATCAAGATCAAGGTCACAATAGTGGCTACTATCTTTGCTCGTGGATGGCTGAATCAGTGACGACAGAGCGACCATAGACGAGCCTCCGTGAGACCACGGAAGCCAAAATCTCTTGCTTCCGTAGTTGGTCATCTCGGGAGCTCTTTCAGGTGTAGTAATAGCAAATGGATCTGCACGGGGCTTAATCTCGAATGACACGCCCCTACAACTCGAAAACTTCACTTCACTTTCCATGAGGACCATGCTTGGTTCGCGCACTATGCTTTGAGTTGTGTTCATGAGGAAATCGGTTGAGTTTAAATAGAGGGTTTTCCGAGTGAATGCGAGTTGCGAATGAAGGATGAACGTGCATGGTTATTAATCGAGAAGATTGACCGTGATTTAGCACTCATTTTTCACTTTGGAATTGGTTAGGCATTATCTGGCCGGAGCAGTCTCCAATTGCGGGCCAATTGCTCTTGAAAGTCAAAGTTGAATCGGCCTTTGGTCCATTAAGAAAATTAGAAGAAAATCAGACGTACAAGAAAGAAGCTATAAGCATATATCTTAAATTATGTATCGAATTTAAGTCGTGGATGAAATCCAACCTTTCGGAGGATTCGATTTTATTAGAAAAATCTGGTGTGGTTTAGTAATCATGCACAAATATGGAATCTTGGGCGCTGGAAGTTTATTCTCCTTTTATTTTTTGTTAAAGAAGCTTATTTGTGGGCGGGTTGACTTCTTGGATTTTTAATAATAGGCGAGTTTAATATATGGGACATAAGAAACCACCGAACGATATACACGTGTTTATCAAAGCCCACACAGAAGATTATTAAAAATTTATGACAGATTATATCTCTCTGTTAAATTCGCTCCAATATGGAGACTGAAAAAGAAATCACGCTTGGTACCCTTCCATTCATGCTCGGATTTTCACCTCACTCTCCGCGACCTCTGCTTTGCTCTCTCTCTTTCTTCCGCGAAGGCACCTCATTTGTTGTAATCGGCGTCGCAGCGGAAGCAGATCTTATATTTTTGCAATTATGTCAGGAACTATAGAAATTGATCGAAATAAAACAAGGAACAATAAAATTAAGGACACCGGAAATTTACGCGGTTCGGTCCGAATGTCAGAACCTACGTCAACGGGGAGAGTCGGCAAATCAATCCACTATAAATCAAAGAATTACAGGATTAAAATCACACATGCACTCAAGTGTTTCCCAGCTCTACTTTATACCCGATACCCACGGTGTTTAACAAAACAACTCAATGGACTCAACTCAGCACAAAACCTCTCTGAGCTCTCTCGTCTCTCACACTTTCTCTCGCTCTCTCTCAAGCTCTTTTCTCTCTGGCTCTTTCTTGTGTAGTCTACGAGCTCCAGACGTCTTTCTCCTTTTATCGGTGGAAGTGAAGGAAATAAAAAACAAACTTGTATTCCCCAATTGTCAGAACGTTGCCG
This sequence comes from Eucalyptus decipiens, assembly GCA_014182575.1. Taxonomy (NCBI): domain Eukaryota; kingdom Viridiplantae; phylum Streptophyta; class Magnoliopsida; order Myrtales; family Myrtaceae; genus Eucalyptus; species Eucalyptus decipiens. The sequence continues at coordinate 6,652,691 of CM024612.1, read as the reverse complement.
ATTCAAAGCATGTGCCTCCATGCATTTAATGTTAGCGTGTGAGATGAGCAGCATGTATTGACACCCGTAGAAGAGCTTCTGCCTTCTCTCCTTCTTTATCCGCAACAAGACGAAAGAATTCCACAAAAGATGACCAAAGAGAGGGATAGAGTTCGGCGCCTGCATGATAGGCTTCTGAGGCCACAAATGCTTACCAACTTGTTTTCTACGAGCATGCTTGCATATGGCCATGTGCATGCATTTAATGACGTAGAAAAAATAGTGGATGAACTCTTCAGAGGATAATTTCATGCTGAAAAAGTGAGAAGGGCCACAAAAGTCAACACACGGATTTGTGGCCTTCATTTCCGATGCCAAGGGCTGGATCTTTTTCGGCTCCTATCGCGCACTCCTTAATTTTAATTAAATGCTTTGCAGACATTCTTCCTCATTTCAGTATGTAAGTGTTTTGCACGTATCGGGTATCATATAATGGATTCAAACTTGAGAAATAATTTGATAATTCTCCACCTTGGCTCGACGTTTAAAGTCAAGTTATAGTGATTATTTTCCATGCTCGGCTCTCCCAACGCCCCGATGGGCGCTCATACTCTACAGACACCAATCGAGCTCATACAGAGCTTGAGCTTTGCTAAAGGAACATGCTTCATCATCATATCTGCTGGGTTCTCCCCTGTTCCTATTTTCTTCACAACAATTTTACCCTTTGCTATGACATATCGGATGAAATGGTACCCGATGTCAATATGTTTTGTTCGCTTGTGATATATTGGATTGTAAGCCAAATATATCACACCTTGATTGTCACAGTGTATGGTGACACTTTTCTGCTCTAGTCCAAGGTCCGAGAGCAAACCCCTTAGCCATATCGACTCCTTTGCAACAAAGGTTAGTGCCATGTACTCCGCCTCAATCGAAGACAATGCAACATCATCTTGTAAAGACGCTTTCCAACTAATTGCACCACCTGCTAGTGTAAACACGTACCCTACTAACGATCTGCGATCATCCAAGTTACCGGCGTGATCTGAATCCACGTACCCTGTGGTCTCATTGCCATTGACGTTCCTTCGATACATAATGCCAACGTCTGTTGTTCCCTTTAGATATTTGGGGATCCATTTCACGGCTTCCCAATGAGTCTAACCTGGGTGCCTCATGTAACGGCTGACAACACTTACAACCTGTGAAATGTCAGGTCTAGTACATACCATGGCATACATAATGCTACCAATTGCACTAGAATAAGGAACACGGGACATATGTTCCTTCTCCTCCTCAGTTTGCGGTGATAACTTGTCAGAAAGTTTAAAATGTGCAGCTAAAGGAGTACTTACAAATTTTGCTGACTGCATATTAAAACGTGCCACGATCTTCTCAATATATTTCTTTTGAGACAAACACAACGTTCCTGACACCTTGTCACGCAAAATTTCCATACCCAATATTTTCTTAGCTGCACCTAATTCTTTCATTTCAAACTCAGCACTCAACTGCCGTTTCAACACATCAATATCAGACATATGTTTAGCTGCTATTAACATATCATCAACATATAATAGCAAATAAATCAAAGACCCATCCTCCAATCTCCTAAAATAAACACAACTATCAAATTGACTTTTTGAATAATCTTGACTATTCATGAAAGCATACAAGGATTTCTTCAATAAGCAAACATGGTCTTCCTTACCTAGAATAGCAAATCCCTCAGGCTGCTTCATGTAAATTTGTTCCTCCAATTCATCATGAAGAAATGCCGTTTTCACATCTAGCTGCTCCAGCTCAAGATCCTATGCAGTAACTAAGGCAAGTAATATACGAATAGAGGTATGCCTTACCACAGGAGAGAACACTTCATTGTAGTCGATGCCCTCTCGTTGAGTATACCCCCTCGCAACAAGTCTCGCCTTAAACCCGGCTGCCTTTACACCGAGAATGCCTTCTTTCTGTTTGTGGACCCATTTGCATCCGACAATTTTCTGACTTTTGGTACTTTGACCAACTCCCACGTCTGATTCCGATAGAGTGATTCTATTTCTTCACTCATAGCCTTTAGCCACTGTGATGACTCAGTACTAGCCATCGCCTCAGAATAGGATGAAGGCTCATCCATCTTTACATCATCACCTACAGTTAATGCATAGGCAATATCAGAATAACCAGAACGTACCGGTTGTTTAATTTGCCTCCTTTTTCTGCCCGTGGCTATGTTGTGTTGTGGGTCTGCTGGTTGTTCAATATCACCGTCTTCAGAAATTGTGACCTCATCTGCAATCTCTTCCTCTGTTACCTCTGAGGTCTTTGGAGACTCCGCCTGAATCTCCACCTCACTTCTAACACCATGATCCGTTTGCTTTGCTGGTTGAGTCTCAAGATTCCTCTTTTGAAGCATTGCAGTCTCATCGAAGATCACGTCTCTGCTGATTAGAAAACCGGGTGATCTGGGATCAGTGCACCATAGCCGGTAGCCTTTCACCCATTGTGCATAACCCAGAATATGCACTTCTTCGCCCTCGGCTCAAGCTTATCATCTCTAGCATGAGCATACGCAGGACATCCGAATATTCGTAATCCAGAGTAATCAACAGGTTTCCCCGACCATACTTCTTCAGGAGTCTTCCACTCGATAGCAGAAGATGGAGATCGATTAACCAGGTAACACACCATATTTATTGCTTCGGCCCAAAATTCCTTACCCAATCCTGCATGCGAAAGCATGTACCGAGCTCACTCAAGTAGAGTTCTATTCTTCCGTTCTACTACGCCATTCTGCTGTGGTGTCCCGGGAACTGTGCGGTGTCTCACAATCCTTTCCTTTTGGCAGAACTCGGTAAAGTCCTTACCACGGAACTCCATGCCATTATCAGTTCTCAGGCACTTGATTTGTTTACTTGACTGCTTCTCAATCAATGCCTTAAAATTCTTGAACTGATTAAATGCCTCGGATTTGTGCTTTAGGAAGTACACCCATACCTTCCTTGAGTAATCGTCGATGAATGTCAGCATATATCGGGCACCTCCTTTCGATGGAACTGGAGACGGTCCCCAAACATCTTAATGAATGTATTCGACTGGTTGCTTGGTCGAATGTAGAGCTGTACCAAATTTAACACGACACTACTTCCTAAAGATGTAGTGCTCACACAGGTCCAGCTTTCCTGTCTTCTGACCTTTCAGCAACCCCTTCTCACTCAACATTGTCATACCTGCCTTACTCATGTGTCCCAATCGCATGTGCCATAACTAAGTCAAATTTGAGTCTGACTCACCTGATGAAACTGCAGCAACTCCGGTCACGGTTTCTCCAAGTAAATGATAGAGAGAATTCACCTTCTTCCCTTTCATCATTGTCAGGGCACCTCGAGAGATCTTCAGCACTCCACCTTCAGCTGCGTATTTGCACCCGAGGTCATCAAGTGTTCCCAAAGAAATAAGGCTCTTCTTGAGCTTCAGTACGTGCCTTACGTCTGTCAACGTCCGTTCTACGCCATCATGCATTCGGATCCGAACTGTTCCTATCCCCACAACCTCGCAGGCTGCATTATTTCCCAAAAGAACTCTACCACCATCTGCAGTCTGGTAGGTAGTGAACCAGTTCTTGCGAGGAGTCATATGATAAGAACATCCAGAATCTAGCACCCATTCGTCTCCTGACAAACTCGTAGATACACATAGGACAGCTTCGGCATCACTGGTACTCTCCTCGGCAACATTTGCCACACTGCTTGTGGTATTTTGCCAAATGCCTTTATTTCTTAGCTTTGGACAATTTCTCCTTATGTGCCCCTCCTCGTGACATTCGAAGCACTTCACGCGACCTTTTGATTTTCTATGTCGCGACTTTGACCTGCTTTTGCTTTGGCTTCTGTTGCTGGGCCTTCTATGTTGGTCTCTACCTCGAATCACCAGTCCATGCGCTACATCTTGCGCTAGACTATCATCACGCAACTTTCTCCGCCACTCCTTTGAAAACAGGGTAGATTTTACCTCATCTGAGGTAATCGTAGTACGCCTCTGTAACAAGGAGTCGGTAAAGTGCTCCTATGACTCCGATAGAGACGCCAACAACATCATGCCTTGCTCTTCATCATCTAAAATCTTGCCAACATTCTTCAAGTCCATCATGAGTTTATTAAACTCATCTAGGTGGGATCTAATGGACGTACCTTCAGTATATCGAAACTGGAACATTCTCTTCAGCATATATAAGCGATTGTTCAAGCCCTTCTTTACATAGAGGGCTTGGAGTTTGGCCCATAACGCTGCGGCATCCTCCTCCTCGGCCACCTCTATTAACACTTCATCCGATATGTTCAACAGGATGATGCTCTTGGCCTTCTCCATTAGCTCGTCCTTTTGGCATCTCGCATTGTTTCGGGCAACTGAGCCTTGCCCTCCAATGCCTTGGATTAATAGTGCCTTCATCTTGATGCTCCACAACCCGAAGTTGTTCCTCCCATTAAATTTCTCAATCTCTACTTTTGCTCCAGCCATAATTGCAAAGTCTTAGCTCTGATACCAATTGTTGTAATCAGCGTCGCAGTGGAAGCGGATCGTATATTTTTGCAATTATGTCAGAAGCTATAGAAATCGATCGAAATAAAACAAGGAACAATAAAATTAAGGACACCGGAAATTTACGTGGTTCGGTCCGAATGTCGGAACCTACGTCCACGGGGAGAGCCAGCAAACCAATCCACTATAAATTGAAGAATTACAGGATTACAATCACACATGCACTCAAGTGTTTCCCAGCCCTACTTTATACCCGATACCCACGGTGTTTAACAAAACAACTCAATGGACTCAACTCAGCACAAAACCTCTCTGAGCTCTCTCGTCTCTCACACTCTCTCTCTCTGGCTCTTTCTTGCATAGCCTACGAGCTCCAGACGTCTTTCTCCTTTTATCGGTGGAAGTGAAGGAAATAAAAAACAAACTTGTATTCCCCAATTGTCAGAATTTTGCTGATTCAAAGCATGTGCCTCCATGCATTTAATGTTAGCATGTGAGATGAGCAGCATGTACTGACACACGTAGAAGAGCTTCTGCCTTCTCTCCTTCTTTATCCGCAACAAGACGAAAGAATTCCACAAAAGATGACCAAAGAGAGGGATAGAGTTCGGCGCCTGCATGATAGGCTTCTGAGGCCACAAATGCTGACCAACTTGTTTTCTACGAGCATGCTTGCACATGGCCATGTGCTTGCATTTAATGACGTAGAAAAAATAGAGGATGAACTCTTCAGAGGATAATTTCATGCCAAAAAAGTGAGAAGGGCCACAAAAGTCAACACACGGATTTGTGGCCTTCATTTCCGACACCAAGGGTTGGATCTTTTTCGGCTCCTATCATGCACTCTTTAATTTTAATTAAATGCTTTGCGGACGTTCTTCCTCATTTCAGCATGTAAGTGTTTTGCACATATCTGGTATCATATAATGGATTTAAACTTGAGACATAATTTAATATCATTAATTGAACCACCGCCATCACCTCCACCGTCCCTCCCCAAGCCCCGCCGTTGCCTATCGAAGCCCCATTAGCAACTTCGATTCGTCCTCTACGGTTCTCTCTCTATCTGTCCCGAGAAATGACTCTGCTCAAATCTCTCTTATCCGGCAAACCATGCTAGTCGGGCCGTCGTCGCCTCCGAAAGGCCCATTGGCGGCTCCAATTCATCCTCTACATCCAAAGAACTCAGGACACTGACTGACATGTTCTGCAAACTTGGGCACTTGATATAGCTAGAACGAGTACCTAGAGGGGGGTGAATAGGTATAAAACGATTTTTCACTTAAATCACACAATACTAGACAATCGATGGATATAAACAGCAATCAAAAGGCGAGAGAAGGGAAAAGAGAATTGAACACAATGATTATAGTGGTTCGGCTTTAGTTTAAGCCTACGTCCACTCTTTCGCACCGATGCCTATTGGCTGGATTCCACTATGAACAAAGAAGTGTTACAAGTGTTGTTCTTCCTTGATTGATGGTGTAGATGATCTACCACACTTCGCTCAAGATACCACTAAGTATAAACACTCTTTTGTGTATACAATTTTGCTCGAGAATGAATCGATGAATATCAAGGAACTTCGGACTGGAATTCGTCTATCGAGCATGCACTGAAATAACTTGAACGACTTCCTTTTATACTCCTTCATGCCATCATACCCGTTGGCACTTACCAAAGGAATTCCTCCAATCTACCCGTTGGACGGAATCAATTAAGGAGATCTTTCGAGCTATTAAAGGAACTTGACGATAGCCCATCAATCATGTTCGCCCATACAACTAGGATCTTGGTTTCCAAGAATAGAACTTTCCAAGATTACTTCGTCAACCATCGGATCTTGAATAGGAAGAATCCGTTAGCTTAACCCAGCCAAGATATCTTCTCCAGAGAATAGGACTAACTTCTTAACCAAACACCTAGGTTCTGGATAGCCTTTCGACACTGGATTAGAAAACTGTCAATGAGAATATCTTTAAGTCTTGAGTCTTAAGTCTTGAGTCTTGAGTCTTGATGTCCGACTGTCTTCAGACTCTAAACCGAAAGTCTGTAATAATCCAAACTAGACCGATAGAAACGTTTTTGTTAGCTTCAAAATGTTCGGCAAGATTTCTCCAACAATCTCCCCTTTTGATGGTGACAAAACTTTCTTGTAGATTTGAACAACTTTGACCCGCAAAATATTACTCAAGTAATATGGCTATCTCATAAAAATTAATAAAGAACAACTAGACTCGCATCCACAGGAAGATTGGTTAGTCCTTCACAATTAAAACCATATAACAATACTTGATGTAACCGCAAGCATTCGATATCAAAATCCACACTACGAGACTAAGTTCAAGTTCAAGCTCACACCCAAATCAAAACACATAATAAAAGAGATTTAAAGTTGAAAGTTGAAAAAGTTCAAAGGTTCAAAGTTCAGAGTTCAAAGCTGGCATTTTCTCCCCCTTTTTGTCATCATTAAAAAGGTGAGAAAGTAGTCAATTCTGCTTGGGAATGCGAACGATCTGGAAATCTCCCATGGATTGAACTAATCCTTCCAGCCTCTTCAAGTCTTCCCTTAGATGAGCTACCTCTTCTCCTTTGGCATTGTCTTGAATTTGAAGAGAGAGATCTTTGATCTGATCTTGAAGGGAAACAGAAGATGCTTTCCCAGCATTCTTCAGAACTTGAATTTCACAGTCCAAAGCATAGATTTGACCACGCATTTCCAGAAGGATATCAAGTATGCGACGAAAATCTGCCAAATTATCCGTCTGTGTACTGACATTTGCTCGGTCTGATGGAGTAAACGCAGACGATGGATCTTCTGTGAAATCGCACAGTTTCGATGTTGATGTATCATGACCTTCTCCAGGCATTTGAACATCTTCTGGATTTGCTTTAGAGCGACTCACATCTTCACGAAGAACAGATGTAGTCTTCCGTGCTCAACTCCTCCCCCGTTTCTAATGCTTCTCCCCTTGTTTCGAAAGCCTCGGATGGGAAAGAATGAGGGTCAATCTCTCGCAGCATCTTGAAAAACTTCATCTTTATCTGCAGACTTTTCTTTGGCTGCCTCCTCTTCTTCTTCAGCTTCTTTCTCTGATTCTTCTTTCTCTGTCGCTTCTCTCTCTTTCTCTTCTTGCTCTGCTCTTTCTTTTTCTTCTTTTCTGGCCTTTTCTTGTCTCTCTTCTTCTCTCTGTTTCTCCTTTGCTTCTTTCTCCTTCTCCTGACGTTCCGTTGATTCAGATACATAACGTCTTCTTCTTATCAATGCAGAAATAGTGCAATCCTCCTCCTCTTCTTCTTCTTCTTCTTCATCCACCAAGAGTCTCCTCTTTTGCTTTTTGGATGGTGGATTGATTTGCTCCTTTCCTTTCCTTTTGGATGCCGAAGGTATTGGAGATTTCATTTTGAACTACTCCATTTCCTTTTCAAGTTCTTTCAGACGCATTTTAGTCACCATTCGTAGACCCACCACCATTTTATCGCATGGTCGAACACACGAGATTGTGGGGCTCAATATTCAAGTGTCTCGAAGATCTTGGTCACAAGACTTGCATAAGGCAGTTGTCCCTTGTCCTTCACCATTGCTCTATACATGTGAAAGAGAATGATGTGAGGAAGAGAGAATTTCTTCCCTTTGATGATTGCATACATCAATTTTGCCTCCGAATTTGACACATCTGTCTTTGATGTTGATTTCGGCCTAAGACAGTTGATGACAATTTTGTGCAGCAAAATGTTGATAGCATGCATTCTCGTGTAGACAATTTTCCCTTCGTATCGTTGCCTTTCACAAGATCCAGCATAAGACGAGTACCGGAAACTTTAATCGGTTGATATGATCCCTCTCTACTCCAATGACATCAGCCAACATGTCCACATCTACTATGTAATCTTGATCTCGGACACTAAAGGACATTCTATTCGCATCCAAAAAGCTAAGATTCAAATAGAAATATGCAGTCAGTTGAGCATATCCTTCAGTAGTGTCAGAGCAAAATTGCTCAAGTTGTAGTAGATCAAACTTCTCCCTTAAGTTCACATGAATAGCATCCAGAAAATCAAAATCAACGCTTCTAGGGTTTATCACCCCTCTCTTCAACAGCCTGAAAAATAAATTCTCCTGTTCTTTGGATTTAAACAAATCCATCCTCTTTCCTTTCACCTTTGCAGCAACAACCAATCTCGGTTGAAAATCATAGAACATTTTATCATCGTTATTCCCATCAGTAGAAGTCTGTCCAGACACATGAGGATCACTAGGAATACTAGCAAGTGCTTCCTCTGCCCTTCCTCTAGGAGCAATTCCCAACTCCTCCATTTGTCGCAGAAAAAGATACTCATTCCCATAGTTCTTACTTTTGAGAAACTCATTCACGTGATTCAACGGAGTTCCTATGCTTTTCAAAGCACGATAGAGTTTATAGATAAAAGAGGGTTTTTGTATTCTTACAGGCTCTGCATCCTCGATTATCTCATCCTCTCGATGGTGACCCGCACTTTGTGGGGTAGATGGAGAAGAATCACGTGCTGGAGAGCGAATCGGGCTCGTTGCGACTGGATAAATCATCTTCTTTGGTGAGATCAACATGGGTAGGACCCTCTCTTGCTCTTTGTGGTCCCCTGCTTGCAATCCTTGAGGACTTCCTTGAAGAAAACATCTTTCTTTGACACTGAGAGGTTCCTTTAATCGTTTTCCCAAGAAAAGTTGACAACTTTCTCGAGTTTGAACACGAAATGGAAACGAGATTGAGAGAAAAATGCTTTTCGAGGGTTTAGACGATAGAGAGAAAAAACTGTTTGTATTTAGCTCTGTTTCAAAAAGGAAAAACCAATCGGTACTAAGGAAAGTGAACGTCGTATTCTTTTAAAATCAATAACTGCCATTTTTAATAGAAGTTATATTTTTGAAAAGACACGATTCCCTTTTTTTTTCGGTAATTCGAAAATAATCATACCTTTTCGAGACAGAATAAAATAACAACTTACAGTTAATACCCATGAGTCTGAGTCTGAGTCTGAGTCTGAGTCTGAGTCTGAGTCTAAAAGTCTTTGAGTCTCTAGACTTTAACTTCCTCAAGCTTCAAAATGTTGAGACTGGAGCGAATAAAATCGAATTGATTTTTCTCCAAAGGCTTTGTAAATATATCCGCCAATTGATTCTTTGAATCAACAAATTGAATCGAGATTTCTCCATTTTGAACATGATCTCTGATGAAGTGATGTCGAATCTCTATATGCTTTGCTCTTGAGTGAAGAACTGGATTTTTCGTGAGATTTATTACACTGGTGCTGTCGCATTTGATTTATGTGCATGAGTCTTCAATTCCGAAGTCTTGTAGCTGTTGTTTAATCCACATAATTTGTGAACAGAATCGCCAAGGGCTACATATACTCGCTTCGTTGTTGAAAGAGCCACAAGTGCTATGCTTCCTTGAAAACCAAGATATGTCCCGTTTCAAGCAACCGGCACGTACTTGAAGTACTCTTTCTATCAACTCGCAACCTGCTAGATCTGCGTCTCGAATATCCTAAGATTAAAATCTCCCTTCTTAGGATACCATAGACCAATGCTTGAAGATGAAGCAACGTATTTAATAATACGTTTTGCAGCACCGAGATGAGATTCTTTAGGATCCGATTGAAACCTAGCACAGATGCAAACGCTTAACAAAATGTCGTCTAGAAGTAGTAAGATAAAGAAGTGAACCGATGATACTCCTGTATAATTTTTGATCAACTTTCTTCCCTTCTTCATCTCTGTCTATCTTCAAGGAACAAGACATTGGTATGTCGGTCTTTTTGCACTTTTCAAGCCCAAATCTTTTGACAAGATCATTAGCATATTTTTCTTGATAAATGAACGTTCCTTCATTCAATTGTTTTATTTGAAGTCCAAGAAAGAATGTTAACTCTCCCATCATACTCATTTCAAACTCATCCCGCATTGACTTAGAAAATTTCTTGCACAAACTTTCATTAGATGATCCAAAAATAATGTCATCCACATATATTTGAACAATTAAAAAGCTTTTGTTTTCCTTTTTGATAAATAAAGTAGTATCAACTTTACCTTTAACAAATCCATTCTCGTATTAAAAACTTACCGAGTTTGTCGTACCACGCTCGAGGTGCTTGCTTTAAACCATACAAGGCCTTTTCGCCCTCAAGACCGAGTCCGGCTTCTTTGGGTCTTCAAACCTGTGGTTGTTCCACATAGACTTCCTCATGGATAAATCCATTTAGGAAGGCACTTTTGACGTCCATTTGAAATAACCTGAAATCTTTATAACAAGCAAAAGCAAGCAATAATCGAATAGCTTCTAACCTTGCTACCGGTGCGTAAGTCTCATCATAGTCTATCCCTTCTTCTTGCGTGTATCCTTTGGCTACGAGTCTGGCCTTGTTTCGTACGACTTTACCTTTCTCATTCATCTTGTTTCTGAACACCCATTTGGCTCCAATAACAGTTTTACCTTTTGGTTTAGGTGTCAATTCCCAGACATCATTAATGATAAACTGTCTGAGCTCATCTTGCATAGCTTCAATCCAGCTTTCGTTAGACAAAGTTTCTTCTATGCTTTTTGGTTCAATTTCAGAAATGAGAGCTACGGCACTAGACTCTTCACGCCTTTTGGATCTGGTGCGAATTCCTTCATTAAGATCGCCAATAATTTGATCTTTGGGATGACCGGACTTATGCTTCCAGTTGCTGGTTGATTTATCTCGGCCGATGATCCCTTTCTTTGCCCGAGTCTTCAAAAATGGTTTGTTGCTGGTCTTCCCGAATCTCGTGACGCCTCTTGAGTTGAAGACTTTGGAGAGATTGGAGTAAGATCAGACTCTTCATGATGAGTCTGATTGGATTCATCTTGAACTGAGTCTTGAAATTTGACATTCATTGACTCCTCCACAATCTGACTCTTCTTGTTATAGACTCGTAGGCTTTGCTTGATGAAGAATATCCAAGGAAGATGCCTTCATCCGATCTTTCTTCAAACTTACCAACATTATCTTTTGCATTTTTCAATATAAAGCATTTGCAACCGAATACATGAAAGTATGAAACAATAGGCTTCTTACCTTTGAATAATTCATAGGGGTTTTCTTTAAAATAGGTCTTAAAAAGACTCTATTAATGATATAGCAAGCTGTTGAAACAAACTTCAGCCCAAAAACGAGAAGAAATTTTGCTTTCAATTAAAAGAGTTCTTGCCATTTCTTGAAGAGATCTATTCTTCCTTTCCACAACTCCATTTTGCTGAGGAGTATATGGAGAAGAGAACATATGCTTAAAGTCGATTCATCACAGAATTTTGTAAAATCTTTATTTTCAAATTCACTACCATGATCCGTTCTTATGCTTGAAATAACACATCCCTTTTCATTTTGAACCTTTTTAGCAAAATTTTCAAAATATGAAAATGTTTCAGATTTACTTGTTAGAAAAAATACCCAAGTAAAGCGAGAGTAATCATCCACGATTACTAAGCAATATTTCTTACCTCCAATACTCGGGTTCGGTTGGTCCGAAGAGATCCATATGAAGTAACTGCAGTACATGATTAGTTGAGATATGATTTATAGACTTATATGAATTTCTTACCCGCTTTCCTGAATACATGGAGTACACAGCTCGATCTTTTGATAAGGCAATTTGGGTAGACCACGAACAAGCTGCTTTGATGAGATTTTGGCTAATTGCTTCATATTAATATGCCCAAGCTTTCTGTACCACAGACTTGCTTCATCTTGTATTGAAATCAAGCATTGCGATTCTTCTGGTTTCACGTCCAAGAGATAGATATTTCCATGCCTTCTACCCAAGAAAGATTGAGTAGAGTCTTTACTGGTTCGGAACATATTCCTTCTTGGAAGAAGATCTTAAAACCAGTATCACATAGTTGATCGATGCCGAGAAGATTGTAATTGAGTCCTTCCACTAGAGAAACATTGCTTATTGTGAGATTTCCAATTTTCACAGTTCCAAAACCCACAATTCTTCCTTTGCTATTTCCTCCAAATGAGACTTTTCCACCATTTACTTGAACAAGCTTTATAAAGCATTTTGAGTCTCCCCGTCATATGTCTTGAACATCCATTGTCTAGATACCACTTTACCTTTCTCTTGATAGATACCCGCATTTAAAGAAATATCTCAAGCTTTCTTTGGTACCCACATTTTCTTGGGTCCTTTTTTGTTAGTAAGATAAACAAGTACTAGCCCAAGTTTTCTTAAAAGGTTTCCAAACCATAGGACATTCTTTTTCAAAATGATCTGAACTTTTGCATTTAGAACACCGAGAGCATCTCGACCTACGGGCTTTACAAAAACCTTTTTGAAATGATTTTTGTAAGCTTCTTTTGAAGGTCTTTGCTTAATTCTTTCTTTTACTTTAGGAAAATCAATTAAGGGAATAGTTTCTTTTGTCATACCTAAACCAAACTTATTGAAATAAGGTCTTTGTACTGAAAGAATTTTTTTCAAGTTTCTCAGACCCTATTGAAAATTTCTTTGAAATATTCGATGAGGCAATTTTTAAACGAGAATTTTCTTTCAAAAGATTTTCTTCATTTTCTTTAAGAGTAGAAACATTCATATCTAAACATTTGACTTTTTGTTTCAAAATATTTTCCTGCTGTTTTAAAGCAGAGTTTTCCCTTTTAAGTTCAGAAATCCTTTTAAGAGAAGTCTTAAGACTTAAACACAGCTCATCAATATACTTAGAAACCTTGACAGGAATTTTGAAATTACTTACTTCAAATTCGCTGTCCGAGTCCGATTCGAGTTTGAGTCTCGAGTCCGATTGCGCCATCGACACAAGTTGGCATATTCATCATCACTTTCTTCACACTCTGTATCACTCTAGGTTTCAGCTTTGAAAGCCTTTCGAGACTTTTCAGCATTTCCTTTCTTCTTCTTTAGAAGAGGACAGTTGGGTCTGATGTATCCCTTTTTCTTACATTCAAAACAAACTACATCTTTATTTGCTTCATCATCATCAACAGTCTTGGTCTGTTGTCTTTGAAAGCCTTGTCTCTTAGAGTTGAATCTTCTTCCTTTTCTATTCAACTTTCTGAATCTTCTTATCATAAGGGCAAGTTCCTCATCGTTCATATCGTCTTCGTAATCTGTAACATCGAATCATCATTTGATTTTAATGCAATGGATTTCTTACCTTTTGGATCTTCGTCTTCGTTTATTCGTTCCACTTCATAAGACCGAAGAGTCCCAACCAGCTCATCGACGATAGTGGCATGATTCTTTGTGTCTCTCTTATTGAAGTCTTTATGTGATTCCAGTCCTTGGAGAGTCCACGCGAAGCTTGTTAACCTTCATGGAATCAGAAATTGGTTGACCTTGATTTTGAAGACCATTCACAATTTCGTAAAACGACCGAACATGTCAGTTATTGATTCTCCAGATCTCATTTTGAAGGCTTCATATTGACCGAGAAGAATATTGATTCTGGTCTCTTTCACTCGATCAGTTCCTTCGTAGGTGATATGTAACCTATCCCAAACTTCTTTTGCTGTATCACAAGAAGATATTCTATTATATTCAGTAGGTGATAAAGCACAATATAAGGAATATATTGCTTTTGCATCAAGAGTTTGTCTCTTGATTATTTCTTCCTTAGACATTCCGCTAGCTTCCACAGCTTCTTTTCCTCTTTTCGAGACAGGTTGCAGCTTTAGGAATGATTCCTTTTTCTACAACGTCCCATTCCGAGGATCCTTTGATCGCAGAAAAGCTTTCATCTTGTTCTTCCGATGTTGTAATCCTTTCCATCAAAGTAGGGTGGTCTGGTATTGCTCTGCCCTTCCACCAGCCCTGGTGCTAACATACTAGCCATTGATCTTTTATTCTGAAGTAAAACACTTCAAATAAAGTGAGTACATAGGCTCTGATACCAATTGATATAGCTAGAACGAGTACCTAGAGGGGGCTGAATAGGTATAAAACGATTTTTCACTTAAATCACATAATACTAGACAATCGATGGATATAAACAGCAATCAAAAGACCGAGAGAAGGGAAAAGAGAATTGAACACAATGATTATAGTGGTTCGGCTTTAGTTTAAGCCTACGTCCACTCTTCTGCACTGACAGCCTATTGGCTGGATTCCACTATGAACAAAGAAGTGTTATAGTGTTGTTCTTCCTTGATTCAGTGGTGTAGATGATCTACCACACTTGCTCAAGATACCACCAAGTATAAACACTCTTTTGTGTATACAATTTTGCTCAGAATGAATCGACTGAATATCAAGGAACTTCAGACTCTAGAATTCGTCTATCGAGCATGCACTGAAATAACTTGAACGACTTCCTTTTATACTCCTTCATGCCATCATACCCGTTGACACTTACCAAAGGAATTCCTCCAATCTACCCGTTGGACGGAATCAATTAAGGAGATCTTTCGAGCTATTAAAGGAACTTGACGATAGCCCATCAATCATGTTCGCCCATACAACCAGGATCTTGGTTTCCAAGAATAGAACTTTCCAAGATTACTTGTCAACCATCGGATCTTGAATAGGAAGAATCCGTTAGCTTAACTGACCAAGATATCTTCTCCAGAGAATAGGACTAACTTCTTAACCAAACACCTAGGTTCTGGATAGCCTTTCGACACTGGATTAGAAAACTATCAATGAGAATATCTTTAAGTCTTGAGTCTTAAGTCTTGAGTCTTGAGTCTTGAGTCTTGATGTCCGACTGTCTTCAGACTCTAAACCGAAAGTCTGTAATAATCCAGACTAGACTGATAGAAACGTTTTGTCAGCTTCAAAATATTCTGGCAAGATTTCTCCAACAGCACTGCCAGTCCCCGTTACTTTTGCATCTTGAAGTATTCGCTTATGCCAAGAATCGACATTTATTTGTCGCGTCACTGTGGATGATGCAAACTTAAGTGATGATCTTAAAATTATAATTGCAGGAGGAATAAAACTTACATGCACGAAGCACAAAGAAGTGCACTCAATGCAATGCTACTTCGGACGGGCGATCAGTCCAAGGACATTGTTCTTGTTCTTGCCACCACCCGTCCCCGCGATCTCGATTTAGCTGTAGCAGACCGGATTGATAAAGTCCTTGAATTCCTTCTACCAGGGGAGGAGGAGCGGTTTAAACTTCTAAAGCTATATCTGGATATGAATATTGCTCAAGGTGCATCGAGAAAATCTAGATGGTTTGAGAATTTGTTCTAGGTCAGCGCCGTCCTTATGAGGAGCCTACTTTTTGCAATTCTTTTAGGCTACATTTAGCAGTCGGGATAAAATTTATCTTATCCTACGTTTTTGTCTATTCAAGACAGAATAAAATTAGATATACGAGGGATAACAGATAAAATTATCCCATGAGTGAAGTGGGATAAAAGTGAATAGAATTTCTAAAATTTAATAATAAGAAAGTTATTTTTCTTGAACAACAAACTTCTTAAATTAACAAAATTAAAATTATATTTCAATATAAATAATATTTGAATTCTAATATAAACAATTCAAAATAACAATTTAGTTATACTAATTTTGTCTTATTTATATTTATATATTCAAATTTAATTATATTTTATAATATAAATTCAATATATAAATATAAATATATGTTTACATTCACTATATATCTTAGATATATTAGTACAGTTTGCTATTTAATAGAATTTTACTAGAGAATGATGAAAGGGGATGAAATAAATAAAAAAAGATATTAATTAAAAAGAGAGGAAAATAAAAATAAAATAAGAAAATAAAAATAAAATAGGGAAGAGTGTCATGAGAGATTTTTACAAGCTATGTTTGTAAAATTTTTGGTTTATTTATGCTAATTTACCATTTATTTCAATCAACGTACATGATATAATGTGAATTTATCCGACTTTATTACTACAATCACCAAATGATGGATATGATATCATAAAGTCATTAGATATATATTTTATCATATCTAGTTTTATCTTGGTTAGAAATCCGGACAACCAAATATAGTCTTAGGGGCTGCGATATTACTATTCCTTTTTCCCCTTGTAACTAATTGAATTTTGATGTGGATTTTAGTAACTAGTAGCGAGCTAGTGTTGGCATTCGTTCATTTGGGGCCATTGTTATTGCATCTATCTTCATCTTTTTTGTCCCCCTGGATTTCTGGTTACATTTGAAATGTAAAAGATTCATGATGGAGGTGGTCCTTTGTCCTTTTGTATCTGAAGATTGCTGATTTAATAAGAAAATAGCAAGACAATTCCGTTCACAAATGCAATTTCAAGGTTGATCCCTGTGAAGTTAACTATTATTGTCCATGCAAATGCACTAGTTTGCCCCTAAAAGGGCATATGTCGCACCATCCAAAGACAAATACCGGACATCCATGCAGGGATGTTGTTTTGGCTATCAAAAATTAAGAAAAGAAAGGGTTGCTAATGATGATGCTCCTGAATGTAACGCAGGCTACAATAGTTGCAGACAAACAGCGGGCTCATCCAGGTCAAGGCAAATAAACTCAATTAGGTGCCCTAGCGCAGGATTGCTGTCTGTAAGGAAGGACAAAAAAATAATGGATTTAGATGAATTGACTTCACAGCATATGACTAAGAATAAATGGGAAAGGCACCGTCCATGGCTAACCTCCTTCACAAGCAGCTATCCTGCCTTCGACTTTAATGGGAGAGGCCTCATTGATCATCTCCATTGGAGATTTCTTACTAGTATCCTAGGAAAAAGCAAAACTTCATGATGACCACAGAGTTCCACCACAACAAGAGGACGAATCGGAGCCGCCAATGGGGCTTTAAGAGGCAACGGAGTAGGCGGGGCTTTAGGAAGTGAGGGCTGGAACCTATCACAGTCACTAACATTATGTTGAACTCTACTAAGCAGAATCCAAAGTAAATCTTTAGAAAACCCTAACCCGAGCTCTTTGGACAAAGAGGATGAATCAAAGCTGCCAATGAGGCTTCAGGAGACGACAGCATAGGCGCGGTTTGTCAAACAATAGAGTGTAGAGTAGAGTTGTTTCTCAAGACAAAGAGAGCGGTAGAGGACCAATCGAAGCCGCCAATGGGGGTTCGACAGGCAACGGTAGTGGCAATCGGCAAAGGTGGCGGTGGCGTCATGGTGGTTCACGAGTAGAGAGGTGCCTTTGTAGAGGAAAGAGAGTGAGAGCAGAGCGGAGGTGGCGAAGAGTGAGGAAAACCCGAGCGTGAATGGAGAGAATCGGGCACGATTTTTTCTGTCTTCGTAACGAAGCGATTTAAACGGGGGAGAGAGAGGGGAGAGAGAGAGTCTGCTATTTTGAATAATCTTTTTTTTCGTGTGGACTCAAATAATCGGATCATTATAAAATCTCAATCGACACATGTTAATCGCTGGGATCTTGTTGCCTAAATCGAGAATTCTCCTTTTTATTTCGAAAATCCTTTTAAGAGAATATTTGAGATTTGTGATGATTTTTGTATATCTCATATGGCATATTAAACTCACCTAGGAACTTCTTGTTGACGTACAAAAAGGAGGGACCCACATAAGTTCTTTTACATATTTTTAACTTGTGGGCCTAGGGAGTATTTAGAAGAAATAACATAAAAGCATAGGTTTTGCTTTTATTTTGTGGTAGCCGGCAGCAGCCGTGTAAAAGAAAAGAAAAAGATGTGGGTTTCGTCAGTTGAAAGAGCCACAAAGGAATTTTTTAATAAATGATTGGGTAACAATTTTTAATCTATAGATTAACAGTTTATTTTGGATCCAACTAAAGCTTTTTAATATAATACCTTAAGCTTTTTCTTTGGATCCAACTAGGATTCCATTTATTTCGTGAAAAATAAGTAATTTGAATAACATTTTTTTTTAAAATATGATCTCTTGTATCATTTAAAATAATTAGCTAGTAGTAAATATTTTTCATTATCCATAATTATTTATATTTAAATATTTCCATCAATGATTAAAATATTTTTCGTTCATTAATTTCTTTAAGCGATAAAAATAATCAGTTTTAGGAAAATATTTTCAAAATAATTCATTTTTCCAGAAACAAACAAAGCTAAATGATTTATTCTTAATTATTTGGGGGAATCTACATAGAAAAAAGAAAGAAAGAAAAGAACCCAATGCGGATGATCGTGGGATGCGCAACAAAAACCAAATCACATATACAAAGAGATAAAAATAATAATAATAATAATTAAAAAAAGGACGCACGACCTCTACTGGATTATATGCAGTCCCGCCAGGCAGATCTTGATACCCTCATTCATCCCATAGATTCACCACTAATATAAAAGAAAGAGCACGTTCAACAGGGGGTGATATAGAAAAGAGGGGAGAGAGAGAAGGGGCACCCATCACACGCCCATTCCATAAAATCAAAGGGAAAAGTCAGGAAGCGAGATATAGATGATTCTGTTCTTGCGCATTGCAGAAAATGCCAATGGAGGAAAAGAATGAAGAAAGGGAAAGTCTCAAAAACAACCAACACCAAGCAAAATGACAACACGCCACACTAAAAATCCACAAGAGGAGGTCTTCCACATTACAAGAAATTCCTCTGGAACCTTGGAAATAGGGGTACTTCATGGATTCTCGGCTGTTTCTGGGGTTCCTCACCTCAAAGCAAGAGCCCAGAGGACTCCGAACGTGGGCTGCCCCTCCTAACCAACGGATATGCCGTTGGCAGATTGACCAATCTGCGTTCCTAATTTTAATGTGTCGGTACTTGCACGCCTCAGCCCCATATTTTCCCATTGTATCTTTGTCTTCCCCAAAAGAGGAAATTCCTTCCAGGTGTTTTACATCTGGGGATGTAGAGCATAGACGAAGCAATTTTAAGACTTGTTGAGGTCCACATAGATTCCCAACTAATATTAAAGAAAGAGCACGTTTAACTGACGGTAGATATACCGACAAAAAAAAAAAAAAACTGACGGTAGATATAGAAAAGAAGGGGGAAAGAGAATGGGCCCCCATTGCACGTCCATTTCGTAAAGTCAATATAATAAGTTGGGAAGTGAGAAAGAAGATTCTAGTCTTGCACATTGCAGAAAACACCAAAGGAGGAGGAAACACCCAACACCAAGCAAAATGGCGACAACACCGCACTAAAAAATGACAAAAGGAGGTCTTCTACATTATAAGAAATTCTTTTGGAACCTCGAAAACAGGGGTACTCCGTGGATCCTTAGCTGTTTCCATGGTTCCTCACCTCAAAGCAAGAGCCCATGCATTTTAATAAGTAAGGTCTATTCCTACTTGAGGCATGCAAGCATCTGAGGTCGAAGTCTTTCTTTGCACTTTGTGTTGGAGTTAGACAACTTGAACCCAATAGGGGCGGTGGCAGATCAAGCACATGCTTCATGCGAAGACAAGGGTCTTATCATGGCTTGCAAGTTGGAGATAGCCCATTTCAAAAAGATGAGGCTAGCCTATTGTGCGAGAGAAGCAAATCAAGTCATCGATTAGATAGCCAAGACTCATAAACGCAACTACCTTTCTATAGATTGGCTCACTAATCCTCCGAGATAAGTACATTAAAAGTGCCAAAAGTTGTGTATGTTGCTCACTTTAGTACCAAAAGTTTTTTTTTGGATCACTTAAGTGCTACTTTAAAAAAAAAAAAACAATCATTTAAATGTCAACTCCGGTCCGAATTGCCGGAAATCCAACGTGGCTATATTTTATTAATTTTTCAATCCTACGTGGCTCACCGGTGTGCATAGTCAGCAAATAATCCCTAAACGACGTCATCCAAAACTTATAAATAGTGATCATTTAAGTGCTAAATTTTATTAAAAGTGATCATTTGAGTGCCAAATTTTATTTAATGCCAGCTGTTGTTAAAAAACAATCACTTCAGTGCCAAGCATGCCACGTGGAAATGTCATGTGGACTGGATATTTTAAAAATTTTGCCAAGTCATATTAAAATTTTAATTATAAATTACATGTAATTAGTTTTGCCGGAATTTCTCACCGTTGACACTTAAGTGTTCGTTTTTTTTCCAATTTAGCACTTAAGTGATCCCACGAAAATTTTTGGTACTAAAGTGAGTGCCGTACACAACTTTTGGCACTTCTAGTGTACTTATCCCATAATCCTCCTAGTGTTTTATGAGATCTCATTGTCTTTAGGGCCTGAGCTTTGTGTATTGGAGAAATTACTTGAAGTAATGAAGCTTAGATATCTTTTCTAAGAAAAAAGAAAAAAGAAATAAGACCTATTGCCCTAATAAAACTTCAATTTTAACTTGAGTCCTTTGAAAAAAAAAAAAAAAAAAAATTCAGTTCCAATTTCACTGTAAACTTTTCTTATCTCATAAAAGATCTCCAGCTTTAATTTCAGTACCAATTTTACTCTACACTTTTTTTTTTTTTTTTTGTCTCATAAAAAACCCAACTTTTGGTCCAATTCTAATTTTACCCTTTTTTTCTCAAAGAAAAATCACATATTTAGATAGTTTCCTATTTTAACATAAAAAATCACAAAAATGACATGCATATTCCATATAGAATTAGTCAAATTAATTCCACATCATAATTGTCACATCATCATCATTGTGATGTCATCATCATGTCACCATGCCATTATTTTCAAGTCACTGTAATTTTCTTGTCATCTAGTGATTGCATGTTTAGTTTCATAAAACTTAAATCATATGTCATGTTAGAATAGATTATACTAATTTTACTAGTCATTAAAATTAGGTCATGTTACATGTCAATAGTTTAAAAATTCATGCATGTTAAGCTTGGCTTAAGATTGCATATAGTTTAGTTTTTCGTGAACAAGGAAAATCCAAGAAAGTAATTAGTTAGAATTGCATGATCATATTTATACTAGGTATAAATTTTTAATTAATACTTTGCAAATATCTGGAAATTGATCATGGTAAGGTAATGCTTTGTTTTGTGTCAAGGTTAGTCCTACTTCCAACAATTTATTTATTAAATTGATTTCTTGAATATTAAATTATTGATTGCACATTTGCATCATCACCCATTACATGTTAGTGATATGATTAAAACTTGCCGAGATTGCCTATAAATATTTTTCTAAATAAAGAGAAAAGGTACTGAAGGACATTTTTATCTAATGTAAGTAAATCCCCATATCCCTCATATCTATTATTCTCATTCTTGAAAGTGTTCCATCTATCATGATTAGAAAGCTTGTGCTTACGATGCTAGTGCACGTTGTGTTTATAAATTTTCCATCTCCTGGTTGTCAATGAGAAATTTTAGACAAGAGTTAACCTCGGCAAATTTGTGATTCAAGCTAAAATTTGTGATTTTTATGAGACTTTTTTAGGGTAAGATTATGACTAAACGGTAGAATTAGGATATGATCTAGAGTTGAGTTCGGAGTTTTTCAAGGGGGTAAAAAGGTAGAATTGATCAAAAGTTGGACTTTCCTTCTCGAATTATTAGGCCCAAGAAAGAACGGTCTGCACATTCAGAAAGTCAGAGAAAATCGTGAAGGGGGTAGCACTGCGGACAAAAAGCTGGACGCTCCCAAGGAAGAAAAGGGCTGGACTTCATCGAAAAACGTAGTAGCCTAATAGGAGACAGAAAAGCCAAAGAGAAAAAGACAAGTGAGGGGGCTTTTGGTGAAGATAATACTAGACGATTGGCTGCGCTAGCGCACTGCCTTGCCGTCGCGCTCCACCACGATCCGCTTCCCTTGCCACGGCATCACCCACCGCAACATAGGCAACTACTTAGCAACGCAAGCAAATCTAGTGAGCCTCCATCGAGCACCTCAGCAGCGCCCAACCTGCAGTCTCAACATCACGCTAAGCTCCCCACCTTGTCCAACACTCTCGGCGGTCCAATCCGGCGAGCTTCGATGGCCATCCATAGTGAGTTACGTCTGCGGTGACCATCCCTGCTAGTGTCCGATGGTTCAGCTATCTGTCCAGAAGAGATTTCTCAATCCAACAAGCTCCAAAGCTCTTCACCAACTCTGTCAAAGCCGCGGCATCTCCCACAAACATTCTTGCAGCGTTCTAGTCTTCACCACCAGCAACGATCCCAGCGATTTTACAGCCCTTTGCTGTGCTTTATAGTGTTGTTAACAAGTCTCCATCAAATCCTGTGTGTTTTCTAGTTTAGAATAGGATTTAATCTAAATAATTTCATAATTTAAATTAGGTAATTTCATATTTTAAGTAGTTTGCTATTTTAACGTTAAAAAAAAAAAAAAACATGCATATATCATATAAAATTAGTCGAATCAATTCCATGCATTTTTTTTTTTAATGTCATCATCACATCGCCATACCATTATCTTCACGTCCTCATAATTTCAACGTCATCCAGTGATTACTTGTTTAGTATCATAAAACTTAAATCGCATGGCATGTTAGAATAGTTCATACTAATTCTACTGTCATTATCCCTCCTTCCTATACAAAAAATTTATAAGGAAAATTAGGTCATGTTATATGTGATTAGTTTAATAATTCATGCGTGTTATGCTTAGGTTACAGTTGCAAATAGTTTAGTTTTCAAAAACAAGAAAAATCCCAAAAAAAAAAAAAGAAAAAGAAATAGTTGGAATTGCATAATCATATTTGGCTAGGTATACATTTTTAATTAACGTTTTGCAGATATTTGAAAATTAATCAAGTATGGTTATACTTTGCTTTGCATCAAGGTTAGCACTACTTCTAGCAATTGTGTTTGTTGTTTTGATTTCCTGAGTGTAACATTATTGATTGTGCATTCTTTTGATTGCTTATTACATATTAGTTGCTTACGATTAAAACTTATTAAGAAATAAGGAGAAAAGAACCGAAAGGATCTTAGATTTATCTAAAATAATTAAGTCCCCATACCCATGATATCTCTTGTTTGCAAAAGTAAAGTGTTCTCCCAAACTTTACTTAGATGTATAATCGACTTACCAATAATTAATTAACAGTGACACCCAACTAATTTGCATATAAAACTGATAAAATCAAATCCTCAAGTTGCAATTGGCATGTCCTATGAGAGTCTACGCTAAGCCTTCGGCTTAGTAATTATTGACACCTGAATCTTGGCTATACATTTAGTGTTTAATTGTATAGAAATTCAAGGAGTAACTTTTAAACCCTAAACAAAAATAGCTTTCGTTTAAATCACATAGCATAAAGACACTAGGAGTATTTGCATTGAGTAGTGATAGAACTCATTAAGATTTGTTAAATTAAAAAAATTCAAAATTTTATTAAATTATTTAATTAAAAAAAACGTAGCAAAGTCGGGCTAGGGCTGGGCAGGCCCAGCCCCTTATTCTTTTCTCTTTTCCTTCTCTTCGCCTAGGCCGGCCCAGCCCATTTTTTTCCCTTCCTTGGCCCAGCCCCCATTTCCTCATCCTTCCCCCTCGTTGTCCCGTCACACCCAACGACCTCTAGCTGACACCCACGAACACGAACATGCGACTTCTCGCTCCCAAACCCTGGCGTTTCCGATGAGTTTCTTTTGGTTCGAACCTCCCTTTACCCCAAAGGATCTCGGCTCAGAGGCACCAAGGCGGCCGGTCGTAGCTCTCAATTTGTCTGGAGCTCGCCCTCTAGCCGCTGGGTAGGGACACCCACGATGAATGCTAATTCCGCGAACCTCTTTGCCCTGCTTGTTCCGTCCTGTCTTGAGCGAGGTGGGAGTCGACTCCGTTTCTTTAGTCCTTGCTCGTGCCGGACATGAATGAGTTGGTTTTGTTGAATCCGAATGTTGCTTGTTGATTGCTTTTGAGCTTGGGTGTGCGCTCGAGCTCCGATCAGGTCAATATTTGCTCCCTAACTCGCTGCTCACCATATGTTCTTTAAAATACCTTAACCAAGTTAGCTTATGTTCGTTCCCTTTCTAGGTTCATTGTTTTCTTGGAGTCTTATGTTCCAATGCCATGTGAGAGCTATCCTGGAGTGGAAATCGTGTTTGCCGATAGCTTGTGAAATGTATGAGTCTTATGTTTATTAAAAATATTTGTTTTCAATTTGTTAGTCATTAGATATCATTTTCTAATATACAAGTTTCCTTTAAAGGTTTCACTTATTACCAAATGTCATAAACTTATATTTTTCAACTTGTTTTTAGCATAAACAAATATGAAAAAAATGGTTTACAATCTTTGAAATTGAATTTCTTAAAAGCATTTTCCAGCAACAGTAATTTTTTCATGAAATAAACAAACCCTTCAATTAGATTGCAATTTACATTATTATTGTTTTTTTTTTACCGAATAACCATGTGATAGTAGTATCGATGATTATCGCAACCTCCCTTTTCAACACCTCTTTATGCGCTGGCGCAAATGGAGGATGATGGTTCAATTAAGTATTACGCTTAGGCTAGACTCTCCAAGCCCATCAAATCACAATTTATTGTTCGAATTTTTAATCTGTAAGTCAATTTCATTTAAGAGTCGCCATTCATCGATTTGCGGTGGGTCAATTTAAAACTCAAATAAATTATTATGATAAATTATTATCTTGCTCAACCAAAAAATTAGGATCAGAGACTTGATTATACTAGTTAATCAATCAATACTCTTTTGATACCTAATTTTTGTTTAAACCCAAGGTTTATCTTTTTTGGATTTTTCATCCATTAAAAAAGATACAAAAAAAAAAAGGCCTTTCCTTAATTTCAGAAATTTTTAAAGGATATTTAGTAATTTTTAAGAGAAAAGTGCTCAAAATCAATTTTAGGCATTTACCTCAAGAAGAGATTTTTTTGAATTTTTTTTGGATTTTTTGATAAAAAATATTTAAAATTATAATATAAGAATAAAATAAACTAACCTGGGTCTTGTGTACCCCCCTTTGTTTTAAACATTTATCCCTCTCTCCCTCTCTTTTTGTCCTTTTTCTTTATTTTGTCCTTTCTCAATCCCTCTTTCTATCTCTCTCTTCTATCCTTTGTTTCTCTCAAAACTCCAACAGACTAGAGAGGGTTAGGCCTCACTTATGACTTCCTTTTTTGCTATTCTTTTTTTCTTGCTCCCTGCTCAACTTGACGACGGTGACCAACAGACTTATCCAAAACAAATTGGGCTATGGCCAACCATCCTTGTGTCGCCAAGCCAGGATCCTCGGAAAAGGCGAACTCAAGCCATAACAAAGATCAAGAACCCACCGAAGGTTCCGAGACGGAAGAAACGAGAGGCACACGATTGAGGACACCGCCCGAGACTCTCACTCTTAAACTCTTGGTCTCATTTTATCAAATCTCTCTTGTGTTATTTTTTTTTCTTTGACTTCTTCAATTTCTCTCCATTTCAACCTTTTTTCCCCAAATCTCAGCTTCTCTCTCTAGAAGCTCTCTCATCCCTCCTCTCACTCCCTCAAATCTCTCGGGCTTGTTGGATGTCTCTTCGAAGAAACCCCTTAGATCTCTCTCTTTCTCTTCGTCATGTCTTTCCCCAGCTCACGGATGTTAGGCCAACAAGGCCAGTCGACATAGGCTTCGACCGCCAATCCTTGGCATGTCAACTGGCCTTGGTGCAGCTGGACGAGTGTCCCCTTTGTTTAGCATAAAAATCATATGCGAAAAAAAAGATCAAAGGTAAAACAAGCTTCTAGCCATTGTTCGAATTTGTGTTCGTCGAAAATACATGAAAATTCAATGAAATTATGGATACACTCTACTAACTCAATTCCCTTGCATACTAATGGTTTATTGTCAAATGAGAGGGTTTACGTTAGACCTTGTGATTATACTTATGAAATGAACAAATGCCCATTTTATAAACTGTCTTCCATCAAGATGTTTACCAAATGTGCGGTTATCATGAAGAGGTATGAAGTGTGGAAAAATCAAATGTGGAATAACCATTATCTAAAATAATATTCTCCCACTTGATCCCAACATTTTCATCATACGGATTATCCAACCAAATTTATGAGAACTTTATGCATAAAGAAAAGAAACAAAACATATGAATCATGACGACATGTCATCTAAGAACGCGTAATATCTTTCATGTATTATAATGCATCTTATTTCATTAATGCCAACGTATTTGTTACAACACATCTTAATGAACAAACCCTATGTTTATTCCAGAACTAAAAATAAATGTTATTCTTATAAATATTAGAATGTGTACACCAAAAATTAAGAATCAACATTACAATAGAATAAGAGTTTCATACAACAAAAATCGTCCATATGACGACAAATCACATGATGGGACCTATTCCCATGCTAGTTACTTTATCCTTATACTTCATCAATGGCATGCCTTTAGTTAAAATATTAGCTATCATCAATTCAGTGCTAATATGCTCTAATATATTTTCCTTAACACATTCCCTTGTGACTAAGCCTCCGTTCGTTTCGCGGAAAATAACTTCCAGGAAAATATTTTCCATATTTTCCGGTGTTCGGATGGGCGGAAAATCACGGTCAAGGAAAACATTTTCCTCTTTTGAAAAGAGGAAAACATTTTCCAAGCCTCGCCTCTTCTCTTCCTTCGGTTCTCATTCTCTCTCTCTCTCTTGCTCTCCCTGCTACGAAGTCGGCTTCGACGACGTCCTTCTTCGGGACCAGCCTCCGCCCTCCCTGGCCGCTCCTGTCCGCCTGCTCCGGCCGGGGCGCCGCCGCCACCGCCGCGCTCCACTTCCCCGGCGACTCGAAGCCACTCGGGAGGATCTGGCTCAAGAGGGAGCTCCGCGGCGGCGCCGGGAGGCTCGCAGGGAGCCCGCCGTCCAGGCCGCTCGTCGTGCGGTGGCGAGCCGTGAACTCGTCGGATCTGGCGGCGGAGCTCGCGGCTCGCCGGATCTGGCGGCGGAGCTCGCGGCTCGCCGGATCCGGGCGAGCTCGAGCGTCGCCGCGATCCGGCGAGCTCGGGTGAGATTGGCCGAGCCTCGAGCTCTCCGGTTGGCCACGGTCTTGGTCGATCACGGGCGGCCCGCCATCGTCGGGAAGGAAGGAAGGCGGCGGCGGAAGGAGGAGGAAGAAGGAGGAGGAAGGAGGCGACGGCGGACGAAGCCGCTTGGGAGGAATCGGGAGGAAGAAGGAGGAGGAAGGAGGAAAGAAAATAAATAAATAATAAATAATAAAAATTTCTATTTTAAAAATATAAATAATTAAAAAAATCATTTTAAAAAATATAAATAAATAAAATAAATTTTTGGTCAATTAAAAATATTAAAATTCTATTTTTGATAATTTTTTTCAGGAAAATGTTTGAGCTAACGAACAAGTGGAAAATATTTTCCACTCAAATTTTAGATGTTGGCCGAACACGGGAAAATAGAGTCATTTTCCGGGAAAATAACTTCAGAAAATGTTTTCCGGAAACATGATATTTTCCATGAAACGAACAAAGCCTAAATACTTGATGTCGATATGCTTACTTCGATGATCACTTTTGGCATTTTTAACCATAAAAATTGCAGCTGAATTATCACGATATATTTATAATGGCCTAGAAATAGAATTAGCCTCAAAACAAAAAAAGAACCTAGCCTCCATAGTAGAAGTAGAAGTCAAAGTCTACTTCCCACTCCTCCATGACACAGCTCCGCAGCTCCGCCAGCTAATATAAAAATATATCCAAATGTTGATTTTCAAGAATCAACGCAACTCACGAAGTCCGCATCTAAATAACCAACTACTTCCGAGTTGTCAATCCTTCTATATATAAGCATATAGCCTTTGGTACCTTGAAGGTTTCTCATTACTTTTTTTGCAACTTTCGATTGGTCCATACTTGGATTATTCTAATATCTTTCTAACGTTCCTATAGCAAAAATGATGTCAGGTTTAGTGCAAAGCTAAGCATACATCAAGCTTCCGACAACAGAAGCATATGAAATATTATTTATTTGTTCCCTTTCTAAATCGTTCTTTAAGCACTAGTTCAAATTGAACCATTACCCTTCACAATACGCATTATACTTATGAATAATCTTTCATCCAAAATCTCTTTAAAACCTCATTGATATAGGTTTTTTGAGATAGTCCTAAATTTCTTCGAGATCTATTTCTATGGATCTTAATGCCAATGACATAAAATGCCACACCCATATCTTTCATGTGAAAACTATTAGAGAGAAATTGTTTCACCTCATGCAGCAACCCCTTATCATTGGTTGCAAATATAATATCATCTACGCATAGTACAAGGAAACAAAATCGAATAAAGAGATGATATCATTGAACTTTAAATACCGTTTGTGGAATGTTTATTTCAAGCCATATATAGATTTCTTAAGTTTACACACCAAATGCTCACTTTACTAGAGGAGAATCCTTCAAGTTGTTTCATATAAATCTTCTCGTTTAGTTCCCCATTGAGGAACGCCATTTTCATATCTATGTGATTTAATTCCATATTAAAATGGACAACTAATGCCAAAACAATACGAAGATAATCTTTCTTAGGTATAGGAGACAATTTCTCCACATAATCGATTCCTTCTTTCAGAGTAGATCCTTTCACAATAAGTTTAGCTTTATATCTCTCAATGTAACCCAATGAATTTTTCTTAGTTTTAAAGATTTATCTACAACCAATGGCCTTCGCACCATCAGGCAACTCAACCAAATCTCAAATTTCATTAGATGCCATATAATTCATCTCTTTCTTCTTGACATTATACCATAAATTAGATTTATCATTATTCATGGTTTGTGAAAAACGTTTCGAGATCATTATCAATTCTAGTATTATAGTCAGATTCTTGTAAATACACAATATAACCACCAAGAATTGCTAATTTTTCCTCATTCTAGTAATCTTCTCAATGTTGTATAAACATTTTCTTGAAAAGCATGTTGATCAACTGGTTGTTCAATAGATTCTTATAAGTGTTGAACAACTGAATCTACTATATCAATGTCAACAAGTTGTGGAATATCAGTAGATTGCTTAGTAACCGGTTGAACTGAATGGGTATTATGAACAACAACCAACCTTATACTTGAAGTGGAAAGTTGAGTGTCTAAATGATTTTTCTCAGGAATAAGGTCCTTTGATTGATTACTCCCACTAATTAAGTTATTTTCATGAAATTTAGCGTTTCTTGATTCCACAATCCTAGTGTTGTAAGATGGATAGTAAAACCTATATTCCTTGGACTTTTCAGCATATCCAATGAAATGTCCACTTATAATCCTTGGGCCCAATTTCTTTTCTTATGGGTTGAAGACTCTTACTTTAGACGAGCATCCCCCAAATGCGTACTTGTCGCAAACTCGTTTCCAACCTTTAAACAACTCAAAAGGTGTATTTGGGACAACCTTGATCGGAACTCAATTTAATATATACACTGTCGTCTTAAGTGTTTCAGTTCATAAGGACTTAGGAAGTTTGGAGCCATTAAGCATACTCTGCACTATGTCTAATAAAGTTCATTTTCTTCTTTCTGCTACATCATTTTAGTCCAAAAAACCAAGTATAGTATATTGGGTAACTATCCTATACTCTTAAAGAAACTTTGCAAATGGACTAGGTGCTTGTCCATCTTCAGTGTATCTATCATAGAATTCTCCACATTTATTTAATCTCACAATCTTAATTTGCTTATCACATTATTTCTCTATTACTGCCTTAAATACCTTAAAGGCATCTAACGCTCCATGCTTATTATAAAGCAAGTAGAAATACATGTAATGTAAATAATCATCTATAAAAGAGATGAAGTATTTCTGATCAAATGAGTCCATATCTGAACTACAAATATTTGTGTGTATGATTTCTAATATTTTTGTACTCTTCTTGGCACTTTTCTTCGTGTAACGTGAATAGTCACTCATAAAAGAGATGAAGTACTTCTGATCATATAAGTTCATATCTAAATTACAGATATATGTATGTATAATTTCTATTTTTTTTTTACTCCTCTTGGCACATTTCTTCGTCTTGTGGGTTTGTTTTCCTTTTATGCAGTCCACATAAGTATCACAATGAGTAAAATTTAGAGTACTGAGTACTTTATCTTTTACCAATCGTTTAATTATATCTATGGAGATATATCCCAATATATGATGCCACAATATAGAGGAATCTTCATTCACAACACATCGTTTTATGTTAGCATTATCATGAAAATGCATCGCATTATAATAGGCATTATCTTGTAAACTTATTCGAAAAAGACCATCTGACAAAGTACCACTCCCAAAAATTTTAGATTTAAATGATAAACTAAAGTTTAAATCTGAAAAGTTAAAAAATCCCAAAGGTACAAGTCTTGAAATTGAAATTAAGTTTCTAAAAAAACTAGGAACAAGCCACTATTAAGAACTAAAAGTGCTAGTATCAACACCTAGAGAGGGTGAATAAGTATAAAAACAGATTCTGCAGAAAGCAATGAAAACATTTACTTTTAACCTAAGTTTGAATAACAATAGACTTTTGAAACTGAGTCTGAAGTACAATAGATTTTGAATGAGTTCAGACTTTAGTAGTTAAATAGAACTACAAACAAAATAAAGGAGTTCAGGGCAGAGAATAAGAACACATAATTTATAGTGGTTCGACTTAGATCAAGCCTACGTCCACTCTTCCACGCTAACAGCCTTCTAGCTGGATTCCAAAAATATAAAAAATATAAAAAAAAAAAATCAATGCAATCAACAAGAGATTACAACTTTGAGTGCAAACACTTAGTAGTAAATCACACTATCTCACTAAGTCACTCTTTTGGTATTTCTCTCACGATCACAAACTTATAAGCTCACCAAAGATAAGTGTATGATTGAAGGTTGCTCAAACTTTGGAATTATAAATTCTACGCTCCCTGGTCGCGACCGTCTCTTACTTGCTCATCACCGCCCAGAATCAACCTGGGCCGTGGGCCTTCATCTCCTTAAATACTCCTCCACTTCCAAACTAGCCGTTGGATAGTATCTTAGAGGATCGTCTTCCAATCTACCCATCGGATAGATCATATGTTAGTGAATAGATATAAAATCAATCCAAATCCGTTTTGCCAAAAATTCGTATCTAGAAAATTTGGTAGCCGTTGAGTGATAGAATTAGAATCCCAAATTGATTCTAATCGCTCATACAAACAGAATCTTAGTTTACATAAGTAAAGCTTCTTCGTATAGAAAGTTTTTGTCTTCAAAATTTAATTGTCAATCAATTAGATTGAGTCAATCAAATCAATCTTGAAGTAGAATTCAAACCAAATCGCTAGCCGTTATACATTTAGGGCTTGTGTTACGATCTATCAAGTTATTTTGTTCTAAATTTGCTTCGTTCTGAATCTGCTACGTTCTATCTGAAGTAGAGTCTGAGTGCAATAGACTTTACAATATGAGTCTAAGTATATTTTGCTTCTGAACAGATTTAGCTTTAAGGTCTAGACACGGTCTAAAAATAAGTTCAGCTTCAGCATAGAGTCCATCTTCTGGTTCTTCTAAGCATAGACTTTGATAATATTATTTACATGTTCTATCATCTGCATAGTCTATTATTCAACTATTAAACACGTTCATAGCCTTTGATTTATTTTGTCATCTTCAAAACATTATAAGGGATTTCCCTAATAATCTCCCTCTTTTGGATGATGACAAAACAATCTCTGAATATGCAGATGTGTAATCACACTTTCTAAAATATTGATAAATCAGAGCAATGTAATTCAAATCAAAAGATAGCATAAGATGTCAAATAGATTGAGCATAATCCTATACAGAAAAATAATCACAGCTCAATATTATGCAATAAATTATATCAACCAATCAATCAATACATATGCATATTTATATTATCTCCCCATTTTTGTCATAATCAAAAATAGATAATAATAGAAATAGTATCACATAGAGAATATAAAATGATAACAAATATGTCTTGCATAAAACATAATTTCGAAAAATCAACTTTTATAAAGTAAATCGAATATTAAAAAAATGCAATATAGTTCACTTCGATCATGTATATCAACAAATATCCAATAAAAATCACGGATGCATTCTAAAATTCACTTACCCATTTTGTCATAAAGAATGATAATATCAATAAGATATTGGTTAATGACAAAAGGTAATAAAAGATGCACTAATCGGATTTTGTAGAACTTGGTAAGTTCTAACACATTTACCTTTTTCTTCCTTCCATAATAATCAAGATCACAATCAATTCAAAAAAAGAAATCTATAATTGATCAATGCTCCCCCTCAATTTGAGATGATCACGATTTTTTCCTTTCTCTTGGATTCGCCTTCTCCCCCTGTCATTATGACAATATTTGCGAATAGAAACAATTGTTGCTTGTGCACGTTGAATATAATATTTTTTTCATTATTCCCTTTGTAGCAACAACATCCGCAACGATCACTTGCATTTTGAAATTCAAGGCAAAAATTTATTTTCTTCAATCAAGATCCTCGAATTCATCCTGCATAATCTTAATGAACTTTTTTCACAAATAAGCTGTAATAATATCCACATAATATATAATGCCCTTTCTTCAAATAAATAAATTGAACAGCATATATAAAATTACCAATTATTAAAATTCAGAACTACTCAACCTTTCATACGACATATTAGAAATTTCCTTAACAATTTGCAAAAATTTTGCATAAGGAAGGGAATTTTGAACCTTTAGAAAATAGTATAGAATATCCACAATTTTTTGATTGAGTTTTCCAAAATTCATATGGAAGATTCTATTGCCACCTGCAAAATCTTGTATAACAGATAATAATCTTTGCAAAAATGTCACATAATATCTTCTTTTTATTTACGGATCAAACTTGCCAGATATAATATATCTTTTAAGAATATAGCAAGAATATCCATGAATATGTAATAATATCTTTCAAGATCAAAGGGATTTCCTTAAGCATAAATCTCAAAAATATATTATTGATGCATTTCACAAAAAAGAAAGTAGATATTTTTATCACGTGCCAAATTGAGCGATTTAAAAAATGCAATAACTTATGTTTATAACAAAAGATATTTGCAATATAAATCATATATAATTCATAGGCAATCATCTAAAATCATGATAAATATAGAGATTTGCAAGTCAAGATAATATATATATATAATAATATATATATAATATATATATATATATATATTCTCTTGCCCAAGGTATATGATTGCAATATACCATTGATTAAAAAATAATTACTAATGTTCGCATGAGATACCTTTTTGATTGCACCTACATAAACTTGTAATCATTCTTCCCTTATAGAATTTCTTGCAATGCACTCATTTCCTCTTTGGTATTCATCAATTTGGATCATTCCAATTCGTTAGAGAAAAATAGAAAATCTTCAAGAATAATCAAATATTCTTTCTAAACTCATCATAACAAAGTATTTAAGAAAAGAATATTATGCACAATAATATCTTGAAAAATAAATTCTCGCTTAGTCAAAACAGAATAAAATCTGAGAGAATGAAATCCTTAAGTATCTAGGAATATCTTGCATAATAAATTAATATCACGTAAAACAGATTTTTATTTGGCAGAATATGATGAAATCTGAGAGTACAAAATCAAACCAAATAAATTCATTTATCTCTAAGCAAAATATCAAAAAATGATCACATGTATTATATCAAATCTCAACTCACAAATCACAAAAATAAATCACACAATTTTTTATTCAATAAAACAAATCAAAGAATGCAGTCATTTTAAAGTCCAAATCAAATTGAAAAAATGCATTCCTCACCAAATTTTCTTTCTTCTCTTCCTTTATTTCCTGCAAAAACAACTCATCTTTTCTTTGATACCCAGATTTTCTTGGGTCCATGAGAGTTAGTAGAGTATGTTGCTTTTACACAATCTTCCTTAATAGGTCTCCAAACTTTAGGACATTCTTTCTCAAAATGTTTCGAGTCTCCACAATTTGAACACTTGAGGGCATCTCAACCAACAGGTTTTGTAAAAATCCTTTTAAAATGCTTCTTGTACGCAAGTCTAGGAGGTCTTTGTCTAAGTCTCTCATTCACTTTAAGAAAATCTATTAGAGAATTACTTTCCTTTTTGAAACCAAGTCCGAACTTATTATAGTAAGATACTTGTATGGAAATGATATGCTCTAATGTTTTTGAACCATTTGAAAATTTTGTCAAAATATTTAAAAATTCTTTCTTTAAAGAATCATTTTCTTTGACAAGTAAATCTCACATTTCTTTCGTTTGTAGAAAATCTTTTTGCAAAATTTCAAACTTTTCCTTTCGAGAAAGATCCTGTTGCCTAAGCAAGAATTCTCATTTTTTAGTTTGGAAATCATTTTAAGAGAAGATTTGAGATTGAAGCAAAGCTCATTTATATACTTAAGAACTTTAGTAGGAAGTTCTAAATGACTTATCTTATTTTCCTCATCGGATTCTAAGTTTGTGTTTGAGTCAGACTCTAATTCTGAGTCGATTTTGATTCCGAATTTGAATTTGAGTCTGAATAGGCTATCGAGCATATATTTCCTTGCTCATCATCTTCTTTAATGGTTCTTTTTTGCCCATTCTGCTTGTATTGTCTTCTTCCACCAAATTTCCTTCCTTTTGTACTTAGCTTTTTGAATTTCTTGATAATAAATGCAAGTTGTTCGTCGTCCATGTCATTTTCTGAGTTTGTATCATCAGAATTAGCGTTAGATTTTAAAGCGATGGACTTCTTACCTTCGGGATCTTCATCAGCGATTTGTTCCACTTCGTAGGATTGAAGAGTGCCAATCAATCCATCAATGGAGAGTGGCATAATCTTCTAAGTCTCTCTTATTGAGGTTTTTACATGGTTCCAATCTTTTGAAATACCTCGTAAGAGTTTGTTGACCTTCATTGGGGAAGAAATTGGTTGACCTTGATATGCTAAACTATTTACAATTTCTGTAGAACGGTCGAACATATCTCCAATCGACTCTCCTTGCTTTATCTTGAAGGATTCATATTTGCCGAGCAAGAAGTTTACTTTTGTCTCTTTTACACGATCAATCACTTCATATATAATATGAAGTCTATCCCAAACTTCTTTTGATGTTTCACATAAAGAGATTCTGTTATATTCAGCAGGAGACAAAGCGCAATATAAAGATTAAATGGTTTTTGCATCAAGAGCTTCTCTTTTGGACATCTTCGTTTGAGACATAGGAGCAGGGGGTTTG
Organism: Eucalyptus decipiens; assembly: GCA_014182575.1. Lineage (NCBI taxonomy): Eukaryota > Viridiplantae > Streptophyta > Magnoliopsida > Myrtales > Myrtaceae > Eucalyptus > Eucalyptus decipiens. Next base: position 6,617,105 of record CM024612.1, on the reverse strand, counting down.
GTTTCTTTGTCTTTGACATTCTTATTTGATGTAGACAACGCAGTGAGATTGATACATTTTTCCACAACATCCCAAGGAATCTCTGGATCTTAGGAATGCTTTTATTTTGTTCTTTCACACGTTGTATTCATTTCCATCAAAATATGATGGCCTAGTGTTACTTTGCCCTTCCATAAGTCTTGGTGCCAAGATATTAGCCAAAAAAGATCTTTAGCTCAAAAGTAAAAATACTTTGGGATAAGTGTTCCAGAAGTCCTACAATTTGTCATGAAAATGCATTTCAGTCCTAAAACTTACAAAAAGTGCATTTAAGTCCTAAAACTTGTCAAATTGTTTCAAATGAGTCTTAAGATCGATGCCGTTAGCCTTTTCCATTAAAAATGCTGACGTGGCATTTTAAATAATTTTTTATTTTCCAGGTTTATTTTTTAATTAATTTTTATCCATCTTTTAAAAAAAAATTAGATTTAAAAATAAAAATAAAATTTATTCTTATCTTATTTTCAACAAAAACTAAAATGAAAAGTTAAAAATTTTATTTTTAAAATTTTTAAAAATAAATTAAAAAATAATGTTAACTTTTTAAAAATGTACATTTTTTTTATAAATATTTTAACTAAAAATTATTTTTAATTAAAATTTTTTTTATTAAATATTTTAAAATTTTTTAAGTTTTTGGTGAAAATAAGATAAAATGAATAAATTTGATTTTTTTAGTTTTTAAATCTAATTTTAAAAAATAATTAAAAAAAATTCACGTGGAAAATAAAAAATAATTTAAAATGCCACGTCAGGAATTTTAACCTTAAAAGCTGGGTTGCAATGTCCCTCATTTTTATGATGTATTTTTGAAAATTTCATAATTAAGGTCATGGCATGTGCTTCAAACTAAAAGCTAACGGCTAAGTTTTTAATTTAAGTAGATTCATAATTACATTATGAAGAAACTACCACATTGTAGTCCTTTTCCTTAATCCCTAGGGGTAAATTAATAAAAAAATATAATATTTCATCATAATTAATCATATTAATGTAATGAAATTCATGTAAGATAAAATTCATCATATTAATATGATTAATTACAATTAATGTCCATTTATAAATGTGATCCGAAGGCTCTTAATATATAATTTAACTAATTAAAGATGCTGTGGCTACTCTCTAATTAATTAAAATATATGGATCATTGGATGTTTAATTTCATGCATCAAATAGACAAATATGCATGAAGGACAAAATAATAATTTAATGCCACCGAGGGCAAAACAATAATACTTTAGCCAATGGCAAAATTGTAAATTAATTTAGCAATGGCAAAATTGTAAATTAATTAAGCAAAGGCAGAACTGTAATAATAGCTAAGGAAGAGAGGCAATATTGAAAAATCGAAGGGTTCGCGATCCTATGGGCGCATGGTGTGCATGCACGCCTCATCCACCGCGCAGGCGCATGTTGCACACACGCTTGCAACTGCCCGCAAGTAGTTTCGCATGTGTGGGCCCCCGAGCCAACGGTTCCACTCATGTGGATCCCACACCCTATGATTCCGCACACATGGAGCCCACATGCTTCTTCCTCTGCGTGAATAGAAGCCTTTTCCCGCCATTTTCACCATTTCGGTGCGATTTTGCAGTCCTTTACTCCGCTGGCAACCCATCTCAAACCAAAATAATTCATGTGTTTTTTAGACCACACTAGCGTGACTACATAGGTCCAAATTTCAACAAAAATGATCAAGAAATTGGGCTCAAATTAAACTAAAATTCCCCAAATACAAACCCTTTACCACTGTGACTTCCATCGTCCAATTAGCCTGCGGCGAACACCGATATGCTAAAATAACTAACGGCTATTCTTCCTCATGACAATGCAACCGTACGATATGAGGTCGAGGGGTGGGTTGCCAAAATTTAGCAGGAATTGGCTATTTTCCTCTTGATCCCAAAATGGCCGAATTACTGTTCATCTCAAAAGCCTAAAAAATACACCAAAAATTCTACAAAAACAAAGCAAAGGCACTAAACATGCTATGATATTTTTAATGTTATGCGAAAAACAGGATCAAATGTAAAACAAACCTCTAGCCATTGTTTGATTTTGCATTTGTCGGAAATTCATGAAGATTCGATGAAATTATGGGCACACTCTACTAGCCCAATCCCCTTGCGTAGCGATGGTGTATTGCTGAATGAGAGTTTTACATTAGATATTGTGATTACCTTTATGAAATAAACAAGCGTTCTTTTTATAAACCATCTCCCATCAAGGCGATTACTAAATAGGCAGTTGTTACAAAGAGGTATGAAACATGGAAAAACTGCATATGGAATAGCTGCTAATTAAAAAGAAAAAGTGTGAGTCTGAAAATGTGAAATCATATATATATATAACACCCTCAACAACCCACCTAATTTGCTTTGCTCCTTAGCTTGGCGGCATTGAAAGTATGGGTGAGCATGGTCCGGGTTGGTCCGGGCCACCCCCTAACCCTAGGACCAACTCGTACAGTGTCGGTTCTCAATTTTTAGGACCAAGGACCGACCCTATTGAGCTTGAGACCAAGGACCGGACCGACCCAATGGGTTCGGTCAGGCTCCAGGGTCAACCCAGGACCGATCGATAATTTTTTTCTTCTTATTTTTTATACTCTCTAAAAAAACAAAGCTACAAATTCAAATTACACATCCATCGATAATGCGGCATTGTGCAACTAAACTATAAATACCAATACATATTTAACAAATTTAAGATGACATAAAATTAGAAATCTCGTACCTGCTAACCGCTCATCGAGATATGGGACAAGATGGAAAGTTCTTGTAATTATCTATCTTTAATATTCATAACACCATATGCAAAAACGTTTTCCTACATTTGATCATGTAGAGTCCACTCAATCAAAAAATGAGCTTCACATCACTTGACTTGCAAATCACCGTAGTAACTGCAGTACTACTCTACTCTTCAAAAGCTTCTACCATTTGACACAAATTGAAAAGCAAAGTACAGCTGAAATTCATTAGTAAAATACAATTAAACCATAAAAAGTTCAAAATACTTAATATAAACCATGAATATATGACTTCACATCTTGTTAATTCACTTGAACTTCTAAACACCTGAAAACAAAACAAATGACACTTAATTAATACTCAACAAAAGTTTTAAATTGAAATTACTATTAGTGCTATTGATAGAACATCTCAATATAATATAATATAACAGATATTTTACTTAGGTTTGAATATATAAAAGAATTATAAATAATATAATATAATATAATATAATATACGGTATTGAGTTGGGTTGACCCAAACTCTTAGGGCCGAGATTAACCCGCACGGTGTTCGTCCTAGAATTTCTCAGGACCAAGGACCGACCAGTCCCCTTGGGAACCGGACTAGGACCGAGGTTGGACCGGTCCGAGAGAATGTCGATCGGGTCGACCCTAGACCGCTGCTCACCCCTAATTGAAAGCGCCTACTCCATAGCTTGGCGATATTGAAGACACGTTCCATCTAGCAGAGCCTCTTGCCGACCTCCACGCTACTCCTATCCTTCACGTGTGCATGAGTTATAGTAGAAGGAAGGAGAGAGGAAGGAGAAAAGGGGGAGGGGGCCGAAGAAGATGACTCCCCCTTTCTCTATCTCTCTTCTTTTTCTATTCTCCTTCTTTTGTCTTTTTTTTTTTTTTTCATAATTTTTTCCTTTCTCAAGCCCCCCCCTCTCTATACGCCAATAGACTAGAGAGGGCTAGGCCCCTATCTTTGACTTTTCTACTCTCTTCCCTTCTTCTCTTTTTTTCATTTTTTTCATGTGCAGAGCGCTTCCTCTTCATTCGTGTATGTGGACAAGATCAAAGAGAGAGAAAGAGATCACTTTATGTCAGTCCATGTAAAAGAAAGAAAAAAGAATTTTTTAATTAATAATATTTTTTTATATTTACCCGAAATGCAATAATAAAATAATAAAATAAAAATAAAGCTTAGTTGATGCAAATAACATTAATGCTACGTGATGTGAAAATCCTTTTTTGTTATGGCCAAATTAGTCTCTTATTTTCTATACAATTTTAATTCTAAATATTTAATCAAAATTTAGATATTTGTTCTCTCTATTTTAGAATAAGCAAAAGTATTCTTGATACTATGATAGAGGAAACATATATTGCAAACAATCCCTTGTCAATGCATATGATGCCATGTTGAAAATGAAGAGTTGTTAGATGCTTGCACGGCTTGTTCAACCTATAGCATTCTAACACTCTTGGTCAATTTAGATGGAAGAGGATAGTCAACCAAATTATATAATAAACTTCACGCATTCAACAATCTTTTTAAAATACATTTACACTCAATAACGTCAGGTCATTATCATTCTTAAGTTAATAAAGTCAGACACTTAAATGAAAGTATGTTAAGGAATCGGAATATTTTTATTACTTACTTGAAGGCCCCACCAATTTAAACAATCCACGCACGAAACATTTTCTTCAATTTTCAACTTAAAAATTGGTAAATCCCACAAGAAAGGTTGGTAATCTAGATAGGTAAATTAAGGATAATCATAGATATGAAAAGTTGGTAACTTAAAAAAAGAAGTAAACATGATAACTAACTTAGATAAGAGTCAGTAACACAAAATTAGTGGGTAAAATAATAAAAAAAAGTTTGTCAATTACTCTAATTGAGTAATGTAATTTCTAATAAATAGAGTAATAAATTCCAATAGTTGTAAATATGATGAATAAAAGTTATGAAAAATGATTGAATGATAGTTTTTAATAAATTGTGAGAATAACTTTCAATTCTTGACCATGAAAAATCAAATCATGAATGATTATAAATTATTGTGAGACTCACTTTTTCAAGAATTTGTGACTCACAATAGACTGTTATTCTCACAATACTCAATGAACAGTTATATTGGTGAAGCCCAAAATTTTTCACTCAATAAAGAGTTGAATCTTAGTAGAAATAAATGAATATTGGTGAGTAACTTAAAAGACAATGGGTAACACAAAAGTAGTTGGTAACTTAATTCGAAAAAAGGTTATTGGTCACACAAATAAAGGTTGCTAATTTCATATAAAAGTTGGTGAAATTAAACTTTAGTAAGAAAAGATAAATTGGTAAGTCACTCAAATAAATGTTGATAATTTCATAAGAAAAATTGATTAATTTGATGTTTTGGTAATATATATATTAAAATTTTGATCAATAAAAAGAAGTCGATAATTTAACAAGCCCAATTAAAAAACAGTAATTAACGCAAATAATATGTATTAAAAATCTAGTTTGTAACTTAATCATAGATTAGCTAATAATCACTCTAATTAAAGTTGTTGATTTCTAAAAATAGTTGCTAAATTTCACAAGTAAGTAAGAAAAAGAAAAATTAGTAATTACTTCAATTAAGGTTGGTAATTTCTTGGTAAGCAATTTACTAAAATTTTGTAACTTTATAAAAAAATTGATAAATAAAAAGGAAAGGATAAAGTTTATTTGGTCTATATCTCTTTTATATCCGATTTTATCCATATTTTTGAGCACTAAGCGTGGGCTATAATAAATTTTAGGGAAAAGCCACGAAAAAACTTGAACTTTCTAAAGTGACACATTTATGCCAAACTTTTTTTTTTTGTGACATGAAAAACCTTGAACTTTGCCAACCGTGACACATTTAGCCTAAACTTTTTTTTATGATACAAAAAACCCTGAACTTTTGTTGTAAGACACATTTACCCCAAAATTATAGGACATTTTGGTCTTTTCATTTTTTAAAACTCTCGCTGGCGTCGGGTGAGGGCCTCCCTCACGCCCTCGCTTGCATTGGGCGAGGGTGTCCCTGCCCTCGCCCGACGTTGGTGAGGGCTGCCCTTGCTTGCGTCGGGTGAGGGTGACCCTCCCCGGATGCCAGCTTCCCTCCGCCATGGCTGACGGAGGGAAGAAGAAGAAAAAAAGAAAAAAAAAGGAAAAAACAAAATAAAAAGACAAAAATGCCCTTGATGGGGTAAATATGTCACGGTTCGAAAAGTTTGGGGTTTTTCATGTCACAAAAAAAAAGTTTGAGGTAAATGTGTTATTTTGAGCAAAGTTCAAGCTTTTTCGTGATTTTTTCCCTATATTGTATCACATCCTAAATTTTATCATGATCGCAAAACGCAACCTTAAAATAAAAAGTTGTTAATTTTTTTAAAAAGATCGAATATATTTTGGTAAGTAATTCAAATGAAAAGTCAATAAGCAAAAACTAATTGGTAATTTAATATCAAATATGTAGATAAGTTACTCAAATAATGATCGGTAAGTTCTTATAAGAGTTGTGTTGGTAAGAAAAGTAAATAAGAGTTGGTAAAAGATAAAAGGAAAGAAGGTTATTAATTTGGAAACTGTAAAAAAGAGTTGATTATTTCCTAAAAGTATCGATAAGTTACAATAAGTTACTAAAAAGTTGGTAAGTTACAGTCAATTACCAACTCTTTTAGAAATATATTTCAGGAAAAAGAATCCGTTTTTTGGGAAGCGAAATAGTAGAATGGTCCTTTTTTCTTAATAACTATCAAAGTTGAACAAGGTCATTGCGTGGTTATCTAGTTTATAAAGCAAGAAGAGAAAGATCAGGCAGAAATCCAGGACATTACATCACAGGATGATCATGAAGCACGCGCAAGAGAATAAAAAAAAAGCCTCCTCCGTCAGTAACTGTATTCAGTTGCGTGGTTATCCTTGCCACCTTTGCCTTACACGAAAAGGAAGTAATCCTCAACGTATTCTTTCTTTCTTTGGTATATCCATTGAGATTGTCTGTCACGTCCTTCAGTAACTGTATTCAGTTGCCATGACAGTATGTATCTGTATAGTGAAATGTCACTACAATATACTTCTCTTAGGCACTTCTGTGGCATCAGAGCCTTGGCGAGGCCAAGAAACATGTCTACAGACACCACCCGATATCATAAGAGAATAGGGTTCAGCCTCGCCAATGGCTGGGAGGCGTCACCGCCACCCTCCGTAAGCCATGCGTCTCACCTTGAAGGAGTTTCATTTTTTTGTTCAAATTTCTTCTCTGTGCTTTATAAAGTTTTTAATGGCGATGCTGGCGCCATGAGCTGCTATGTCAGAGCCAAACTGGCTTTCAATGGCTGCATCAGTATTTCCATAGGAACTTGTTTAACTTTGGGATCAACTTGAATAATGAGATACATACAGTTCAAGAACCTGATTGGACCCAGACCATCCATTTTTCGTTTCCGTGTATAACTCATTATCCTTTAATTCATAAGCCTGTGGCGGTAATGTCCGCCACCCTTTGACTGAAGTGTCACGATACAATGTTCCATTGTCTTTTGGGTTAAAGACTTTGGCGTGGCCAATGTTGCAAAAGCAGCAACACTCAACAATGGACGTATATATAATAGATGAGAATGTGTTTTCGTAATACAAGATCCTGAATATCTGACCCCGCCATTTAATAAAAGGTGTGGCCGACCTTTCTCAGCTTCTCCTGCCCGAACTCCATTGCTTGCTTGTATGGTAAGGTGAGGTTGCTCTGTGGGCTCAAGCTAAATCCTAAGCAGACCTTTCTTTCATCTAAATTCTCTAGTGTTACTCGACATGAAAACAATGAATATACTAGTCTTCTCCTTGCTCTGCTGCCTCTCTTCAAAGTCCGTTTTGTCAAGCTCCGACCTCTACAATGCAATCTTCAACTTCGGCGACTCCCATAGTGACACCGGAAACTTCCTCATTACTGGGGCACTCGCATATCCGGAAATCAAAAACCTCCCTTATGGAGAAACTTTCTTCCACCACGCAACTGGTCGATGCTCGAACGGACGCCTCATTATCGATTTCATAGGTATTCCATGCTCTCGCTTTAATTTTTTCTCTAGCAGGATATTTCATTTTTGAATGCTGATAATAAAGTATCGGTAACCTCAAAATTAACGTAAAAAAAATGAGAATGCAGCTGAAGCATTTGGACTGCCATAACTTCCACCATATCTGGCAGTGGCCGAAGGTCCACTTGTCCCCACGGGAGTGAACTTCGCAGTTGCTGGTGCCACGGCGATCGACGCGTCTTTCTTCTCTGCTCAAAATATTACCTTGTGGACCAATGACTCATTGAATGTTCAGCTTGGCTGGTTCAAGAGTTTGAAGTCGTCTCTCTGCACCACCAAACAAGGTAAATTTCTACCTTGAGTGATAGAGAAGTAAATCAATGACGAACCAAATGAGGGTCTAGCGAAGGCTGTCTACCGCTTGATGCTTGACGGTTAGTATAACTTTGATGAAATAGGTGCTAGAAATTTATCAAATCGCAAATAAAAAAACTACTTTATCTTGCCCCTTTGAGATGTGCTATAACTTTTCATTTTTCTGGGTGCAGAATGTGATGAGTACTTTAAGAAGTCTCTGTTTCTGGTGGGGGAGATAGGTGAAAATGACTACAACTTTCCCTTTCTCTTTGGTCGAACCATTGAACAGCTACGCCCTTTGATACCACAAATTGTTGGAGCCATCATTCGAGCTGTCAGTGTATGTCACACCAACTTACTTCGATTTTTCTCTTGTATTCCGCACGAAAGCAATCTGGACTGTGTTTATAAATGGAGCAATTACACTAATTTGGGCTTCTTTCCTATCCCCATATCAAGGACACATTAGGACATAAAGACCTATGGAGTAGTACTTCATTAGCATGAGCTTAACGTTAAATTCCCGTATTAAAATTACGGATTACTTTGAATCAACATGTTTCATCTACGAGCACATGTTGGTGAAACGCATGTTTTAGTCAAGAGCTTAACATTCAATTTTTCGCAATTAAATCAATGCTCACTTTGTGAGCACGTTGAATATGAAATTAAAAAAAGAATGACTTTATCACTACGCTTCTTGAAAAAAAGAAAAAAAAACTTCTTTTTTTGTTAGCTTTACAAAATGTAAACCCTAATAGCAATAACCAAGAGGAAGTTTAGATGTCGCAAAAAAACATTGACATAACTAAAATAGTCACTAATAAACATTGACCCGCGGTCATGGTGACTATTAAGAAGTATGGTGATGTCCATGATGCTTGAAGCAGATCCCAGAAGTGATTCTTGTATACTTGCAAAATCATCCTTATGATTTGTCTCGTGATTGCTTTTTTTTCTTTTCTCATTTCTCACTATTATCAAGTATCCTTTTTTTTTCCTTTTTAATCATCATGATCACGACAGATTCTGATAGAAGAAGGGGCTGTAAATCTAGTGGTGCCGGGACAATTGCCGACAGGTTGCATCTCCGCGTATCTAACTTTGTTTCAAAGCGCAAATGAATCGGCATATGACCCAAAAACCGGGTGTCTCAAAGCTTATAATGCTTTATTCAAGTATCACAATAACTACCTCAAGCAAGAATTGCAAAAACTGAGAGAACAATACTCTCATGCAAGAATAATGTACGCTGACTATTATGGTGCCTCCATATCTATCTATCGCACTCCAAAACTCTACGGTCAGCCTTCTTTTCACCTCTTCTTTTTTCTCTCATATGTCATTGTCAACGTAGATTTTTAAATTAAACTAATAATCCTGTGACAACACATCCATCACCATTCAAATAAGTAGTTATAGATTTATTTTCAAATAACAATCGGGATTCATTATTATAAAGATGATTTCGAAAAAAAAAACCAAAAAAAAGAAAAATTGACCCGGTCTGTACATCAAATGAAAGCTAACTTTTTTCCTTTTTCCCCCACAGTTTTATCCCTTTACCTCTAGACTCAAGATAGTGCTTAATCACACAGGGCAATTAAGGGTAGAATAAAATTGATGGACCAATATAATGAAACCAAATCTTAAAGCATCATTTTGTGCTGGAGTGTGGCTCCAAGTGAATTGATTCGATATTTATGGGATTGTCCCCTAAATTAAAAATCCACATCTTGCAACTTAGGGGTGAGCAAAAAAAAAAAACTAGTAGTCCGAAAGCCTGAACCACCCTTATTTTATGGCCGGAATTTTAGGCTTGTCCTTTTTTTTTTTTTTTCAGTTGAAACAGTTTGAGCTTTCGAGTTTGAGATGCTTAGGCCTGAAATAGCCTAGTTCATCCCTAACTTTTTTTTTAAAATAAAAATCACATCGGATATATTAAATATGAAAAATTAAGCATAAATATGCTTGAAACACTTTAATGAAATGATAAATCAAGTTTTCTTTATCATATACTTTTTCTCGAAAAAAAGAAACATTGTTTTTCTGGTATTATATGTACATAACAATTATTGAAACATTCCTTATCAATGATATGTAGTGCCATGGGAGCTAACAAGTACCTTGTCTTTTGGCTTGTAAACTAAAATCCAAAAACTGAATTATATACATATAACATCAGCAACTTTCGGTCGATGTCATTGACATGAACACAGATGTAGTTACATGATTTGTTTTAAAAGTCTATAACTGAAGGTACACTTTATAATTATTGAAGACCCGGAGATTAAACTGTTCATAATAAACGACTGCAATCACGCAGGGTTTTACGGAGGGGCCCTAAGGGCTTGTTGTGGAGGAGGTGGTCCATACAACTTCAATACGTCGGCGTATTGTGGTCAGCCCGGCTCAACTGTTTGCAAAGATCCATCGGCTTTCGTCGATTGGGATGGGATTCACTCGACTGAGACTGCTTATCATTTTATCGCCAGGGGGTTGATTGATGGTGGCTTCATATCTCCACCACTCCTATTTTAATTTAATTATTTTCATTACACCTAAAACGCAGTCAAACAGTCTGTGTCTATAAAAGGTTACTTACCTATTACCGGAATAATGAAGCTTGGTATGTTACAAATATAAACATATCACAAATATTCTCGTCTATAAATTTATCTTCCAACTTCACTCCCTATTTGTCTCGATCGAATTTACTAGACTTGGTTTTTTCTCATATTTTGCCATATTGGACATGATATCAGGTAATTGTGCTTAGTTTTCAAATTGAAAGTGTCGGCCACTCTGAAAAATTTAAAATACTAAAAATTTACTCATGTAAATCTTCATCTTTCACGAACTTGGATAATGATTATTCAGATAATAAGATCAAGCCAACACAATTAGGCTTTAGGCATTTATGGCTATCGACTATAAGGCAATCCTAACATTGACAGATCACAATGACGACCTTGGTTTGATCCATGTGCGCCAACCCCTAAAAGGAGTAATCAATTTCTCTTGATTACGACAATATATTGTAATTTCGAAAACTCATTTTTCAACGTGTGACAATGCTTTTGTACTTAGTTATGATGACACGTAAAAGTGACTTATGCTTCAGCTTGAAATTATGACACTTCACTACAAAATGAAATGGTATTATTACGTTGGTCACCATATAGAGCAAGTAATTGCCTTCAACTCAATCCATGATAAAACGGGTCGATCTTAGCTATCAATCCTATGAGTCCCATGTGAATTCCACAAAATTCAATTGTCATAATTGCACCTAGTTCTAGATTCGGGTCTAGGCAAGAATATCTCATATATAAGGATGAAAAAAATTATATTCAACACATAGATATAAAATAATTGGTCAATCATGGAAATAACTCAGGTTATGTTGGATTGATTATATACTATAATCAATCTTAGAGCCGGTTTGCTATAGCTATGGCTGAGGAATCTATGGCTGAACTGTAGTTGCGTGTAGTTGTAACAGTGCAATGAAGTGCTACAACTTGTGTGTTTGGTGCAGTAGCATCTTGAAAATTGTGACAAGTTACTGCAGTTTTGGAAGTGCTATAGTTATGAAATGTTTACCAATCACTTTCGTGACTAAAACTATTAGGAACCATATCAAATAGTTTTTCTAGTGAAATCTTACCATCCAAATACCTCGCAAGCAGTTAGAGGGCTCACACGAATTAGAATGGAGATAAAGTCCTCATTGAGTGAATAAACAGGGACCAAACGCAATCTTCTCGCATCAAGAATTAATTCCTCAAAATAGCTCTCTCTCTCTCTCTCTCACTCTCTCATAAAAGGAAAACACCGTGTACTGATTGAATCATAAATTAAGAAATTAGATGCAAATTGCCTTGCTGGTGCTAGTACATTTATTCATTAGATTTATTCATCAATGTATATTATTATGCACATGATAGTTTTTTTCAGGAATAGAACAAAAAGACTGAATTCAACTATCAGGGTCATCGTCTTCATGCTCCATCAATGCTCCATCTACGGAACTTTTTACAATAGAATTTAAATTATGGTTCTGTTTGTTTGGTAAAAATTAAATTATTTAGAAATTTTTTTCTTAAAAAATTATCGACTATATCGCTTCAAACAATTGATTAATAAAAAATATTTTCACCGTCGATATAACAACTTATATGTAAATATCTTCATAGATGATTGAAATATTTATTATTCATTCATTTTCATAAGTGATTTAAGGAATGAATTTTTTAAAAATGTTTTCTAAATAATTTATTTTCACAACACAAAAACACTCTATATCTCAAGCTTTCAGTTATTTGCAGAGAAAATTGCTGTGGTTAAAACCAATTTGAGTATTGTCATTAAGCAAGTACGTACGATAATATTCACTGCAGCATATCTCGGTAATCGGACATCAACCAAAGTCCTCAATGGTAAAACAGCATCTATGTAATTTTTTTTTTTTTTAAGTATATGTTTTTGGCGCATTGTAAATGTCAAGCAGCCCTTTGATAAGTGAGCTTTGCCGAGAGAATGTTCATTGACTATCCTTTTTCTCAAAATGGTTATGAATTTTTTTTTTTTGACCCAGGAACCCCATACAGCTAGTAGCTGGAGGTAAACCACTAGGGGCGACACGTGCTAGCCACCGGATAAGTCGCGAAAAGTCTCAGTAGCATTCCGCAATCCTCTGCGTTGCGGGGAGCAGCTTCAACAGGCACTCTTCGATGGAAGTCTAGCACCTACCCAGCTGAGCCATTATGGCGAGTGATTTTGGTTACGAATTTTTTTATTTCTGAAACACAAACTATTAATGTTAGCTGCCGTAACGTCACTTTTCGGAAAAAAAAATGTTTTTTTATCCCTATCGCAGACGTTAGTGTGCCAAATCAATACTTTTTTTCTTAATAGGTGCATGATTCTTTAACAGTCATAGACTCCGCCATAGCCGCCCATTCTGCCGTTGATGTGCCGACAAGTCGCACAATGCGTCGTTCTCAAAGACGTAGACAGCCTCCACCAATTCTCATGCCGGTCGCTGCCCTCTTTTCTTCAAAGTAGCGGCTTATCATTCTAGAATTACTCTTTATTCTAATTTAAGAAGGGGGACGTATCTAAACTACTCCCCCAAGTAGCAACTTTACCACTTTTAAAGATAATTTCTTCAAATGATTATACTTTTTGAAAGTTTTAGGATCCAATTGTACTTACTTGACAAGTTATAGGACTTGAATGTACTTTTTAAAAGTTCTAGTACTCGATTGTAATTTCTAACAAATTTTAGGACTTGATTGTACTTTTAAAAAAAAAAAATTAGGATTCATTTGTACTTTTGTGATAAATTTTAGGATTTCGAATACACTTATCTTGTAAATTTATTATGTAGGATTCAACGCATCCAAGTTGCAAATATTCCTTATGATTTGACTTCTCAAATAAGCAAGAGTTTCTTTATCCATTTAACCCATTCGGTGGGATTTCACAAAGGCTTTACCCATTTTATAAAAGGGTGCCTTTCCTTTATTAAACTGCACGTCAGCTATTGAAGCCCTTTGATGTACTCTATAGTGTTGTTAACAAGTCTCGATCAAATCCTGTGTGTTTTCTAGTTTAGAATAGGATTTAATCTAAATTATTTCATAATTTAAATTAGGCAATCTCATATTTTAAGTCGTTTGCTATTTTAACATTAATTTTTTAAATAACATGCATATATCATATAATATTAGTCAAATCAATTCCATGGATTTTTTGCTATGTCATCATCATGTCACCGTACCGTTATCTTCATGTCCTCGTAATTTCAACGATATCCAGTGATTACTTGTTTAGTATCATAAAACTTAAAACGCATGGCATGTTAAAGTAGTTCTTACTAATTCTACTTGTCATTAAAATTAGGTCATGTTATATGTCATTAGTTTAATAATTCACACATGTTATGCTTAGGTTACAGATGCAAATAATTTAGTTTTCAAAAACAAGAAAAATCCAAAAAAAGAATTAGTTAAAATTGCATAATCATATTTAGCTAGGTATGCATTTTTAATTAACATTTTGCAGATATCTGAAAATTAATCAATTATGGTTATACTTTGCTTTGCATCAAGGTTAGCACTACTTCTAGCAATTGTATTTGTTGTTTTGATTTCTTGAGTGTAACATTATTGATTGTGCATTCTTTTGATCGCCCATTACATATTAGTTGCTTACGATTAAAACTTATTAAGAAATAAGGAGAAAAGAACCGAAAGGATCCTCGATTTATCTAATATAATTAAGTCCCCATACCCATGATATCTCTTGTTCGCAAAAGTAAAGTGTTCTCCCAAACTTTACCTAGATGTATAATCGACTTACCAATAATTAATTAACGGTGACACCCAACTAATTTGCATATAAAACCGATAAAATCAAATCCTCAAGTTGCAATTGGCATGTCCTATGAGAGTTTACGCTAAGCCTTTGGCTTAGTAATTATTGACACCTGAATTTTGGCTATACATTTAGTGTTTAATTGTATAGAAATTCAAGGAGTAATTTTTAAACCCTAAACAAAAATAGCTTTCGTTTAAATCGCATAGCATAAAGACACTAGGAGTATTTGTATTGAGTAGTGATAGAACTCATTAAGATTTGTTAAATTAAAAAAAAATTCAAAAATTTATTAAATAAATTAATTTAAAAAAAAAAAAAAAAAAAAAAAAAACGTAGCAAAGGTCGGGCTAGGGCTGGGCCTGCCCAGCCCCTTATTCTTTTCTCTTTTCCTGCTCTTCGCCTAGGCCGGCCCAGCCCATTTTTTTTCCCTTCCCTGGTCCAGCCCCCATCTCCTCCTCGTTCCCCCTCTCTTGCACGCCAGCCGAAGGAACGGAGTGAAGGACGATGCACGACGGGAAACAGGACAACTGCAGGGAACGTCGCGCGCGACGTCCGGTCGGCGGCGGACCGGCAGCGACAGCTGGCGTTTCGAGAGAGGAATCCACAGAGAGAGAGAGAGAGAGAGAGAGAGAGAGAGAGAGAGGGTTCCCTCGTAGTCCCGTCACACCCGACGACCTCCAGCTGACACCCACGAACACGAACACGCGACTTCTCGCTCCCAAAGCCCGGCGTTTCCGGTGAGTTTCTTTTGGTTCGAACCTCCCTTACCCCCAAGGATCTCGGCTCAGAGGCACCAAGGCGGCCGGTCGTAGCTCTCAATTTGTCTGGAGCTCGCCCTCTAGCCGCCGGGTAGGGACACTCACGGTTGAATGCTAATTCCGCAAACCTCTTTGCCCTGCTTGTTCCGTCCTGTCTTGAGCGAGGTGGTAGTCGACTCCGTTTCTTTAGTCCTTGCTCGCGCCGGACCTGAATGAGTTGGTTTTTGTTGAATCCGAACGTTGCTTGTTGATTGCTTTTGAGCTTGGGCGTGCGCTCGAGCTCCGAGCAGGTCGATATTTGCTCCCCAACTTGCTGCTTACCATATGTTCGTTAAAATGCCTGAACCAAGTTAGCTTAAGTTCATTCCCTTTCTAGGTTCATTGTTTTCTTGGAGTCTTATGTTCCAATGCCATGTGAGAGCTATCCTGGAGTGGCAATCGTGTTTGCCGATAGCTTATGAAATGTATGAGTCTATTTCCACTTTTTTTTTTCCCTTCATGCCCTCCGGTTTTTGTTCCTTTCATTAAGTTGTGGTAAAAGGGCAGCATCCGACGAACCAGTGACGATGGTGATGGTGCTTGCCGATGGAAGTCATAGCTGGTGGTGTGGGTCTTCCAGTAAACGTTGGTGCTCGATGGTGAAGTTGCTTTGCGCAACATTCTGATGCGTTAGCGTGAGGACTCTTGATTGTTGTGGTCCTCAGGCAGAAGATTTCGATGATGCGTTTTTGGTGGGTCCTGGGTTTTTTCTTGGGATAGCCAAGTAGGAAGAAGACTTAGAAGGCTTTAGGAAATAAATAAGGGAATTAGAGAAAAAAAGAGGCTTTGCTAACATAACAATCTTTAATTTGTTGTGTGTTATAAATTCTTTAAAAAGTTGGCATCATAATAATTTATAACTATTTATTGTTTGAATTTTTTTGTTAAAATAGTTTTTTTTTTTTTTACAGTAAATTAACAATTATAAGGGAAGGGGAAATGGGCTCATTTTGATTGAAATAGCAAAACAGACGTGGGTTTATTTTTGATAGATTTGGGCCTAGTTCTGTTATAGGATTAGTAAGCTTTGGGTTTGAGTTGAAGTGGGGAGAGTGGGGCGCAACTCTGGTGATAGTACATTTGGGCTTGGTCTGTTCTGAAAGAAACTTTGATGGGCTATTGGTGAATTGGGCTCAGATTTCTTTTAGATTGGGCTTGAGTTATTTTAAAAATGGACTTAGTATCAAAGCCCAACCGCGTTCATGACCCAGACCCGCCAAACCATGTGTGACCTTACTCGGACTATGCTCTAGGGTCCAGCCCCGGTCCCCCATCTTCGTTTTTTTTTATTAATTAAAATTAAATTTGCTCTAATTTTTTTTTAACAAAAATTGAAAATGTTAAAAATATTATACAATAGCTTAGAATAAGGTCTTGAACTATTTGTGTGACTTTAGCATAAGATTTAGTTTAATGTGACCTTTAGTTTAGGGGTTCCGGTAAATTTGGTCCTTAAGAAAAGAAATTGAACTTGATTCGAATCTAACTCATAGGAGGTTATGTCTTGGGGCTTATAATGAGGCCATGTGTATTTTTTGTCCGACTTGTATCGGAATCTGACTTTCTGTATTGTTATCTAGTTGCTTTCAATGTGTGTGTTTACCTATCGTGTTGTCTTTCATTAAATTGGATGTTTTTCACTTGCCTATAGTAGGTTAGTATTAGTTTAGACTCTGATGAAAATGAACCCTATGAAAGCATTTGCATGATCATTTAGTAATTTTGATGCTTTTACGACAATAATCGGCAATCAAGATCATATGACACATTAAGTAACGACTTTCCAAGTTAAATGTATCGAAAGGGTGTTAATAGACATTAACATAATCAAGTTCCGATTCTAGAATCTCTTATTGCGTAGGAGTCGAGACAACATACCAATGTCTTAATTGGTTTTTAACCGATCCCAATAAGCTAGTAGCAACTCTTAAAAATATTCAGGTTGTTAAGAATTTTTTTTTTTTTTTAAAAGAAGGTGAAATTCAACATCGCACGAGATATGAGCTTGGGAGAGCTTGAGCTTAATCAAGAGCCTTTAGCTCGTATTAGGCAATAGCCCTAAACTTATTTCTTTTTCCCTTTGGATGGAAAGGGTAGGTTGCGACGATAATCCACTTGCTTTCCATTTGGTGGTTCACCTTGAGAAAGGTCATGACAAGTAATTATTGATATTTGGGTCAAAGCACATAAATATCTAGTGTCCATTATCGTTCCTCGTTTATTTCTGTGGTGACTTAAGGTTGATTTAAATTGTAAAATCATATTAGTTTCTAGGCAAATTGTCAACTATATATGATTGAGACCGTATCAAGTGGCCTTGCTAGCGTGCCAAATTGTCTCAACAATTTCTCCATGAATTTTTTTAGTAATTTCCATTAGAAGTGTTAAGAAAAGCTAGGCTTGGCCAAGTTGAAGCAAATCAATGGTAATAGAAGAAGGAAAAATGAAAATTGTTGATCTCCAAGGGATAACAATATCCCTTCTACCCAATGCAGGATTCCCTTCGTCCATGGGCACCGCGACGTACCCTCTCCAGCTTGCTCTAAGCCTCTTGAGATGATGACTTGATAAGAGAAACATCAGGGACTTGAAATTCCAAATTTACGTACTGAATTTGGTCGCGGAGTAGTTGAACTGATTTCCCTTCTCAAGGCCAACCTAGAGAGGAAATCTCTCTTCACGTACTGGATACACCTGAAAAATCTAGAAACCTTCATGTCAAATGTGTCAATTGTAGCTTGAACCATATTTGTGAATACCTTTCAATCCTTCTGTACTATAGTTAGATAATTTGCTTCCATAATGACAAGGCCAATCCATATGTATCATTTTTATGTTTTCTTTGTCTTTTCCACATTTTGCATTCTCTTGTATAGATATAGTACCAGTTAAATGAACAGCGTAAACATTTTCCACCCTTCATTTATGCAATTGGGACATGGTATCTCAGCATTTCATCATGTCTAGTGATCCTCCATAGAGAAATCAACCACCCCATACAGATCTTCACGATTGTTTCTGTCAACAGATAGTCGGTGCATCTTGGAAATCCAGTGAAGTATCGCTACCTATGTCAGCAAAGTGAATCAATCGCAACTAATTACACCATCCTTAAAGGGGTTGTGTGATGAACTTAGTAAATGTAACTCATGCACATCGTGTATTGATGGGGCTGCTCGTGAACCTCACCACGCTTCAACAACAAGATCATGTCATTCAATCTCTCATGGGGTTAGATAATTTGTATGCTGCCATTTGAAGCCAAATTTGACTGATGATATCTCTTCCTTCTGTGTCTAAAGCTTACTCTCTTTTATTGCAGGAGGAACGACAAAGATCTGTGCTCATGGCTGAGCCCAATCACCATCATGATCAATCCGCTACGGCAGTCACTGATGGTGGAATGAACCAGTCGCATGTGAATCGTCGACCCAAATTTAAAGGCCGTAGGTAATCCTTGCATTACAATTTTCATGGAAGAGATAATGCAATTTTTGTGGAAGTGATGGTCACACAGAGCCTTGGTGTCAGAGAAATCTTCGGAACATTAAATCTTCTCAGTCGGATATCCTACACTAAAGGTGGGATTTTTCAAGCCAACCACGGCCAGATCAACAGATACGATGAGTCTTGTTGACACCTATTAAAAAAAAAAAAAAAAACACTTAGGGGTCGGGTCGGGCCAGATTTGGCCTTGGCCCGGCCTGCTCCTCTTTCCTTTTTCTTTCCCCCCGTGCTCAGCCCAAGCCCATTTCCCCCCGCACGGCCCAGCCTCCTCTTCCTTTTAGCCCACCCGCACCATAGCTATCTTCCTCCTCCTGTCTTCTCGTGCAGACCTGCAGAAGACGAGAAAAGACAGCAGCAACAGAGTAGAGAAGGAGGGGACAGGACGGGGCAGAACCAAGGAGAAGAGAGACCAACAGGGCAGAATGGAGGGGGAATGAAGGCGAACAGGGAGAACATAATGCATGAAGAGAAAGAAAAGGGGAAACTAAAGAGAAAACAGGGGGAGAGCTGGCGGAGGCTGTTGAAGGAGCCGAGGAGCCCCCCAGAATGCCCAGCCGCTGTCGATGAGCCGCCGACTGCCGCCATTTTCGTTGGGGTCCAGGTAGACACTTCATCAAGCACTTGGTATGCGTCTTCGAAAATGAGCCGACCGGAGCTCAGCCCAACTAGTTCAGGCGAGCTCCGGCCCTCGTCCGTCCCCTTTCGCGTTCCCTTCTGCTCTAGCATACCTCATTAGCCCCCAGATTTGCACTCAGGCCTCGGCTGAGCCAAACTCCTTTGGATCCTTAGCGCCCTCCACCCATTCGACGAAATACCCAAGCGAAAACCAGCCATTGTCCTGAACCTCAAGTCATTTTTTCAGTTGCTGGAGTGTTGCCATGGCCCGGCCGGAAGCCGGGCTATGCCCCTACCTAGCCGAAACGCATTCGTCATGCCCTAGCCGGACTCCACTCGAACCGTTCGCCTCTGCCTCTTTCCTTGCTGTGACCAGGTAGTCGCAGAGCAGGGGTTGCGTTGCGGTAGAGCATCGCCCTTGATCAACCCCTTTGCCGCCTCCGACGAGCTGCCTGATCGACGCCAGTCATTGCCTTCTTTCCTGAAAGCCCACCTATGCAATGCGCTGCCGTCCCCTACCGCGATTAAATGACCGCAAAGCAGGGGTTGTGGGCAGAGCTGGCTAGATCTATGATTTGGCCCACTCAACCTTTTTTTCACTTGGCCTCATGAGAAGCCCTTTTGCAGGGGGTTGGGCCCGCTGGTTGAGGCCCAACCCTAGTTGAGTGTAGGCCTAACCACCTAGTCGGGCCTAACTCAACCTGGCCCATTCGGGCGAGCTAATCGGCCCGCCCCCAAACGGGTCTGACTCGCCCCAACCGGGTGACCCGATGCGGACCGGGCATTTTTTTTTTACGAAAAAAAATATATATTTTTAAATTAATTAAAAAATTAAAAAATTTTGAAAATCTAAAAAATGCAAGGTTTGGGCGCCCCTCGACGGCCCCCGAACTGTTAGGGTCACCACAATTCGATTTCCATTCTCTTTCATTTGACCTGATAATTTAATACTTTGATACCAAGGAATTTCATTATAATTCATGAATTCTGGGGGTTTACATCTTTTAGATCGGTCCCTGCGCAATTTATATGGCGAAAGCACATCCATCAACTCCATTCCTTATATTTAGAAAACGATGCACACCCACTATACATTTATAGGTAAAAGCCAAACATTTTTTATTTACTTAAACTAGATGGACATTATTCATCGGTACATCAAATGTCATAGTCTTCTATACTCGGCTATACTTCAAAAGATGACCGACATCTCCTCCAACAGTCGTATACTTAAAGTCCATTGATCAATATCGGCGTCCAAAAGTTCCTTCCTTTGCTATCCTCCTTTTCGCGGTCATATCCAACCACTTGATTCATCTATCGGTGGTAGTGGCAGAAGAGGTATCTTATCTAGTCTGAAATGTTATTCTCCAAACGGGGTGAGTACAACTACTCAGTAGTAAAGATTCACCACACTATACAGTGCATCAAACAGAACAATCAAGGTATCATGAATAAAACACATATCATTCATGTATTTAAGCATACCTCACCTTACAACCATGCATATATCACCATACAACATGCATATACCACTATGCACTTGTACTTATATCATCAAGCAGTCATGCATATATCACCATGCCATATGTGCATATACCACCATGCACTCATATCATCCATGCTATCAAGCATACATCACTATGAGATCCATTCACGCCTTCATGATTGCATTTTCAATATCAAATAGCATCAATTTATTTTTATAAGCAGATCATGCATCATGCCATATGCATACACCCATGCACATGATTCACTTTCAATTCTTATCTTTCACAAGGATCTCATCAGTTTTTCTTTCCAAGGACCAATGTTTGCATCCCACAATTTATTGCTCGTACCCAATCTAGCATTGCTAGGAACCTCCAGCACACACCTCCGAGCATCTAGCACACATACTCCAGGCATCTCGCATCCCACCTAGCGTCACGAGGAATCTCCGAGGCTCGCCATGAAAATAGTTACCCCTACCCTCCGGGCATCCCACCTAGCGTCACGAGGAATCTCTGAGGCTCGCCATGAAAATAGTTACCCCTACCCTCCGGGCATGCATCATAATACAACCCCTCACCCTCCGGGCATGCATCATAATACAACCCCTCACCCTCCGGGCATGTATCATAATACAATCAGGCATCCCGACACTCCCGGGGAAAACCTCTGGGCATGTATTTATAATACAACCAGGCATCAAAAGGGCATCGACTCATTCGAACCTCTAGGCATCCCGACTCCCGGGGTATCATCAACTCACACCTCCGACAGTCTCATTATTTCTCAAGTTATATCCATACATATATCTCAATTTTTAACATGATATTCGATGCAATAATATCAAAGATCTCAACCAACTTTTCATGCCATATGTCATCACATATGTAGCAAGATCAACCACTCAAAGTATTACATCACATGGATAAATTCATTTATTTTTCAAAACACATCAATTTTTCGGATAATTCAGAATGTATTCCTCTAATTAAAACTCCAGAAAAATTAGTAAATGACATTAATAAATTCTAAAAACTTGACACATTATAGACGAGACGTAAATGCAGATATCTGATGAATAACTCCATGCCATAAGAATCTCACACAAAACAGTATGGTCCATGCATCACAGAATTCAAAACTTCAATATTTCAGCTTGCACGGTTTCAGGAGTAATTTAAATTAAATACCCAAATGAACTCCAAAAATTATGAAATTTTGACCTGTTATAGAAAATTCCTAGAGGTTAATATCTCATGAATAAATAGAAACCCAATTCGTTCTAGATTAATAGATATAGACGATTTTCCCCCTGTTCTCGGTATTATCTTTTCCCAGATTATCATCTTTCAAAAGAAACTCATTTCACCGACCTACATATGTTCATTTCTTCTAAATTTTTGATATGTTATTTCTCAGAATATTATCTACAACTTTCATTAAGTATACACGATCAAATTTTAATTTTATGATTTTATAAAAATCACGAAATCATACTGTGTCGAGGTAGCGTTTTTCCCAGATCCAGTTTCTTCAAAAGACAACGATTTCACCAACCTATTCTCGTTCATTTCCTCTAAATTTTTGATATTTTCTACCTCAAGAAGTATAATACAACTTTTATTAAGAGATCAAAGTGAGATTTTCACTAAAAAGTTACTTTACAGACCACGAAATCTCTAAAGGTCAGCACAACGAATTCCAGATCTCACTTCTCCAAAGAAAAATCATTTCAGTAACCAATGCTTGTTTGTTTTGCTTCAAATTTTAGTATGTTGTTCTTCAAGGTGTTCTCTACAACTTTCATGAAGAAATCGAAACAAGATTCTGACTAAAAAGTCACATGCAACACACAAACTCATGGACGGTTGAACTGGTCTTTCTAGAAACAGCATGCATGACTAACGAGTCTCTCTTCAAAGCTCCAAAATCTCATCCCATCTACCACAACCAAGACTTACCATCTACTACACATACACACAACAATGCAAGGGTAGGTTTTGGGCTTCACTTGCCTCTAATTCCTTAGCTTGACAGCAAGCAAAACCAAAAGCTCGAGCTTGGCTCAACGGCGACAAAGACGCGACGGCGGCAGCTCACACTAGCATGGACGGAGGGCGGCCTTCCTTCTCAGCCCTCACACGCACAGACTGCTCGCTGCTCACCCTCTCTTTTGGTCTCTCGCTCAACCCTCTCTCCCTCTCTCAATTGCTCGGTTCACTCCCTTTCTCTCTCTCCCTTCAATTCCGAAACCCCATCCCCTTTTGTTCTTTGATTAATAGTTAATCACCCTTTCTTTTGTATGCAGGTGACAAGTGTTCTCATGGAAAGGACAAGTAGAATCCCTCACACCACTTGTCAATCTCTATGCAAAGGTGATGGCCCTCAATGGGTCGGGCTTGGGCCAGGCCTTTGGTCGACCAAATGAGGGAAATGGTGGGCTGGTTTTTGGGTGGTTTTGGGCCTTAAGAAATCAGCCCACACCTTTTCCTAATAATCCACCCTAAATCTCCACTTATAATAACTTAATTTCAATTATTCACATGGCCATAAATTTTGCAACATTAAATCATAAGAATCAAATCTATAAGGTGCATAGTCAAGAACAAAATCCTCATTATCAAATTGTCCTATAGCACCAACCTTGATCATTCATTAACATAAGATATATTTCTATCCAAACAATTCTCCATTAAAATACTCGGCATTAATCTATTACAATTCTTTGGTCTAAAGGCCATAACATAATCAATAACACTTCCATCACCTTTTCATAGGTCGTAATGCATCGAGAAGTTGGGATGCCACAATTCTCTCCTCCTTAGAAAATTTCGTCCTCAAAATTAGACATTTCCTATGTCTCTTGAAATAAGTGAGAGTACCTTTCCCTCATTTCATTTTTACTTTCCCATGTGGCTTCCCCCACGTCATGATGTCGCCATAATATCTTAACCAATGGAATTTTCTTGGTCCTAAGAATTTGTTCCTTTTGATCCAGTACTTGCACAGGCTCTTCAATGTACCTCACTTTCTCATCCACTTTAATGGCTTCATGATCGAGTATATATTTTGGATCGGGTTGATACTTCCTCAGCATCGATACTTTTCTGAAAGCTATTGATATACACAAATTCTACCAGGTATAACTTTTCATCCCAACTTCCTTTAAAGACAAGGATGCAAGTTAGGCCTTTACTTGCTCATATTTCGATTATGTCGCAGGTTTAATTTACATATTTAATTATGTTTGTGATTGTTTAGTTACATGTGCTAATTTCACTGCAATTAGGAGTTTGATTGCTAATAGTCACTTTAATGATTGCATACCCGTATGATCATCTCACATGTTAGTGGATAGGTATAAAATCAATCCAAACTACCTAACAAAAATCTTCTCTTTTAAAATGAACAAGATTAGGTACTGAAAGGGCACTAATTGGTCAATTAGTATAATCAAGTCCTTGACCCTAGATTATCTGATTGCGTAGGAACTGAGGTACACTCACATGTCTCACTTGGTTTCTAACCGACCCCAATAGGCTAGTGGCGACTCCTTTTTGCAAAATTCTTAAAAATATTCCAACGTCATGTGAGGTATGGGCTTAGGAGAGTCCGCGTCTAATCATGGGCCTTAGGTCCATCCTTTAGACAATACCCCTAAACCTATTCTCCTCCTTCGAGGGGTAGATTGTGACAGCTTGGCGACTTTACTGGAGACTCCGTTTAAACCTTAGAGGACTTAGGCCTAAATCCATCTTGTTCAAAAATAATTTTTGTTTGGTAACAAGGATCCAAGGTACATCCCTAACATGTCAGTTGCTAAATGTTCATGCTGAATGAGAGGTATAAGGGGAAGTGATTGTTGACCTTTGTTTTGTAGGGAGAGTAGGAATGAATGGTTTATATATGTACGAAGTATTGCTTGCTTATTAATTGTCTCACGCCTGCATTCCCTGCATTGCACTACACCATGGCACACATTACCTGCCGCCGAACTTGGGTTGCATAGGATCGCTTAGGATGGTGTTGAGATGGATACCACTCCGAATATAACCATGTAGTACGAGTCGTCTATCTCAACCTCGAAATTTCCTTCCTGATGTGAAAGGTTCCCACCCTGGTCTGTAACAATGCGACACAGGTCGGTTCTTTGACGAAGCCAGATTCATGGGTAACACGACCTAGCCGCGACCTTGTTGGTTCGGTTTGGCGATCCTATGGCTCCGTTTTGAGCCATATAGAGTAAAAATCAAACCATATCCCATGTGCATGTCTATGTAAAAAAAGAGAGAGAGAGAGAGCAAGTCGTCCCCCACTGCAAGTATCATTCTTCTTTTTATTTGCTTTTTTTTTTAATTGAATTTTCATCTTGAAATTTGCGAAAATCAATCGAATGCCATCGATGATGTAGGAATTGAAAAAAATTGGCAATCACTCTTGATAAGTGAACATTGAATGCAAGTTTTAAACACTTTGATTTGGCCCTGTTGAGTACATGGTTTTGTTTAAATTTCTAGTTATGGGCTCAAAATCACATTTTGAAAAAAAAAAAAAAAACTTTCAAGTTGCCATTATATATTGGGGCACAAAAATTGAAATTGCATTTTTAATCAAATTCTCTCATTCTCACATTTTGGGACTGAAATGCAAATCACATTTTGTATACAAATTTCTCAAAATAGAAGTCACTTCATTTTTCTATGAGTAAAATCACGGATTAATCTTTCAAAAATCAATACCACTTTTGCATATGAAACTTTTGGAATAGAGTGGACATTCGATTGATAGCCGTCAATCGATCTTTTAATGATGCCCCTTCTCTTATGACTAATATTGTTGAAATGCCGAAATCCCATAATAGGGACTATGGGCATGAACAATTTTTCTCGATTTTGCTATAAGAGGCGACCTCATTGAAAGAGCAATTTTTCATTCACATACTGACATTGTCGTCTTTTTTTTTTTTTTTTTTGCAGGTTATGCATGATACTCCTTGACATTCTCGTATTTGACCACATAAAGAAGTGAATTCTAGAGCTAGGACATGAGTTGATTTTTACTCTTATCTATGCAAGAGTTTCTTGTATTTTATCATTGTTTTTATCCTTGTTAAGAATCATGTTTTCCATTTTGGGTTTTGATTGCGAATTAAATTGATGCTTTTGTAAATCATGAGACTCGCATTTTTTTTTAATGATGGAATTTAATTTCATGAAAATCATCATTTTAAAAACAAACTCAGAAGTGTTTCAAATGAACCTTTACGTCTACCTTCAAAATGTTTTGAAAATGAATTTCAAGAAGGCTTTACTTAAGGCCCTCTCTTCACGTGGTCACTTTCTCAGGTAGAATGAGGAGTTTATTTGAGATCGGCATATGCCCCTTCTAAAAGATAAAAGTGTAGGCTCATGGAACTCGATGAGCAAGCATGCGTCGAGGCTTCGTCGGCGCCAATCTTCCAATAGAGATGGAACGGAACTAAATTCCGTTCTAGGAAGTTTCTTTAATTGGAGATTGGGCATTGGCATCGCCATCACTAGTTTGTTTTTTTTATGAGCTTTATCAAAAGCCACATCATATGTTACTAAAAGGCTAGCACTAGGGCTTTTGCGCATTTTTGCAATTAAAGCATTTGAACATTTGGTTGTAAGAACTTTCTGCAATCAACTTTAGAGATTCGTGTCACAAAATGCTTCTTTGTTATATGCTTCATCGCAAGGAAATGAGGCAATTGCCTCAGGTGCCAAAATAGCCCATCGATCTCATTCACTTTGCATGATGAGACAAATGAGGGGAGTTGCCAAGCATCCAAAAGGCGAATTCAAAGCAAGAGTAAACTATATCGATTCCAATTATCCATTTCTGACACCATATCTGATATGACTTTCTTTTTCATTGTCAATGAGACATCAAAGAGTACCAAGTTTTGTAACGTTCCATCAAATGTGATGGAGCATTATTAAGTCATATTCATCCTAAACAATGAAAGATTCAAATGAAATAGAATGGCAATATTTTCCCTTCCTCCATAATAGATACATTGGGATTTTGATTGTCTTACTTTGGAAATGATGTATTTTGTTCCTAAACTTAATTCTCTTTAGCATAAAGAAATGACATATCCTTTTCTTTGGCTATAGGACAGACTCGAACAAAACAAAGGTTTGTCAAATAAAGAGTGGAGGAGCAACGTTTGATTAAAAAAATCTCTCATTCCCCCAACAATGAAGTGTGTTGGGACAACGTTGTCAAACTCATCAAGAAAGGATGTATCATTCCTCAATTGAACCTAATTAAGTAAGGAAATAACCTGTTTCATCTCCTCTTCTCATAGGGTGATAAATGGGGGAAAATGTTGCACCTTGATCGTAGAAGCAGCACCTTATATCAAGGAATCATGCTAAGACCTAACTATCCATTTAGGCGTAAAGGGATGTGTATAGTTCATAAATGATTCCCAATCGAGCGAGGAAATAACATGTCCAATCTTTTCTTCGTAGGCAATAAATGGGCAAAGCACCTAAAGAACAATATCCTCAAATGTGGAAATTAGGAGCAATCCCTCTCTTTTCAAAGCAAGATCTTGATAAACACATCTAATGATTCACATTTAAATTTTTCAAGCTCTTTGTCATTTAAACGTCTCTTCGAAAAGAGCATTTGAAAAAGTAGGAATTGAACTTTGTAAATTGATGTATACAATAAAGAAGTGCTTTTCATGAATGAAATCAGGGTCACATAGCCATTTTTCAGTCAATTCTAGCCACTTCAAGCAAAGTTCATACCTGAAGAATAAAAACACGTGAAGAGTAAATTATGTCGATTCCAATTACTCATTTTGATAGCGTCTCTGACATGATTCTTTTTTTCCTTTGATAGGAAAACATCAAACACTTAAAGGCAAATGTAAGTGAAGGGTAATGTTGAGTTACCAAATATCCGCGAGGGTGAATCCAACAAATGTTAGCCCCAAAGGATAAAAGTGAGTGAAGGGTAATAATGTATTGTTTCCAACATTTCAATCCCTAAAGATTTTTGCACTAACATATTCTTTCACATTCTTTACAGGGTTACCAAGTCACTATGCCACAGATAAGTACCATTCTTCTCAAAATTAAATATAAAAAAAAATGGAGAATTTCCATTACAAAAAGGAACCTTTGGCACTTTCCTAGAAACAAACACAAAATTGAATAATTGAGAAAAGGAAAAAAAAAATTCTACAAACTTTGTGAACATCTTTTTTATCTCAAAATTGTTTTCTTGTTTTGTGGGTGGGTTATTCATTTTGAATCAAATTTCTCTATGGAGATTGATCTACTCAGATGATGTCAGTAGAGTGAAATGGAGATGTTAACCATGCCAAACATGAAGTGTTTAGGATGAAAAAAGGCAAACCATTTTCAAACACATCCTTCAAACACTTTTAAGAGTTGAGTGAAAAGCGACATTCTCTTAGGACGAAGGATTCACTTGCATTGAGTGTAAATATTGAAATGATAAAAGCGTTTTCTTCATTAATCCCAAGCATCACACTAATCTCTTGTTAACCCTACACTGGGGCAGCATAGGAAGTTACGGTTGAGATGTAGAGTGAAAAATTGAGAAATATTCTATTACTTTTACTTATATCAATCTTTTGGTGATAGCTTCAGAGGAATTCTCATCAGAGCTGGACTCATCCCAAAGTGAAGAAGAACATTTCATTCTCTACCCAAACACTGATACCCATTACTTTAACCAATTTGGGTCTGATCATTTCTGAATCCCGAGTGGTGATCATCTCTCTTCACTAGGGCAAGGCATAAGGATTGACAAAATACAATTGACATTTAAGAGAAAATGTGAAAAGCATCTCGAAAGTCATAAGAGCTCCAAAAGTTTAAACAGCAAAAAGTTCAACAAAATTAAGGGGCATGAAAAAGTAGTGTGCTTGGTAAAAGCAAGATCAATGCCCGTAAAAAAAAGAGAGCCAAAATGCTACATCTTATGTGAAATAAAAATGATCAAAGTCCAAGTGCTTGTGTAAAAAAATTATTGTAAGAGCAAAGGAAATTAGAAAAAGGAGCAAAGCTCCCACGCAGAAATGATTAGTCAAGGGATTGTCGAGACGTGTTGTATTTCAAAAGATCGAGTGACTTGGTCACGATGCCATGATGATCACTGACTCTTAAAAACCCTTTTGAAAATTTTAAGCCTTTTGAGCCTCTCCCGAGCCAACATTACAACCCTTTTCTAAAGTCTATTCTGATTGGGAAGGTTCGAGTGGAAATGAGAATGCCATAAATAAGCTACTGCTTGAAGAAGTGGAAGCAACTCTATTTTATCTTCCAACTTCTCGACTTATAAACCCGATGAAGATAGTGACAAATGTTCCTTTATTGGCCTCAAATAAATAATCCCTTTGTGTAAGTCCATGACCAAACCTATATTGCGGTCCTTTCAAAAGACATTTTTGATCGATCAAATTGTGCTCATCGCGAATGTATCTGAAAACCTTTCACATAGGTTATGTGAGATATCCTCAATAATCACTTACTTCCCATGTGAATGGATGGGATCCAGTAGCCATTTTATTAAGAGCATGTGAAAAATCCTTTTTAACTAAGAAGCTCTAATTTGGCATGATTAATAAACCTTTTTCACAAGTAAAAAATCGTTTTGATAAGAGCTTAACTCCTAGAGAATTTGCTAATTAATGATACATCCTAGAGCAAGATGACAATTCTGTGCCAAATGATGCTAATCAACATGTTTCTCAAGGAAATCAAATTTAGCTTGATTAGCTTGTTCAATTAATACTGCAATATTGCCAATACATCTTTTGATGCCATCCCTAATGACATTTGCTTAAGTTGAGTGTGACAGGATTTCCCAGTAAAGCCAAGAAGTTTCCAAGGGGTTAGAGGGTGCTTTCCTAAAAACCACAAGGTTCATGGTCAACCTTAAACCATGTCATCTCCAAAGGTTCATAGTCAACCTTAAACTATGTCATCTACAAAGATTTATGGTCAACCTTAAAACCATGTCATCTCTAAGGTTCATGGTCAGCCTTAAACCATGCTATCTCCAAAGGTTCATGGTCAGCCATAAACCATGTCATCTCTAAAGGTTCATAGTGTTAGGGAAATCTCTTATGATGCTTTTAAAATGACAAAATAAATCAAATGCTACTAACATGTTTAATGGTTAAGTAATAGACCATGTAGATGATAGAATATGTAAAGAATATTGTCAAAGTCTGAAGACGGCTAGAAGACTGAACGTAACACATGTCTAAAGTATATTTTGAAGATTTCCAGACTTCTGTATCAAAGTCTGAAGACTACTAGACTTTAGTGTCAAAATCTGTTCTATATCAGAAGTTTGCTCACTCTGATAAATTCCAGACTCTATGCTGAAACTGAACTTATTCAGACTGTGTTCAAACCTTAAAGCTAAATCTATTCAAAAGCAAAATATGTTCAGACTCAGATTATAAAGTCTATTGCACTCAGACTTTACATCCAGATTCGACATAACGTAATACAAGCCTAAACATATAACGGTTAGTGATCTAGTTTGGATTCCACATTAAGCTAGATTTAATTTACTCAATCTAATTGATTGACAATTGGATCTTAAAGACAAGAACTTTCTATATGAAGAAGCTTTACTTATGGAAACCAAGATTTTGTTTGTATGGACGATCATAATCAATTTAGGATTCTACTTTTGTCACTCAATGGCTACCATTTATCCAATGGGTAGAACGGAAGATGATCCTCAAGATACTGTCCAACGGCTAATTTGGAAGTGGAGGAGTATTTAAGGAGATGAAGAACCGATGAGCAAGTAAGAGACGGAGCGTAGAATTTATAATTCCAAAGTCTAAGCAACCTTCGATGATACACTTGTCTCTTGTGAGTTTAAACATTTGTGATCATGAGAGAAATACCAAAAGAGTGACTCAGTGAGATAGTGTGATCTACTACAATGTGTTTGCACTCAACGTTGTAATCTCTTATTGATTACATAGTGGAATCTAGCCAAGAAGGCTGTTAGCGTGGGAGAGTAGACGTAGACTTAGATTAAGCCGAACCACTATAAACTTTGTGTTCTTATTCTCTTCCCTAAATCTCTTTATTTTGTTCGTATTTCTATTTAATTGCTAAAATCTAAACTCGCTCAAAGTCTGTTATTTTTCAGACTCAATTTCAAAAGTCTGTTGTTATTCAGACTCAGGTTAAATGTAAAGGTTTTCACTGCATTTTGCTGAATCTGTTTTTACACCTATTCATCCCCCTTAGGTGTTTATACTAGCACTTTCACATAGTTAGCTTTAAATCATGTCATATTCAAAGGTTCATGATCAGCCTTAAACCATGCCGTCTCCAAAGGTTCATGGTCAACTTTAAATCATGCTATCTTCAAAGGTTCATGGTTAGCCTTAAATCATGCCGTCTCTAGAGATTTATAGTCAACCTTAAACCATGTCATCTACAAGGTTTATGGTCAGCCTTAAACCATGTCATCTCCAAAGGTTCATGGTTAACCTCAAACCATGTCATCTACAAAGATTCATTAGTTTTCCTCAAATCATGCATTTTCAACTCAGTCGAAACCCGTTGTTATACGGTGAGACCTCATTTCTTTCCTTCTTCTTATGACACAGTATGCTTCTGTAGCCCGGAGTCTTTCCTTCTTATGACAAGGGTACTTCTGTAGCCTGAGGTCTTTCATTTTTCTTATAACACGATGTGCTTCTGTAGCCCGAGGTCTTTCATTCTTTTTATGACACAATGTACTTCTGTAGCCCAAGGTCTCTCTTTCTTCTTATGACACGACGTGCTTC
Organism: Eucalyptus decipiens; assembly: GCA_014182575.1. NCBI lineage: Eukaryota > Viridiplantae > Streptophyta > Magnoliopsida > Myrtales > Myrtaceae > Eucalyptus > Eucalyptus decipiens. The sequence goes on along the minus strand of CM024612.1, from coordinate 6,585,274 downwards.
TATAACCCAGAGTCTTTCCATCTTCTTATGATATGGTGTGCTTTTGTAGCCTAGGGTATCTCATTTTTCTTACAACATGGCGTGCTTCTGTAGCTCGGGACATTTCCTTTCTCCTATGACACGGCGTGCTTTTGTAGCTCGAAGTTTTTCCTTTTTTTTTATAACATGGCATGCTTTTGTAGCCCAGAGTCTTTCATTCTTCTTACGACACAGTGTGTTTCTATAGCTCGGGGTCTTTCCTTTTTCGTACGATATGTTATACTTCTGTAGCCTGAGGTCTTTCCTTTTTCCTATGACACGACGTGCTTCTGTAGCCTAGTGTCTTTCATTCTTTCTATGATACAGCGTGCTTTTATAGTCCAGGGTCTTTCATTCTTCCTATGACACGGCGTGCTTCTATAGCCTGGGGTCTTTCCTTCTTCTTATGACACGGCGTGCTTCTGTCTCTCTTTCTTCTTATGACGCAGCGTGCTTTTGTAGTCCGGGATCTTCCTTCTTCTTATGACATGGTGTGCTTCTGTAGCCTGGAGTCTCTTTTTCTTTTTATGACATGGTGTTCTTCTGTAACCCGAGGTCTTTCTTCCTCTTATTGACACGACACGCTTCCACAGCTCAACTTGGTACAAGCCTGTGCAGTCAGGGTCTCTCTACCGCCGAAATAATTTATGTGTTTTTTTATCTTTGAATACAACATCTTCGAGGTTATATTCAAAGAGGAGCAGTTGTTGACACCTCTTTTAAAAAAAGAAAAACACTTAGGGATCAGGTCGGGCTAGATCCGGCCTTGGCTCAGCCCACCCCTCTTTCCTTTTTCTTTCCCCCATGCTTGGCCTAACCCATTTCCCCCCATGTGGCCTAGCCTCCTCTTCTTTTTAGCCCGCTCGCGCCTCAGCTATCTTCCTCCTATTATCTTCACGCACAAACCTGCAGAAGAAGAGAAAAGATAGTAGTAGCAGAGCAACAGCAGAGCAGATAAGGAGGGGATAGGATGGGGGTGGAACCAAGGAGAGGAGAGGCCGATAGGGCAAAACAGAGGGGGATTGAAGGAGAACAGGGAGAACAGAACACACGGAGAGGAAGAAAAGGGGAAATTGGAGAGAAAACAAGGGGGAGAGTTGGTGGAGGCCATTGAAGGAGTCAAGGAGCCCCTCGGAACGCCCAGTCGCCACCGATGAGCCGCCAACTGCCGCCATTTCCATTTAGACCTAGGTAGGCACTTCATTAAGCACTTGGTATGCATCTTTGGAAATGAGCCTACTAGAGCTCATCCCAACCAGTTCAGGCGAGCTCTAGCCCCCATCCGTCCCCCTTCGCATTCCCTTGTGCTCCGGCATACCTCATTAGCCCTCAAATCTGTGCTCGGGCCTCGTTCGAGCCAAAACTCAAGCCATTCTACCCATTCAATGAAATACCCATTTAGCAGCCTCCACCCATTCAATGAAATACCCGAGCGAAAACCATCTATCGTCCCGAACCTCAAGCCATTTTTTCGATCGCGGAGCGCCATCGCGGCCTGGCCCGAAGTCGAGTTGTGCCCCTGCCTAGCCAGAACATGTTCGTTGTGCCCTAGCCAGAAGCCACTCGAACTATTCGCCTACACCTCTTTCCTTGTCGCAACTAGGTAGTCGCGGAGCAGGGGTCACGTTCCGGTAGAACACCGCCCTTGATCGAGCCCTTTGCTGCCTTCAACGAGCCACTTGACCAACACTCGGTTGCCGCCTTCTTTCCCGTAAGCCCACCCGTGTGATGTGTTGCCGTCCCCTGCCATGATTAAACGACCACAAAGCAAGGGTCGTGGGTTGAGTTGGGCTAGATCACAGATTTGTCCCACTCGGCCTTGTTTTTGCCTAGGCTCATGAGGAGCCATTTTGCACGGGGTTGGGCCCATTGGTTGAGGCCCAACCCCAACTGAGTGAAGGCCCAACTAGGGCTAGTCTAACCTAACCTAGCCCATTCGGGCGGGTTGATTAGCCCGCCCCTAAATGGGTCCGACCCGCCCCAACCCAGGTCAGATCGGTCTTGACCCAGACCAGCCAAAAAAATATTTATTTTTTTACGAAAAAAATAATTTAAAAATTAAAAAATTTTAAAAATCTAAAAAATGCAAGGTTTGGCTGGGAATTGTCATGTCTTGCATTCTTAGTGTAATTAGGCCTTTATTTGCTTTCATTTCGATTATGTCGCAGGTTTAATTTACATATTTAATTATGTTTGTGATTGTTTAGCTACATGTGCTAATTTCATTGCAATTAGGAGTTTGATTACTAATAGTCACTTTAATGATTATGTACCCGCATGATCACCTTATATGTTAGTGAATAAGTATAAAATCAACTCAAACTGCCTAATAAGAATATTTCTTTTAAAATGAACAAGATAAGGTACCGAAATGGTACTAATCGATCAATTAGTGTAATCAAATCCTCGATCCTAGATTCTCTAGTTGCGTAGGAAGTGAGGTATACTCCCATACCTCACTTAGCCAACCCCAATAAGCTAGTGGCGACTCCTTTTTGCAAAATTCTTAAAAATACCTCAATGTCACATGAGATATAGGCTTGGGCGAGCCCGGGCCTAATCATGAGCCTTAAGTCTATCATTTAAGCAATACCCATAAACCTATTCTCCTCCCCTAAGGGGTAAGTTGCGACAAGTCTCATCTAATGAGGTTCAGATAGAGAACATGCCTTTTGCAATGACATGGGAGCATGGCGATTCTAATTCTCCACATAGCCTTACCTTCACTCAGGAGTAAATGCAATATCTCTTACCTCTAATCCCACCAAGTAATGATATTACCCAAAGTCCTTTAGCTTATGTGACCGGTATTTTTTTCCCTATTTTTTTTGTCGAAACAAAGAATCCTTGGGTAACAAACTTTGGCTGTAATAATCATATGACCGTGGGTGAGGCCGAGCTTCGCCGATGGCCAAGGATTTGAATTCCTTAGAAAAGTGTCATCTTCATAATAGTCTGAAATTGCTTTGTCAATCGGTGATACTCCAAACCATGAAATTGCATTGTCACAGCAATCAACAAACCGTGTTGGATACACTAGAATGCCCATCTACATGTTCATCCAAGTTTCTTTTTTTAGACCAAACCATGAAAGTTGCCTACAAACTATGTTGATCACGAGATTCATTCCTTAGCATATACACTAAACACTATACATTCATAAGGGGAGATCGCTAAGAGGGAGCTCAAGTTTGAGCTCATCAATTTTTCCAGTTGGACCCATCCTTATTTAAAAACTTAAGTCAATGAGTGATAAACCAATTATGATATATTATCTACTCCACACTACATTAATTATTTTATATGGGACGATTCTAACACAATTTATACGTACATTTCAATGATTTGGATGACAAAAAGTTACATGATTAATGAAAATTGTTTTCCATTGACTAGAAACAACAAGTTTAGATTAGGAAAAATGACTTCCTCTTCTAGCTGAAAGGATATTATTTTCCTAGCCTCTTGTTGCGCATACAAGTGAGTAGAACATGTCCTTTATGTCTATTTCCTAATCTCAACGTGTATATATTTTTTTCTTCGAGAAGTCTCTTCTGTTTTATCTTCCCCATAAATCTTGCCTATCATATTCTGAATTTACTTAAAAATACGATCATATATGATATTTCGCAAATATGGTTTTATAATTTCTTTTTGAATTTCTTTAGAATGCTTGTTATTGTGATGGATTATATAATAAACAAATAAAACTTTGTTTTCAATTTGTTAGTCATTAGATATCATTTTCAAATATACAAGTTGCCTTTAAAGGTTTCACTTATTACCAAATGCCATCAACTAATATTTTTCAACTTGTTTTTAGCATAAACAAATATGAAAAAATGGTTTACAATCTTTGAAATTGAATTTCTTAAAAGCATTTTCCAGCAACAGTAATTTTTTTTTCTTGAAATAAACAAACCCTTCTAGATTGCAATTTACATTATTATTATTATTATTATTATTATTATTATTATTATTATTATTATTATTATTATTATTATTATTATTATTATTATTATTATTATTATTATTATTATTATTATTATTTTGTTACTTGAATGATCGGTGATAGTAGTATTGATGATTATCGCATCCTCCCTTTTGACGCCTCTTTATAGGCGGGCGCGGATGGAGGATGATGGTTCAACAAAGTATTAGGTTTAGGCTAGACTCTCCAAGCCCATCAATTCACTATTTATTGTTCGAATTTTTAACCTATAAGTCGATTTCATTTAAGAGTCGCCACTAATCGATTTGAGGTGGGTTGATTAAAAACTCAAGTAAAATATTATGAGAAATATTTTACTCCCGCTCAACTAACGAATTCAATACCTAATTTTTGTTTAAGTCCAAGGTTTTATATTTTTTGGATTTTTCAAGCATTAAAAGATTTAAAAAAAAATTAAGCCTTTCCTTAATTTCAGAAATTTTTAAAGGATTTTTTATTCATTTTTAAGAGAAAAGTGCTCAAAATCAATTTTAGGCCTTTGCCTCAAGAAGAGATTTTTTTGGATATTTTTGATTTTTTATGAAAAATATTTAAAATTATAATATAATAATATAATAAGCTAGCCTAGGTCTTGCACACCTCCCTCCTTTTTTAAATATATATATATATATTTCTCCCTCTCTCCCTCTCTTTCTGTCATTTTCTTTATTTTGTCCTTTCTCAATCCCTCTTTCCATCTCTCTCTTCTATCCCTTATTTCTCTCAGCACGCCCACAAACTAGAGGGGGCTAGGCCTCACTTATGACTTCCTTTTCTGTTATTCTTTTTTTCTTGCTCCTTACTCAACTCGACAACATCGACCAATATACTTGCCCAAAGCAAGTCGGGCTATTATCGTGACCTCTTTTTTGGGCACCTAATTAGGGAAGGACGCCGACAGAGGCTAATGGTTTGGCTAGGTCTATTAGGCTTAGCCCAGACTCTCTCAAGTCTACCAATTCACAACTTAATGGCTTGATTTTCTACCTATAGGTTAATTTAAAAAAATGAGTCGCCATTAATCAATTTGGGGTGGGTCCATTAGACACCCAAGTGAAATATCGGGAGGAATAATCATTCATATGTAACCAGAGAAACTAGGTGCAGGGACTTGATTACACTAGTTAATCACTAATACCCTTCCGGTATCTAATCTTATTTAAACCCTAAGGCTTTTTGCATTTTTGAGGGGGTTTTCCATGCATTTGTGAAGGAAAAACATTTTTTTAATCTTTTTCTATTTTTTAAACATAAAAAGCATTTTTTTTTTATCTTTTTTCAAATATAAACCATTTTTTGATTTTTTTCTGAATTTTTTGGACTTTTTAGAAAAACATGAGATGATTTGATTTTTTTTTTTATTTTTTTGAGAAATAAATTATTTTGTTTTTTTATTACTAAAATAATATTATATTATAAAGGACCCAAAGTCGGATCCTCGGGTTGGGTCCAACCCGAGACCTGGAGAAGGTTGCAACGCGAGCTCGGCCCGGGATTTTCTCCTTTGTTTTTTGCCTTAAACATAAAAGCCCAAAACGATTTGGCTCGTTTTCAATTAAAAAAAAAAATCCAGCCCAAAGACTACCTGACCCACGTGCACAAACCAAACCCAGATAGAACCCTACCCGATCGACGACCCAGGTCCGACTCGACTTCATAGCTACGACCCTATTCCTAGAAAAACCCTATTTGATTGACGACCCACGCCCGATTCGATTTCAACCCGTCTTCTCCTTTGAAATGAAATGGGCTTTTTATTGACGCGCCTATGGCATTTTTCTTTGAGTTGGCCACTCACGAGATAACTAGTTTATCAGGTGAAGCCGTTAAGGAATTTAAACGCAAAAGACTTAAGAATTCAACCAGAAATAGACTGCTCGACCATGCTAATCCGTAAGGGTCAATACCACATCGAGGGCAACTTTGATTAAAGTGTGGGTGATTTTACCTAATTGCAAAATTCTCGTCGAACGGCACTAAACCGATTTTTCTGCCATTTCTATATCTTGTGCCCGTATTTGAAACCTCGAGATTTTCACGACAACCGAGAGTTGCCTATGAGTAACAGATGTACAACATGGCTCGAAAATAATTGATCACAGGTCAAATGCGCTAAAAATTCCTAAAAACTACACGGTAAGTTAGGTCACACTAAAATCGTGTCCGATTGAAATTAACCGCGAAATTGAACCCGATTTTAGAAATTGAAAATTCTGTCATGTCACGTGTGACATCTTGATTTTCCAATTTTATTTTCAATAAATTGAGACGGGCATTTCGTTGGCACGCATATAGTTCTTTTCCTTGAGTCGGCCACTCATGTGAAAACTAGTCTATCAGGTAAAGCCGTTAAGAAATTCTAATGCATTAGACTTGAGAATTTGACTAGGAAGCGATCTTTCGACCGAGCTAATCTGTAAGGGTCATTACGGCACAATTAAAAATCGATTAGAGATCGGAGATAGGTCGACTCGACAGAAGCATGTGATCAGGTGTGAGTGATTCCACCAGATCGCACAATTCTTGTCGATCGGCACTGGACCAACTTTTCTATCGATTTGGTACCCTGTGTTCGTATTTGAAATCTTGAGATTACCCCAACAACCGAAAGTCGCAGATGTTTCAAAGATGTACATTGTGGTTTGAGATGATCAGCCACAAGTCAAATGCATGAAAATTTCTAAAGGCTATCTAGTAGGTTGGGCCGCGCTAGTATTGTGCCAAAGTGAAATTAACCGTGAAATTGAGATCGAATTCCGAAATTAGAAGTCTGGGTGTGTCAAAAATCATTTTAGGAATATTGACTAATCTTCGGAAGATTTTTCATACAAGCCGAGTTTTTCAACAAATTAATCAGAGAACGACTAATTTGGCTCGAGAAATTAGTAGGCCCGCTTTTGGTCGTACTTTTGGGACTTAAGTTGGTTTTATGGACAAGTGAAGATGTGAATTGAAGTGTGATGACATCGGATTAATTTTATGGACTTCAATTTGATTCAATTGAAAGAGAATCAAGTGGAATTGAAGATTTGGTTGTACAAGATTTTATGCCCCGGCGGAAAATAAAATTGAACCCATTGAAATAAGGTTGTGGGAGTTTTGAGTGAGTGGAAGATGACATGGGATGATGTCATGGTGGGCCATTTAGTTGGATTAAAGAAAGAGGAAAAAGAAAAAAAGAAATGGCCCCCGCCTTCTCTCTACTCCCTCTCTTCTTCCTCTCTCCCGTGCGACCACTCTCCATCTCCATCTTCTTCTCTAGCTTCGAAACCCAGCAACCAGAAGCTAGCAGCCGTCGCAGCTGCAACCGAAGTCGCCACCGCCTCCACCCGTCGCCATTCGCCGTTTGCCATCGTAGCCGCGCCTCGCCGCTCGGACCTCCGTCTTCCCCCTTCCTCTCCCGTCGCGGCCTCTCTCCTCCATCTCTGGTTCTTGCTCGAAGACCCATTAGATCTGAGCACGTCGAGGCTAGCTGCAGCCCAGCCGGACCGCCGTCCGCCGCCCCGCACAGCTACTGCTCCTCGCTCACCCGGACTTAGCCGACGCCCAGCCGTCCCCGTCTGTCTCGATCCGTGAGTTCCAGGAGCTGCCAGAGCTCGTCCCCACCGCCGTGAGCCGCCGTTGACCTCCCCTCGGCCCGTCCAAGCCTCGCCGGTCCTTCTCCGCCATTCCTCCGCCCGGACCAGCACTAGAGCAGCCCGCCGTCGGCCTCAACCAGCAACGAGCAGGGGGTTAGAAAATGGGTATAGCAGCTCGGTTTTGGCCCATTTCGGCCGTCTTCCCGAGCCCGGATGCTCGGCCCGCCTTGAGGAAAGTCAATTCTCACGTCGTTCTTGTCGTTTTGGTTCGCTCGGCTCTCTAATCGAGTGAGTTTAGCTCACTAAACCTTGATTAGACAGTTAATGATGCCCTAAGTCTGCTTAGTCTAAGTTAAGTAAGTTTAGGTGGTTAGATTAGTTTATTTAGTTGAGGATTAGATTATGATGTTTAATTAAGTTAAAGTGTGTTTAGTTTAAAGTTAAGTATGTTTATTTTAATATAAAGCATTGATGTGACATAGTAGGCTTTTATTTTTGAATTATTTAATGATTTCGAATTCTAGAATTTATAATATTATATTATATTTCGAAATTATTAAAATATTATTATAAAAAAAACGGAAAAATTATTTTTGACCCCGGTTGCTCAGAATTTCGTGCTGATCGCTACTGTGTAGTCGGATTTTGAAATTGATGATTTGATATTATAAATTGAGCGTTGATTGTGAAAGATATGGATATTATTACTTAATTAATTTTCGGAATAAATTTAATTATTTAATAAATTCTGAAAATTATTTTGGAACCTTATTTTCTCAGAATTTCGTGCCGATCGCTCTTTGTGCATTTAGAATTTGAATTTGATGATTGGTTGTGGCAAATTGAGTGTGATTGCGATATATATGGATTATTTATAAAATCCTAAGTGTGGAAATTTATGGGAGATTAGCCGTGATTAACCACCTATCAGAGGTCGTGCCCAGTGGGGCTGTGAGTTGCCACTTGATAAATGTTGCACCTAGTAGGGCCGTGAATTGCCACCTGATAAAGGTCACGGCCAGTGGGGCCGTGAATTACCACCTACTAGAGGTCGTGCCCATCGGTAGGGATCTACCACCTTTTAAAGGTCGTCTTTGAGTGGGGCCGTGATGCCACTAATTCTAATTGTGCTGAGTGGGACCGTGATTGCCACTGGTCGTTAAACCTTCCTATAGGGTCATGATTGGAAGCAGTGATTGATTTGCTAGAATGACATGTAATCGGCCGAGTCGATTGATCGCTGAGATGATCTAAGTGATTGAATTGTCCTGATAATGTGATTGTGCCACAGTTGTTTGGTTATCAGAATTGTGAGTGGTCGAATTATATAAATTGTGCTAACCTACAAATGAAGACTAATTCGAGGTAAGTCTTCTTGATGTTGTGGCTAGGTCACTTTGGGGCGTATTTTCTTTCTAATAGGGGTTTAGGGGGTTGAACTTGGTAAGACATTGTCTCATCTCGGTTTGGGGATTATAATTTTAGGTCCCTGGTGGACGAAGCGGCTAGATAGCTTTGGTTGACCTTGAGGAGTTGCAGAGGTGAAGTCATGAGGATTGGAAAATGTGTCCGACTTGTAGATCGTAGGACAATTCCTTTTTAAGAGCTGGTCTTTTGTAGACTGTTGGCCGTAGACTTCTGTTTGTAATTCTGTTGAATTATGAAAGTGTTATGTTGTGATTTTGTTTCCTGCTTTTCTATCCCGTATTTTATTGTTAGGGGTTTTATAATATGCTTCCGCATGTGCATTAAAGATTAAAAGGATTGGGTCGGCAACTTAACCTAGGAACGTCGCATTTGAATAACCATGGTGGGATGTTGGCGCGCTCGAGGTTCGGGGCGTGACATCCCCGCTTAAGTGGTGTCAGAGCATGGTTTGTGTATGGAGTAATAAGGTGCGATGAGTCATGGGATAGTTAGTAGGAAAGGCTTTTAATATGCTGATGCATGTGGTTAATAGCTGTTTGGTAGTGTGTTTGTGCGGTCACTCAAATTTCAACGTGATGTTGGAATCGGAAGATAGGTGTCTATAAAGAGCCTGTAGGATGAGTGACCAGGAGTGGAGAACTCCTTGGAGGAGGTCGATAGGACCTGTACCTCGGGGTAGGACGTTGACAAGAGTTGGTACCCGAGGTAGAGCGTAGGCTTAGACCAGCGAGAGTGTGAGAGTACCGCCGTAAGTTGGTACTAAGAGTGTAGCAGCACCGAGCGATCCTAGGTTTGTTGGGATCATTCAGGCGCTAGGGTTCCTTGGAAGCTTGTTGGGTCAGTAAGCTCAGGACCGAGCCGTTGCTGTTGCCGTTGTTTCTACCGCTGCCAGTGTTGTGACCGTTGTTGTTATTGCGCCTATTGAGGCCTAATCTAGAGTTTTGATCGAGGATCAAGCCGATGTATCTGAGTCAAGGTTCAGTTTAGACAGAGATGGAAATCGATTGGGGAGAAAGGCCGGGGTCAGAAGAAGGGTGTCATGTTTCACCCAATCGGAAGAGTAGAATGAGAAAGCCAGTGTTCAACTCGATCGATGTATGTCATGTCTGTAAGAAAAGATATGGATCTATTCTGTGCTGTAAGAGGGAAAGGACTTGCTACAAGATCGCCAGTACAGTCTTTTGATCAAAGATTGTCCGTATAGACAGATGGAATCACAGCTGTTCTTAGCCCATTGTCAAAGTAAAAAGGGGAGCATGATATGAATGTGGCCAGCACGACCATCGGGTTAGGAACTATCCGTGTAAGTTCAGGAGAGTGTAAGCATTGTTACTGTAGATAGGACGCCACTAGGATGGCTAAAAGAGCATGAATGGGTCGACCAAGCATCGACCAAGGGAAAAATGTTTTTGAGATGTTTCTATTAGAGTAGTGCAGCAGAATTTTCATTGAAGGTTGTAGGATCTTCCTTGTGGTAACAAAGTGATAGAAAGATGAATCTCTGATTATAGTTGTACTCGAAGGGTTTGCTTAAGTATGACTTGGAAGTCATTTATAAGAAGGTTTGGCTCAATGAGCTTTTTGTTATTTTGAATCGTGGTAGTAATATAATTCAGTTTGTTCAGTTAGCGTACGAAAGTTTTGGAATTACTAAAAGTTGAAGATGAACTTCAATCCTTGTTATTTGTCACTGAAGATGACCTGGTTCCGGTTGTTGGTTATCGAATTTACTTGGCAACTGTGATGGATGCGTCAGTTAAGGAGCTGAATATGTAGAACATAACCGTGGTACATAAGTTTTCTGAGGTATTTTTGGAGAATTGCCAGGTTTGTTGTCAGAAGGAGAAATAGAGTTCATGATTAAATTAGCACTCGGAACAAAGCCAGTCCTTAAGGCTCCTTACCGGATGGTGTTACCCGAGTTAAAAGAACTGAAGGTGCAGATGCAGGAAGTGTTGAATAGGGGATTTATACATTCCAATGTATCGCCTTAGGGAGCACCTATTCTATTCGTGAAGAAGAAAGTTGGTTCGTTGTGTTTGTACATTGATGTTCCTTAAAGTCGACTGGAGGTCAGGGTATCATTAGTTGAGGATTAGGAAGAAAGACATACCGAAGTTAGCATCTCGCACTCGATATGGCAGTTATGAGTTCATTGTAATGCCGAGTGGTTTGATGGACACCTTAGCTGTTTGTTTGGGTCTAATGAGCAGAATGTTTAAGGGTACCTGAACCAGTTGTGATCGTGTTCGTTGAAGTTATCCTGGTGTGTTCAAAGAGTGCTGAGGAGCACGAGAGACATTTGGGGATAGTACTTCAGACCTTGAGTACTTTTGGATTTTACAATAAGCTTAGCAGATGTGAGTTTTGGATGACTCGTGTTGCGTTCCTAGGTCACGTGATTTCAGGCGAAGAAATCTTCGTAGACCCCGTCCGAGATTAAAGTAGTGAACAGTTGGCCGAGATTGACTATAATGACAGAGATCAGAAGTTTCTAGGGATTAACAGGATATTTCAGACAGTTCTTAGAAGGGTTTTCAGCGTTAGCATTACTGTTGGCAAGACTATTGAGAAAGGAAGAGAAGTTCGTATGGACAAGTAAGTACAAGTGTAGTTTTCAAGAGCTTAAGCAAGAGCTAACTACCGCACTTGTGCTGACTATTCCATCTGGTCCAGGAGGGTTGAGATCTATAGTGATGCGTCGTTTAAAGGATTGGGTTATGTGTTGATACAGCATGATAGAGTTGTTGCATATGCGTCTCGTCAGTTAAGACCTCAGGAGTGGAATATTAGACAGCATCGCTGGATGGCACTCATTAAGGATTATGACTATGATATTTTGTATCACTCTGGAAAGGTGAGCAAAGTCGCAGATGCACTGAGTCGAGAGTCCTTAGTTGCATAGTTGGTACTCCGGGATTGGATCTTATTTAAGAAAGTTCGGAATCCGATTTTCAAATCTAAGGTAAGCCACTTTTGAATCTCATGACCACCCTCAGAATTGAGCCGAGAGTACAGATCAGAATCAAAACGCTTCGGTTGATAGATTCAAAAATTCAGAAGACTCTATAAGAGAATGCAGATGAGAGAGAGGTTGATTTTCAGATCTCTGAAGACAGAATGCTAAGGTTCTGAGGACGATTGTGTGTAATTGACGATGCAAAGATTAAAGAAGAGATCTTATGGGAAGTTCATCATAGCAATTTCAGAGTCGTGCAGACAGTGCGAAGATGAGTCAGAATCTACATCATCGGGATTGGTAGATCGGTATGAAGATATATATCACCGAACAAGTTGTAAGTGTTGGATGTATTAGTAAGTGAGAATTTGGTAATGTAAGCAAGGAAAGCTTTTTCAGAGTCATGTGTGGGAATGGAAGTATAGCATGATGGAATGTTATGACAGGCTTATTAAGGAGTCGGGAAGAGTATTGATTCCTCATGGGGTTGTGGTCGACAGATGAACAAAGTCAACTCACCTTAATGCAGCACGAAAAGATCTCGATTAGAATAGGTATACCGAAGTGTGTGTATATCATATAAATCATCTGCATGAAGTGCCGGGGATGAATTGTATTTCAAATCTAGAGCTTTCAGATGGTTCTTTCTTAAGCAGTGCATAGCAGAGAGTGCGGAATTTTGATTGTTGAGATGAAGTTAGGGAAAGAAAGATCACAGGCTAGGGTAAGTACAGTAGTCAGTGATTGCAGTTGCCGAGATCAGTGTCGGAGTTATATCAGATCTTGACCAGAGGTTCCCAGTTTTAGCAGATCAGTCAAATAGTTTCTTTTTAATCAGTGCAGAGCAGAGTGTTCAGGACTTCAGTCGGTTGAGATGAGATCAGAGATTAGAAAATCGCAAGTCCAAAGTTGGTTCAGAAATCAATGATTCAGTCGCAATTATTAAAGACAGTTTAGAGACTGCTCAGAATCGCTAGTTTAGCTTCGCAGATTTTGTGTTGAAGACCTTTGGAATTTTAAATGGGCAAGTGTTTAGCATTTTGGATCCGAAGAGGTTTGGGCAAGATAGCAGTGATCTAGCAGTACTGATATAGAAAGAGCAACCTGAGGAAGAGAAGACTAGATGAGACGACTGTACCCCCATCTTTTTGTTTAAGAATTAGTAAAGGTTTAAATTTCGAGGATGAAATTTTTATAAGAGGGGAAGAGTTGTGACATCCTGATTTTCCAATTTTATTTTCAATAAATTGAGACGGGCATTTCGTTGGCACGCATATAGTTCTTTTCCTTCAGTCGGCCACTCATGTGAAAACTAGTCTATCAGGTGAAGCCGTTAAGAAATTCTAATGCATCAGATTTGAGAATTTGATCAGGAAGCGATCTTTCGACCGAGCTAATCTGTAAGGGTCATTACGGCACAATTAAAAATCGATTAGAGATCGGAGATAGGTCGACTCGATAGAAGCATGTGATCAGGTGTGGGTGATTCCACCAGATCGCACAATTCTTGTTGATTGGCACTGGACCGACTTTTCTATAGATTGGGTACCCTGTGTTCGTATTTGAAACCTTGAAATTACCCCGACAACCGAAAGTCGCCATTGTTTCAAAGATGTACATTGTGGCTTGAGATGATCAGCCATAAGTTAAATGCATGAAAATTTCTAAAGGCTACCCGGTAGGTTGGGTTGCGCTAGTATCGTGCCAAAGTGAAATTAACCGTGAAATTGAGATCAAATTCAGAAATTGAAGTCTAGGTGTGTCAAATCATTTTAGGAATATTGACTAATCTTCGGAAGATTTTTCATGCAAGCCGAGTTTTTCAACAAATTAATCAGAGAATGGCTAATTTGGCTCGAGAAATTAGTAGGCCCACTTTTGGTCGTACTTTTGGGACTTAAGTTGGTTTTATGGACAAGTGAAGATGTGAATTGAAGTGTGATGACATCGGATTAATTTTATGGACTTCAATTTGATTCAATTGAAAGAGAATCAAGTGGAATTGAAGATTTGGTTGTACAAGATTTTATGCCCCGACGGAAAATAAAATTGAACCCATTGGAATAAGGTTGTGAGAGTTTTGAGTGAGCGGAAGATGACATGGGATGATGTCATGGTGGGCCATTTAATTGGATTAAAGAAAGAGGAAAAAGAAAAAAAGAAATGGACCCTCCATCTCTCTCCTCCCTCTCTTCTTCCTCTCTCCCGTGCGACCACTCTCCATCTCCATCTTCTTCTCCAGCTTTGAAACCCAGCAATTGGAAGCCAGCAGCCGTTGCAGCTGCAGTCGGAGCCGCCGCCGCCTCCGCTCGTCGCCATTGGCCGTTTGCCGTCGCAGCCGCGCCTCACTGCTCGGACCTCCATCTTCCCCCTTCCTCTCCCGTCGCGGCCTCTCTCCTCCATCTCTGGTTCTTGCTTGAAGACCCATTAGATCTGAGCACGCCGAGGCTAGCTGCAGCCTAGCCGGACCGTTGTCCGCCGCTCGCGCGTCGTCCGCCGCCCCGCACAGCTGCTTCTCCTCGCTCACCTGCACTTAGCCGACGCCCAGCCGTCCCTGTCTGTCTCAATCCGTGAGTTCCAAGAGTTGCCAGAGCTCGTCCCGCCGCCGTGAGTCGCCATTGACCTCCCCATTGGCCCGTCTAAGCCCTGCCGGTCCTTCTCCGCCGTTCCTTTGCCCGGACCAGCACCGGAGCAACCCTCCGTCGGCCTCAACCAGCAGCAAGTAGGGGGTTAGAAAATGGGTATAGCAGCTCGGTTTTGGCCTGTTTCGGCCGCCTTCCCGAGTCCGGATGCTCGGCTCGCCTTGAGGAAAGTCGATCCTCGCGTCGTCCTCGTTGTTTTGGTTCGCTCGGCTCGCTAATCGGGTGAGTTTAGCTCACTAAATCTTAATTAGACGGTTAATGATACCCTAAGTGTGCTTAGTCTAAGTTAAGTAAGTTTAGGTGGTTATATTAGTTTATTTAGTTGAGGATAAGATTATGATGTTTAATTAAGTTAAAGTGTGTTTAGTTTAAAGTTAAGTATGTTTATTTTAATATAAAGCCTTGATGTGACATAATATGGTTTTATTTTTGAATTATTTAATGATTTCGAATTATGGAATTTATAATATTATATTATATTCCGAAATTATTAAAATATTATTATTAAAAAAAGAAAACGAAAAAAATTATTTTTGACTTCGGTTGCTCGAATTTCGTGCCGATCATTCTTTGTGTAGTCAGATTTTGAAATTGATGATTGGATATTATAAATTGAGCGTGGATTGTGAAAGATATGGATATTATTATTTAATTAATTTTCGGAATAAATTTAATTATTTAATAAATTCTGAAAATTATTTTGGAATCTTATTTTCTCAGAATTTCGTGCCGATCGCTGCTGTGCATTTAGAATTTGAATTTGATGATTGGTTGTGGCAAATTGAGTGTGATTGCGATAAATATGGATTATTTATGAAATCCTAAGTGTGGAAATTTATGGGAGATTGGCCGTGATTAACCACCTATTAGAGGTCGTGCCCAGTGGGGCCATGAGTTGCCACCTGATAAAGGTCACACCTAGTGGGGCTGTAAATTGCCACCTGATAAAGGTCGCGCCCAATGGGGCTGTGAATTACCTTCTACTAGAGGTCGTGCCTATCGGGCCGGGATCTACCACCTTTTAAAGGTCGTGTCGAGTGGGGCCGTGATGCCACTGATTCTAATTGTGCTGAGTGGGACCGTGATTGCCACTGGTCGTTAAACCTTCCTATAGGATCGTGATTGGAAGCGGTGATTGATTTGCTAGAATGACATGTAATCGGCCGAGTCGATTAATCGTTGAGACGATCTAAGTGATTGAATTGTCCTGATAATGTGATTGTGCCACAGTTATTTGGTTATCAGAATTGCGAGTAGTTGAATTATATAAACTGTGCTAACCTGGAGATGAAGACTAATGCGAGGTAAATCTTCTTGAAGTTGTGGCTAGGTCACTCTAGGGCGTATTTTTTTTCTAATAGGGGTTTAGGGGGTTGAACTTGCTGAGACATTGTCTTATCCCGGTTTGGGGCTTACAATTTCAGGTCCCTGGTGGACGGAGCGGTTAGATAGCTTTGGTTGACCTTGAGGAGTTACAGAGGTGAAGTCATGAGGATTGGAGAATGTGTCCGACTTGTAGATCGTAGGACAATTCCTTTTTAAGAGCCGGTCTTTTGTATACTGTTGGCCGTAGACCTCTGTTTGTAATTTTGTTGAATTATGAAAGTGTTATGTTGTGATTTTGTTTCCTGCTTTTCTATCCCGTATTTTATTGTCAAGGGTTTTATAATATGCTTCCGCATGTGCATTAAAGATTTAAAGGATTTGGTCGGCGACTTAACCTTGGAACGTCGCATTTGAATGACCATGGTGGGATGTTGGTGTGCTCGAGGTTCGGGGCGTGACATCACAATTTATTTTGGGAACGTCGACTCATCCTCCAAATATTTTTCTGTGAACCTGAGTTTTTGACGAAAAGTCAAAGTTTGGCTATTTTGGACCGGGAAAATTATAGGGCCATTTTTGTGTGAATTTTTGGCATTCAAATTAGACTAATTGGTAAGGAAAAATGTGAAATTGAGTATGGCCACTTACCTTGACATTTTGGCACTTCAATTGGATTAATTTGAAGTGGAATTGGATGGAATTGGAGGGGAAATGTCCAAAATTCGTAGCCAATGGGGGGAGCAACATTTGGGACACCTTAGGAGGCTTGTTTGGGAAGCTTGAGGGAGGAAAATAGCTGAGGATAACAGCCATGGACTTTGGGGGCAAGCATTGAGTGTTTTGGATATTTTTCCAAGACTTTTGAGGCATTCGGTGGTCCTCCTGCAGTTGAGCTCTCTTCTTCCTCTTCCTTGCAACCCTTTTCCCCATTGTTGTTGTAGTTGAGAGCTCAAGAAAATCAAAGAACTAGCTAGCCAAACTAGCAGCCTTTGACCACCCACCCAAAGCCGCTTGAGCGTCGTCACAGCCACCACCGCCAGCGTGTCCCTTGCACCCGTTGTCCCATTTGCAAGCCCGCGAGTCTGTCGCCACACGTCCAGGTCCAACCCGCGGCCAGATCGCTTGTCGTAGCTGCAACCTACATCGCCGTTCACCTAAGCCACTACTGTTGCTCCTGCCTTGTTCTGCCACTACCATCCGCCGCCTGTGTTGTCGTTTCCAGCCAAGCCGATTCCCTTGGGCCCCTTTGGTGCTTGGACAAAATCGAAGGGTAGCAGTGGCTGTGGAGCTTCGTGGCCCGTTTTAGGCCTCTTCCAGTCCCTATTTGGTGTCACCGCAGGCTTGTGTTCCGCTCGCCTCCGTGTTGCCGTTGCCATGAACTGACCGGCTCGCTAATCTAGTGAGTTTACTCACTAAACCTTGCTTAGGAGGTTAATGATGCTTAAGGGGTGTTTAGATTAAGTTAAGATTGGATTAGTGTAATTAGTAGTGTGTTTAGTCAAATTAGATTAGTTAAATTAGTTAATTAGGTGGTTAGTGATTATAGTTAGTTTAATATGTGGTATTGTAGTTAGGATGGTTAGGGTAATTTAATTAGTCCAATAGGTGGTTAGATTAGCATTATTAGGCCTAAGTATGTATTTATTGATTTAATTTGCATTTATTTAATTATTTTTGCTTTTTATTTAATTATTTAATATTTTCCGGAAATTATACCGGGATAGCCCGTAGCCAGAATTCCATGTTGATTGCAGTGGTGTGCTTAGTTTATGCAATTGATTGTTAGATTATGCAATTGAATGATGATTGTGATTTTTGAGTATTTATTTCAGAATTATGAAATTTTGGTATTTAATTAGAAAATACTGGGTGTTGGGTTTTGACACCGAAATTTTTTTTAAATTCTATATCAAATAGTGAGATTTAAAAATGAAGGATATTAATTTTTCTAGTTCGATCTGACCGTGTATCCACACACGATTATTTTCACCGAGTATTTTTAATACGAAGAAAATAGGCCAATCACATTATCTTAATTGAGGCATGTGAGTGCAAAGCATAATGTCCTTGGCCGGAATTGAATGATTGTGTGATAGTTGTGAGAACCCATCCTTGATGTGCGTCGGGTGGACGATGCCCTATCAATGGATGCCGAATCACGGTAAAGGTCGGACCAAAGCTCCTTCGGGAATGCTGTCCCCGATGTGTGTCGGGTGGACGTTGCCGTGCTCAAGGGATGAGACAAAGCCTGACTACGCCAGAAGATCGATGTGCGTCGGGTAGAACTGCTTGTGCGGGTAGTAATCAATTGGAACGCGTTAATGATTGAGTTAAACACGTATGATTATGGGATAAAATTGTGTGGCACGGTATGGGACGTGTCATAACGATTTGGCCTTATAATCGGGATCTCTGTGTTTATCGAGATTGAGTGAGATGTTCAAATTGATGTGTGCATCTATTATATACATTTTGTATATGAATTGTACTGATGTGCAGGGAGGAACTAAGGCGAGGTGAGTCTCGGTGGTTGTGTGGTTAAGTCACCCCTAGGTGTATTTCCTTCATAATCGGGTTTAGGGCATAGACTTGCTAAGACGTTGTCTCACCCCGTCGTGGGTTTAATTTTTCAGGTCTGTAGATGGAAGCACATCACATGCGGTACGAGGTTCCATAGACAATGGAGTTCGAGTTTACCTACTTCTCCATTCTCGAGACTACCCTGAGTCGGGAGTTGGTTGAGACCACGATTTAGGTCAATGAGGTCCTACCTGAGTTAGTACCTTATAGATTCATAGCGTGGCACATCAGCTTCCCTCAAGGGGGTCAGGAGGGCCTCCTTTTGGGTTAACGGACCTCCTGTTAGAACCGGGGTATGAGAAGCAGCGCACCTAATGGATCTCAACACCCCTGATGGTGTCGTGGTGGACTCGGAGCCCCCGGAGCTTACGGATGAGGAGTCTAGTGCCTAGATGGCTTAGCAGCTCTTCTTTTTTTAGTAGGCCCTGCTGATGGACTAACCTTGTATATAAACTTAGTTTGTTTATAAAAGCGTTTTGTGAAAATTGTTGTCCTGCTTTTCTATTACATATTTGTGTTGTCTGTGGATTTGTTTATCTGCTTCTGCATGTGCAATAAAACGAATGGGTCGGCGACGCGTCCTAAGATGTCGCAATTTTATCGACCACCGAGGGATGTGCGCGAGCTTGAAGTTCGGGGCGTGACACCTCTACAGATCTGACCTTCGGAACCTCTCTTTTCCTCAAATCTCGAACCGGGACAGCCTCCTTCTCTGGCCTGCTCGCTCAGACCCGACCCTCTCCCTCTTTAGGGTTCGCTCACCGTCGGTCTCCCCCAATGTCTCTCGGGAGGAGGTCGTGTGAGCTTGCGACCCTTCTCCTCTCTTGCTTGCTCTTTGATCTCCCCCTAAAGTCTCTCCGGGGAAGGTCTGCGAGTTCGCTTGTGCCCGTCGACGAAGTTTGCATCCTCTTATTTATAAGTGAAGGGGGTCCGGTCAATGGAGAGCCTCAGTCGCCGGCCTTTGGCTTGCCGGTCGAACCTTCTTAACTAAATCGGCGTCCCATCCTTGCTTCTCCACCGAAGTACGCTCGACATTGAAGGCGAGCATTAATAGCGCCTGAGAAACGTCTCCTCTGGTTGATGTCGGCTTACACTCTCTCAGCTGTGCATGAATTGCAAGGGCGAGGAAAGAGACGAGTAGGAGGAAGAAGGCAAAGGGGGAAAGGTGCCGGGTCAAAAGGGAAGGGCTAGGCCCTAAGAGCTTGTGCGCAGGGGGGGAGAGGAAGAAAGAAAGGGGCATGGCACGAAGGCCTAGCCCTGACAGGCTGCCTCTCCTGTTTTTGTTTTTTATTATTTTTTGGTTATTATTATTATCATTTATTATCCGAAAAAAAGAAAAAAAGAAAATGAAGATTAATAGATGCCAATAAAAACTAAGCCCTAATTTAAAATATGTAGGCAAAATTTAGGTGTCAACATCTATGGCCGGCCATCCTTGTGTCGCCAACCTAGGATCCTCGGAAAAGGCGGACTCAAGCCATAACAAAGATCGAGAACCCACTAGAGGTTCCGCAACTGAAGAAACAAGAGCCACACAATCGAGGACACCGCCCAGGACTCTCACTCTTAAACTCTCAGTCTCACTTTATCAAATCTCGCTCTTGTGTTATTTTTTTCTTTGACTTCTTTGTTTTCTCTCTATTTCAACCTTTTTCCCCAAATTTCAGCTTCTCTCTTTAGAATCTCTCTCGTGCCTCCTCTCACTCCCTCAGATCTCTCAAGCTTGTTGGATGTCTCTTCGAAGAAACCCCTTAGATCTCTCTCTTTATCTTCGTCATGTCTTTCCCTAGCTCGCAAATGTCAGGCCAAGAAGGCTAGTCGACGGAGGCTTCAGCCGCTGGTCCTTGGCATGTCGACCGGCCTTGGTGTAACCAAACCGACGTCCCCTTTGTTTGATGTAAAAATCATATGCGAAAAACAAGATCAAATGTAAAATAGGCCTCCAGCCATTGTTCGAATTTGCATTCATCGAAAATTTATGAAGATTCAATGAAATATCACGATATATTTATAATGGCCTAGAAATAGAATTAAAAATGTTAAGCTCAAAAATGAAACTTTTCAACTAAACACCATGCGATTTAGCCTCAAAACAAAAAAAGAACCCAGCCTCCATAGTAGAAGTAGAAGTCAAAGTCCGCTTCGCACTCCTTCATGACACAGCTCCGCCAACAAAAATAAAAATATATCCAAATGTTAATTTTTGAGAATCAACGCAAATTGCAAAGTCCGCATCTAAATAACCAACTACTTTCGAGTTGTTAGTCCTTCTATATATAAGCATATAGCCTTTGGTACCTTGAAGGTTTCTCATTACTTTCTTTACAACTTTTCATTGGTCCATACTTGGATTGTTTTGATATCTTTCTAACATTCTCATAGCAAAAACGATGTCAGGTTTAGTGCAAACCTGAGCATACATCAAGCTTTCGACAACAGAAGCATATGGAATGTTATTTATTTGTTCCATTTCTAGATCGTTCTTTGAGTACTAGTTCAAATAAAACCCGTTACCCTTCTTAATATGTGCTATATTTGATGAATAATCTTTCATCCGAAATCTCTCTAAAACCTCATTAATATAGATTTTTTGAGATAGTCCTAAAATTCTTCAAAGTCTATCTCTATAGATCTTAATGCCAATGACATAAAATGCCTCACCCATATCTTTCATGTCAAAACTATTAGAGAGAAATTATTTCACCTCATGTAGCAACCCATTGTCATTGGTTATAAATGGAATATCATCTACATATAGTACAAGGAAACAAAATCGAATAAAGAGATGATATCATGGAACCTTAAGTACAATTGGGGGATGCTTGTTTCAACCCACATATAGATTTCTTAAGCTTACACATGAAATGCTCACTTTACTAGAGGAGAATCCTTCAAGTTGTTTCATATAAACCTCCTCATTTAGTTCCCTATTGAGGAACACCATTTTCATATCTATTTGATTTAATTCCATATCAAAATGGACAATTAATGCCAAAACAATATGAAGATAATCTTTCTTAGGTATAGAAGAAAATTTCGACACCCCAATCGATTCCTTCTTTTTGAGTAGATCCTTTCGCAATAAGTCTAGCTCTATATCTCTCAATGTTACCCAATGAATTCTTTTTAGTTTTGAAGATCTATCTATAACCAATGGCCTTCGCACCATCAGGCAACCCAACCAAATTTTAAATTTCATTAGATGTCATAGAACTCATCTATTTCTTCATGATATTGTACTATAAATTGGATTTATCACTATTTATGGTTTGTGAAAACATTTTGAGATCATTCTCAATTTTAGTATTATAGTCAGATTCTTATAAATACACAATATAACCACTAGGAATTGTTAATTTCCTCATTCTAATAATCTTCTCAATATTGCATAAACATTCTCTTGAAAAACGTGTTGATCAACTGGTTGTTCGATAGATTCTAGTAATTGTTGAAAAACTAGATCTACTATACTAATATCAACAAGTTGTGGAATATCAGTAGATTGCTCAATAACCGGTTGAACTGAAGAGGCATTATGAACAACAACCAACCTTATACTTGAGGTGAAAAGTTGAGTGTCTAAATGATTTTTCTCAAGAATAAGGTCCTTCAATTGATCGCTCCCACTAATCAAGTCATTTTCATGAAATTTAGCGTTTCTTGATTTCACAATCCCAGTGTTATAAGATGGATAGTAAAACCTATATTTCTTGGACCTTTCAGCATATCCAATGAAATGTTCACTTATAGTCCCTAGGTCAAATTTCTTTTCTTATGGATTGAAGACTCTCACTTTAGATGAGCATCCCCAAATGTGTACTTGTCGCAAACTCGTTTCCAACCTTTTAACAACTCAAAAAGTGTCTTTGGGACAACCTTGGTTGGAACTCAGTTTAATATATACACTGTCGTCTTAAGTGTTTTAGTTCACGAGGACTTAGGAAGTTTGGAGTTGTTAAGCATACTCTTCACCATGTCCAATAAAGTTCAGTTTATTCTTTCCTCTACACCATTTTAGTCCAAAAAACCAAGCATAGTATATTGGGTAACTATTCTATACTCTTGAAGAAACTTTACAAATGGACTAGGTGCTTGTCCATCTTCAGTATATCTACTGTAGAATTTTCCACCTTTATTTAATCTCATAATCTTAATTTGCTTATCACATTATTTTTCTATTGCTGCCTTAAATACCTTAAAGGTATCTAACGCTTCATGCTTATTATAAAGCAAGTAAAAATACATGTAACGTAAATAGTCATCTATAAAAGAGATGAAGTATTTCTGATCAAACAAGTCAATATCTGAACTACAAATATCTGTATGTATGATTTTTAATATTGTTGTACTTCTCTTGGCACCTTTCTTTGTGTAACGTGAATAGTCACTTATAAAAGAGATGAAGTACTTCTGATCATACGAGTTCATATCTGAACTACAAATATATATATATATATATATATATATATATATATATAATTTTTAATATTTTTTTTTTACTCCTCTTAGGACCTTTCTTTGTCTTGTGGATTTGCTTTCCTTTTATGCAGCCACACAAGTATCACAATGAGTAAAATCTAGAGTACTAAGTACTTTATCTTTTACCAATCACTCAATTATATTTATGGAGATATATCCCAATATCTGATGCTACAACATAGAGGAATCTTCATTCACAACACATCGTTTTATATTAACGTTATCATGAAAATGCATTGCATTATAATAGACATTATCTTGTAAACTAATTCGAAAAAGACCATCTGACAAAGTACCACTCTAAAACATTTTAGATTTAAATGATAAACTGAAGTTTGAATCTAAAAAGTTAAAAGATCCCAAAGGTACGAGTCTTGAAATTGAAATTAAGTTTCTAGAAAAACTAGGAACATAAAGGGTCATTTTCAAATTCAAAATAAAGCCACTATTAAGAACTAATTCACATGTCCCAATAGCTTCTACATATGAAGGCATATTGTTTCATGAATAGATACTTTACTTACTTCCCATTAGCTTCCTGTAGTTTTGAAAGCCCTATAAGGAATTCAAAATGTAGATTGTAATTGTAGATCCATAATCAATCCATCAAGTGTTGTGATTCACATAAGCCATATTAGATTCATAATAAACACAAGATATTAGATTACATTTTTTTTTTAGCCAATCCTTAAATTTGATGAAATCCTTCCTTATATACCCCTTCTTTTTACAGAAGAAACATTTAGATTCTTTCTTAATGTCAACTTGGAGATGTATTTTACATTTTCCCTTATTCTTTCCTTATGTTGCCAAATGAGTACTTTCTCCTGATCCTATAATCAGTCCTTCTTCTTGAAAACACATAGTCATGAGTTCATTAATTGATTATTTATTCTTATGTATATTGTAAGAGATCTTGAAAAGTGCAGATTGTTGTGAGAGAGTGCTCATAATATAGTACAAAAGAAATGATTCGGATATTTTAACCTCAAAGTTCTTGAGCTGGGCTGCAATGTCCCTCATCTTTATGATGTATTCATGCACACCTCTAACGCTAGTGAGTTTCATCAATGAAAATTTCATAATTAGGGTCATGGCATATGCCTTTTCTGAAGTTTCAAACTACGCGTCAATGGGCTCCAATAAAGCATTGGCATTGTTATGTTGAGCAACCAAACCACGGATACTATGATATTTTAGTCCTTATGAACATTGCACTAAGGCGATTCGACTGTTCCCATTAGTCATAAAGGGCTATCTTAGCTGTAGTACTTGAATCAGTAAGAGCAGGCGACTCGTCTTTCCTTATAGCATAGTCAATGTTTATGTACCCCAATTGAAAAAGAACTAACTCTTTCCAAGCTTTATAGTTTTCACCATTCAATATGGGAACATTGCTTTTAAATTCAGAGAAATTCATAGGTTGCAGAACTACATATCAAACAATCATGCTTATGTCACAAAAACTGAGGCAAAATATGCATAAAATCATGTTTTACTAATGTAAACATGCCACAAATATTAATCACATAATATAAAAACTGCTTGTGGGCTAAGTTTTTAATTTAAATAGATTCATAATCCCTGTGGGTAATTAATAAAAATGATATAATATTTCATCCTAATTAATCATATTGATGTAATGAAAATTCATGTAGGATAAAATTCATCATATTAATATGATTAACTACAATTAATGTCCATAAATGTGATCCGGAGGCTCTTAAGATATAATTTAACTAATTAAAGATGGTGTGGCTACTCTTTAATTAATTAAAATATATGGATCATTGGATGTTTAATTTCATGCATCAAATACACAAATATGCATGAAGGACAAAATAGTAATTTAATGCCACCAAGGGCAAAACGTAATACTTCAGCTAATGGCAAAATTGTAAATTAATTCGACAAAGGCAGAACTGTAATAATAGCCAAGGAAGAGAGGCAATACTGAAAAACTAAAGGGTCCGCGATCCTACGGGGGCGTGGCGTGCACGCTATTGATACCTAAATTTTGATTAGGTTTTTAATTAGGCCTTAATTTATGTGTTTTTCCTTTTTTCGGATAATAAATAATAGATAAAACAAAAAACAACAAAAATGAAAAGAAAACAGAAAAAAAAAAACAAATGCAGCTCGTCTGGGCTGGGCCTTCGAGCCCAGCCCCTCCTTTTTTTTTCTCGCGCAGGCCCCCCATGGCCCGGCCCATGTGACCTGGCCGAGCCCCCTTTTTTCCTTTGTCTTTTTCCTCCTGTCTTCTTCTTCCTTCCTCCTTCCGCCTCTACAAGTCACGCGCGGTGACGAAGATGCGCTCGACGACAGCCTACAACAAAGAGAGGAGCGTAGGCCGGTGGCTGAGGGGACACGGCATTGAAGGTGAGCATGCCTTCGTGGAAAGGGAAAGAAGGCTCCGTTTAGGAACCAATTTGGAAAGCCCTTTGGGGTCCAAAGCCCATTTGCCCAAATATTGGGTGTTTGGGAACACCCAATGAAACTTGCCTTGAAGAAATGCTGGCATTCCAAAGGTTAAAAATCCTAGGCTGCCTTGGGCTTTTAGCATTTTGATAATGGTCGGCATTGTTCATTATCTTCTTCGTCAGAGAGGGCGGCGAGGAGCTGTGATGGGTCGGCGACGGGCAAGAGAGGCCGCTGAGGTGATAGGATGGGTCGGCAACAGGCAAGAGAGGCCGGCGTGGTCGTGGCACCCTGGCGACCGTCGCCGACCAGTTGCGCGACCCAGATCTGGGTCACGGCGAGATGGTGGAGGTCGCGTGCCTGGGTCGCGAAGGTGGCGGAGGTCGCCTGGGTCGCGGCACGTGACCTCTACCACCTCGCCACGACCTCTGACTACCCAAGACGTTGCCGTGACCCAAATTTGGTTCGCGGAGGTCGCTTAGTTCGCGGCGTGCGACCTCCTCCACCTCGCCGTGACCGCTTGGGTTGCAGCGATCACAGAGGTCACCTGGGTCGCAGCAAGCTATCGCGGCGACCTCCAGTGACCCACGACCTTGTCGTAGAGGTGGTCGGAGGTCGCCTGGGTCACGGCACGCGACCTCCTCCACTTCACTGGACCACCTGCTTCTCGCCAGCGACTACCTGTTTTGGCCGGCCAACTTTTTTTTTTTTAATAACAAATGGCTTTGCAAATATAATTTTCTTAAACACCATTTTACTCAAAGATACTTACAATGGAATTTTATAATAAAATTTACCAAACACTATTTGCATTTCGGAAAATACCTTTAACTCAAAGGTCTTTGCATTTTTCCAAAGACTTTCCCCAAAAGTCTTCCCAAATGTACCCGAAATGACACCGGTTCGACCAGCCAAGGTGGGCCAGTCGATGCACCAAAGACCGCCAGCCTGACCTTTGCCGACCGTGACCCCTCACCTATAAATAGAGAGCATCACCTTCATCAAATGAGAGACCTGAAGGATGTGAAGCAAGATTGACAGCAAGCGAGCTTCAAAAGCTTCTCTCGAGAGACTTCAGGGGAGGCCCGAACACTTGCAAGTCGAGATCCGAGAGCTCGTGGCGGGAGAGGGAGTGGGTCGGGTCCGAGCGAGCCAGTCGGAGAAGAGGAAGGGCTGTCTAGGCGCCAAATTTGGAAGGGGGAAATGTCTGCAAGATCAGCTCCCGTCGCCATCATCGTTCGCCCCCGCACCATCGCCGTTCGATCACTGCTGTTTGCCGTCCACCCCAACTCCACCACAGCCTCGACACCGTCACCTCAACCGAGCCCAAACGCCGGTGCCTTAAGCTGTGTCGCCACTATCACCTTAACCAAGCCTAGACGCCATCGCTTCAAGCCGCGTTGTCGTGCGTTGCCCTCACCACAGATAGGTAGCAATTGCCTTCTGACGTGTCGTCTTCGTCGATCCGCCGTTGTTGTCACCGATCCACCATCCCAGCCCCTCCATCGATGCCACGATTAGGCGAGAGGGAGGAAGCATCGCATCGGGTCAAGTCGGGTCAGAAGCGGGTCGCATCCGGGTAGGGTTCCACGAACTGGGTCGCGGTTGCGAATTGGGTTGGGTGTGGGTCACAAATCATGTAGGGTTTTTCAACGAATTGGGCTGGGCAAGCATGGGCCGGGTCGTCGGGTTGCTGGGCTCTTATAAATATAAAGGGGAAGAAGAAGAAACCGGGATGGGCTCGCATCGACGCTCGGCCGGGGGGCTCACCGGACCAGTCACGCGACCCAAGCCGGGTCCGGGCTTCGGCTCGTTAGACCCGATTTAGTTTTTTATATTATATAATAATAATAATTAATAAAATAATAAAAATAATTTATTTTCCAGAAAATAAAAAAATAAAAACATCCATATTTTTCCAAAAAACCAAAAAAGTAAGAAAAACCAAAAAATGATTTATATTTTAAAAAAAATAAAAAATCCAAAAAATGCTTTTTATGTACAAAAAATGAAAAAAAAAGAAAAAAAAATGTTTTTCTCTACAAATGCATGGAAAATCCCTCAAAAATCCAAAAGCCTTAGGTTTAAACAAAATTAGGTACCGGAATAGCATTAGTGATTAACTAATGTAATCAAGTCCCCGAACTTAGTTTCTCTAGTTGCGCGGGAGCGAATATTCTTCCCAATATTTTGCTTGGATTTCTAATCGACCCACATAAAATTGATTAGTGGCAACTCCGTTTTATAATTAACTTACAGGTCAAAAATTTGGATTATCAAGTCGTGAATTGGTGGACTTGGAAAAGTCGTGAACCGGTGGACCATTAGCCTTTGCAAGCGCCTAAACCTATTCGGGTGCCGAAAAAAGAGGTTGCGACACACGTGCGCCTCATCCACCATGCAGGCGCGTGTTGCACACACGCCTGCAACTTCACGCAAGTAGTTTCGTGCCCATGGGCCCATGAGCCAACGGTTCCACTCATGTGGATCCCACACCCTATGGTTCCACACGCATGGAGCCCTCACGTTTCTTCCTCTATGTGAACAGAAGCCTTTTCCCCCTATTTTTTCGATGCGATTTTGCGGTCCTTTACTTCGTTGGCAACCCATCTCAAACCAAAATAATTCATGTGTTGTTTAGACCACACCGGCATGACTACATAGGTCCAAATTTCTACAAAAGTGACCAAGAAATTGGCCTCAAATCAAAATAAAATTCCCCAAATACAAACCCTTTACTGCCGTGACTTCTGCCGTCCAATTAGCCTTTGGCGAACACCGATATGCTAAAATAACTAACAGCTATTCTTCCTCATGACAGTGCGACCGTATGGTCTGAAGTTGAGGGGTGGGTTGCCAGAATTTAGTAGGGATTGGCTATTTTCCTCTTGATCTCAAAATGGTTGAATTATTGTTCATCTCAAAAGTCTCAAAAAATACACCAAAAATTCTACAAAAACAAGGCAGAGGCACTAAATATGCTCGATACTAAATGTTTGATACAAAAATCATATGCAAAAAATAGGATCAAATGTAAAACAGACCTCTAGCCATTGTTTGAATGTGCATTTGTCGAAAATTCATGAAGATTCAATGAAATTATGAGCACACTCTACTAACCCAATCCTCTCGCATACTGATGATGTATTGCCGAATGAGAGTTTTACATTAGATCTTGTGATTACCTTTACAAAATAAACAAACGTTCTTTTTATAAATTGTTTCCCATCAAGGCGATTACCAAATAGACAATTGTTACAATGAGGTACGAAATATGGAAAAACTACATATGGAATAGCTGCTAATTAAAAAGAAAAAATGTGAGTCTGAAAATGTGGAATCATATATATATATACACATACACATATATAAAACACCCTCAGCTACCCACTGACTTTGCTTAGCTCCTTAGCTTGGCGGCATTGAAAGCGCCTACTCCATAGCTTGGTGGCATTGAAGACGCGTCCCATCCAGCTGGGTCTCTTGCCGACCTACACGCTACTCGTATTCTTCACGTGTGCGTGAGTTACAGAGGAAGGAAGGAAGGAAAGAGGAAGGAGAAAAGGGGGAGGGGCCCAAAGAAGATGACTCCCCCTCTCTCTATCTCTCTCTTCTTTTTCTATTCTCCTTCTTTTTCTCTTTTTTTTTTCATTATTTTGTCCTTTCTCAACCCCCCCCTCTCTCTCTCTCTCTCTCTCTCTATGCACGCCAATAGACTAGATAGGGCTAGGCCCCTATCTTTGACTTTTCTACTCTCTTCCCTTCTCTTTTTTTTTTTCATTTTTTTCATGTGCAGAGTGCTTCCTCTTCTTTCGTGTATGTGGACAAGATCAAAGGGAGAGAGACCACTTTGTGTCAGTCCATGTAAAAGAAAGAAAAAAGCTTTTTTTCTTTAATTAATAATAATTTGTTTATATTTACCCAAAATGCAATAATAAAATAATAAAATAAAAATAAAGCTTAGTTGATGCAAATAACATTAATGCCTACATGATGTGAAAATCCTTTTTGTTATGGCTGTTGAACCTAAATTTTGGCAACCCATTTAGTTATTTATCGCCTTAAAAAATTAGGGATTAATTCTTAACCCCTAAAAATAATATAGAATTAAATTGCATAGCATATAAATTTAGGAGCATTTTTTTCTTTGCATTTGCATCGGACTGGTGACAGATGGGTTTGAATTGGTAGTTCTGAGCTTTAATTTGACGAGTATGACTAAGTCCACAAAGAGAGCAAATTAGCCCGAGCCCCCTTTTTTTTATAACAAAAAATTATCATGTGAGAAATAGAGATTTGATATTTTAGGTGATATGACGGTGGATTTTTCAATATCCTTGGATAGGGCAAATGTGACGAAGAGATATTGCGAGCTCATCTTTGCAAGATTTGGAATTTAAGAAAATTTCATTGCAATATTGAATCTTAATCAATATGTGATAAAATCGGTGGACGATTGTGTTCGGGAGGTGATCTTTGTGGATGTTGATTTGAAAAGGAAATAAAAGCTTCAATCCCTCACCTATAAATTGGCTCGCGTACAGACGGAAAGGAGGGGCGCCACACAATTGAGAATACATGGTCAGGATATAGAGAGCCACAATATAGAGAGAAAACACACGTGAGAGAGAGGAGTGTTCAGCCAAGCATCACGTGGCTGAGCCTCTCGGGTGATCTTGATTCACTGTCCATCGTGTACTGCGGTCTTGCTCAGACACGTCTGATCGCACACGCAGGCTTCACTTTCTTGGAGGTTTTTCTAGCCATCGTGCTTCCTACGGCACCGGGTGATTGTCCAATACTTCCTGATCCAACATCGAGCCTCGAGTTGCGCCTCCAACAATCTCACGGACATACTATACAACGACGATCCGTAGAGAGCAAAAGAGAAAGGAAAATCGTGAGCGTGGCAGCCATAAAAAGGAGACCATCAGGCAATCTCCCGCACGTGCTCATACTAATAAATTGAAGCATTGTTGGGAGAAGGCCTGTCTTGGAATTTGAAGTCTTCTTTCCACGGCTTGAAGTGTGGAATTTCAGTGAGTGGGCTTCTCTGGGTCCAAGAGAATCGTGAACTGGGGGAAGAGTAGCAGCCACCTACCACTTCACACCTGGCCAGATTGAAGGAAACACTACACTAGTCGTCCACGCTTGTGTAGTGTTGTCCTCTTACGGCCACGACGAGCTGCAATTGCAGCCAGATCTTCTTGCTCCGCAACCGAGACCCCACTGACGACGTTCAGCAAAGATATCACCACGAGCAAGCCGTGCTCCATCATCCGAGAACTCAAGTCCCGTGACGATTCGCCTGCGAACCGTGAGCTACTCTTGGGCTCCTCATCACGCGGTCTGTGACTTGCGACAACCAGCTGCGAGTTACCCACTGTCTGCAGCGAATTGCCACCACGAGCCACCGGACTTAGCACCACGAGGATCTGAATTTGGAAGCCAAAATTCGAATTAGGTGAAAATCTTATCTACTTCGATTTCTAAATATTCTGTTTCCTTATTTGAAATATCATTGATGCACATGATTGAAATTTCCGATATGTTATCATGTCCGCAAATCAAATAACCCTAGGGACTATTCCCTAATTTCACAACGTGCACACACAATTGATGGTCCGATTTCTTGTCTGAAATACGACTCGCAATCGCACGGAAAATTGCCAATCCGATCTCACGCTCGAGATTTGATTCCCGATTTTATTTAAAATTGACCAATCTAATCTCATGCACGGGATATGATTTGTCAATTTATGGATATCAATCTTATCTTGCTGGATGTTATTTGAATCGATTTTGTTTTTGTAAAAAAATCCAAAAAAAATTGAGTTAGATTAGGTTCATGCTAGAATATTTCTTGTTTTAGGGTTATTTTGCATAGGGAATTTATTTATTTCGAATTTTTGAAAAATAAAAATCCAAAAAATGCATTTATTTAGAATGTTAGTTTTTTTTTAAATTTAAATTGCACGTTTAATTATGTGTTAATTTTAATTTCGAATTCCATAGAAAATAAAAAAGAAAAATTAAAATTAAGGCATTCTTTCCACGTCATTGCATGTTACGATAAAATGGCATGTGGGTCGCGGTGACGTGGGCTGCAGCGAAGCGGCGTGGGGTTCGCGGAGAAGAAACCCACGAAGAAGATAAATAGTGCACAACGATTTTTTTGTTTTTCCTCTCCCTCACGTCACTTCTCTCTCTCACCGGTCTCCCTGTACCCTCTCTGCAGGAGCCAAAGCTTCTGTTGACTTTTCCTTTCTTTTTTCTCTTTTTTTTTTCTTCCTTGAACGAAGAGAAGCCCCCCTTTCTTACCTTGCTTTTATAGGTAAAAATAAGTGATCATTATAGAATATTTCATCTCCTTTTTCAATATATACGAAGATAGCCTATAACCTCCCGATCACAAAAATCATCTTATTTTCCTTATCTCCTGAATATTTTCTACTACTTTTCATCGCTTATTTCAAAAAATAAGATTACAATGCGATTTTCTTAAATTTTAAAAATCCATCATAATATCATATTAAATTTCAATTTCTCACAAGATAATTAATTAAAAACAACGGACTCGGGCTAATTTGCTACCTTCGTGAGCCTACTTCGACCTATCAATTTAAAGCTCAGAACCATTAATTCGAGCCCATTCGCCACTTGTCTAATAAATAAATGCAAAAATGCAAATTAAAAATGAATGCACATAAATTTATATGCTATACAATTAATATTTTTTTTAGGGATAAAATTACCCCATAATTTTCTATGCAATAAATAAATGACCGGACCGCCAAAATTTAAGTGTCAACATTCTCTTATTTCATTTTTTTCATGTGCAGAGCGCTTCCTCTTCTTTCTTGTATGTGGACAAGATCGAAGAGAGAGAGACCACTTCGTGCCAGTCCACATAAAAGAAAGAAAAATGCTTTTTTTCTTTAATTAATAATATTTTTTTATATTTACCCAAAATGCAATAATAAAATAAGAAAATAAAAATAAAGCTTAGTTGATGCAAATAACATTAATGCCTACATGATGCGAAAATCCTTTTTGTTATGGCCAAAATAGTCCCTTATTTTCTATACAATTTTAATCCTAAATATTTAATCAAAATTTAGATATTTGTTCTCTCCATTTCAGAAGAGTTAAGCAAAAGTATTCTTGATACTACTATGATAGAGGTAACATGTATTGCAAACAATCCCTTGTCAATGCATATGATGCCATGTTGAAAATGAAGAGTTGTAAGATGCTTGCACGGCTTGTTCAACCTATAGCATCCTAATACTCTTGGTTAATTTAGACGGAAGAGGATAGTCAACCAAATTATATAATAAACTTCACGCATTCAACGATCTTTGTATAAAACATGCACACTCAATAACGTATGGTCATTATCATTCTTAAGTTAATAAAGTCAGACAATTGAATGAAATATGTTAAGGAATTGGAATATTTTTATTACTTACTTGAAGGCCCCACCAATTTAAACAATCCACGCACGCACGAAACATTTTCTTCAATTTTCAACTTAGAAAATTGGTAAATCCCACAAGAAAGGTTGGTAATCTAGACAATTAAATTAAGGATAATCAAATATATGAAAAGTTGGTAACTTAAAAAAAAAAAAAGTAAACATGATAAATAACTTAGATAAGAGTCAGTAACGCAAAATTAGTGGGTAAAATAATAATAATAAAAATTTTGTCAATTACTCTAATTGAGTTATGTAATTTCTAAATAGAGTAATAAATTCCAACAATTGTAAATATGATGAATAAAAGTTATGAAAAATGATTGCGTGATAATCTTTAATTTACTGTGAAAATAACTTTCAATTCTTGACCACAAAAAATCAAATCATGAATAATTATAAATTCTTTTGAGACTCACTCCTTAAAACATTTGACTCGCAATAGACCATCATTTTCACAGTACTCAAAGGACAAGTTATACTGGTGAAGCCCAAAATTTTTCACTCAATAGAAAGTTGAATCTTAGTAGAAACAAATGAATATTGGTGAATAACAATTAAAAGACAATGGGTAACACAAAAGTAGTTGGTAATTTCATATAAAAGTTGGTGAAATTAAACCTTAGTAAGAAAGATAAATTGATAAGTCACTCAAATAAATGTTGATAATTTTGCAAAAAAAAATTGATTAATTTGATGTTTTGGTAATATATATATATATAAATTAAAATTTGTTCAATAAAAAGAAGTTGATAATTTAACGAGCCCAATAAAAAAAATAGTAATTAACACAAATAATATGTAGTAAAAAACTAGTTTGTAACTTAATCATAGATTAGCTAATAATCACTCTAATTAAAGTTGTTGATTTCTAAAAATAGTTGCTAAATTTCACAAGTAAGTAAGAAAAAGAAAAATTAGTAATTACTTCAATTAAGGTTGGTAATTTCTTGGTAAGCAATTTTCTAAAATTTTGTAACTATATAAAAAATTGATAAATAAAAAGGAAAGGATAAAGTTTATTTGGTCTATATCTAGGACATTTTGGTCTTTTCATTTTTTTAAATTTTTTTTATATCGTTTTTGACTTTATCTTATCTTAAATGGGCACCTTCACCGGATCCGCAATTGGCGAGGGAGGCCCTCGGATATGATAAATTTTATCACATCCTAAATTTTATCATGATTAAGATGTTTATAAAAATTTTAAATAATTTTGATAATAAAAAGTTGTTAATTTTTTTAAAAAGATCGAATATATTTTGGTAAGTAATTCAAATGAAAAGTCAATAAGCAAAAGCTAATTGGTAATTTAATATAAAATATGTAGATAAGTTACTCAAATAATGATCGGTATATTCATATAAGAGTTGTGTTGGTAAGAAAAGTAAATAAGAGTTTTTTTTTTTTTTTTGATAACCCAGGGAACCTGGGGGAGCGACTGCAGGACCCACCACCACAATACTCCTCATAAAAATCCGTAACGATACCTTTGGGATTCGAACTCCTCCCCTTTGTGAGGGGGAGAGAGCCCATGCTAGCTGCGGGCAGTGGTAGTAAATAAGAGTTGGTAAAAGATAAAAAGAAAAAAGGTATTAATTTGGAAACTGTAAAAAAGAGTTGATTATTTCCTAAGAGTATCGATAAGTTACAATAAGTTACTAAAAAGTCGGTAAGTTATAATCAGTTACCAACTCTTTCAGAAATATATTTCAAGGAAAAGAATCCATTTTTTGGGAAGCGGAATAGTAGAATGGTCCCTTTTTCTTAATAACTATCAAAGTTGAACAAGGTCATTGCGTGGTTATCTAGTTTATAAAGCAAGAAGAGAAAGATTAGGCAGAAATCCAGGACATTACATCACAGGATAATCATGAAGCACGTGCAAGAGATTGCCTTCAGTATCTGTATTCAGTTGCGTGGTTATCCTTGCCACCTTTGCCTTACACGAAAAGGAAGTAATCCTCAACGTATTCTTTCTTTCTTTGGTATATCCGTTGAGATTGTCTGCCACGTCCTTCAGTAACTGTATTCAATTGCCAAGACAGTATGTATCTGTATAGTGAAATGTCATTCCAATATACTTCTCTTTGGCACTTCTGTGGCATCAGAGCCTTGGCGAGGCAAAGAAACATGTCTGAGAATAGGGTTCGGCCATCGCCAATGGCTGGGAGGCATCACCTTGAAGGAGTTTCATTTTTTTGTTCAAATTTCTTCTCTGTGCTTTATAAAGTTTTTAATGGCGATGCTGGCGCCATGAGCTGCTATGTAAGAGCCAAACTGGCTTTCAATGGCTGCATCAGTATTTCCATAGGAACTTGTTTAACTTTAGGATCAACTTGAATAATGAGATACGTACAGTTCAAGAACCTGATTGGACCCAGACCATCCATTTTTCGTCTCCGTGTATAACTCATTATCCTTTAATTCATAAGCCTGTGGCGGTAATGTCGGCCACCCTTTGACTGAAGTGTCAAGATACAATGTTCCGTTGTCTTTTGGGTTAAAGACTTTGGCGTGGCCAATGTTGCAAAAGCAGCAACACTCAACAATGGACGTATATATAATAGATGAGAATGTGTTTTCGTAATACAAGATCCTGAATATCTGGCCCCGCCATTTAATAAAAGGTGTGGCCGACCTTTCTCAGCTTCTCCTGCCCGAACTCCATTGCTTGCTTGTATCGGGAAGGTGAGGTTGCTCTGTGGGCTCAAGCTAAATCCTAAGCAGACCTTTCTTTCATCTAAATTCTCTAGTGTTACTCGACATGAAAACAATGAATATACTAGTCTTCTCCTTGCTCTGCTGCCTCTCTTCAAAGTCCGTTTTGTCGAGCTCCGACCTCTACAATGCAATCTTCAACTTCGGCGACTCCCATAGTGACACCGGAAACTTCCTCATTACTGGGGCACTCGCATATCCGGAAATCAAAAACCTCCCTTATGGAGAAACTTTCTTCCACCATGCAACTGGTCGATGTTCGAACGGACGCCTCATTATCGATTTCATAGGTATTCCATGCTCTTGCTTTAATTTTTTTCTCTAGCAGGATATTTTATTTTTGCATGCTGATAATAAAGTATCGGTAACCTCAAAATTAACGTAAAAAAAAAATGAGAATGCAGCTGAAGCATTTGGACTGCCATATCTTCCACCATATCTGGCAGTGGCCGAAGGTCCACTTGTCCCCACGGGAGTGAACTTCGCAGTTGCTGGTGCCACGGCGATCGACGCGTCTTTCTTCTCTGCTCAAAATATTACCTTGTGGACCAATGACTCATTGAATGTTCAGCTTGGCTGGTTCAAGAGTTTGAAGTCGTCTCTCTGCACCACCAAACAAGGTAAATTTCTACCTTGAGTGATAGAGAAGTAAATCAATGACGAACCAAATGAGGGTCTAGCGAAGGCTGTCTACCGCTTGATGCTTGACGGTTAGTATAACTTTGATGAAATAGGTGCTAGAAATTTATCAAATCGCAAATAAAAAAACTACTTTATCTTGCCCCTTTGAGATGTGCTATAACTTTTCATTTTTCTGGGTGCAGAATGTGATGAGTACTTTAAGAAGTCTCTGTTTCTGGTGGGGGAGATAGGTGAAAATGACTACAACTTTCCCTTTCTCTTTGGTCGAACCATTGAACAGCTACGCCCTTTGATACCACAAATTGTTGGAGCCATCATTCGAGCTGTCAGTGTATGTCACACCAACTTACTTCGATTTTTCTCTTGTATTCCGCACGAAAGCAATCTGGACTGTGTTTATAAATGGAGCAATTACACTAATTTGGGCTTCTTTCCTATCCCCATATCAAGGACACATTAGGACATAAAGACCTATGGAGTAGTACTTCATTAGCATGAGCTTAACGTTAAATTCACGTATTAAAATTACGGATTACTTTGAATCAACATGTTTCATCTACGAGCACATGTTGGTGAAACGCATGTTTTAGTCAAGAGCTTAACATTCAATTTTTGCAATTAAATCAATGCTCACTTTGTGAGCACGTTGAATATGAAATTAAAAAAAGAATGACTTTATCATTACGCTACTTGAAAAAAAAAAAAACTTCTTCTTTTGTTAGCTTTACAAAATGTAAACCCTAATAGCAATAACCAAGAGGAAGTTTAGATGTCGCAAAAAAACATTGACATAACTAAAATAGTCACTAATAAACATTGACCCGTGGTCATGGTGACTATTAAGAAGTATGGTGATGTCCATGATGCTTGAAGCAGATCCCAGAAGTGATTCATGTATACTTGCAAAATCATCCTTATGATTTGTCTCGAGATTGCTTTTTTTTCTTTTCTCATTTCTCACTATTATCAAGTATCCTTTTTTTTTTTTCCCTTTTTAATCATCATGATCATGACAGATTCTGATAGAAGAAGGGGCCGTAAATCTGGTGGTGCCGGGACAATTGCCAACAGGTTGCATCTCCGCGTATCTAACTTTGTTTCAAAGCGCAAATGAATCGGCATATGACCCAAAAACCGGGTGTCTCAAAGCTTATAATGCTTTATTCAAGTATCACAATAACTACCTCAAGCAAGAATTGCAAAAACTGAGAGAACAATACTCTCATGCAAGAATAATGTACGCTGACTATTATGGTGCCTCCATATCTATCTATCGCACTCCAAAACTCTACGGTCAGCCTTCTTTTCACCTCTTATTTTTTCTCTCATATGTCATTGTCAACGTAGATTTTTTAATTAAACTAATAATCTTGTGACAACACATCCATCACCATTCAAATAAGTAGTTATAGATTTATTTTCAAATAACAATCGGGATTCATTATTATAAAGATGATTTCGAAAAAAAAAACCAAAAAAAAAAAAAATTGACACGGTCTGTACATCAAATGAAAGCTAACTTTTTTCCTTTTTCCCCCACAGTTTTATCCCTTTACCTCTAGACTCAAGATTGTGCTTAATCACACAGGGCAATTAAGGGTAGAATAAAATTGATGGACCAATATAATGAAACCAAATCTTAAAGCATCATTTTGTGCTGGAGTGTGGCTCCAAGTGAATTGATTCGATATTTATGGGATTGTCCCCTAAATTAAAAATCCACATCTTGCAACTTAGGGGTGAGCAAAAAAAGACTAGTAGTCCGAAAGCCTGAACCACCCTTATTTTATGGCCGGAATTTTAGGCTTGTCCTTTTTTCTTTTCAGTTGAAACAGTTTGAGCTTTCGAGTTTGAGATGCTTAGGCCTGAAATAGCCTAGTCCATCCCTAACTATTTTTTAAAAATAAAAATCACATCGGATATATTAAATATGAAAAATTAAGCATAAATATGCTTGAAACACTTTAATGAAATGATAAATCAAGTTTTCTTTATCATATACTTTTTCTCGAAAAAAAAAAAAACATTGTTTTTCTGGTATTATATGTACATAACAATTATTGAAACATTCCTTATCAATTATATGTAGTGCCATGGGAGCTAACAAATACCTTGTCTTTTGGCTTGTAAACTAAAATCCAAAAACTGAATTATATACATATAACATCAGCAACTTTCGGTTGATGTCATTGACATGAACACAGATGTAGTTACATGATTTGTTTTAAAAGTCTATAACTGAAGGTACACTTTATAATTATTGAAGACTAGGAGATTAAACTGTTCATAATAAACGACTGCAATCACGCAGGGTTTTACGGAGGGGCCCTAAGGGCTTGTTGTGGAGGAGGTGGTCCATACAACTTCAATACGTCGGCGTATTGTGGTCAGCCCGGCTCAACTGTTTGCAAAGATCCATCGGCTTTCGTCGATTGGGATGGGATTCACTCGACTGAGACTGCTTATCATTTTATCGCCAGGGGGTTGATTGATGGTGGCTTCATATCTCCACCACTCCTATTTTAATTTAATTATTTTCATTACACCTAAAACGCAGTCAAACAGTCTGTGTCTATAAAAGGTTACTTACCTATAACCGGAATAATGAAGCTTGGTATGTTACACATATAAACATATCACAAATATTCTCGTCTATAAATTTATCTTCCAACTTCACTCCCTATTTGTCTCGATCGAATTTACTAGGTTCGATTTTTTCTCATATTTTGCCATATTGGACATGATATCAGGTAATTGTGCTTAGTTTTCAAATTGAAAGTGTCGGCCGCTCTGGAAAATTTAAAATACTAAAAATTTACTCATGTAAATCTTCATCTTTCATGAACTTGGATAACGATTATTCAGATAATAAGATCAAGCCAACACAATTAGGCTTTAGGCATTTATGGCTATCGACTATAAGGCAATCCTAACATTGATAGATCACAACGATGACCCTGGTTTGATCCATGTGCGCCAACCCCTAAAAGGAGTAATCAATTTCTCTTGATTACGACAATATATTGTAATTTTGAAAACTCATTTTTCAACGTGTGACAATGCTTTTGTACTTAGTTATGATGACACGTAAAAGTGACTTATGCTTCAGCTTGAAATTATGACACTTCACTACAAAATGAAATGGTATTATTACGTTGGTCACCATATAGAGCAAGTAATTGCCTTCAACTCAATCCATGATAAAACGGGTCAATCTTAGCTATCAATCCTATGAGTCCCATGTGAATTCCACAAAATTCAATTGTCATAATTGAACCTAGTTCTAGATTCGGGTCTAGGCAAGAATATCTCATATATAAGGATGAAAAAAAATTATATGCAACACATCGATATAATATAATAGGTCAATCATAGAAATAACTCAGCTTATGTTGGATTGATTGTATACTATAATCAATCTTAGAGCCCGTTTGCTATAGCTATGGCTGAGGAATCTATGGCTGAACTGTAGTTGCGTGTAGTTGTAACAGTGCAATGAAGTGCTACAACTTGTGTGTTTGGTGCAGTGGCCCTCTTGAAAATTGTGACAAGTTACTGCAATTTTGGAAGTGCTATAGTTTATGAAATGTTTACCAATCACTTTCACGACTAAAACTATTAGGAACCATATCAAATAGTTTTTCTAGTGAAATCTTACCATCCAAATACCTCGCAAGCAGTTAGAGGGCTCACACGAATTAGAATGGAGATAAAGTCCTCATTGAATGAATAAACAGGGACCAAACGCAATCTTTTCGCATCAAGAATTAATTCCTCAAATCTCTCTCTCTCGGTAGAGAATTCCTCTTGATAGTTCACGATATTCAAAGTGTCATCTAGAGTAACTTTTAAAAGGAAAACACCGTGTATTGATTGAATCATAAATTAAGAAATTAGATGCAAATTGCCTTGCTGGTGCTAGTACATTTATTCATTAGATTTTTCATCAATGTATATTATTATGCACATGATAGTTTTTTTCAGAAATAGAACAAAAAGACTGAATTCAATTATCAGGGTCATCGTCTTCATGCTCCATCAATGCTCCATCTACGCAACTGTTTACAATATAATTTAAATTATGGTTCTGTTTGTTTAGTAAAAATTAAATTATTTAGAAAATTTTTCCTTAAAAAGTTATCGATTATATCGCTTCAAACAATTAATTAATAAAAAATATTTTCACCCTTGATATAACAACTTATATGTAAATATCTTCGTAGATGATTGAAATATTTTTTATTCATTCATTTTCATATGTGATTTAAGGAACGAATTTTTTAAAAATGTTTTCTAAATAATTTATTTTTCACATCACAAAAACACTATATCTCAAGCTTTCAGTTATTTGCAGAGAAAAATTGCTGTGGTTAAAACC
Organism: Eucalyptus decipiens; assembly: GCA_014182575.1. Taxonomy (NCBI): domain Eukaryota; kingdom Viridiplantae; phylum Streptophyta; class Magnoliopsida; order Myrtales; family Myrtaceae; genus Eucalyptus; species Eucalyptus decipiens. The sequence goes on along the minus strand of CM024612.1, from coordinate 6,544,637 downwards.
AATTTGAGTATTGTCATTAAGCAAGTACGTACGATAATATTCACTGCAGCATATCTCAGTAATCGGACATCAACCAAAGTCCTCAATGGTAAAACAGCATCTGTGTAATTTTTTTTTTAAGTATATGTTTTGGGCGCACTGTAAATGTCAAGCACCCCTTTGATAAGTGCGCTTTGCCGAGAGAATGTTCATTGACTATCCTTTTTCTCAAAATGGTTACGAATTTTTTTATCTCTGAAACACAAACAATTAATGTTAGCCGCCGTAACGTCACTTTTCGAAAAAAATTTTTTTTTCTAGCGCAACATGATAGTTTCTCCTGTTTTGTCTATCCCTATCACATCGCAGACGTTAGTGTGCCAAATCAATACTTTTTTTCTTAATAAGTGCATGATTCTTTACCAGTCATAAACTCCACCATAGCCGCCCATTCTGCCGTTGATGTGCCGACAAGTCGCACAATCCGTCGTTCTCAAAGAGGTAGACAGCCTCCACCATTCTCATGCCGGTCGCTGCCCTCTTTTCTTCAAAGTAGCGGCTTATCATTCTAGAATTACTCTTTATTCTAATTTAAGAAGGGGGACGTATCTAAACTACTCCCCCAAGTAGCAACTTTACTGCTTTTAAAGACAATTTCATCAAAATAAATAAGAGATAACTACACTGGAAATCCTGAAATTTGTCATGAAAGTATAATTAAATCATAAAATTTTCAAAAAGTGCAATCAACTCTTATAATTTATCGAATTCTAAAACTTTTAAAAAGTACAAACAAGTCTCAAAATTTGTCAAATTGGTCCAATCAAATTCTTTAGATGATTATACTTTTTGAAAGTTTTAGGATCCAACTGCACTTACTTAACAAGTTATAGGACTTGAATGCACTTGTTAAGAGTTCTAGTACTCGATTGTAATTTCTAATAAATTTTAGGACTTAATTGTACTTTAAAAAAAAATTAGGATTCATTTGTACTTTTATGATAAATTTTAGGATTTCCAATGCACTTATCTTGTAAATTTATTATGCATGATTCAATGCATCCAAGTTGCGAATATTCTTTATGATTTGACTTCTCAAATAAGCAAGAGTTTCTTTATCCATTTAACCCATTCCGTGGGATTTCACAAAGGCTTTACCCATTTTATAAAAGGGTGCCTTTACTTTATTAAACTGCACATCAGCTATTGAAGCCCTTTGATGTACTCTATAGTGTTGTTTAAAAGTCTCGATCAAATCCTGTGTGTTTTCTAGTTTAGAATAGGATTTAATCTAAATTATTTCATAATTTAAATTAGGCAATCTCATATTTTAAGTCGTTTGCTATTTTAACATTATTTTTTTTAAATAACATGCATATATCATATAATATTAGTCAAATCAATTCCATGCATTTTTTGCCCAGCCCATTTTTTTCCCTTCCCTGGCCCAGCCCCCATCTCCTCCTCTTTCCCCCTCTCTTGCACGCCAGCCGAAGGAACGGAGTGAAGGAGGATGCACGACGGGAAACAAGACAACTGCAGGGAACGTCGCACGCGACGTCCGGTCGGCGGCGGACCGGCGCGATAGCTGGCGTTTCGAGAGAGGGATCCACAGAGAGAGAGAGAGAGAGAGAGAGAGGGTTCCCTCGTAGTCCCGTCACACCCGACGACCTCCAGCTGACACCCACGATCACGCGACTTCTCGCTCCCAAAGCCTAGCGTTTCCGGTGAGTTTCTTTTGGTTCAAACCTCCCTTACTCCCAAGGATCTCGGCTCAGAGGCACCAAGGCGGCCGGTCGTAGCTCTCAATTTGTCTGGAGCTCGCCCTCTAGCCGCCGGGTAGGGACACCCACGGTTGAATGCTAATTCCGCGAACCTCTTTGCCCTGCTTGTTCCGTCCTGTCTTGAGCGAGGTGGGAGTCGACTCTGTTTCTTTAGTCCTTGCTCGCGCCAGACCTGAATGAAGTTGGTTTTTGTTGAATCTGAACGTTGCTCGTTGATTGCTTTTGAGCTTGGGTGTGCGCTCGAGCTCCGAGCAGGTAGATATTTGCTCCCCGACTCGCTGCTCACCATATGTTCGTTAAAATGCCCGAACCAAGTTAGCTCATGTTCATTCCCTTTCTAGGTTCATTGTTTTCTTGGAGTCTTATGTTCCAATACCATGTGAGAGCTATGCTGGATGTATGAGTCTATTTCCACATTTCTTTTTTCCTTCATGTCCTCCGGTTTTTGTTCCTTTCATTAAGTTGTGGTGAAAGGGCAGCATCCGACGACAAGCGGCAATGGTGATGGTGCTTGCGGATGGAAGTGGTGGTGTGGGTCTTCTAGTAAACATTGGTGCTCGATGGTGAAGTTGCTTTGCGCAACATTCTGATGTGTTAGCGTGAGGACTTTTGATTGTTGTGGTCCTTGGGCAGTAGATTTCGATCATGCGTTTTTGGTGGGTCCTGGGTTTTTCCTTGGGGTAGCCAAGTAGGAAGAAGACTTAGAACGCTTTAGGAAATAGAGAAGAGAATTAAAAAAAAAAAAAATAAAAAAAAAAAGGCTTTGCTAACATAGTAATTTTTTATTTATTGTGAGTCACAAATTTTTTAAAGTGGGCTCCACAATAATTTATAATTATTTACTGTTTGAATATTTTTTTTTTGTTTAAAGTAGATTTTTTTTATTTTTCAGTAAATTAAACATTATAGGGGAAGGGGGAAATGGGCTCATTTTGATTGAAATAGCAAAACAGACGTGGGTGTATTTTGAGTAGATCTGGGCCTAGTTCTGTTATAGGATTAGTAAGCTTTGGGTTTGAGTTGAAGTGGGGAGAGTGGGGGGCAACTCTGGTGATAGTCCATTTGGGCTTGGTCTGTTCTGAAAGAAACTTTGATGGGCTATTGGTGATGTGGGCTTAGCTTTCTTTTAGATTGGGCTTGAGTTATTTTGAAAATGGACTTTAATATCAAAGCCCAACCGCGTTCATGGCCCAGACCCGCCAAACCATGTGTGACCTTACTCGGACTATGCTCTAGGGTCCAGCCCCGGTCCCCCATTTTCGTTTTTTTGTTAATTAAAATTAAATTGCTTCTAAATTTTTTTACAAAAATCGAAAATGTTAAAAAAATTATACAATAGCTTAGAAATAGGTCTTGAACTATTTGTGTGACTTTAGCAGAAGATTTAGCTTAATGTGACCTTTAGTTTAGGGGTTCTAGTAAATTTGGTCCTTTAGAAAAGAAATTGAACTTGATTCGAATCTAACTCATAGGGGATTATGTCGCGGGGCTTATAACGAGGCCATGTGTATTTTTTGCCCAACTTGTATTTGGTTCTGATTTTCTGTATTGTTCTCTAGTTGCTTTCAATACGTGTGTGTTTACCCATCTCATTTGTCTTTCATTAAATTGGATGTTTTTCACTTGCCTACGGTAGGTTAGTATTAGTTTAGACTCTGATGAAAATGAACCCTATGAAAGCATTTGCATGACCATTTAGTAATTTTGATGCTTTTACGACAATAATCGGCAATCAAGATCATATGACACGTTAAGTAGTGACCTTCCAAGTTAAAAGTATCGAAAGGGTGTTAATAGGCATTAGCATAATCAAGTTCCGATTCTAGAATCTCCGATTGTGTAGGAGTCGAGACAACATAACAATGTCTTAATTGGTTTTTAAGCGATCCAAATAGATTAGTGGCAACTCTTAAAAATATTCAGGTTGTTAAGAATTTAAGAAAAAAAAAAGTGAAATTCAACATTGCACAAGATATAAGCTTGGGAGAGCTTAAGCTTAATCAAGAGCCTTCAATGCATATTAGGCAATAGCCCTAAACTTATTTCTTTTCCCCATTGGACGGAAAGAGTTAGGTTGCAAAGATAATCCACTTGCTTTCCATTTGGTGGTTCATCTTGAGAAAGGTCATGACAAGTAATTACTGATATTTGGGTCGAACCACGTAAATATCTAGTGTCTATTATCTTCTTCGTTTATGTTTGTGGTGACTTAAGGTTGATTTAAATTGTAAAATCATATTAATTTCTAGGCAAATTTTCAACAATATATAATTAAGACCGTATCAAGTGGCCTTGCTAGCGTGCCAAATTGTCTCAACAATTTCTCCATTAATTTTTCAGTAATTTCCATTAGAAGTGTTAAGAAAAGTTAGGCTTGGCCAAGTTGAAGTGAATCAATGGTAACAAAAGAAGGAAAAGTGAAAATTGTTGATCTCCAAGGGATAACAATATCCCTTCTACCCAATGCAGGATTCCCTTCGTCCATGGGCACCGCAACGTACCCTCTCCAGCTTGCTCTAAGCCTCTTGAGATGATGACTTGATAAGAGAAACATCAGGGACTTGAAATTCCAAAGTTACGTACTGAATTTGGTCACGGAGTAGTTGAACTGATTTCCCTTCTCAAGGCCAACCTAGAGATGAAATCTCTCTTCACGTACTGGATACTCCTGAAAAATCTAGACACCTTCATGTCAAATGCGTCAATTGTAGCTTGAGCCATATATGTGAATACCTTTCAATCCTTCTGTACTATAGTTAGATAATTTGCTTCCATAATGACAAGGCCAATCCATATTTATCATTTTTATGTTTTGTTTGTCTTTTCCACATTTTGCATTCTCTTGTATAGATATAGTACCAGTTAAATGAACAGTGTAAACATTTTCCGCCCTTCATTTATGCAATTGGGACATGGTATCTCAGCATTTCATCCTGTCTAGTGATCCTCCATGGAGAAATCAACCACACCATACAGATCTTCACGTTTGTTTCTGTCAACAGATGGTGCATCTTGGAAATCCAGTGAAGTATCGCTACCTATGTCAGCAAAGTAAATCAATCGCAACTAATTACACCATCCTTAAAAGGGTTGTGTGATGAACTTAGTATATGTAACTCATGCACACCGTGTATTGATGGGGCTGCTCGTGAACCTCACCACGCTTCAACAACAAGATCATGTCATTTAATTTCTCATGGGGTTAGATAATTTGTATGCTGCCATTAGAAGCCAAATTTGACTGATGATATCTCTTCCTTCTGTGTCTAAAGCTTACTCTCTTTTATTGCAGGAGGAACGACAAAGATCTGTCCTCATGGCTGAGCCCAGTCACCATCATGATCAATCCGTTAAAGCAATCACTGATGGTGGAATGAACCAGTCGCATTTGAATCGTCGACCCAAATTTAAAGGCCGTAGGTAATCCTTGCATTGCAATTTTCATGGAAGAGATAATGCAATTTTTGTGGAAGTGATGGTCACACAGAGCCTTGGTGTCGGAGAAATCTTGGGAACACTAAATCTTCTCAATCGGATATCCTCCACTAAAGGCGGGATTTTTCAAGCCAACCACGGCCAGATCAACAGACACGATGAGTCTCATCTAATGAGGCTCAGACAGAGAATAGGCCTTTTGCAGCGACATGGGAGCATGGCGCTTCTAATTCTCCACATAGCCTTCCCTTCACTCAGGAGTAAATGCAATATCTCTTAGCTCTAATCCCACCAAGTAATGATATTACCCAAAGTCCTTTAGCTTATGTGACCGGTATTTTTTCCCTGCTTTTCTTGTCGAAACAACGAACCCTTGGGTAATGGACTCTGGCTGTAATGATCATATGACCATGAGTGAGGCCAAGCCTCGCCGGTGGCCAAGGATTTGAATTCTTTAGAAAAGTGTCATCCTCATAATAGTCTGAAATTGCTTTGTCAATCGGTGATACTTTACCTGGGTCCCGTTCTCCAAACCATGAAATCACATTGTCACAGCAGTCAACGGACCGTGTTGGATACACCGGAACGCCCATCTACATCTTCATCCAAGTTTCTTTTTTCAGACCAAACCATGAAAGTTGCCTAGAAACTGTGTTGATCATGAGATTCATTCCTTAGCATATTCACCAAACACTATACATTCATAAGGGGAGATCACTAAGAGTGAGCTCAAGTTTGAGCTCATCAATTTTTCCAATTGGATCCATCCTTACTTAAAAGCTCAAGTCAATGAGTGGTAGACCAATTATGATATATTATCTATTCCGCACTACGTTAATTATTTGATGTGGGATGATTCTAGCACAATTTATACATACATTTCAACTATTTGGATGAAAAAATTACACGATTAATGATAATTGTTTTCCATTGACTAGAAACAACAAGTTTAGACTAGGGAAAATGACTTCTAGACTAGGGAAAATGACTTCCTCTTCTAGTCGAAAGGATATTTTTTTCCTAGCCTCTTTTGCGCATACAAGTGAGTAGAACATGTCCTTTATGTCTATTTCCTAATTTCACCGTGTATATTTTTTTTTCTTCGAGAAGTCTCTTCTGTTTTATCTTCCCCATAAATCTTGCCTATCATATTATGAATTTACTTCATTTATATTTGTGTTCTTCCACATTCTTAAAAATACGGTCATATATGATATTTCGCAAATATGGTTTTATAATTTCTTTTTGAATTTCTTTAGAACGCTTGTTATTGTGATGGATTATATAATAAACAAATAAAAATTTGTTTTCAACTTGTTAGTCATTAGATATCATTTTCAAATATACAAGTTTCCTTTAAAGGTTTCACTTATTACCAAATGCCATAAACTAATATTTTTCAACTTGTTTTTAGCATAAACAGATATGAAAATATGGTTTACAATCTTTGAAATTGAATTTCTTAAAAGCATTTTCCAGCAACAGTAAATTTTTCATGAAATAAACAAACCCCTCAATTAGATTGCAATTTACATCATTATTGGTTTTTTTTACCGAATGACCATGTGATAGTAGTATCGATGATTATCGCAACCTCCCTTTTCGACACCTCTTTATGCGCGGGCGCAGATGGAGGATGATGGTTCAATTAAGTATTAGGCTTAGGCTAGACTCTCCAAGCCCATCAATTCACAATTTATTGTTCGAATTTTTAATCTGTAAGTCAATTTCATTTAAGAGTCACCATTAATCGATTTGAGGTAGGTCGATTAAAAACTCAAGTAAAATATTATGATAAATATTTTACTCTTGCTCAACCAGCGAAATTAGGATCGGAGACTTGATTATACTAGTTAATCAATCAATACTCTTTTGATACCTAATTTTTGTTTAAACCTAAGGTTTATTTTTTTTTGGATTTTTCATCCATTAAAAAAGATACAAAAAAAACTAGGCCTTTGCAGAAATTTTTAAAGGATTTTTATTAATTTTTAAGAGAAAAGTGCTCAAAATCAATTTTAGGCATTTACCTCAATAAGAGATTTTTTTTTTTTTATTTTCTTTTGGATTTTTTGATTAAAAATATTTAAAATTATAATATAATAATAAAATAAGCTAACCCGGGTCTTGTGTACCCCCCTTTGTTTTAAACATTTATCCCTCTCTCCCTCTCTTTTTGTCCTTTTTCTTTATTTTGTCCCTTCTCAATCCCTCTTTCTATCTCTCTCTTCTATCCTTTATTTCTCTCAGAATGCCAACAGACTAGAGAGGGCTAGGCCTCACTTATGACTTCCCTTTTTGCTATTCTTTTTTTCTTGCTCCCTACTCAACTCGACGACGGTGACCAACAGACTTGCCCAAAACAAGTCGGGCTATGGCCGGCCATCCTTGTGTCGCCAAGCTAGGATCCTTAGAAAAGGCGAACTCAAGCCATAACAAAGATCGGGGAACCCACCAGAGGTTCCGCGATGGAAGAAACGAGAGCCACATGATTGAGGACACCGCTCGAGACTCTCACTCTTAAACTCTTGGTCTCATTTTATCAAATCTCGCTCTTGTGTTATTTTTTTCTTTGACTTCTTCAATTTCTCTCCATTTCAACCTTTTTTCCCCAAATCTCAGCTTCTCTCTCTAGAAGCTCTCTCATCCCTCCTCTCACTCCCTCAAATCTCTCAGGCTTGTTGGATGCCTCTTTGAAGAAACCCCTTAGATCTCTCTCTTTCTCTTCGTCATGTCTTTCCCTAGCTCACGGACGTTAGGCCAAGAAGGCCAGTCGACGGAGGCTTCGGCCACCAATCCTTCGCATGTCAACTGGCTCTGGTGCAGCTAGATGGGTGTCCCCTTTGTTTAACATAAAAATTATATGCAAAAAACAAGATCAAATGTAAAATAAGCCTCCAGCCATTGTTCGAATTTGTGTCCGTCGAAAATTCATGAAGATTCAATGAAATTATGGATACACTCTACTAACTCAATTCCCTTGCATACTAATGGTGTATTGCCAAATGAGAGGGTTTACGTTAGACCTTGTGATTATATTTATGAAATGAACAAATGCCCCTTTTATAAATTGTCTTCCATCAATAAGGTTACCAAATGGGCGGTTATCATGAAGGGGTATGAAGTGTGGAAAAATCATATGTGAAATAACCACTATCTAAAATAATATTCTCCCACTTGATCCCAACATTTTCATCATATGAATTATCCAACCAAATTTACGAGAATTTTATGCATAAAGAAAAGAAACAAAACGTATGAATCATGATGATATGTCCTCTAAGAATGAGTAATATCTTTCATGTATCATAATGCATCTTATTTCATTAATGCCAACGTATTTGTTACAACACATCTTAATGAATAAACCCTATTTTAATCTAGAATTAAGAATAAATGTTATTATTATAAATACTAGAATGTGTACACCACAAATTAAGAATCAACATTACAATAGAATAAGAGTTTCATACAATAAAAATCGTCCATATGACGACAAATCACATGATGGGACATATTCCCATACTAGTTACATTATCCTTACACTTCATCAATGGCATGCCTTTAGTTAAAATATTAGCTATTATTAATTCAATGCTAACATGCTCTACTATATTTTCCTTAACACATTCCCTTGTGACTAAATACTTGATGTCGATATGCTTACTTCGATTATCACTTTTGGCATTTTTAACCATAAAAACTGCAGCTGAATTATCACGATATATTTATAATGGCCTAGAAATAGAATTAACAATTTTAAGCCTATAAATGAAACTTTTCAACTAAACACCATGCGATTTAGCCTCAAAACAAAAAAAGAACCCAGCCTCCATAGTAGAAGTAGAAGTCAAAGTCTACTTCCCACTCCTCCATGACACAGCTCCGCGGCTTCGCCAACTAACATAAAAATATATCCAAATGTTGATTTTCGAGAATCAATGCAATCCACGAAGTCCGCATCCGAATAGCCAACTACTTTCGAGTTGTCAGCCCTTCAATATTTGGTACCTTGAAGGTTTCTCATTACTTTCTTTGCAACTTTCCATCGGTCCATACTTGGATTATTCTAATATCTTTCTAATATTCCTACAACAAAAACGATGTCAGGTTTAGTGCAAACTTGAGCATACATCGAGCTTCCGACAACAAAAACATATGGAATATTATTTATTTGTTCCCTTTCTAGATCATTCTTTGAGCACTAGTTCAAATTGAACCGTTACCCTTCACAATACGCATTATACTTGATGAATAATCTTTCATCCAAAATCTATTTAAAACCTCATTGATATAGGTTTTTTGAGATAGTCCTAAATTTCTTCGAGGTTTATTGCTATGGATCTTAATGCCAATGACATAAAATGCCCCACCCATATCTTTCATGTCAAAACTATTAGAGAAAAATTGTTTCACCTCATGTAGCAACCCTTTATCATTGCTTACAAATATAATATCATCTACGCATAGTACAAGGAAACAAAATCGAATAAAGAGATGACATCATTGAACTTTAAATACCATTGGTGGGATGCTTGTTTCAAGCCATATATAGATTTATTAAGTTTACACACCAAATGCTCACTTTACTAGAGGAGAATCTTTCAAGTTGTTTCATATAAACCTCCTCCTTTAGTTCCCCATTGAGGAACGTCATTTTCATATCTATGTGCTTTAATTCCATATCAAAATGGACAACTAATGCCAAAACAATACGAAGATAATCTTTCTTAGGTATAGGAGAAAATTTCTCAACGTAATCGATTCATTCTTTTTGAGTAGATCCTTTCGCAATAAGTCAAGCTTTATATCTCTCAATGTAACCCAATGAATTCTTCTTAGTTTTGAAGATCTATCTACAACTAATGGCCTTCGCACCATCGAGCAACTCAACCAAATCTCAAATTTCATTAGATGTCATAGAATTCATCTCTTTCTTCTTGACATTATACCATAAATTAGATTTATCACTATTCATGGTTTGTGAAAACGTTTCGAGATCATTCTCAGTTCTAGTATTATAGTCAGATTCTTATAAATACACAATATAACCACTAGGAATTGCTAATTTTTCCTCATTCTAGTAATCTTCTCAACGTTGCATAAACATTCTCTTGAAAAACATGTTGATCAACTGGTTGTTCAATAGATTCTAGTAAGTGTCAAACAACTAAATCTACTATATCAATATCAACAAGTTGTGAAATATCAATAGATTGCTTAGTAACCGGTTGAACTGAAGGGGTATTATGAACAACAACCAACCTTATACTTGAGGTGAAAAGTTGAGTGTCTAAATGATTTTTCTCAGGAATAAGGTCCTTCAATTGATCACTCCCACTAATCAAGTCATTTTCATGAAACTTAACGCTTCTTGATTCCACAATCCTAGTGTTATAAGATGGATAGTAAAACCTATATTCCTTGGACCTTTCAGCATATCCAATGAAATGTCCACTTATAATCCTTGGGCCCAATTTCTTTTCTTACAAACTCTCACTTCAGACGAGCATCCCCAAATGTGTACTTGTCTTAAAACTCATTTCCAACCTTTAAACAACTCAAAAGGTGTCTTTGGGACAACCTTGATTGGAACTCAATTTAATATATACACTGTTGTCTTAAGTGTTTCAGTTTATAAGGACTTAGGAAGTTTGGAGCCATTAAGCATACTCTACACTATGTCCAATAAAGTTCAATTTCTTCTTTCCGTTACATCATTTTAGTCCAAAAAACCAAGTATAGTATATTGGGTAACTATCTCATACTCTTAAAGAAACTTTGCAAATGGAGGTGCTTGTCCATCTTCATTGTATTTATCATAGAATTCTCCACCTTTATTTAATCTCACAATCTTAATTTGCTTATCGCATTATTTCTCTATTACTGCCTTAAATACGTTAAAGGCATCTAACGCTTCATGCTTATTATAAAGCAAGTAGAAATACATGTAATGTAAATAGTCATCTATAAAAGAGATGAAGTATTTATGATCAAACAAGTCCATATTTGAACTACAAATATATGTATGTATGATTTTTAATATTTTTGTACTCCTCTTGGCACTTTTTTTCGTGTAACGTGAATAGTCACTTATAAAAGAGATGAAGTACTTCTGATCATACGAGTTCATATCTAAACTACAAATATCTGTATGTATAATTTCTAATTTTTTTTACTTCTCTTGGCACCTTTCTTCGTCTTATGGATTTGTTTTCCTTTTATGCAGTCAACACAAGTATCATAATGAGTAAAATCTAGAGTACTGAATACTTTATCTTTTACCAATCGCTTAATTATATCTATGGAGATATATCCCAATATCTGATGCCACAATATAGAGGAATCTTTATTCACAACACATCGTTTATGTTAGCGTTATGATGAAAATGCATCGCATTATAATAGGCATTATCTTGTAAACTTATTCGAAAAAGATCATCTGACAAAGTACCACTCCCAAAAATTTTAGATTTAAATGATAAACTAAAGTTTGAATCTAAAAAGTTAAAAGATCCCAAAGGTACAAGTCTTGAAATTGAAATTAAGTTTCTAGAAAAATTAGGAACAAGCCACTATTAAGAACTGAAAGTGCTAGTATCAACACCTAAAGGAGGGTGAATAGGTATAAAAACAGATTCTGCAAAATGCAGTGAAAACATTTACTTTTTAGTCTAAGTTTGAATAATAATAGACTTTTGAAACTGAATCTGAAGTATAACAGACTTTGAGCGAGTTCAGACTTTAGCAGTTAAATAGAACTATGGACAAAATAAAGGAGTTCATGGAAGAGAACAAGAACACAAAATTTATAGTGGTTCGGCTTAGGTCAAGCCTATATCCACTCTTCCACGCTAATAGCCTTCTAGCTGGATTCCACTATGCAATCAACAAGAGATTACAATTTTGAGCGCAAACACTTAGTAGTAGATCACACTATCTCACTAAGTCACTTTTTTTGTATTTCTCTCATTATCACAAACGTGTAAGCTCACCAAAGACAAGTGTATGATCCAAGATTGCTCAGACTTTGGAATTATAAATTATACGCTTCGTCTCTTACTTGCTCATCGGTCCTTCATCTCCTTAAATACTCCTCCACTTCCAAACTAGCTATTGGACAGTATCTTAGAGGATCGTTTTCCAATCTACCCATTGGACAAATCTGTATCTAGAAAATTTGGTAGCCGTTGAGTGATAGAAGTAGAATCCCAAATTAATTATGATCGCCCATACAAACAGAATCTTGGTTTTCATAAGTAGAGCTTCTTCGTATATAAAGTTTTTGTCTTCAAGATTTAATTGCCAATCAATTAGATTGAGTCAATCAAATCAATCTTGATGTAGAATCCAAACCAGATCACTAGCCATTACACATTTAAGGCTTGTGTTACGATCTATCAAGTTATTTCGTTCTGAATCTACTACGTTCTGTCTGAAGTAGAGTCTAAGTGCAATAGACTTTACAATCTAAGTCTGAGTATATTCTGCTTCTGAACAGATTTAGCTTTAAGGTTTGGACACGGTCTGAATAAGTTCAGCTTCAGCATAGAGTCCGTCTTCTAGTTCTTCCAAGCATAGACTTTGACAATATCATTTACATTTTCTATCATCTGCATAGTCTATTACTCAACCATTAAACACATTAGTAACTTTTGATTTATTTTGTCATCTTCAAAACATCATAAGGGATTTCCCTAACAAGAACTAATTCACATGTCCCTATAGCTTCTACATGTGAAGGCATATTGTTTCATGAATAGATACTTTGTTTACTTCCCACTGGCTTCCTGTAGCTTTGAAAGCCCTACAAGGAATTTGAAATATAGATTGTAATTGTAGATCCATAATCAATCCACCAAGTGTTGTGATTCACATAAGTCATATTAGATTTATAATAAACACAAGATAGTAGATTACATTTTTTTTTTCTTAGCCAAACTTTAAATCTAACACAATCCTTCCTTATATACTCCTTCTTTTTATAGAAAAAAATATTTAGATTCTTTCTTAATGTCAACTTAGGGATGTATTTTACCTTTTCCCTTATTATTTCCTTATGTTGCCAAATGAGCACTTTCTCCTGATCCTATAATCAGTCTTTCTTCCTCTTGAAAGCACATGGTCATGAGTTCATTAATTGATTATTTATTCTTATGTGTTTTGTAAGAGGTCTTGAAAGTGCAGACTGTTGTGGGAGAGTGCTCATAATATAGTACAAAAGAAATGATTTGGATATTTTAACCTCAAAGTTCTTAAGCTGGGCTGCAATGTCCCTCATCTTTATGATGTATTCATGCACACCTCTAACACTAGTGAGTTTCATCAATGAAAATTTCATAATTAGGGTCATGGCATATGCATTTTTTGAAGTTTCAAACTGCACATTAATGGCCTCCAATAAAGCCTTAGCATTGTTATGTTGAGCAACCGAACCGCGGATATTATGAGATATTTTAGTCCTTATGAACATTGCACTAAGGCGGCTGGACCATTCCCATTAGTCATAAAGGGCTATCTCTTGAATCAGTAAGAGCAGGTGACTCGTCTTTCTTTATAGCATAGTCAATGTTCATGTACCCTAATTGAAAAAGAACTAACTCTTTCCAAACTTTATAGTTTTCACCATTCAGTATGGGAACATTGATTTTAAATTTAGAGAAATTCACAAGTTACAGAACTGCATATCAAACAATCATGCTTATGTCATAAAAATTGAGGCAAAATATACATGAAATCATGTTTTACCAATGTAAACATGTCACAAATGTTAATCACATAATATAAAAATGGCTTGTGGGCTAAGTTTTTAATTTAAGTAGATTCATAATTACATTATGAAGAAACTACCACATTGTAGTCCTTTTCCACAATCCCTAGGGGTAAATTAATAAAAATCATATAATATATCATCATAATTAATCATATTAATGTAATGAAAATTCATGTAAGATAAAATTCATCATATTAATATGATTAATTACAATTAATGTCCATTTTTATATGTGATCCGAAGGCTCTTAATATATAATTTAACTAATTAAAGATGCTGTGGTTACTCTCTAATTAATTAAAATATATGGATCATTGGATGTTTAATTTCATGCATCAAATACACAAATATGCATGAAGGACAAGATAGTGATTTAATGCCACCAAGAGCAAAACAATAATACTTCAGCCAATGGCAAAATTGTAAATTAATTCAGCAAAGGCAGAACTGTAATAATAGCTAAGGAAGAGAGGCAATATTGAAAAATTGAAGGGTTCACGATCCTACGGGCGCATGGTGTGCATGTGCGCCTCATCCACCGCGCAGGCGCATGTTGCACACACGGCTGCAACTGCCAGCAAGTAGTTCCGTGCGCATGGGCCCACGAGCCAACAGTTCCACTCATGTGGATCCCACACCCTGCGGTTTCGCACAAATGGAGCCCACACGCTTCTTTCTCTGCGCGAATAGAAGCCTTTTCCCCCATTTTCGCCGTTTTGGCGCGATTTTGCAGTCCTTTACTTCGCTAGCAACTCATCTCAAACCAAAATAATTCATGTGTTTTTTAGACTACACTGGCATGACTACATAGGTCCAATTTTGACAAAAACAACCAAGAAATTGGCCTCGAATCAAACTAAAATTCCCCAAATACAAACCCTTTACCACCGTGACTTCCGCCATCCAATTAGCCTCCGGCGAACACCAATATGCTAAAATAACTAACGGCTATTCTTCCTCATGACAATGCAACCGTACGTTCTAAAGTCGAGGGGTGAGTTGCTAGAATTTAGCAAGAATTGGCTATTTTCCTCTTGATCCCAAAATGGCGGAATTGCTGTTCATCTCAAAAGCCTCGAAAAATATACCAAAAAATACTACAAAAACAAGGCAGAGGCACTAAACATGCTATGATCCATATGCGAAAAATATGATCAAATGTAAAACAGACCTCCAGCGATTGTTTGAATTTGCATTTGTTGGAAATTCATAAAGAATCGACGTGAAATTATGGGCACACTCTACTAACCCATTCCTCTCGCGTACTGATGATGTATTGCGAGAATGAGAGTTTTACGTTAATCTTATGATTACCTTTACGGAATAAACAAGTGTTTTTTTTATAAATCATCTCCCATCAAGGCGATTACCAAATAGGCAGTCGTTACAAAAAAGTACGAGACATGAAAAATCTACATATGGAATAGCTACTAATTATATAGAAAAAATGTGAGTCTGAAAATGTTTAATGATACACACCCACACACATATATATATATATAACACCCTCAACCGTCCACCTATTTTATTTTGCTCCTTAGCTTAGCTGCATTGAAGGCGCCTACTCCATAGCTTGGCAACATTGAAGACGCGTCCCATCCAGCTGGGTCTCTTGCCAACGTCCACGCTACTCCTATCCTTCACATGTGCGTGAGTTACAAAGGGAGGAAGGAAGGAGGAAGGAAAGAGGAAGGAGAAAAGGGGGAGGGGGCCGAAGAAGATGACTCCCTCTCTCTCTATCTCTCTCTTCTTTTTCTATTCTCCTTCTTTTGTCTTTTTTTTTTATCCTTTCTCAACCCGTCTCTCTCTCTCTCTACGCCAATAGACTAGAGAGGGCTAGGCCCCTATCTTTGACTTTTCTACTCTCTTCCCTTCTTCTCTTTTTTTCATTTTTTTCATGTGCAGAGCGCTTCCTCTTCTTTCGTGTATGTGGACAAGATCGAAGAGAGAGAGACCACTTCATGTTGGTCCATGTAAAAGAAAGAAAAAAACTTTTTTTCTTTAATTAATAATAATTTTTTATATTTATCCGAAATGCAATAATAAAATAAAAGAATAAAAATAAAGCTTAGTTGATGCAAATAACATTAATGCCTACGTGATGTGAAAATCATTTTTGTTATGGCCAAATTAGTCCCTTATTTACTATACAATTTTAATCCTAAATATTTAATCAAAATTTAGATATTTGTTCTCTCCATTTTAGAATAAGCAAAAGTATTCTTGATACTATGATAGAGGTAATATATATTGCAAACAATCCCTTGTCAATGCATATGATGCCATGTTGAAAATGAAGAGTTGTTAGATGCTTGCACGGTTTGTTCAACCTATAGCATCCTAATACTCTTGGTCAATTTAGACGGAAGAGGATAGTCAACCAAATTATCTAATAATCTTCACGCATTCAATGATCTCTGTATAAAACTTTTACACTCAATAACGTCTGGTCATTATCATTCTTAAGTTAATAAAGTCAGACACTTGAATGAAAGTATGTTAAGGAATCGGAACATTTTTATTATTTACTTGAAGGCCCCACCAATTAAACAATCCACGCACGAAACATTTTCTTCAATTTTCAACTTAAAAAATTGGTAAATCCCACAAGAAAGGTTGGTAACCTTGACAGGTAAATTAAGGATAATCAAAGATATGAAAAGTTGGTAACTTTAAAAAAAGACAAAAAGAAAAAAAAAAGTAAACATGATAACTAACTCAAATAAGAGTCAGTAATGCAAAATTAGTGGGTAAAATAATAATAAAAGTTTGTCAATTACTCTAATCCAGTTATGTAATTTCTAAATAGAGTAATAAATTCCAACAGTTGTAATTACGATGAATAAAAGTTATGAAAAATGATTGCGTTATAATCTTTAATGTATCGTGAGAATAACTTTTAATTCTTGACCATAAAAAATCAAATCATGAATAATTATAAATTGTTGTGAGACTCACTTTTTTAAGAATTTGTGACTCACAATAGATTGTTATTCTCATAGTACTTAAAGGATTGTTATACTGGCGAAGCCTAAAAGTTTTCACTCAATAAAAAGCTGAATCTTAGTACAAACAAATGAATATTAGTGAGTAACTTAAAAGACAATGGGTAACACAAAAGTAGTTGATAACTTAATTCGAAAAAAAAGGTTATTGGTCACACGAATAAAGGTTGGTAATTTCATATAAAAGTTGGTGAAATTAAAATTTAGTAAGAAAGATAAATTGGTAAGTCACTCAAATAAATGTTGATAATTTCATAAAAAAAATCATTAATTTGATGTTTTGGTAATATATATATATATATAATATATATAAATATAAAATTAAAATTTTGTTCAATAAAAAGAAGTCGATAATTTAATGAGCCAATAAAAAAAAAAAAGTGATTAACACAAACAATATGTAGTTAAAAAACTAGTTTGTAACTTCATCATAGATTAGCTAATAATCACTCTAATTAAAGTTGTTGATTTCTAAAAATAGTTACTAAATTTCACAAGTAAGTAAGAAAAAGCAAAATTAGTAATTACTTCAATTAAGGTTGGTAATTTCTTGGTAAGCAATTTACTAAAATTTTGTAACTCTATAAAAAAATTGATAAATAAAAAGGAAAGGATAAAGTTTATTTGGTCTATATCTTTCTTATATCTGACTTTATCCTATCTTGAGCGGGCACTAAGCATGGGAAATGATATATTTTATCACATCCTAAATTTTATCATGATCGCAAAACACAGCCTTTAGATGTTTATAAAAATTTTAAATAATTTTGATAATAAAAAGTTGTTAATTTTTTTAAAAAGATCGAATATATTTTGGTAAGTAATTCATATGAAAGGTCAATAAGCAAAAGCTAATTGGTAATTTAATATAAAATATGTAGATAAGTTACTCAAATAATGATCGGTAAATTCATATAAGAGTTGTGTTGGTAAGAAAAGTAAATAAGAGTTGGTAAAAGATAAAAAGAAAAAAGGTTATTAATTTGGAAATTGTAAAAAAGAGTTGATTATTTCCTAATTTCCTAAAACTATCGATAAGTTACAATAAGTTACTAAAAATTCGGTAAGTTACAATCAGTTACCAACTCTTTCAGAAATATATATCAGGGAAAAGAATCCGTTTTTGGGAAGCGGAATAGTAGAATGGTCCATTTTTCTTAATAACTATCAAAGTTGAACAAGGTTATTGCGTGGTTATCTTATCTAGTTTATAATGCATGAAGAGAAAGATTAGGCAGAAATCTAGGATATTACATCACAGGATGATCATGAAGCACGTGCAAGAGAATAGAAACAAAAGCCTCGTCCTTCAGTATCTGTATTCAGTTGCGTGGTTATCCTTGCCACCTTTGCCTTACACGAAAAGGAAGTAATCCTCAACTGTATTCATTGAGATTGTCTGCCACGTCCTTCAGTAACTGTATTCAGTTGCCATGACAGTATGTGTCTGTATAGTGAAATGTCATTCCAATATACTTTCTCTTTGGCACTTCTGTGGCATCAGAGCCTTGGCGAGGCAATGAAACATGTCTACAGATACCACCCGATAACATAAGAGAATAGGGTTCAGCCATCGCCAATGGCTGGGAGGCGTCACCGCCACCCTCCGGAAGCCATGTGTCTCACCTTGAAGGAGTTTCATTTTTTTGTTCAAATTTCTTCTCTGTGCTTCATAAAGTTTTTAATGGCGATGCTGGCGCCACGTGCTGCTGTGTAAGAGCCAAACTGGCTTTCAATGGCTACATCAGTATTTCCATAGGAACTTGTTTAACTTTAGGATCAACTTGAATAATGAGATACGTACAGTTCAAGAACCTGATTGGACCCAGACCATCCATTTTTCGTCTCCGTGTATAACTCATTATCCTTTAATTCATAAACCTGTGGCGGTAATGTCGGCCACCCTTTGACTGAAGTGTCGTGATAAATGTTCCGTTGTCTTTTGGGTTAAAGACTATGGCGTGGTCAATGTTGCACAAGCAGCAAAACTCAAGATGAGAATGTGCTTTCGTAATACAAGATCCTGGATATCTGACCCCGCCATTTAATAAAAGGTGTGGCTGACCTTTCTCAGCTTCTCCTGCCCGAACTCCATTGCTTGCTTGTATTGGGAAGGTGAGGTTGCTCTGTGGGCTCAAGCTAAATCCTAAGCAGACCTTTCTTTCATCTAAATTCTCTAGTGTTACTCGACATGAAAACAATGAATATACTAGTCTTCTCCCTGCTCTGCTGCCTCTCTTCAAAGTCCGTTTTGTCGAGCTCCGACCACTACAATGCAATCTTCAACTTCGGCGACTCCCATAGTGACACCGGAAACTTCCTCATTACTGGGGCATTCGCATATCCGGAAATCAAAAACCTCCCTTATGGAGAAACTTTCTTCCACCACGCAACTGGTCGATGCTCGAACGGACGCCTCATTATCGACTTCATAGGTATTCCATGCTCTTGCTTTCATTTTTTCTCTAGCAGGACATTTTATTTTTGAATGCTGATAATAAAGTATCGATAACCTCAAAATTAACGTAAAAAAAATAAAAATGAGAATGCAGCTGAAGCATTTGGACTGCCATATCTTCCACCATATCTGGCAATACCCGAAGGTCAACCTGTCCGCACGGGAGTGAACTTTGCAGTTGCTGGTGCCACAGCGATCGACGCGTCTTTCTTCTCTGCTCAAAATTTTACCTTGTGGACCAATGACTCGTTGAATGTGCAGCTTGGCTGGTTCAAGAGTTTGAAGTCGTCTCTCTGCACCACTAAACAAGGTAAATTTCTACCTTGAGTGATAGAGAAGTAAATCAATGACGAACCAAATGAGGGGCTAGCGAAGGCTGTCTACCGCTCGATGCTTGACGCTTAGTATAACTTTGATGAAATAGGTGCTATAATGTATCAAATCGCAAATAAAGAAACTGCTTTATCTTGCCTCCTTGAGATGTGCTATATAACTTTTCATTTTTCTGGGTGCAGAATGTGATGAGTACTTTAAGAAGTCTCTGTTTCTTGTGGGGGAGATAGGTGAAAATGACTACAACTTTTCCTTTCTCTTTGGTCGAACCATTGAACAGCTACGCCCTTTAGTACCACAAATTGTTGGAGCCATCATTCGAGCCGTCAGTGTATGTCATACCAACTTACTTCGATTTTTCTCTTGTATTCCACACGAAAGCAATCTGGACTGTGTTTATAAATGGAGCAATTACACTAATTTGGGCTTCTTTCCTATCCCCATATCAAGGACACATTAGGACATAAAGACCTATGGAGTAGTACTTCATTAGCATGAGCTTAACGTTAAATTCACATATTAAAATTCAGGATTACTTTGAATCACCATGTTTCATCTATGAGCACATGTTGGTGAAACACATGTTTTAGTCTAGAGCTTAACATTCAATTTTTCACAATTAAGTCAATGCTCACTTTTTTGAGCATGTTGAATATGAAATAAAAAAAGAAAGAAAGAATATGACTTTATCACTACACTACTTGAAAAAAAGAAAAAAAAAATTCTTCTTTCATTAGCTTTACAAAATGTAAACCCTAATAGTAATAACCAAGAGGAAGTTTACATGTCGCAAAAAAAAAAAAAAAAAAAAAAAAAAAAAAAAAAAAACAAAAACAAAAAATAAACAAAATAAAAAAAAAACAAAAAATAAACAAAAAAAAAAAACAAAAAACAAAAAACATTGACATAACTAAAATAGTCACTAATAAACATTGACCCGCGGTCATGGTGACTATTAGAAAAGTATGATGATGTCCAAGATGCATGAAGCAAATCCCACAAGTGATTCATGTATACTTGCAAAATCATCCTTATGATTTGTCTCAAGATTGCTTTTTTTCTTTTCTCATTTCTCACTATTATCAAGTATCCTTTTTTTTTCCTTTTTTCCTTGAATCATCATGATCATGACAGATTCTGATAGAAGAAGGGGCTGTAAATTTGGTGGTGCCGGGACAATTGCCGACAGGTTGCATCTCCATGTATCTAACTTTGTTTCAAAGCGCAAATGAATCGGCGTATGATCCGAAAACCGGGTGTCTCAAAGCTTATAATGCTTTATTCAAGTATCACAATAACTACCTCAAGCAAGAATTGCAAAAACTGAGAGAACAATACCCTCATGCAAGAATAATGTATGCTGACTATTATGGTGCCTCCATATCTATCTATCGCACTCCAAAATTCTACGGTCAGCCTTCTTTTCACCTCTTCTTTTTTCTCTCATATGTCATTGTCAACTTATATTTTTTAATTAAACTAATAATCTTGTGACAACACATCCATCACCATTCAAATAAGTAGTTATAGATTTATTTTCAAATAACAATCAAGATTCATTGTTATAAAGATGATTTTGAAAAAAAAAAAAAAAATTGACACGGTCTGTACATCAAATGAAAGCCAACTTTTTCCTTTTTCCCCCACAGTTTTATCCCTTTACCTCTAGACTCAAGATTGTACTTAATCACATAGGGCAATTAATGATAAATTAAGTTTTCTTTATCATATATTTTTTCTCAAAAAAACATTATTTCTCTCGTATATACGTACACAACAATTATTGAAACATTCCTTATCAATTATATGTAGTGCCATGGGAGCTAACAAGTACCTTGTCTTTTGGTTTGTGAACTAAAATCCAAAACCTGAATTATATACATATAACATCAGCAACTTTCGGTTGATGTCATTGACATGAACACAGATGTAGTTACATGATTTGTTTTAAAAGTCTATAACTGAAGGTACACTTTATAATTATTGAAGACCAGGAGATTAACCCGTTCATAATAAACGAGTGCAATCACGCAGGGTTTTACGGAGGGGCCCTAACGGCTTGTTGTGGAGGAGGCGGTCCATACAACTTCAATACGTCGGCGTATTGTGGTCAGCCCGGCTCAACTGTTTGCAAAGATCCATCGGCTTTCGTCGATTGGGATGGGATTCACTCGACTGAGTCTGCTTATCATTTTATCGCCAGGGGGTTGATTGATGGTGGCTTCATATCTCCACCACTCCTATTTCAATTTAATTATTTACAATACACCTAAAACACAGTAAGACAGTTTGTGTCTATCGAATGTTACTTACCTATTACCGGAATAATGAAGATTGGTATGTTACACATATAAACATATCACAAATATTCTCGTCTATAAATTTATCTTCCAACTCCACTCCCTATTCGTCTCGATCGAATTTACTAGGTTCGGGTTTTTCTCATATTTTGCCATGTTGGACATGATACTAGGTAATTATGCTTAGTTTTCAAATTGAAAGTGTCGGACACTCTGGAAAATTTAGAATACTAAAAATTTACTCATGTAAATCTTCATCTTTCATGAACTTGGATAACAATTATTCAAATAATAAGATCAAGCCAACACAATTAGGCTTAAGCATTTATGGCTATCGACTATAAGGCAATCCTAACACTGACAGATCACACCGATGACCTTGGTTTGATCCATGTGCGCCAACCCCTAAAAGAAGTAATCAATTTCTCCTAATTATGACAATATATTGTAATTTCGAAAACTCAATTTTCAACGTGTGACGATGCTTTTGTACTTAGTTATGATGACACGTAAAAGTGACTTATGCTTCAGCTTGAAATTATGACATTTCACTACAAAATCTAATGGTATTATTACGTTGGTCACCATATATGGCAAGTAATTGCCTTCAACTCAAACCATGATAAAACAGGTCAATCTTAGCTATCAATCCTATGAGTCCCATGTGAATTCCACAAAATTCAATTGTCGTAATTGCACCTAGTTGTAGATTCGGGTCTAGGCAAGAATATCTCATATATAAGGATGAAAAAAATTATATTCAACACATAGATATAAAATAATTGGTCAATCATGGAAATCCATCTTAGAGCCCGTTTGCTGTAGCTATGGCTGAGGAATCTATGCCTGAACTGTAGTCATGTGTAGTTGTAACAGTGCAATGAAGTGCTACAACTTGTGTGTTTGGTGCAATAGCCTCTTGAAAATTGTCACAAGTTACTGCAATTTTGTAAGTGTTATAGTTATGAAATGTTTACCAATCACTTTCATTACTAAAATTATTAGGCTACGTTTGATCGTTCGGATTTCTAATTGAGATAGGACTGGATAGGATAGGACAAGAAATCCTGGGATTTTTTTATATCCGTCAATTGTTTGGTAAATCGCAGTATTAAAGTTGGATATGTTCACATAATATCATGTATATATATATATTTTTAATATAAACGGCATATAATTATAAATGAATCTAAATATTCATAAACGGAGATAGTGAAAATCTCTCGTAACACTATTCCTTAATTTATTTTTATTTTATTTTTTTTTTTATATTATTTTCATTGTTATTTCTTTTTTCTCCTTTCATCATTCTTTAATAAAAATTTATCAAATAGTAAATTGTACTAACATACCTAATATACAAAATACCTAAAATATATAATAAATATAAATATTTAATTTATAGATTGAATTTTTATTATAAGATATAATTAAAGTTGAATATATAAATTAAAATAAGATTAAATAATTTTTTTATTTTTTTATTTTTAATTTCTTAAATTAGAATTCAAATATTATTTATATTGAAATATAATATCAATTTTGTTAATTTAATAATTTTTTTATTCAAGAAAAATAACTTTTATATTATGAACATTAGAAATCCTATCCATATTTATCCCACCTCTTCCATGGGATAATTTATCCCGTTTATATCCTCCTTATATCCGATTTTATCCTGTCCTAAGCAAGTACCAAACGTAGAATAAGATAAATCATATCCTATCCCGAATTTTATCCCAACTACCAAGTGCAGCCTTAAAAAATACCATATCAAATAATTTTTCTAGTGAAATCATACCATCCAAATACCTAGCAAGCAGTTAGAGGGCTCATACGAATTAGAATGGAGATAAAGTCCTCATTGAATGAATAAACAAGGAGCAAACGCAATCTTCTCGCATCAAGAATTAATTCCTCAAAATAGTTCTCTCTCTCTCTCTCTCTCTCTCTCTCTCTCTCTCTCTCTCTCGGTAGAGAATTCCTCTCGATAGTTCCCGATATTCAAAATGTCATCTGGAGTAACTTGTAAAAGGAAAACACAGTGTATTAATTGAATCATAAATTAAGAAATTATATGCAAATTGCCTTGCTGGTGCTAGTACATTTATTCATTAGATTTGTTCATCAATATATATTATTATGCACATGATAGTTTTTTTTTTTTTTTCAGAAATAGAACAAACAGACTAATTCAACTATCAGGGTCATCATCTTCATGCTCCATCAATGCTCCATCTACGCAACTTTTTACAATATAATTTAAATTATCGTTCCATTTATTTAGTAAAAATCAAATTATTTAGAAAATTATCGATTATATCACTGCAAACAATTAATTAATAATCTTTACCAAAAAACAATTAATTAATAACAAAAATTCACCATCAATATAACAACTTTTATGTAAAAATCTTCTGATTGAAATATTTTTTATTCATTCATTTTCATAAGTAATTTAAGGAATGAATTTTTGAAAAATATTTTTTAAATAATTTATTTTTCGCAACACAAAAACACTATATCTCAAGCTTCCAGTTATTTGCAGAGAAAAGTTGCTGTGGTTAAAACCAATTTGAGTGTTGTCATTAAACAAGTACCTACGATAATATTCACTGCAGCATATCTCAGTAATCGGACACCAACCAAAGTCCTCAATGGTAAAACACCATTTGTGTAATTTTTTTTTAAGTATATGTTTTGGGCGCACTGTAAATGTCAAGCACCCCTTTGATAAGTGCGTTTTGCCGAGAGAATGTTCTAGAATTACTCTTTATTCTAATTTAAGAAGGGGGACGGATCTAAATTACTTCCCCAACTAGCAACTTTACCGCTCTTAAAGATAATTTCGTCAAAATAAATAAGAAATAACTGCACTGAAAATCTTGAAATTTGTCATAAAAGTATAATTAAATCATAAAAAAAAGAAAAGGAATCAACTCTTACAATTTATCAAATTCTAAAACTTTTAAAAAGTACAAACATGTCTCAAAATTTGTCAAATTGGTCCAATCCAATTCTCTCATATTATTATACTTTTTAAAAATTTTAGGATCCAATTGCACTTGCTTGACAAGTTATAGGACATGAATGTACTCGTTGAAAGTTCTAGTACTCGATTGTAATTTCTGACAAATTTTAGGACTCGATTGTACTTTTCAAAAAAATTTAGGATTCATTTGTACTGTCGTAATAAATTTTAAGATTTCCAATGCACTTATCTTGTTAATTTATTATGCAGGATTCAACGCATCCAAGTTGCGAATATTCCTTATGATTTGACTTCTCAAATAAGCAAGAGTTTCTTTACTCATTTAACCCATTCGATGGGATTACCCATTTAATAAACGGGTGTCTTTCCTTAATTAAAAAATCGCAAGTCAGCTATTGAAGCTTCGTTTGCCAAAACTCTAGTGTCTATATTGGGAAGGTGAGGTTCCTCTATGATATAACGTAAGGGTTGAAGCTCAACCCCAAGCAGACTCTTCCTTCATCGAAGTTTTCAAGTATTGTTTGACATGAAAGCCATGAAGATACTAGTCTTTTTCTTGCTCTGCTGCCTCTCTTCAAAGTCCGTTTTGTCGAGCCCTGGGCGCTATGAAGCAATCTTCAACTTCGGCAACTCTCTGAGCGACACCGGAAACTTCCTACTTTCTGGGGCACTTGCATTTCCAGGCATAAAAAATCTTCCTTACGGTGAGACATTCTTCCACCACCCAACCGGTCGATGCTCAAACGGACGGCTCATGATTGATTTCATAGGTATTGTATACTCTCTTTCTAATATCTTGTCTACATTTTTCGATCACTTGTATGAAGTCATTTATCATAAATGTATTTTGGTCCCTCCTAAATAAATGAAGGTTTTACCAGAAAAAACAATTTGACTCACAACTCAAATAGCAGATCATTACAATGCTATCTCATATGAAAACAGCACATGATTACACTTCCAAAGATCATCTGACTTATGTAATCTAGACGACTTTGCATGTCCAATATATAATCCTATTTAAAATGAGATAAGGTTTTCTAGTAGGAATTTTTATTTTTGATCCTACTAATAGAGTGTTTTTATTCTCCCGATGAATGTAAAAATATGAGAATGCAGCTGAAGTATTTGGGCTGCCGTTTCTTCCACCATATCTCGCAGTAGCCAAAGGTCCACCTGTTCGTACTGGAGTGAACTTCGCAGTCGTTGGTGCCACAGCACTCGACCCATCTTTCTTCTATGCTCAAAATATTGGGCCACTCTTGTGGACCAATGACTCATTGAGTGTTCAGCTTGGTTGGTTCAAGAATTTGAAGAAGTCTCTTTGCACCACCAAACAAGGTAAAATTTCTACCTTCTATTGTCAAAAAAGAGGCTAAAGGAATTACTGATTCCGTAGTTTCAACGATCGATTTTAATTTTTTATTATTTTTTTCCACTTCACCATTTTAGGTGGTGGTCAACTTCAGCAAATCTAAACATATTTTGATTTCACGAACCAATACAAACAAAAAGACTATAGTTAAAGGACATAATCCGAAGTTAAAAATGTATACACACTGATCGAGAAAATATTGGGTATCTCTTATGTGCTAACGTGACAATTAAGAAGACCCCTAAGAGGGCAACACGCGCCGCATGTGGGGGCCCAAATTGTCAGGCCATCGAACTCTCGTCTCCTCTTTCTATCTCCCCTCTGCATGCTATTCTCTCTCTTCTGCCTCCTGCCTCCCCTTCACGCTCTTTCTCCTCTCTCTTCTCTCTCTCACGCTTTGTCTCGCCCGACTCTCTCTCTCTCTCCTTTAGTATGATTTTTATGGAAATATGTGCTATAATTTATCAAATTGAACATAAAAAATTCTCTATGATGGGAGAGATAGGCGACATTGACTTTTATAAATTATGTGCTTAGTAGAACCTTTACGCAACATGTGTTACAACTTTTATTGTTTATTTTTTGGGTGTGCAGAATGTGATGACTACTTCAAGAAGTCTCTATTTCTGGTAGGGGAGATGGGTGGCAATGACTACATCTTTCCCTTTATTTTTGGTCTAAGTGCTAAACAGCTACGTGCTTGGGTACCACAAGTCGTTGGAGCAATTGCCCGTGCCATCCGTGTATGTTCCACAAACTTACTTTAGCACGAACTTAATGTTAAATTCTAGTTATAAAATCAAAGGACCTTTCTGACTCATTACGTTTTATTTAGGAGCACATATTGGTGAGACGTTTCTCTTAGGCATGAGCTAATAATGTCAAAGAAATGCCTCAATCACTATACTGTTTGGAGAAACTTCTTATTTCAATAGCTGTACCAAATGTAAACCCTAAAACTAATAATCAAAGACGTAGTTGAAATGTCACAAAGAAGCATTGAGAGAGAGAGAGAGAGAGAGAGAGAGAGAGAGAGAGAGAGAGAGAGAGAGAGAGATCAAAGACGAGTTGAAATGTCACAAAGAAGCATTGAGAGAGAGAGAGAGAGAGAGAGAGATGATCTCCATGGTGCGTGAAGCAGTTCCATATACTTACAAAATGATCCACGGTCATCATCATCATCATTTCACACTATTTTCATGTTGCCATTAATTCTTCTTACATTCCTTAAATCATCATAACCATGACAGATACTGATAGAAGAAGGAGCCGTGGATATGGTGGTCCCAGGACAATTTCCAATAGGCTGCTCTGCCACGTTTCTAACTTTGCTTCATAGCCCTAACAAATCAGCATATGACCCAAGTGGATGTCTCAAGGCTTATAATGCTTTCTTCAAGTATCACGATAACTACCTCAAGCAAGAATTGCAAAAATTGAGAGAGGAATACCCTCATGCAAGAATTATGTACGCTGATTATTACGGTGCCTCCATACCTCTTTATCGCACTCCAAAACACTACGGTGAGCCTTCTTTTCACCTATCTTTTTTCTCCTCTCAAATTTTATTGACAGTGAATATTTTTTGCTTGAACTAATACTCTTGTAACGTAGATGTATGACTTTTATTTTCCACGTGTCACATCCATCACCATTTCTATGAGTAATTATAGATTTATTTTCAAATAACAATCAAGAACCATATCTATAAAGATGACTTTCTATTTAATATAAAAGAACATGCACCGTCTTTTCCAGTAAAGGAACGCCAACTTATTTGTTTTTGCCCACATTTTTCTCCCTAACCTCTAGAGTCTTAATCACAAAAGGCAATTAAGAATGGAATGACAACGTGGATGGACCAATACAATGAAGCCAAATCTTAAAGCATTATTTGGTGATGGAATGTGACTCCAACTAAATTGACGCAATATTCATTGGACTGTTTCCTATATTAAAGATCTGCATCTTGGAACCTAGGGTTTGATATGCTTAGGCCCGAAATGGCCCAGACCAACCCTAACTACTTTTCAAAATAAAATAAAATAAAATTAGGAATAACATATGAAGATTTATAATAAAATCATAAATTAAATTTAGAATAAAAACATAACTAAAATCAAATGACCGAGAATAGATATGCCAATATGAGTTGAATTGGATAAAGTTGCTGCAAACATATAGAAAAACGATTTTTGACGCCGAAAATATAATGATTAATCCATTTTAACTTGAAAACAATGAAAAGTCATATTGGATTGAACCTTACTCTGCCTGAGTTGGTTTAGTTCAATTTGGGCATTTCTTGTATTATCGGGTCATCCTGGAGATCGTTCATGAGAATCGCAGGTCCGGTTTATTGGTGATGCGGATGCAGGGCAAGCGAATGTATTTTAATTACATGAAAGGAAGAACCCTAGTGCTTCGTTGATTTCATGAAATACACCAGATGAAATGCGTAAAATTAGCACATTTTAGTTGATGTCATTGACAAGAGCACATATTTTTACATAATCTCTTAAAATTTACAAGTGCATTCACGCAGGGTTTTATGGAGGGGCACTAAGGGCTTGTTGTGGAGGAGGTGGTCCATACAACTACAATAATTCAGCAAATTGTGGTAACCCCGGCTCAACTGCTTGCGAAGATCCATCGGCCTTCGTCGATTGGGATGGGATTCACTTGACCGAGGCTGCTTATCATTTCGTCTCCAAACGGTTGATCTATGGTGGCTTCACATCTCCACCGCTCTTATCTTAATCCAATAACTGAAATTACACACAAACCTCATGTGGATAGTTGCGTCTATCGAAGGGTACTTGCACATTTTCAGAATAACGGAGTTTGATATATCCCATGTATAAGTAGATCTTTCGTATGTTTGTTTGTAAGTTTATCTTCCAAATTTACACCCTGTTTGTCTAGATCGAATTTACTATGTACGAGGTCTTCTCATATTTTGCCGTATTCGACATAATAAAAAGGCAATTGTGGCTAAATTTTCATTGAAAGGGTCTGGCGTTTCTCAAATCTTAAAATAGCAAAATTTACTTATTTGCATGTTCATCTTTCAGGAACTTGGACAAAAATTACTAATAAAGTTTAAGATCAGGCCAACACAATTAAAGCTCCATTTATTTAGTGGAAAATGATAATTTGAAAAATATTTTTTGAAAAGTGATCGCTAGCACCATTACAAAAATGCATGGATAATTATTTCTTTTATTATCCATGAAAGTATTTAAACATAAATTGTTATGGATAGTGAAAATGGTTTTGATTGACTAATTATTTTAAGTGATACAAGCGACTTTTAGGAAAGTATTTTCTAAACTATTCATTCTTTTCAAAACAAATAGAGCCTAACATAGTGTTTGTGTTTATTAATTAGGTTATATCTCGTTAGTGAAAGGAGATGAAAACAGTAAATCATCAAACCACTAGCTAGCTCCATAAACTTCATGCGAGTTTCAAGAGATTAACACGTTAATAACTGTAAGAATCATGACCATGGCCAAGCAAATGCGATATGCAAATATTACTTGCATTTCACCTAAGTTTTTTAACATATGTAGCAATTCTCAATATACAGATCAAGGAAAAAGGTACAACCAAACCAAGGCGTTTGCTTCTTTTTGTCGCGACCTCTTTTTTTCTCGGGCGTCCGCGATCTGGTACGAGCGCCTAAGGAGGCTAATGGCTCGGCTGAAATTTGTTATGCCCGGACTCTCCCAAGTCCACCAATTCACGACTTTAATAGTCGAGTTTTTAACCCGTAAATCAATTTTTAAATTGGAGTCGCCACTAATCAATTTGGGGTGGGTTGATTAGAAACCCAAGTGAAGTATCGGGAGAAATACTCACTTCTGCGCAACCAGAGAAATTAGGATCGGGGACTTGATTACACTAGTTAATCACTAATGCCCTTTCGGTACCTAATATTTGTTTAAACCCCGAGGTTTTTGGATGTTCGAGGGATTTTTTGGGATTTTTTTAGTATTTTGGGAAAATACAAGTCTTTTTGGCTTTTTCTGAATTTTTTTGGCTTTTTCATGAATTTTTAACTTTTTTTGGATTTTTGGCATTTTTGGAAAATATGAAATATTTTTGATTTTTTTTTTTTTCGGAAAATAAAATATTTTTATCATTTTTTTTATTATTTTTCGATTTTCTGGAAGTTAAAACATTTTTAATATTTTTGAAAAATAAAATATTTTTTTTTTTTTTTGTTTTAATATTTTTCGAAAATAAAACATATTTTTTTTTTTTTTTTAAATAAGTTATTTATTTATTATTTATTTATTTAAAATATTATTTTATATTTAAAATAATATAAAAACTGACCCAGTCGGATCCGCGGGTTGGGTCCGGCCGGTCGATGACCCAAAATGCGGGGTGTCCGTTGCGGGCCCGACTCGGATTTTTTTTTCTTTTTTTTTTTTTTTTTTTTTTTTTTAAACGAAACGACGTCGTGGGCGGGTGTTCGGGGACACCGGCCCGAACGCCGCTCCGCGACCCGACTCCCGTGAACCCTATCCGGATCCGACCCGAATCGTGACCCGACTCCCGCCGCCCGAATCTCGCGAAACCCTACCCGGTTCCGAGACCGGATCCGACTCGACGGCCGGAAAATCGCAAACCCTAGGGTTTGCGAATCCGCGGCGCCGAGGGGGAAAGGCGAGTGCGCGGCGGCGACGGTGGCAACGACGGTCGGTGGCTACGGCGACGGCGGCGACGACGGCCGGTGGCTACGGCGACGGGCGCGACGGTGGCAACGACGGCCGGCGGCTACGGCGACGGCGAAGACAAGCGGCTGGCCACTCAACGGATCGGTGACGGGGCTCGCGGCGCGGACGATGGTGACGACGACGACGGGTAGGGGAGGCGGCCGGGGTTTCGAGCAACGGCGATGATGCGCGGGGGGCGGTGGCGGCGGCTGCATTTTTGTTTGCGTAACGGCGCGACGAGGCGGTGAACGGTGGCGGCAACAGGGGAGCGGCGGTAGCTTCTCGACTCTCGGATCCGGCGTGGCGTTGGCGGATCGGTCACGGCAACCGCTTCAGGGGGGAACAACAGCAACAAGAACTCCAGATCCGTGGCATAGATCTCGGCTGGAGCTTCCTCAGCCTCGATTCTCTCTCACTCGGGCGGATCCGAGCCTCCACCGGCCAGATCGACCTTCTCGAAGTCACTCGCCGCCGGCCTTCCCGATGTCTCTCGGTGGAGGGTGGGCTGAGCTCGCGACTCGAGTTCTCTCGGGGCTCGCTCGTCGATTCCTCCCCCGAAGTCTCTCAGTGGGAAGATCTCGGAACTCGCTCGTCATTGTTCTTCGACGAAGGTGGTGCCCTTTTATAGGCGGGAATCCGGTCGATGGAGCTTCGAACGCCGGTCCCCTTCGCGCGCCGGGCGGTTCTCCTCGGCTGAACCGGCGTCCCATCCGAGCTCATCCAGCAAAGCATGCTCAGCATTGATGGCGCTCGCGATCTTATCTTCTCCGGCCAACGTCGGCCTACTCCCCTCGGCCGTAGGCCGTCCCTTTGCGCGCGTTGCCGACCATCGCGCGTGAGTTGCGAGAGGCATAGGGGAAGGCACAAGGAAGAAGAAGAAGGAAGAAGAAGGAAGAGAGGGGCCGAGCGAGGAAAAAAAGAAAACTGGGCTTGGGCCGGCGAAAGGGAGAAAAAGAGGGGGCTGCCAATTTTTTGTTTTTGCTTTGTTTTGTTTGTTTTTTTTTTTTTTTTAATTATCTAATTATCCGAAATGACAAAATAAAAATAAAAACTTAATAAAATAAAATTAACTTAATTAAAATTGAGGTGTCACTGCCCCTCTTTGAAGGTGAGCTCGCAGAGGTTGCATTCAAAGACAAACCTGATACCTAAATTTTATCCATACATGTGTAGTAGATTATATTTTATTTGAGACCTATTATTCTATGTGGAAAAAGAGCAATATAACTTTACATATACTAAGACAGATAAGAAGATACCTGTAGTTACTTACCGAGAGTGAGTGAGATAGGGTGTGAACCTCGAGTTTTGGCAAGTATCAAGGCGTCATCTTACCTGGTGATATGAGGAGGTTGCTTTTCCAGGGCTCGAACCATTCTTCGGTTGCCTGTTAAAACAATCAATGATTTGTTTAGGACCCGAACCTTTCTTCGGTCGCCTTGACGGGAAATTGCTCCTCCAGGACCCGAACCATTCTTCGGTCTCCTGTTGGAGTAATTAGTGGTTTGTCTTGGACCCGAACCATTCTTCGGTCGCCGTGACGGGAAATTGCTTCTCCAGGACCCGAACCATTCTTCGGTCGCCTGTTAAAACAATCAATGATTTGTCTAGGACCCGAACCTTTCTTCGATCGCCTTGACGGGAGATTGCTCCTCCAGGACCCGAACCATTCTTCGGTCGCCTGTTGGAGTAATCAGTGGTTTGTCTCGGACCCGAACCATTCTTCGGTCGCCATGACTGGAAATTGTTTCGCCAGGACCCGAACCATTCTTCGGTCGCCTGTTAAAACAATTAATGATTTGTCTAGGACCCGAACCTTTCTTCGGTCGCCTTGACTAGGAATCGCTTTTCCAGGACCCGAACCTTTCTTCGGTCGCCTGTTAGAGCAATAAGTTGTTTGTCTAGGACCCGAACCTTTCTTCGGTTGCCTTGACGGGAGATGCGCTGACCTTTCTCAGGGCATCTGTTTGTTGGGAGATAGTACCTGGATGATCACAAGTACAAACTCTTGGAGGATACCTAGATGATCACAGGTATCGATGGGGTACTTGGATGATCACAAGTACAAACTCTTGGAGGACACCTGGATAATCACAGGTATCGAAGGGGTACCTGGACGATCACAGGTACAAACTCTTGGGGATACCTCGGATGATCACAAGTATCGAAGGGGTACTGGACGATCACGAGTACAAACTCTTTGGGAAGAATCAAGGGCATACTTGAGATATCCGTGTGGAAATATCGAGGATGGGTCTCGCATATACGTGAAGGTCTCTCACCTCCTGGTAGTTGGAATATTGAGGACGTACCTTGGATATTCATGAAGGTCTCTCACCTTCCTGGTAATGGGAATATCGTGGGCGTGCCCCGCATATTCGTGAAGGTCTCTCACCTCCTAGTAGTTGGGAATATTGAGGATGTACCTTGGATATTCATGAAGGTCTCTCACCTCCTGGTAAAGGGGAATATCGAGGACGTACCTAGGATATTCGTGAAGGTCTATCACCTCCTGGTAGTGGGAATATCGAGGGTGTGCCTCGCATATTCATGGAGGTCTCTCACCTTCTGGTAAAGGGGAATATCGAGGACGTACCTGGGATATTCGTGAAGGTCTCTCACCTCCTGGTAATTGGGAATATCGAGGGCGTACCTGAGATATTCGTGAAGGTCTCTCACCTCCCGGTATGGGGAATATCGAGGACGTGCCCCGAATACTCGTGAAGGTCTCTCACCTCTTAGTAAAGGGAATATCGAGGGCGTGCCCCGTATATTCGTGAAGGTCTCTCACCTCCTGGTAAAGGGAATATCGAGGGCGTGCCCCGTATATTCGTGAAGGTCTCTCACCTCCTGGTAAAGGGAATATCGAGGGCGTGCCCCGTATATTCGTGAAGGTCTCTCACCTCCTGGTAAAGGGAATATCGAGGGCGTGCCTCGCATATTCGTGAAGGTCTCTCACCTCCTGGTAATTGGGAATATCGAGGGCATGCCCCGTATATTCGTGAAGGTCTCTCACCTCCTGGTAAAGGGAATATCGAGGGCGTGTCACGTATATTCGTGAAGGTCTCTCACCTCCTGGTAAATGGAATATCGAAGGCGTGCCCCGTATATTCGTGAAGGTCTCTCACCTCCTGGTAATTGGGAATATCGAGGGCGTGCCCCGCATATTCGTGAAGGTCTCTCACCTCCTGGTAAATGGGAATATCGAGGGCGTGCCCCGTATATTCGTGAAGGTCTCTCACCTCCTGGTAAAGGGAATATCGAGGGCGTGTCCCGTATATTCGTGAAGGTCTCTCACCTCCTGGTAAATGGAATATCGAGGGCGTGCCCCGTATATTCGTGAAGGTCTCTCACCTCCTGGTAATTGGGAATATCGAGGGCGTGCCCCGCATATTCGTGAAGGTCTCTCACCTCCTGGTAAAGGGGATATCAAGGACGTACCTTGGATATTCGTGAAGGTCTCTCACCTCCTGGTAATTGGGAATATCGAGGGCGTACCTTGGATATTCGTGAAGGTCTCTCACCTCCTGGTAATGGGAATATCGAGGGCGTGCCTCGTATATTCGTGAAGGTCTCTCACCTCCTGGTAAATGGAATATCGAGGGCGTGCCCCGTATATTCGTGAAGGTCTCTCACCTCCTGGTAATTGGGAATATCGAGGGCGTGCCCCACATATTCGTGAAGGTCTCTCACCTCTTGGTAAAGGGAATATCAAGGACGTACCTTGGATATTCGTGAAGGTCTCTCACCTCCTGGTAATTGGGAATATTGAGGGCGTACCTTGGATATTCGTGAAGGTCTCTCACCTCCTAGTAATGGGAATTTGAATGTAGCACAAGGCTTACCTGGATGGCCGCAGGAACTCAAAAAGGCTAGAACAGAGTACAAAGTACTGGAATACTCGGATGAACACAAGTATTTAATGATATGATCTGGGACCACTTAGGTGGGTCCAAGTGTAAGAAAGCATACCTGGACAATGGTGCCAAGCAAAGCAATGGAATGCTTGAACAGCTACTATATTATTTGGGGACAACTTGGGCAGGCTGAGTGTCATGAAAAGGAAGTACCCGGATAACGGTGGGTACTTGATGATATGGGGATACTTAGACAGCAGTAGGTATTTAACGATAAAGGGATACTTGGTCACCACAAGTATCAATATTCAGGGACAACTCGAACAGGTCGAGTGTCGGGAAAGGGAGTATCCGAACGGTGGTCGGTACTCAAAGACAATGGGGATACCTAGACAGCAGTAAGCATCCAAACTCAAGGGACGACTCGAATAGGTTGAGTGTCAGGAAAATGGAGTATCCAAACGGTGGTCGGTACTCAATGATAATGGGGATACCTAGACAACAGCAGGTATTCAACAATAAAGGGATACTTGGTCAGTCACAAGTATCAATACTCTTGGGACAACTCGAACAGGTCGAGTGTCAGGAAAAGGGAGTGTCCGAACGATGGCCGGTACTCAAAGATAAGAGGATACTTAGACAGTTGCAAGCACCCAAACACAAGGGACGACTCGAATAGGTCGAGTGTCAAGAATAGAGTACCTGGACAATGATAGGTACCTTAAGACAAATGGGGATAGAGATATGCTTACCTGGTGATATCTCTGATCTCTAAGAGTATGTCTGCTATTTGCACAATATGCACATATGATTGTATATGCTGTAAATTCATGGGTTCAAATGAGATTCATGCATGATAATTTTGTCAGTTTTGCATTTTTTGATTTCCACTAGGGAAGATTTTGAAAGACAACCTTCATTTAGAATGTAGATGTCTTGAGCATGCCAGATGAGGGACTTTCAGTCTGAAAGGACTTTCCACTCACTCTCATGGAAAAAGCTATCCTGACCATTGATGCAGGATTTATAAGGACCACACTATCTCACTATCATCATGTCAGCAGGGGTCCGAGTATTTTCGCAAACAGTACGACTTTACCAATGTAAGAGGTCTTTGTTGAAACCGTGATGAAGTCTTGGCCAATGGCTCATCGAAGGGGACCATCAAGGTCAAGGCTTATGAATGGAGTGCCGCACGATCGACTCCGGGCTTGCAAGTCAATAATCCTGCTAAAAGAGATAGAGTAATCTTGCTCGTACTTCTCCGAGCGATGTTTATAGACATATGAAATCCTACGTTAATTGAAGTGCCCTAGTCTGAAGAGACTTTTACAATGGGATGCAACGTAGGCTTGGCTCATGTGTAAAGGGGTGAGAGCTGGTGACTGTCTTGACATTTGTCACTAGTCTTTCTTGTCAGATGGAGGTTCTATGGACCACAACAACTTTTCTTGGCTGTATTTTTGACTAGGGGGCATTGGCCTTGCTTTTACCAGGCACACTGCTTTTTTCATGCCCCTATTTTTTATTCCAGTTCTTCATTCATGGGCATTGACCTAGCTCTTACCAGGTACACTGCTTTTTTATGCCTCTATTTTTTCATTCTTGTCGTTAGAGGAACTAGCCTAGGCAAATTCAATCACGACACTGTTGTTTATCTCTTGAGTCTTTATCTTCAGCTGGCGCTCTAGGCTATGGCAATGATTTCTGTTTTGTCTCAATGTGAGGGTAAAATTACAAACTCACTTGAGTTGTACAATGAATACAAGTGCGTACAGAAAGAATTGCTCTTCGTCATTCTAGGGCACTTAAATTAACGCGAGTGTTCATATGCAATAAAGACACCCGAAGATTGATGCAAGTGCGAGCAAGAAAATTTCTATCTCTCTTCTCACCTTGTGATGCTGCTTTGTCTTCGATCTGCCCCAGTGTGGGGTGGTTCTTGAGGAGAATATGAGAGAAGCTTCACCAGTGTATTGGGCCCAATGGGGTGAGCGATGGAATGCCTCTCACTATTTTGGTTATCGTACCATTCGCGAGAGAACTCTTTACCCTGCAGTCATGGAATCTTCTGCACTCATCTCACAAGTGTATAGATGGGGGACTGTGTGTGGGATATGGCTTGCCTGTCATCATTCTGGCGTGCCTCATCCAGCATGCTCAATTGATCTTGTATTCTTCACTTAGCTGTCTATTCTAATAATCCTCAGTGGAATCAGTGACTTAGACAGACAAAATCATCATGCAAAAATCCATATGAAAATGCATGAAACATTTTAAACATGAGAGAGTTTGTACTCTAAAAACAAATTAATGGTTTTTACTCAAGAAACCCTATTAACAGCTTTAGGGATGTTTACTCGGTGGAATTGTATTTACAAATGTGTTGAATTTTGAACGTCAAAAAAAGTTATTCACAAAAGGGTTATTCACAAATGGGTATCGATAGATTGCTCCTATTAGCTAGGGACATGACACATGAATGATCAGCCGGGGTTGGGAATCTAATCATTGATCTGATGAGTGCTTCTGCTTTTGCACTTGCAGAAGAGAAGATGCACAAGTGGATCAATTAGTCTGGCCAAAATCAAATGTGAGTTGAGGCCTTAAGATTTTCTGTCATTTGCTTTGGCGATTACTCATGACGCCATTTCGTTTAGGAGAGTTTGTCATGCCTCTCATTGATTTGTTATCCTTGCTTTTGACAGTCAAGTAATCCCGCAACAAGACATGCTTCTCATTGATTTGTTATCAAGTGATCTGGTTTGCGAGATGATTGGGTGACTGAAGTGAGAGGGGGACACGAAGTCCTATGTCCCTTGCTTCGTTAGGTCAATTATTCTCCGAATTGGCTTCGGATGACATGTCTTTTTACACGAAGCCGGGTGAATTTGATGTGGGTACTAGCTTGGCCAATATTGATTTGCCAAACCTAACCATTGAGTTTGGTTCTTGAGTTGTGGTGCTCCCTGTCAAATAGGGAAAATATGTCAAAAGCGGGTTCAAATAGTGGGAGTATTGGAAACGATACCAAATTACTCTTCTCCAAAGTTTGTTTTTGTTGATTCCTAAGGATTCTTGTATGTCGATGATGGCCTTTTCGTCTTGGCATAGTTCAATATTTCCTTCAATTGGCCTTCCTCCTTTGTGACCATGTATGCATGATTGCTGGTCGTTGATTCATCTTCAACGCCTTCCTTCTGTGGAATTTCTCCTTCTGTCTTTAACTATAGCATCATTGGGCAAAAGTCGTGTACCTCAAGCTTCTATGGAATCTGAGATGGACAATCAAAACCTCAAATTCTTTGATGGCAATTACTTCTTGCAAGAGTATGCGTCTGAACAGGAAGTCGGGTTTCCAAGTGTCCTCATTTTGAATAGGGCCTAGACCGCTTCAAATGTCTCCGGATTTCTTCTCGTTAGCCAATTCAAAGAAAGAGAAAAGATCCCTTCCTTGTGCTTTTGGGCTTGTCGAAGCTGAAAGTCCTGTTGATGAAACCATAGCATCTGGTTGCTCAGGCACATTGTGGGGAAAGGATATTGCTCTGGCTTGTGAAGGAGTTGGGCAAGAGCAAGGTGGAGTGTATAGAGCTTTTGGGAACGGCTTGATTTCAACCGTATGTCTGTACCTATTACGTCCTATTTTTCGTTTCCTGTAAGTAGAAGAGAAAGGACATCATTTCTAAAATTATATTCAGAGAATAAAACTTACCTTCTTTGAAGTGGGATGATATTTTATGTTTGCCCCATTGCCTTCTTGAAGGGTATTTTTGAATTTGGCGAGCTCACATGATGTGCTAGTTTCAAATACCTTTTGTCACACTAAATCAAAGGGGATGATGTTCTGAAACATAAAGTGAGAGGGTTAGAAAGACAAACATGCTTAAATTTATCATCTTGTTTTGACAAAAGCTTTTGGGTGATGAAATATTTTTTATTTTCAAAATACGTCTTTGGGGGAGAAAAAGCATGAGGAAGCCCAGCCCTCGGTATTCTCCTTGGATGATATTTTCTTTTCATGGCTGGATAACATCACTGGGCTGGTTTGGAGTACCGCCTCATGCTCTTAAAACAAAATATTAGAACTGTATATTAGAGTACTTGAATGGAAAATACAACAGTAGCACACTAGACAAGATGAGAAACATGAAATTATAAAAACAAGTAAAACTCATGAAAACCCCTGTGTAAAGGAGTGCTTTGATAGTGCTGGTCTTGAAGCTAAGCGTCTTTGAATTCCTCGCCTCCAGTAGACTTGAAGTATTCACATGAGAGGACCACTTCATTGAGGCTATGGAAATGCAACCCATGCAACCAACAATGATGCTCGTGAGGTAAAGCCCCTATGAACAGCTTTATCATTTCTTCTTCGGCCAGTTGAGGGTAAGTCTGCATCATAAAAGCCTCCCACCTCCTCGCATACGCTCGGAAATCCTCCATTGGTCTTCTTTTGAAGTGAACCAAGTTCTGACAAGGCACTTCAATCCCAATCTAGCTTTGGTACTGAAGCAGGAATGCAGAAGACAGCTCATTCCAATCTCTCATGAGGTAGATATCTGCTGTGATGAACCATTGTAATGCAGACCCCGTAAGACTTTCTTGGAAGGCCTGAGTTGCGAATGACGTCGAGCCATAGTACCAGCTCATTTCAGCGTGGAGGTACTGCAAATGAGCCACGGGGCAAGTTGTGCCATTATACTTGCGGAGATTAGGTATCCACATCTCTCCAGGGGTCATGATCCTATAAGCGCAAGACGGGCTTGATGTATCTTGGTTAGGCCACTGGTTTTCCCACTGCATATTTGTTGTAGCGGTGAATTCTTCTGTTTCAGGGAAGTTGGACTCTACCGAAATTACCCCATTACTTTCTTCTGGGTTAAATTTCCAAATGAGGATGAAGTATTGAAGCTATTCTCATGGTCAGAGGACGAGCTTAGTACTTCGTTAGGATCGTAGCGGATAAAAACGTATGCTTCCTCTTCTGACGGGCCTTCATCCCCGAATGAGAGGAGAGTAGGAAACAGTTATACGATGAATCGTCAGTTTCATTGTTGAAATAACGCTGGAAGTCCTTGGGATTGTATTCTAGGGCTGGGAAGTCTTCAGGGTTGTACTCTAGAGGATGGTAGCCTTCAAAGCTGTATTCTTGGGAATGCTCGAAGCTTTGGTACGGTGGCTCGTTGGTAGATGCTGAATTGATCTGTTTAGGCTTTCTTTTCTTGGCTTCTGGTCCAGACCTTTTGAGTAAGGCCCTTCGTTTAGCCAGCTTGATTCTGTCAAGGGAAGTGAGGGACATTAGAGTTTCATTGTCTGATTCACTTTCCAGATTGATAGGGGTTGGTATTCTTTGGACCCTAGCTCTTGGAGTAAGTTTGGGGAGTTGTCCAGTCGTGCCCCGGTCTTGAACAGGCTCTGTGTCTTTGATCTCGTACAAAGGCTCCTTGCCTTTCCTAGTGGGAAACTTCTCAGTGACAGGATATTGCTCAGCTGCCCATTTATCATGCAAGGCTTCATTGACATGCTCTTCTCCTATCTCAGTGACTAACGACTCGTCGTGCTCCGCGATTATCGGCTCTTCGTAGGGCAGGGTGATGTCAGGGGTGATGTCAATATTGTACTC
Organism: Eucalyptus decipiens; assembly: GCA_014182575.1. Lineage (NCBI taxonomy): Eukaryota > Viridiplantae > Streptophyta > Magnoliopsida > Myrtales > Myrtaceae > Eucalyptus > Eucalyptus decipiens. The sequence goes on along the minus strand of CM024612.1, from coordinate 6,503,999 downwards.
TTGGTGAAAAACATGAATTAGTTCCCTCCAGGTTTTAAGGGGACTAATCTTCCTGACAATGTACCATCGCAAGGCGGGGCCAGTCAAGCTCAATTGGTACGATTGAATCATCCTTTGGACCAAGTAGGCCTGCAAGTAGGTCTCTGGGCGGAAGGTATCAGCATACCTTTCGCATTCAGGTGCTTTGAGTTTTTCGGGGATCTCAATGCCGGCGTAATTGGACAGGTCCATGGGATTCTGTTCTTGCAGCTGGCTTAACTTTTTCATGATCCTTTCAAACTGTCTATGGTACTGGCTATTTTCTGGCAAATTTACTGGTGTCATGACGGTGTTTAAGGCAACTACAGAGTTGGGTTCGACTTTCATTTGTCTCGAGAGTTGTTGAAGGACAATGGACATATGCCCCACGCCGTCTTCAATGTTAATGAGACGATTTTGTACATCATTCGATCGGGCCCAATTGTATGAGGCCATTCGCGGGCGATTGGTGGCCGGCGATTCATAATTACCTCGGTCGTTGCGAAAACAATGAATGAGCACGCAAGTAAACAAAGATTGACCCATGGCAATGGTCTAACTGCTTTTTTATTTATCAAAAGAGGATTTTATAGACCGCAGACTTCTGATATCTAAAACTTGAAATTGAAATGACAAAATAAAATACTAGATATTAAACAAAAGTCCCTAAACAATGGGACAAAACTTTCACACTATTTACACTAAGGGGCACATGATCGCCAATTTATATGCGACGGGGAGCTTTGTTCTTGCGATGACGCCTACTTCCTTGAACTGGCTCTGAGGTGTGCATCCAGTCCATTCCCAAATCCCTCTCCATGAGCTCTACTTGCTCGTGCTGGCTGCTCTCGCTGATTGAGTGAGGGATTGATGGCTTCCATTTTCTCGGGATGCGATGGTTGTGGATGTAGGACATGGAGGCGTGGTGGGCTTTTTCTTCTCCCTCAAGCCCTTCAGGTACCACGATTCTTTTGCGATGGCACTTGTCCCGGGTTTCCTCAAAGCAATAGAAATTTCTATTGCATAGTCACGGCTTGTGTTGAAAAGAACTGGAGGGATCATCCCCTTGAAGGGCGGTGGAACCTCTTGAAGGGCTCCATATTGTCGTGCCACTCGATATGGATAATAGGGAATGGCGCCGGTGAGGCCGAGCAACGGAATTGGGCGGTTGCGTTTGTAAGCGAAGCGAGCTCTCTTTTCATGGAACCAACCAGCACACCATTGGAATGCCTCAGGAGCTGGATCTCTTAGGAAGTCAACCCAATTTAAACAACTTTGATTGGGAATATAAGGTCCTAAAACCATAAATTTTTGAAACGGATTTTCAAAAGCATTTGTTTCAGCCGATCGCATGAAGTCTCGGAATTCACTTAGGTGAGAAAAGAACCAGACTTGTAAAACTTCAGGAGAGGCTCGCATGATTTTCTCTGTGTTGTCTTTAAAACGATTAAAGGACAAGAATGTTTCAGTTAAAATCATGTTGACATAATTCCCCCCTCTTAAAATCTGATCAACTATCCATGCGATCTTGGGACTTATGGCATTTCTTTGATGGGGGAAGATGATGAGTCCGAAAAGGCCGGGAGGAAAATCTCACTTTTTGGGTCATAGGCTGATTTTGAAAACGAGGCATCCATAAATTCAAATGGGCAAGTTTTATGGTTATCTTCAAGAATTTGTATCATAGTATGGACTTCAGTTCTTAAAAGCCGCGCTAACCTACGTATTGGGATGATGCCTGTCGATGGCCTGACAAGCTTTTTCTCAAGAGGCATTCCAGTGATGATGCTGTATTCTTCCAGGGTTGGGGTTAGCTCAAACCTACCGAATATAAAGGTAAATGTCTTCGAGCACCAAAAATGTGCCATGACTTGTATGACTTCAGGACGAACAGTGATTTGGATCAACGATAGGAGATGACCGACTTTGGCCTTCACGCGCTCTTGGGCAAACTGATCTAATTGACCCCACCATTTGAAGAGCTCCGCCTTGGGAGTAGGAATGAATTGGATATCGTCTTTCCCCATCGCATATAAACTGGGACTTGAAAAGTTTATCCTAAATTGCCATGGGCCAAAATAGAAAGATTGAGTAAAAATAAAGAAATCACTTTGCTTTTAAAGAAAAATGGCAAGCACAAAGACATGCGCATGATATGTGCGGCTCGATTTCTAACTGAGAAGGTTTGTTGAAATTAAAAGGATATCCACCCGTCGCAGTCTCGCGTTAAAGCATACCCTCCTAACCTCGGCTAAGAAATTCGGGAAAAGAAAGGCAACCTCTACATCGCAGTCTCGCGTTCGAGGTCGTATCTTTCTTGACACCATCCTAAATATCCTATGGCGGCCCAGTTCGGGGCCGGGTTGTGTGTGCCATGTGTAGTGCTAAAACATTTAAGGATGCACAGCAATTTATAATCACAAAACAGTTTATTTTAACAAAAATAAAAAAAACTTTAAGCTATTACCCGCACAAAAGAAAAAAACCAAGTCAAAGCATTTAAACAAAGATAAAATGGCCTAAGTCCTCAAAACTCCCCAGCGGAGTCGCCAAGCTGTCGCGACCTCTTTTTTTCTCGGGCGTCCGCGATTGGGTACGAGCGCCTAAGGAGGCTAATGGCTCGGCTGAAATTTGTTATGCCCGTACTCTCCCAAGTCCACCAATTCACGACTTTAATAGTCGAGTTTTTAACCGTAAATCAATTTTTAAATTGGAGTCGCCACTAATCAATTTGGGGTGGGTTGATTAGAAACCCAAGTGAAGTATCGGGAGAAATACTCACTCCTGCGCAACCAGAGAAATTAGGATCGGGGACTTGATTACACTAGTTAATCACTAATGCCCTTTCGGTACCTAATATTTGTTTAAACCCCGAGGTTTTTTTGGATGTTCGAGGGATTTTTTTGGGATTTTTTTAGTATTTTCGGGAAAATACAAGTCTTTTTGGCTTTTTCTGAATTTTTTTGGCTTTTTCATGAATTTTTAACTTTTTTTGGATTTTTGGCATTTTTTGGAAAATATGAAATATTTTTGATTTTTTTGATTTTTTGGAAAATAAAATATTTTTATCATTTTTTATTATTTTTCGATTTTCTGGAAGTTAAAACATTTTTAATATTTTTGAAAAATAAAATATCTTTTGTTTTTTTGTTTTAAGATTTTTCGAAAATAAAACATTTTTTTGATTTTTTTAAATAAGTTATTTATTTATTATTTATTTATGTAAAATATTATTTTATATTTAAAATAATATAAAAACTGACCCAGTCGGATCCGCGGGTTGGGTCCGACCCGGTCGATGACCCAAAATGCGAACGGGCCGCGTTGTGGGCCCGACTCATTTTTTTTTTTTCTTTTTTTTTTTTTTTTTTTTTTAAACCCGAAACGACGTCGTGGGCGGGTGTTCGGGGACACCCGGCCCGAACGCCGCTCCGCGACCCGACTCCCGTGAACCCTATCCGGATCCGACCCGAATCGTGACCCGACTCCCGCCGCCCGAATCTCGCGAAACCCTACCCGGTTCCGAGACCGGATCCGACTCGACGACCGGAAAATCGCAAACCCTAGGGTTTGCGAATCCGCGGCGCCGAGGGGGAAAGGCCGAGTGCGCGGCCGCGACGGCGGCGACGGTGGCAACGACGGCCCGGCGGCTACGGCGACGGCGGCGACGGTGGCAACGACGGCCGGCGGCTACGGCGCGGCGAAGACAACGGCCGGCCACTCAACCGGATCGGTGACGGGGCTCGCGGCGCGGACGATGGTGACGACGACGACGGGTAGGGGAGGCGGCCGGGGTTTCGAGCAACGGCGATGATGCGTCTCGGGGGGGCGGTGGCGGCGGCTACTGTTACCTATTTGCAGTAACGGCGCGACGAGGCGGTGAACGGTGGCGGCAACAGGGGAGCGGCGGCAGCTTCTCGACTCTCGGATCCGGCGTGGCGTTGGCGGATCGGTCACGGCAACCGCTTCAAGGGGGAACAACAAAGAACAAGAACTCCGGATCCGTGGCATAGATCTCGGCCGGAGCTTCCTCGGCCTCGATTCTCTCTCACTCGGGCCGGATCCGAGCCTCCACCGGCCGGATCCGACCTTCTCGAAGTCACTCGCCGGCCTTCCCGATGTCTCGGTGGAGGGTGGGCCGAGCTCGCGACTCGAGTTCTCTCGGGGCTCGCTCGTCGATTCCTCCCCCGAAGTCTCTCAGTGGGAAGATCTCGGAACTCGCTCGTCATTGTTCTTCGACGAAGGTGGTGCCCTTTTATAGGCGAGGGAATCCGGTCGATGGAGCTTCGACCGCCGGTCCCCTTCGCGCGCCGGGCGGTTCTCCTCGGCTGAACCGGCGTCCCATCCGAGCTCATCCAGCAAAGCATGCTCGGCATTGATGGCGCTCGCGATCTTATCTTCTCCGGCCAACGTCGGCCTACTCCCCTCGGCCGTAGGCCGTCCTTTGCGCGCGTTGCCGACCATCGCGCGAGTTGCGAGGCGTAGGGGGAAGGCACAAGGAAGAAGAAGAAGGAAGAAGAAGGAAGAGAGGGGCCGGGCCAGAAAAAAAGAAAAACTGGGCTTGGGCCGGCGAAAGGGAGAAAAAGAGGGGGGCTGCCAATTTTTTGTTTTTGCTTTGTTTTGTTTGTTTTTGGTGTTTTTTTAATTATCTAATTATCCGAAATGACAAAATAAAAATAAAAACTTAATAAAATAAAATTAACCTAATTAAAATTGAGGTGTCAACACTTTTCAATTCCACCTTTGATTTACAACTCGATCCTACCGGTTATGTGACAGATACAAATGATATTCAAGCCATTTAACTCAAAGAAAGAAGAAAAATAGTTTGTGAACGGCGCAAATTAGACGTACGGTATGTATGATTAATCTGCTCAAGAATCCCAAATGGGACTGAAAGCGGTAATCCCTTCGCTCTTGCACGCATTCACCGCGTCCCTACTTCGCCGTGTCCCCGCTCATCTCCGCTGCAACGTCCTTTGGCTTTGTCACTTCCAAATTATCAGTATTCCTACAGGAGATGCAAACACTGACAAGGCATGGACGATTGAAGCTTGTGAATTTCCCCCATTGTTTCAAATAAATGTGCACGAATATGAAGTTGTCGATGTCATCGTTTAAAAGCAACGAATAATTAGATATGATATGTTGGAGGCTGCGGTGCGGTGTCATGATTAGTTTCCACTGCCTTATTAACTATGCTATATTTTTAGATGAGATATATCGAAAATTTTCCAATTTATTTAGTCAACGATGAAATAGTCCATTGTATTTTATATCGTTTTAGAATTCGTTGGCGGGGAAAATGATGTGTGTCCACACCGAAAAATTTATATTAGCTTCGAAATATTCCAATTTTAGTATGTAAGATGGGATATTAAAGTACTCTCTTGGAGGGAAATGTTGGTTAGGATATTAAACTATTCTTTGGGAGGGACTAAGTTATGGCGAGGACATTAAACTACTCTTTTCGGGGGATTATGTGTAACTTTCGAAGATGCTATCCTTCCACCTAAGTCAAACATTCCGATTCAATTTTATTTCCAAAATGAGTAGTTAAAGAGTTCATTTTCTAAGACTAGCAAAGATGCACTCCGCCATGCGTATGAAAAAGCTAGACTATTGAATTTTTACAAAATTGCCTTATTACGAAATATTTTAATTGTAAATTTACAAAAAGAAAATTTTGATATAATATGAAATGTTTGTACATATATATGAAAATAAAAAAAATTCAAGACATAATTATTGGCATAAGATTGGTTATAAGATAGAAAAAAAATTCAATTTTAAAGTTAAAATACGTGAGAAATAAAACAAAATAATCAATCATGCGTTCTTTCATTGATAAATTATTTATAAGATGACCAATTGATCATATTTTGTGAAAGAAGAGAAGGACTGTGATTTTTCTAAAGTGGGAGATTCTCTTTACTACGAATCACAACATTGATGAAATTGGCCATTGTAAATGGAAGCAAGTATAGTTGCTTCTATACAAGCAGTCAAACACAACAATGGACTGATACAAAACTTTCTTCATCCTCTAATAGTGAAACTTATTTATTTCGACAAATAATATTCAAATTTTCAGTAACCAAATATACAGTATATGGAGGTCATATATTTTCCCCAAGATTGCATGTGTGTATTATTAAATAAGAAACGAATGTAATAGGGATCTTTTTTTTTTTTTTTTTTGATGATCCGGCAACCGTCATACAGCCGGCAGTCGGTGATGTAAAGCCGGGGCGACAAGCGCAAGGACCCACCTCCCATGGCACCACACTTAAGTTGCGCATTGCACACGTGGTGACTCGAACCTCACCCCAACCGGGATGGGGGAAACGCCCGACCCAATACGCCCACAACGGGGTGGGTGGGATATTTTTTTTTTTTTTTTTTTGCTAGAAGTAATATAAAAAATTTGTTGACAAGTGACCACAAGATACCTATAAATCCACAAAATGCGTTGCTTCTAGTGTATCGTGTATTGCGAATACTCTAAGATGATTATTAAAAAAACAAAAAAGTTGAATACTTTTTCTTCCCAATATGGTCATGGCACGTTTGACTATGGGACTCATGAAGCTTGGGACTACAACTTCCCAAAATGCAATATGTATAATTTCTGGATGCACAGCTGCATCTCTGATTTCTCACTGTTAGGATAAAGTGTGAAGGCACACAACAACAGGCATATCGGAAACAATCGAGGAATTAAACATTAATCAAAGAAGGAAGAAAATCACAATGACTGACATGATTTGGCTATTGGATCTAAGCTGGTCCTTTAAAGGCTCAAGGAAGGAAGGAAGGAAAAAAAAAGGAGATTTACCTTAGGTGGGAGACCTCGCGATTCCACCTTCCATATTCCCACTCATCAAAGAGAAAAGCTTGAGTGGGAATCGAGGGGCCTAGCGGTGATGAAGGTAGACGCCACGTCAGTACATCAGTACCGGCTACTATTGGATAGGAAAGTATAATAGTTTCTACACCTGGAGTGAAATAGGGTGGCTTCAAAACCATTGCAAGGTAAGCTAATCTCTGCTTAGGCCTATTCTTTCTACATCCAAAAGCATAGGAAGAGTTAGTTTACAATTAATTGAAAGCTCTCTAATACACGAAGATCCGGTTGCAGAGAAGTATCTCATGTAACGGTTTCATAAAATTAGTTTCCCATCACGAGATTCACTCTAGAATATATGAGAAGCAAGAGAAGTGTTTCCAAAGACTGGTTCAGGCTTGGAATCTTCGGTGAGGGATGGAAAACAAAAATAACAAGGAAGCTCCTATGTAGGCCGGCCGCTTGAGTGCTCTGGTGGGCTTGGTGGAAGGTGATGGCCCAAACTTTGTGGGCTCTTGGGGGGCTGGTTTTGACCGGCCCAATGTCTCTTTAGACTAATATTTCGGCTGTGTTTGGTTCAGCTTTGGAAATGGGCCTTGGGAAAATGTAAATATCTTTGGTCTAAAAAACTTTGGGGAAATGAAAATTAGGTTTGGTAGAAAAAATTTGCAAAGCTATTTTGGCATAAAAAGTGTTTTGACAAATCTTTTTTTATAAAGGGTTTTTGGATTTCTTTTTTTTTCTTTTTTATTAAAAGATATTAAACTCTTTGCTGACTCTAGTGAAGGTAAAGATAGTTTTCGAACAATGAAATGTAAAATTGAAAAACTAAAAAATTTATGATATAATTTAAAATATATATATAGTTTCAGCATTTGGCTAAATGATGAAAGCCCAAAGTTGGTCCCTATCAACATTGGGCTTTCAACTTTCCCAAGACCAATATTTGACTAAAAGTCTCATAAACAAGCTTGCAAACACCCCAACATTTTCTCAAGGGCCTTTGGAGATTGAAAGTCCCTTGAAAAAGCTGAACCAAACGCACCATTTATTCCAATTGGCCATAGGTTAGGTTAGGAAGCTTAGTAGGTCAAGAAATTGAGTTTAATTGGGCTCATATTGAACTAAAAACTTAAAATGGGCTCTACCGTAAAAATTGGGCTAGGCCGACGGCATTGGTTGCCAAGTCTTCGTCGGCCGAAAGGTATTGAAACTACGATGTCCCTAGTTTAAAAGTACAAAAGGAGCTATGTAGAGAAAGTGAACACAAGATGATAATCGATAACATATATTTTTTTTTATTAGGGTCAAATCCCAACATTATCAACAAATCCGACAATCATTGACAAGATGCATGCTTGATGATTGTTTGATCAATGCAAGGCCCGATATCATAAAACTACATTATGCCTATTTTCTAATTTATGAGGTGTCAAAATAGAAATGAGGGCACATAATGTCATTAGCACGTCTATTTTGGTTATTATAGCCAAAAGTCCCTTTGCTTTAGCTACATTCTCATTATGAGGGCACATAATGCCAGATATGGTGGAAGATATAGTAGTCCAAATGCTTTAGCTACATTCTCATATTTTTACATCCATCGGGAGATTAAAAATACATCATCAATAATCTGTTAGAGAAGGATTTGAAGAGAGAACATGGAATACCTATGAAATCAACAATGAGGCGTCCGTCTAAGCATCGACCGGTTGTGTGGTAGAAGAAAGTCTCTCCATAAGGGTGCTTTTCGATGACTGGAAATGCGGGTGCCCCAGAAAGGAGGAAGTTTCTAGTGTCGAACACAGAGTTGCCGAAGTTGAAGATTGCTTCGAATCTCCTGAGGCTTGACAAAAACGACTCCAAGGAGAGGCAGCCGAGCAAGAAAAAGACTAGTATATTCATGGCTTTCATATCAAACCATACTTGAAAATTTCGATGAAGGGTCTACTTGGGGTTGAGCGTCAGCCCTTGCGTTATATCATAGAGCAACCTCACCTTCCCAATATAGGCACTAGAGTTTGGGCAGACAAAGCGTCAATTGCTGACTTGCACTTTCAAAAAGGAAAGGCACCCTTTTTTATAAATTGGGTAAAGCCCTCATGGAATCTTATTGAATGCGTCAAACGGGTAAAGAAACTCTGCTTATTTGAGAAGCCAAGTCATAAGGACTATTCGCAACTTAGATGCATTGAATCCTGCATAATAATTTAATCTGATGAAGTTATCTTAGAAGCGGTGAAGTTGTTACTTGGGAGAGTGATTTAGTTACATGACCCTTTTAAAATTAGAATATGATATAATTCTAGGTTAAAGTAATCCAAAGGTTGCTAGCCCTCACCTGCCATTGGAGAGGGTTTGCAACCCTGCTCAGCTGACTTCTTTTCTTTTCTTTTTTTATTAAAAAAAAGAATAAAGAAGAGATAGCTTAGTCGTATAAAAATAATAATTAAAAAAAAAAAAAGAGGCCATGTCAGTGTTCTCCGTTAACGAAATTGAATAGAGTTAATGAATGACTTAATTGAATCAATTTGACAAATTTTAAAATTTGATTGTACTTTTTGTAAGTTTTAATACTTAATTACACTTTTATGATAAGTTATAAGATTTTCAATGCACAAATCCCAAAATTCCTCAGTTTTGGAGTTGAAGAACTCATAACCATTTTTCATACGTAGTTGTTTTATGACAACTTTGAAATTGGTTTTAACCGGTCACCAACTAAGAATAAAATTATGTTGGAAGTGCACAATAGAAACATAATTCCTTCATATGGAGAGATTACCAAGAGGAATCCAAGTTCAAGCTTGTCAATATATATAGTGAGACTTATTTTCACTCAAAAACTTTAGGTTATGAACCAATTATAATATATTAACTACTGCACACTATATCAATTGTCTAATGTTGCAATTATCCGCAACGCTGGAAGTCCCGTGAGTTTTGTTGCTGTTCACTGGGCCAATCTCCTTCCGTCGTTGCTGTTGTGGCGGTTTGCACTCCCCATAAAGATTTCTGGTTTCTGACGAGCCAAGCAACTTCGGCATCGGGCCCTGTTGAACCCAGTCACAGACGACGAATCACAGCAGCAAAAGATCACCGGTTGTCATCCCTGTCGTGCTCGAACTACTTCGAGTGCCCTGTCTTCCAAAAACCAACTTTGCTGTGAGCTAGAAGAAGAGGCTGATGTTTGCTCAGTCATAAGTCCAAATGGTGGATTTGTTTTCTTTTGGATTTTGTCCAATCTTGACAATAATGTTTTGGGTTTTGTGATCTTACATGCAAATGAATATTTTTTTGGCAAGGAGATCGTAAAGAGTTGGGGAACGTCTGGCCACGTGCGGACCCTTTAGAAGAAGAATAGACAGCACTAGAGAAAATATTTGGTATCCTAAAAGCTCCACGTCATTTTTACTCTGAACCATTCAAAGTGTCACACATGTCGGTGTCAGGTCCCACTTCTCCAGCGCGCTCTTCTGCTCTCTCTTCCATAGGCCCTGGCCCACCTAAGCTCTCTCTCCTTTCTCCTCTGCAGACCGTCTCTCTCCTCTCTCTCTTCTGCTCTCCTCTCTGTCTCTCTCCATTAGAATGGCACAGGAAATTCGCCGCTCTAGAGAGGAATCCTTGAATGGGTGGTCCATCGACGACCCGGGAGGAAGGCTCATCCTTCAGCTTTAAGCCCCATTCGTGGAGGCGAGCAAAAGAGCGAACGTGAGGTTGCCTCCGTCGCCCCTAACTTTGACGTCGACGCCGATGCCGATGCCTCCGCCTCCGCCTCCGCCTCCGCCTTCGCGCCTGCCACCGACACCGTCACCTTCCCAAGCCCCACCAATAGGCACCCTAGCAGAGGCAAAGGGGAGAACGGGGAAAATGGGGAGAGAGACAGAGGGGAGAGAGAGGAGAGAGATGTCCGCAGAGGAGAGAAGAGAGAGAGTGTAGGTGGGCAGGGCCTATGGAAGAGAGAGCAAAGGAGTGCGTTGGATAAGTGGGACCTGACATGGACACATGTCACACTTTGAATAGTTCAGAGTAAAAATAACGTGGAGCTTTTAGGGTACTCAATATTTTCTGGACAACACCGAGCTTGGTTATTTTTCCTTGCAGGTCCCTCGAGCACCACCAGCGAGACCCATTGATTTGTTTGTCCTCTGCAGGCTTCTCGGTGAAATTCCAGGCGGTTGCCGATCCAGGCTTGATACCCAGCAGCCACTCAAACGAGTTCCGTAATTATCACAGCATCTCGGCGAGCTTTTATTGTGCCGAACGCACTCAGCCTACTCCAGCAAGTCGTTCATCCTTGTCCGAAGAACTCTCAAAGCTCGTGATTGCCTTCCCTGTCTAGGAGCTCCTCACGTTGAGAATGCCAATTTCTCACGTTGTTTAGGCTGATCCCAACCACCAAACCGTTGCACTGCTGATCACCGTGAGCCATTGCTAATCCCACCATCCGACGAGTCCAGATTTAGAAGCGCTATCTGAGCATATCATGAATTAGTTAAGAATCTTGACTAATTCGATTTTCATACATCTTGATGCCTAGTTTGTAAAGCAACTTTATTTGAATATTTGGTCGATATTGTCATATCCAAAAGAAATCTTATGAATTTATGAGAATAAGGAAATTTTCCTAACTTCACAACGTGTATAAATTGAAAAATCCGAACTCATGCCTGAGATACGATTTGCAATTGTATAGAAAATCATTAATCTAATTCCATACTTGAGATATGATATACATTTGCATGAAAAATTGACCAATGCAATCTCATGCCCGAGACATGATTCGTCAATTTATTTCCGAAATTATACGGATATTGATAATATCTCATGTGATTTGATGCCGCATTTGATGTGGATTTGATTTCTTTCTATTTTTGTTTGATTTGAATTGGTTTTGTTTTTTTAAAGAAAAATCCAAAAAAAAAAACAGAAATAGATTTTTTTAGATAATGTTGCATATTTAGAGTAATTTCTAATTCCGAATTTAATAAAATACCAAAAATATCTTCTCGGAATAAAGTGGATTTTCTTTTCTAGGATAGCTTGCATGTTTAAATTAGGTTATTTAATTAATTCTGAATTTAATAAAGAAAAATACAAAAAGGTCATGTGCATGTCATGCTTGCATCAATCACCTTATCATTACCATGTGCCGCGTCATTCATATCTTGCCACGTCATTAATAACTTGCCATGTCCTTGCTCCCATGTCATCTACTAATTATATGTGTATCATTCTAGAATAGTCGCATATTAATTTTGCTTGTCATTAGAAATTGCATGTTAGATCATTTAATCAAAATTGTGTGTCACGTTAGAATTTGCACACTTTGTACGTCATCGTATTAGAATAGTTCCATAATGTTTTTTTGTCATTAGAATCAAGTCATGTTGTTAAAAGTTTGCATTTCATGGCAGAACAATTTATGTAATTGTCATGAGAACTAGGATATTCATATGTCGAATATCTTCGTAGATTAGTAGCGTGCATTGCATATACTTGGTTGTCATTAAATAAGAGAAAACCTATAACAAAAATTTGAGTGAAATTGCGTGTTAATTATAAATTATATTTGGGATGATGATGTAATTTTCTAGCTAATATTGTAGATGCTTTCATTGCTTCAAGGTAAGTAATTCTTGCCTTTCCTCACAATTTATTTAACGCTTTAATTATTGAGTGTTAAATAATGGTTGCACACCCGCTTAATCACCTTACATGTTAGAAGTAAATTAAAATCAGTGCAAGTCACCAACAAAACATTTTTCTAATTAAAAGAGAAAATGTACCGAGAGGGCGTTAGAGAAATCTAGCATAATCAAGTCCTCATACCCACAATCTTTAGTTTGTACAAGGAAAGTAATTCTCCCATTACTTCACTAGGCTTCTAATTAACCCGTTGAAAATAGATTTGTGGCGACTCCAAAATAAAAATCATTTGCATATTAAAAACTTGAACCTAGGTTGAGAATTGGTCCAGGCTTAGGAGAGCCCGAGTTAAGTCTAGGCTTAATAATTTATTAGCCAAACCCTTAGGTGGCAAATTACGAGGGTAGGTCATGATAGACATATGTTAATGTTAAAGGATACCTAAATTAAGGGGGAGCCGACCTAATACGAATCTCACACATGAGAGGAAGATTGGTGAAATACCTATGTGATTGTATTAGAAAAGTCCGACATTAGAAAATTAGTGCGGTATATAGTACTTAATATATCATAATTGGTTCATAACTTATTGGCTTAAGCTTTTGAATAAATGTGAATCCCACTAAACATTTTGACAGACTTGAACTTGGGTTCCCCAAATATCGGACTTTTGTTGTACGCTCCTAACGTTTTAATCTTAATCTGTGACTCTTCTATGCTATGGTTAAAACCAATTTCAAAGTTGTCATAAAACAACTATGGATGATAAATGGTTATGAGTTCTTCAACTCCAAAAGTGATATTTTGTGATATGTGCACTGAAAGTCCTACAACTTATCACGAAAGTGCAATTTAATTCTCAAATTTACAAAAAAGTACAATTAAATTCTAAAACTTATCAAATTGGTTCAATCAAGTATTTTCGTTAATTTCATCCAATTTGACTAACAAAGAATATTGACATGGCTTTTTCAAAATTGTTATTGTTATACAACTAAGCTATTTAAAAAAGAGAAAAGAGAAGTCAAACGAGCAAGATTGCAAGCCCTTGTCGGTGGTAGGCGAGAGCCAGCAACCCTTGGATTACTTTAACCTTAGAATTATATCATATTCTAATTTGAAAAGGGTCATGTAACTAAATCACTCCCCTAAGTAACCATTTCACTGCTTATAACTTCATTGGATAAAATTATTATCCAAGATTCAGTGCATCAAAGTTGCGAATAGCCCTTATGACTTGGCTTCTCATGTAAGCAGAGTTTTTTTTAACCCATTTGACCCATCAGATAGGAATCTATAAGGGCTTTACTCGTTTTTTAAAAGGGTGCCTCTCCTTTTTGAAAGTGTAAGTCAGCAATTGAAGCTTCGTCTGCCCAAAGTCCAGTACCTATATTGGAAGGTGAGATTGCTCTATGATATAAGGCAAGGGCTGAAGCTCAACCCCAAGCAAACCCTTCCTTCATTGAAATTTTCAAGTATTGTTTGACATGATAGCCATGAAGATACTAGTCTTCTTCTTGCTCTGCTGTCTCTCTTTGGAGTCCGTTTTGTCAAGCCCCAGGTGCTACGAAGCAATCTTCAACTTCAATGACTCTCTGAGCGACACTGGAAACTACCTCCTTTTCGGGGCACCCAAATTTCCGGTCACCAAAAAGCTCCCTCATGGAGATACTTTCTTCCACCACGCAACCGGTCGATGCTCGGACGGACGCCTCATTGTTGATTTCATAGGTATTTCATGCTCTCTCTTTAATTTCTGCTCTAACAGGATATTTCGTTTTTAATGCTAATAATAAAGTATTTTTAATCTCCCGATGAGCGTAAAAATATGAGAATGCAGCTGAAGCATTTGGACTGCCGTATCTCTCACCATATCTGGCAGTAGCCAAAGGTCCCCATGTCCACGTCTGTGAGGGAGTGAACTTCGCAGTTGCTGGTGCCACAGCGATGACTCGTCTTTCTTCTCTGCTCAGAATATTGTGTTGTGGACAAATGACTCGTTGAGTATTCAGCTTGGCTGGTTCAAGAATTTGAAGTTGCTCTCTGCACCGCCAAACAAGGTAAATCTCTACCTTTTGTTTATAAAAAAAAATAATAAAAAAAAAGAGGGTAAAGGCATTATTGATTCCTTGATTTTGTATTATCGATTTTAATTTTTCTCATGTTTTTCATTATTTTATTTCACGTCATCACTTTCTGTCCGGTCAATGCTGAGTGGCCGTCAACTTCAGTAATTCTGTGCACATGTGGATAAAAAGCAATTACATGACCCAGATGAACCGATGCATGCAATATGTATCTTCTGACACATCAGGGAAATAGCCGTGAAAACTGAAATGTGTACACACTCGTCTATCGATTGACGTATTTGTAGGTTCATTTTTTTTATGTTAGTGGTAGAGATGTAATTCAATGATGGACTGAAGAAGGGACCGGCGATGTCTGTCACCTCCTTCTGCTACTCGGTACTTAGTATTACTTTCATGAAATTTGTGCTATATTTTATCAACTTGGAGATGAAAAAAATTCCTTCCCTGACCTCGTTGAGCTGTGGTATAATTTTTAATTTTTGGGTGCAGAATTTCGATATGAAAAACGTCTTATTACTTTTTTATTTTTATTTTGGGTGTAGAATGTGATGATTACTTTAGCAAGTCTCTGTTTCTGGTTGGGGAGATAGCTGGCAATGACTACACCTTTCTCTTTGTTAATGGTCGAAGCATCGAACAGATTCATCCTTTGGTACCACAAATCGTTGGATCAATCAGCCGTGCCGTCCGTGTATGTTACACAAACTTACTTCAACATGACCTTAATGTTAGATTTACGTAATGAAATTAAACACATATTGATGCAACATTTTTTCTTAGGCATGTGCCTAACTTTAAGATGAGCACGTTGAATAAAATAATAAAGAAATGCCTTTCTCAGTACATTGTTTGGAGAAACTTCTTATATCAATTGTCATACAAAATGTAAGCCCTAAAACTAATAACCAAAGACAAAGTTGAAATGTCTCAAGGAAGCATTGCCAATAACTTAAATGGTGACATAATAAATTGGAGCTTTCGTGCCTACGAAAAGAAGGTCCACTTTTTAATATACATAGATCGTGTAAAAAAACAAATTGTTAGAAAAGTCTTATGATCTCCACGGTGCATGATGCAGTTCCCAAAAGTGATTTACGTATACATACAAAATGATTCATGTGATTTGCCTCGAGATTGCTTTCTTATTTATTTTTTTCAGTTCTCACCATTATCAAGTTTCTTCCCTTTTCTCTTTATCATTTTTCTTGAATCATCATAACCATAACAGATACTAATAGAAGAAGGGGCTATGAATCTGGTGGTGCCAGGACAGCTTCCAAGAGGCTGTGGCTCCTTGACTTTAGCTCTGTTTCTAGGCAATAATATATCGGCGTATGACCCGAGGACTGGGTGTCTCACGGCTTATAATGCTTTTGCCAAGTATCACAATAACTACCTCAAGCAAGAATTGCAAATTTTGAGAGAACAATACCCACATGCAAGAATCATGTACGCTGATTATTATGGTGCTGCCATGTCTATATTTCGCCCTTCAAAACAATATGGTAAGCCTTCTTTTCACCCATCTTTTTTTCCTCTCAAATTCATTATCAATGCATATTTTTAGCTTGAACAAATATTCATGTGATAACCCCTAGATTTATGACTTTTATTTTCCACGTATCACAATTATCACGATTCGTATAACTAATTATTACATCAAATGAAAGCCAACCTTTTTTTTTTTTTTCCCCCACGGTTTTCTCACTTTATATCTACACTCAAGATTGTGCTTAATCACAAAGAACAATTAAGGGTGGACTAGTGGATTGACGAATATAATGAAGCCAAATCTTAAAGCATAATTTGGTGATGGGGTGTGTCTCCAAGTGAATTGATTCAATATACATTGGACAATGCCCTGTATTAAAGATCTTTATTATGGTACTAAGGGGTCCTAGGAGTCCAAAAGCCCTAACCAAACCGGATTGGCCCGATTTTTTGGGCCAAAATTTTGGATATGTCATATTATAATTTTTTATTCTAGCCAATCTAGGCCTTTGGGTTAGAGATGCTTTGGCCTGAATTGCACAGACTAGCCTAACTAATATTTGATAGAGAATACAATGTATATTAAAAATATAAAATTTTTAGAGTATACATTATTTATGCTCAAAAAAATTTAATAAAGTCATAAATAAATTTAAAAAAAAAACATAATTATAGTGTGTGTGTCAATATGGGTTGAATTCGAAAAGAGTGATCGAAAAATATAAAATAATATTTTTGAGGCTGAAATATAATAACTAAGCAATCTTAATTTAGAAAAAAACAAATGCAGCTCGTTCCGATCCGATTTAGGTCGATCTATGCGTTTCTTCTGTGATTGGACCATGCCAGAAGATCGGGCCTGAAAATTCCACGCCTGGTCTAGTGGGGCAGGCCTAAAACGACTTGAGGCTCGGCCCGCCCAACTTGTGCTCACCCCATTGGAGCCTATAAACAATAAAAAAAAATAAGTATTATTTAGCAACGTACGTAACTTGAAGAAGTTACTCTTGCCTTGTACTTTGACAAACACAAATGGCATGCACTTACATGTGCGCTAAAAATAAGAAATATTTTAATAAATAAATAGAGGTGCAATTTTAGTGTTTTTTTTCTTTTTTTGGAAAATCGATTTAGAATATTCCAAAATAAGAAAGAATTAAATTTGCAATCCAAGAGATTTCAGCGTTATGTTTTCGAGCAATTAAACTAACAAATTTGCCCATAGTTTACTATTATATGTTTGTACTTTATCTTAGAACAAATGTGGACTTTTCACGGAAATTCTGGAGAAAGTTGAGGTTGAATGTTGTTTTTGGGTTTGTTTTGTCGAAAGGAGATTAATAATAAAGTACAGCAATTGGAATCCATCTTTACAAAATAGGACTATATAGGGAAAAAAGAGCTAAATGACACAAATGATTCATGAACTTTGACTTAGTGTGTAATATTGATTCGTGAATTCTAAAATTTATTTAATGTTGTTCTTAAACTTTAGCACAATGTGCAATGTCATTCCTAAATTTTTTATTTGCTTAATGTGTTTCTCAGAAGTTTGGTACATGTTTAATTTAGTCCTTGAACTATATGAATATGATCAATTTTTTCCTAAGCTTGAATGAATAAAATAACAACATTAAACATTTTCACATAGTTTAGGGACTAAATTGAACACGTACTAAAAGTCTATAGACTACATTGAACAAATTAAAAATTTAAGGATGATATTATACATTGGGCTAAGATTTCGGGGACTATATTGAACCAATTTGACATTCATATACCGCATTATATACTAAGTCAAAGTTTGGGGGATCATTTGTATCATTATCTTAAAAAATTAATATTGATGATAGTGACATATTGAAATATCCACAAGTATGATGCTATGATCCTCATTTCCCATTACAATTTAATTCTGTCAAATCAGTTTTTCCTTTTTTGGTTGTTTTTCTCCATATATCAAACCAGGGACATGCAATTCTCTATTAAATTAACGCTGTACATGTTTTGGCAAAATAATTTTTTACGAATTAGTTTTCTGGACTTTCATGTGTTTAATTTGCACTCAACAAAAGGTCATGTATGGTAAAATAAAATAGGCATATTTAAGGTTAGGAAATAAAATTCCTATCCTGAAAATGAGAAAACATTTTCTTGGAAAATAATATGCGGTAAAGTATTTTCCTTTAATATGAAGTTTTCCTTGAAATAAACACACCTTAAATGTGGTTATAGTAATTTGACATGATATCAATAATTATTCTGACAAGGTGGTTTGATGAATGGCAATTACTATTACTTTCTAATTATGATGCTCAAAAACTAGTTGAACTTTTCCATTCAATTCGTTGCCTTGAGAAGTTTCATATGCCTAATTAATCTCACTAATTTAGAGTGAGGTGGTAGATCTCTTCACGCATAGGTATTTGTCAATACAGATTAATAAAATACCAGGATGACAACGTATTTATGCTAAGAAATGTGTGGCAGCTTACCTAATTACTTGCCTTTTGGCTCCATTTTTTATACTGACGTTGCTAGAATCCATTTGATTTAGCATTCTCAAAGGGTTTTTGGCCTCCAAAGCCTATTGAGGAAATGTTGAACCATTTGGCAATCATCTTGAATAAATTTTCAAGTGAAAATCAGCATTTGGCAAAATACTGAAACTCATCTTTTTTATTCCAAAACTACCCTCATCAATTTTTCAAATTTACAATTTTTCCCTCGTTATTTTTTTAATTAAAAAAGGACTAAACCCTTTTCCGGTTTGACAAAGGGCTATAGCCACCCACAAGCCAGATTTGGCACCGGCGGCCGTTGATCAAGGTCACTCGAGGTGGGGGGACCTTCGGCAATGGTCACATGACCCTAGCGACAAGCATTGGTGGTCACACAACCTTGAGCAACCCAAGCAACCGCCACCTAGGTCTCGCAGCCTTAGGTGGCCCTCCCTTGGGTCTCATGAGGGTCGCACAATGACGATTACCGGTTGCGCGACCTTTGTGAGACCCAGGCAGCGATTGCCTAGGTCGCACATCACTTAGGTCGAGCTACTCTTGTCGAGGGTTGTTGGAGCTCGGACGATCTCAATTAACAATCGTTGATGCTAGATCTAGCTCGTCGGTGGCCATAGCCCTTCGTTGGACTGGCAAAGGGTTTGGTCTTTTTCTTTTTATATATATAATTATAGATATTTGATTTTTTTAGTATTATTGTCTTTAATTTTAAACAAATAAAAATTAAAAAAACTAACATTAATCACCCAAAGGACTTTTCAATTGTGTTTTCTACCAAATAACATTTCTCTCAAAATTACTTTTCAAAGCATAGTTTACCAAACGGCCTTTGCATTTGCCCAAGGTTCTTTAGGCTAAATTGTTTTGCATTTTCCAAATGAGTTGCGTTTTTTTTTTTTTTTGGGTCAGATCCAAATGAGCTTTTAAAATGTTAAACTAAACGCACCCTTAATGAGTATTCAAGACACTTAATAAGTAACAAATGAAAGAATGCTGTAATTTTCATTATTCGAACATTCTTTATAAGCTATATTGAGTGTCATGGGAGCTCATCAACAAGTATTGGATCTTTTGGCTCCTAAACTAAAAGCCAAAAATTAAAAGAAGACATTCTATTGGAAAGTCTTGTACTCTTTCTAGAAATACAATCCCAGTATTTCTTTGATTTCAGGAAATATACCAAACCACGTATATCACATTAGGACATTTTGGTTGATGTCATTAAGATGAAAAAAATATATATTTGCATAAACTGCTCAAAAGTCTTGACATGGATAAGTCCATTCACGCAGCCTTTTATGGAGGGACGCTAAGGGCTTGTTGTGGAGGAGGGGTCCATACAACTTTAATTCGTCAGTATTAGGGGTAAGCATGGTCCGGGTTGGTTCGGTCCACCCCTTAACCCTAGGACCAATCCACACAGTGCTGATCCTCAATTTTTGGGACCGAGGACCAACCCTATTGAGCTTGAGACCGAGGATCGGACCGACCCAATGAGTTCGGTCCGGTTCCAGGGTCAACCCGGGATCGACTGATAATTTTTTATTTCATTTTTGTACTCCTTAAAAAAAACAATTAAAGACCAAACTGACCCAATAGGTTTGGTTTGGTTTCAAGGTCAACCCAGGACTAACCGTTAATTTTTTATTTCATTTTTTGTACATCTTGAAATGGCAACCGAGAATCGTACCAACCCAATAGGTTTGATGATGAGCAAGGTTAGCTAAGAAAGGCAAGCAGTGAGGGTCAGGTGAGTGTCGAATAGAATAGGCATCGAATGTTGAGTGGGAAGCAACAAGCCAAGCGAGCATCGAGTGGTGAGTGGCATGAGTGACCTAAAGCGAGCGAGGTGAGTGTCGAGTGGCGAGTGTAGAAGTCTTTTTTGATTTTAGCAAATTGAAGACGAAGAGGACAAATGAGACAAAAGAGATCGAATATTAGAGGAGGATGCCATAAGGTGCCTTTTTTGACACCATGAAAATTTTTTACAAAAATATTTTCCTCCTTCGTAAATTATGACTATTAATGCCGTAAAAGATATTAAAAACATAAGTTATTAAAGAATAATGTAAAATTACTTGAACTCCTTACTAAATAGCTGTTTAATGTTATTGATGCCGTTTATTTTAATATTTTCTATATAAAAAAAATTATAAATAATATATTATATAGGGTGGGTCTGGGTTGGACCGACCCGGAATTTTCAAGACCGAGGACTGACCCACACAGTGCTGGTCCAGGAATTCTAGGACCAAGGACCGACCTAGTCTCCCTGAGAACCGGACCAAGATCGGCGGGGTTGGGCCGGTCCAGGGTCGGTCCAAGGTTGACCCTAGACCGATGCTCACCCCTAGGCAGTAATATGTGGGCAGACGGCTCGACTACTTGCGAAGATCCATCCTCTGTTGTGAATTGGGATGGGATTCACTATACCGAGTCTGCTTATCATCACATTGCCAAACTGTTGATTTACAATGGCTTCACATCTCCACCGCTCCTATCTTAATTTAATTATTGAAATAACATATAAATGCATTCAAATAGTTGCATATATCAAGGTCAATTGCACCTTTATGAAGTAACGAAGTTTGATATGTTACATAAATAAATATATCAGAAATACGTATCGTTTGTAAATTCATCTTCGAAATTTACACCCTATTCATCTATATAAAGTTAATTATGTTTGATATTTTCTCGTATTTGTCATATTGGACATAATAAAAGGTAATTGCGCCGAATTTTCTCATTGAAAGTGTTGGGCATTTCTTAAAACTTAGAATACCAAAATTTCTCCTAAATATCTTCATCTGTCATAAAGTCGGACAACGATTATTCTTGTAAGATAAAAATCATGCCAACACAAGTAGGCTTTAAGCATCTACGACTATCGACGAGCAGGCAAACTTAATAACAACAAAACACAATGATGACCCGTTTTGATCCTCGTGCGCCAACCCCTAAAAGGAGTAATTAAGTGCACTTGATTACGGCAATATGTCGTAACTTTGCAAACTCATTTTTTGACATGTTACCATACTTTTGTACTTAGTTATGATGACACGTTAATATGTTGTGTGCTTCATTTCAATTTATGATATTTTGCTTCAAAAAGAATAGTGTCGTCATACTGGTCTCCACGTAAGGGCAAGTTCTTGCTTCAATCCATTGCATCTTGAAATGGATTAATCTCAGTTGTTGATTCCAAGAGTCCCATGTAAATCCACAAGATTCAGTTGTTTTGATTGCACCGGATCCTAGATCCGGATCCAAGCAAGAATATCCATATATAAGGATAAAAAAAAAAAAAACCATATTTCTATGTCAAATTTCCTCAATCACAAGAAATAACTTAGCTTATGTTGAATTGATTGTATAACACTATCAATCTTAAAGCCGCTTGGTACAACTATGGCAGAATAATATATGGTTGTATTGTAGTTCTGCTGTGAAATATTGTAACTTATGTGTTTGTGTGGTAACTTCTTGAAAACTGCCATTTGACGACATTGCTCTTGAGGTGCCGCATTTTCTAAATGTTTACCGCACACTTTACAAAAGCTATGACACCAACTTTCACAACTGAAAATAATGCAGTAAGTTATAAAAAATAGTTGGTTAATTGAATCTTACGATCCAAAAGCTTCATAGACAATGCAATGAAGTCCTCATTGAATGAAAAAGTAAGGACCCAATGCAATTATCCCGCGTCAAGAATTCATTTCTCTTAATAGTTCACGGTATGCAAAGTGTCATATACAGTAACTTTTAAAAGGAAAACACTGTATTGATTGAATAATGGATTGAGAAAGTGAATTGCACATTGCCTTGCCGGGACACCTTTATCACATGTATTCATCAATGAAATAGACTGCTTTTGTTTGGCCACACATATTTTGCAATAATTCTTGAATTATATTTATGCACATGGTTTTTCCAGATATAGGATAGACACTGTTCAACTATCAAAGTCATCGTCTGCACTGTCCATTAACTTCCAAGAGCCATGCCCCTGTTGAACGGTGCCCTTATCCATCGGACAGCACCATGAAGCTGGGACAATATATTCATCTTTTAAAGCATTTATGGTTTTGTCTATAAGTGAGCTTAATGCCACTCTATTAGTCCCTTGTGTTCGTGTTACACAGTATACGTAAACTTCAAGATTATGCCAAGTTGAGACATTTCCAGGACTCTTTTAGTACGTGGATTTGCGATAATCGATCACTTGCTCTTCCCCAATATATTCATTGGAATGAAAAATGCGACAACTAATTCCTATGGTTGAAAGGAAATTCTAGAACACTGCAAATTCTAGCGAGTTCTAGAAAGCAACAAAATTCTCATGTATGGGAATGTGCAAAAAAGGTTGCCTAGGGGTTTCATTTTGAGACAGACTGGTGTAAATATAAACCCGTAGGTTTAACTTGGTATGTATATAAAGTGTAGTTTGTGAAATTTGTCGTCCCGCTTTTACTATTCCTGTGTTTTATTGTTGGTTGGGTGATTATTAGTTTGTTTCCGCATGTGCATAAAACGAAATGGTTGGCGACGCGTTCTGAGAACATCGCAAATTTTAGTTGACCGCCGAGGGATGTACGTGTACCCAGGGTTTGGGGCGTGACATATTGAAAGTGCCTACTCCATAGCTTAGCGGCATTGAAGACGTGTCCCATCCAGCTGGGTCTCTTGCCGACCTCCACGCTACTCCTATCCTTCACGTGTGCGTGAGTTACAGAGGAAGGAAGGAAGGAAGGAGGAAGGAAAAAAGGAAAGAGAAAAGGGGGAGGGGGCCGAAGAAGATGACCCCCTCTCTCTAACTCTGTCTTCTTTTTCTATTCTCCTTCTTTTGTCTTTTTATTTTATTTTTTCTGTCCTTTCTCAACCCGTCTCTGTCTCTCTCTCTACGCCAATAGACTAGAGAGGGCTAGGCCCCTATCTTTGACTTTTCTACTCTCTTCCCTTCTTCTCTTTTTTTCATTTTTTTCATGTGCAGAGCGCTTCCTTTTCTTCCTTGTACGTGGACAAGATCAAAGAGAGAGAGACCTCTTCTCTGCACGCCAATAGACTGCAGAAGACTAGGCCCTTATCTTTGACTTTTCTACTCTCTTCCTTTCTTTCTTCTTTTTTTTTTTTTTTTTCATTTTTTTTCATGTGCAGAGTACTTCCTCTTCTTTCGTGTATGTAAACAAGATCGAAGAGAGAGAGACCACTTGGTGTCAATCCATGTAAAAGAAAGAAAAAAGCTTTTTTTTTCTTTATTTAATAATAACTTTTTTATATTTACCCAAAATGCAATAATAAAATAAGAAAACAAAAATAAAGCTTAGTTGATGCAAATAACATTAATGCCTACATGATGCGGAAATCCTTTTGTTATGGCCAAATTAGTCCCTTATATTCTATACAATTTTAATTTTAAAAATTTAATCAAAATTTAGATATTTGTTCTCTCAATTTTAGAATAGAGTTAATACTCTGAAAAACCCCAAACTTGTACATTTGTGACAAAATTACCCAAAACTATTTTTTTGACCATAAAAAATCACAAACCGGTATACTTTTGACAAATTTACCAAAAACCGATACACTTGTAACAAATTTACCCCATGTTAGTTTTCATTAAATTTTTTAAGTTAAATGACACGTGACAATTGACTAGTATACCAATTTGAGATTTTACACTCTGTTTGTCACAGTTTACAATTTTTGTGATTTTTTGTGGCATTAATCAAATTTAGCAAATGGTATATTTGTCACAAATTTACCAATTTTGGGTTTTTTGCGGTCGAATAAATTAGTTTGGGGTAAATGACACCAGTTTATGGTCTTTTATGGTCAGTTGGAGTAAAATTGTCATAAATGTACCAGTTTGGGACTTTTCATGGTCAAAAAAATAGTTTGGGATAAATTTTTCACAGACGTACCGGTTTGGAGTTTTTTAGGATATTAACCCTTTAGAATAAGCAAAAGTATTCTTGATACTATGATAGAGGTAACATGTATTGCAAACAATCCCTTGTCGATGCATATGATGCCATGTTGAAAATGAAGAGTTCTTAGATGCTTGGACGGCTTGTTCAACCTATAGCATCCTAATACTCTTGGTCAATTTAGACGGAAGAGGATAGTCAACCAAATTATATAATAAACTTCACGCATTTAATGATCTTTGTATAAAACATGTACACTAAATAATGTCTGGTCATTATCATTCTTAAGTTAATAAAGTTAGACACTTGAATGAAGTTTTTTTTTTTTTTTTTTTTTTTGTCGGTCCTATTCTATTCCTATATTTTTTTTTTTATACCCAGGGAACCCCGTACAGATGGCAGCCGGCGGGTAAACCCTAGGGCGACACTAGCGGAGGACCCACCACCCCGACGTCACGCTTAAAATCCCGTGCATCCCGCACCCTTAGACTTTTGCTCTACCTCCTTGCAGAGCGTGTGAGTCGAAACCCACTCTTGAAACTAATTCGTCCCCACTCCAACCAAATTATATGATAAACTTCACACATTCAACGATCTTTGTATAAAACATGTACACTCAATAATGTCTGGTCATTATCATTCTTAAGCTAATAAAGTCAGACACTTGAATGAAGTATTTTTTTTTTTTTTTGTTCCTATTCTATTCCTATTCTACCTCTCACTCTTAGACTTTTGCCCTACCTCCTTGCAGGACGTGAGAGTCGAAACCCACTCATGAAACTAATTCGTCCCCACCCCAACCTCCCTGGGGATTTGAACCCCCCACCTTCCCCTTCCATGTTGGGAGGGTAGCCACTGGGACAAATCCCAGTGGTTGAATGAAGTATGTTAAGGAATCAGAATATTTTTATTACTTACTTGAAGGCCCTACCAATTTAAAGAATCCATGCATGAAACATTTTCTTTAATTTTCAACTTAAAAAATTAGTAAATCCCACAAGAAAGGTTGGTAATCTAAACAAGTAAATTAAGGATAATCAAAGATATGAAAAGTTGGTAACTTAAAAAATAAAAATAAACATGATAACTAACTCAAATAAGAGTTAGTAACGCAAAATTAGTGAGTAAAAAAAAAAGTTCGTCAATTACTCTAATAGAGTTATGTAATTTCTAAATAGAGTAATAAATTCCAACAATTGTAAATACGATGAATAAATGTTATGAAAAATGATTGCGTGATAGTCTTTAATATACTGTGAGAATAACTTTCAATTCTTGACCATAAAAAATCAAATCATGAATAATTTTAAATTCTTGTGAGACTCACTCATTCAAAAATTTATGACTCGCACTAGACCGTTATTTTCACAGTACTCAAAGGACTGTTATACTGGCAAAGCCCAAAAGTTTTCATTCAATAGAAAGTTGAATCTTTGTAGAAACAAATGAATATTGGTGAGTAACTTAAAAGACAATGGGTAACACAAAAGTAGTACGTAACTTAATTCGAAAAAGCTTATTAGTCACACAAATAAAGGTTGGCAATTTCATATAAAAGTTGGTGAAATTAAACTTTAGTAAGAAAGATAAATTGGTAAGTCACTCAAATAAATGTTGATAATTTCATAAAAAAATTGATTAATTTGATGTTTTGGTTATATATATATATAATTAAAATTTTGTTCAATAAAAAGAAGTCGATAATTTAACGAGCCCAATAAAAAACAGTAATTAACACAAATAATATGTAGTAAAAAAAACTAGTTTGTAACTTAATAATAGATTAGCTAATAATCACTTTAATTAAAGTTGTTGATTTCTAAAAATAGTTGCTAAATTTCACAAGTAAGTAAGAAAAAGAAAAATTACTAATTACTTCATTAAGGTTGGTAATTTCTTGGTAAGCAATTTACTAAAATTTTGTAACTCTATAAAAAAATTGATAAATAAAAAGGAAGGATAAAGTTTATTTGGTCTATATCTCCCTTATATCTGACTTTATCCTATATTGAATGGGCACCAAGCGTGAGATTGATAAATTTTATCACATCCCAAATTTTATCATGATCGTGAAACGCAGACTTAAGATGTTTAAAAAAAATTTTAAATAATTTTTGTAATAAAGATTTGTTAATATTTTTAAAAATATCGAATATATTTTGGTAAGTAATTCAAATGAAAAGTCAATAAGCAAAAGCTAATTGATTATTTAATATAAAATATGTAGAAGTCTCTCGTTTCTGGTGGGGAGAGAGGCAAAAAATTTTAAAAATTTTTAGGATTCATTTGTACTTTTGTAATATATTTTAGGATTTTCAATGTATTTATCTTGTAAATTTATTAGGTAGGATTCAATGCATCAAAGTTGTGAATATTCGTTATGATTTGACTTCTAAAAAAGCAAGAGTTTCTTTACCCATTTGACCTATTCGATGGGATTTCACAAAGACTTTACCCATTTAATAAAAGGGTCCCTTTCCTTAATTAAACTGCAAGTCAGCTATTGAAGTTTCATCAGCCAAAACTCTAGTGTCTATATTGGGAAGGTGAGGTTGCTCTATGATATAATATAAGGACTGAAGCTCAACCCCAAGCAGACTCTTCATCGAAGTTTCCAAGTATCGTTTGACACGAAAGCCATGAAGATACTAGTCTTTTTCTTGCTCTGCTGCCTCTCTTCAAAGTCCGTTTTGTCGAGCCCTGGGCGCTATGAAGCAATCTTCAACTTCGGCAACTCTCTGAGCGACACCGGAAACTTCCTACTTTCTGGGGCACTTGCATTTCCAGGCATAAAAAATCTTCCTTACGGTGAGACATTCTTCCACCACCCAACCGGTCGATGCTCAAACGGACGGCTCATAATTGATTTCATAGGTATTGTATACTCTCTTTCTAATATCTTGTCTACATTTTTCGATCACTCGTATGAAGTCATTTATCATAAATGTATTTTGGTCCCTCCTAATTAAATGAAGGTTTTACCAGAAAGACAATTTGACTCACAACTCAAACAGCAGATCATTACAATGCTATCTCATATGAAAACATCACATCATTACACTTCCAAAGATCATCTGACTTATGTAATCTAGACGACTTTGCATGTCTGACATAAATCCTATTTAAAATGAGATTAGGTTTTCTAGTAGGAATTTTTATTTTTGATCCTACTAATAAAGTGTTTTTAATCCCCTGATGAATGTAAAAATATGAGAATGCAGCTGAAGCATTTGGGCTGCCTTTTCTTCCACCATATATCGCAGTAGCCAAAGGTCCACCTGTCCGTACCGGAGTGAACTTCGCAGTTAGTGGTGCCACAGCACTCGACCCGTCTTTCTTCTATGCTCAGAAGATTGGGCCAATCTCTGGACCAATGACTCGTTGAGTGTTCAGCTTGGCTGGTTCAAGAATTTGAAGAAGTCTCTCTGCACCACCAAACAAGGTAAAATTTCTACCTTCTATTGTCAAAAAAGAGGCTAAGGAATTACTGATTCCGTAGTTTCAAGGATTGATTTTAATATTCTTTTTATTTTTTTTTTATTTTTTTTCCACTTCACCATTTTAGGTGGTGGTCCACTTCAGCAAATCTAAACATATTTTGATTTCACGAACCAATACAAACAAAAAGATTATAGTTAAAGGACATAATCCAAAGTTAAAATTTTTTACACATACTCATCGAGAAAATATTAAGTATCTCTTATGTGCCAACGTGACAAATAAGAAGACCCCTAAGAGGGCAACACGTGTCGCATGTGGAGGCCAAATTATAACTCTCCTCTCCTCTTTCTCTCTCCTCTTTGCACGCTTTTCTCTCTCTCCTGCCTCCCTCCTGCCTCCCTTCCACGCTCTTCCTCCTCTCTCTTCTCTCTCCTCTCTTCTCTCTCTCACGCTTTGTCTCACCCGACTCTCTCTCTCTCTCCTTTGGTATGACTATTATGGAAATATGTGCTGTAATTTATCAAATTGAACATAAAAAATTCTTTATGGTGGGAGAGATAGGTGACATTGACTTTTATAAATTATGTGCTTAGTAGACCCTTTACGCAACATGCGTTACAACTTTCATTTTTTATTTTTTGGGTGTGCAGAATGTGATGACTACTTCAAGAAGTCTCTATTTTTGGTGGGGGAGATGGGTGGCCATGATTATATCTTTCCCTTTATTTTTGGTCTAAGCATTGAACAGCTACGTGCTTGGGTACCACAAGTCATTGGAGCAATCGCCCGTGCCATCCGTGTACGTTCCACAAACTTACTTAAGCACCAACTTAATGCTAAATTCTAGTTATAAAATCAAAGGACCTCTCTAAGCCATTACGTTTTATTTAGGAGCACATATAGGTGAGACGTTTCTCTTAGGCATGAGCTGATAATGACAAAGAAATGCCTCAATCACTGCATTGTTTGGAGAAACTTCTTATTTCAATAGCTGTACCAAATGTAACCTAAAACTAATAATCAAAGACGTAGTTGCAATGTCACAAAGAAGCATTGACAATAACTTAAATGGTGACTAGTATTCATAGCACGTGTTAGAGAGAGAGAGAGAGAGAGAGACCAGAGACGTATGATGATCTCCATGGTGTTTTTTTTTTTTTTTTTTTAAAAGACCATTAGAGACATATGATGATCTCCATGGTGCGTGAAGCAGTTCCATATACTTACAAAATGATCCATGAGATTTGTCTCGGGATTATTATTATTATTATTATTATTATTATTATTATTATTATTATTATTATTATTATTATTATTATTATTATTATTATTATTATTATTATTATTATTATTATTATTATTATTATTTTCATTTCTCACTATTGTCAAGTTTCCCTTTTTCTTCTTATATCCCTTAAATCGTCATAACCATGACAGATACTGATAGAAGAAGGAGCCGTGGATATGGTGGTCCCAGGACAGTTTCTAGTAGGCTGCTCCGCCACGTTTCTAACTTTGCTTCATAGCCCTAACAAATCAACATATGACCCAAGTGGGTGTCTCAAGGCTTATAATGCTTTCTTCGAGTACCACAATAACTACCTCAAGCAAGAATTGCCAAAATTGAGAGAGGAATACCCTCATGCAAGAATTATGTACGCTGATTATTATGCTGCCTCCATACCTCTGTATCGCACTCCAAAACACCACGGTGAGCTTTCTTTTCACCTATCTTTTTTTTTTTTTCTCTCAAATTTCATTGATAGTGCATATTTTTTGTTTGAACTAATACTCTTGTAACAAATCATAGATATATGACTTTCATTTTTCACATGTCACATCCATCACTATTTCTATGAGTAATTATAGATTTATTTTCAAATGACAATCAAGAACCATATCTATGAAGATGACTTTCTATTTAATATAAAAGAACATGCACCGCCTTTACATCAAAGGAACGCCAACTTATTTGTTTTTCCCCACATTTTTCTCCCTTGCCTCTAGAGTCTTAATCACAAAAAGCAATTAAGGATGGAATGACAATGTGGATGGACCAATACAATGAAGCCAAATCTTAAAGCATTATTTGGTGATGGAATGTGGCTCCAACTGAATTGACGCAATATACATTGAACTGTTTCCTATATTAAAGATTTGCATCTTGGAACCTAGGGTTTGACATGCTTAGGCCTGAAATGGCCCAGACCAACCCTAACTACTTTTCAAAATAAAATAAAATAAAATTAGGAATAACATATGAAGATTTATAATAAATTCATAAATAAAATTTAGAATAAAAACATAACTAAAATCAAATGACCGAGAATGGACATGCCTATATGAGTTGAATTGGATAAAGTTGCTGCAAACATATAGAAAAAAGATTTTTGAGGCCGAAAATATAATGACTAATCCATTTTAACTTGAAAACAATGAAAAGTCATATTGGACTGAACCTTACTCTGCCTGAGATGGTTTAGTTCAGTTTGGGCATTTCTTGTGTTATCAAGTCATCCTGGAGATCGGTCATGAGAATCGCAGGCCCGGTTTGTTGGTGGTGCGGATGCAGGGCAAGCAAATTTATTTTAATTTCGTGAAAGGAAGAACCCTAGTGCTTCGTCGATTTCATGAAATACACCAGATGACATGCGTAAAATTAGCACATTTTAGTTGATGTCATTGACATGAGCACATATTTTTAGATTATCTTTTAAAATTTGCAAGTGCATTCACGCAGGCTTTTATGGAGGGGCACTAAGGGCTTGTTGTGGAGGAGGTGGTCCATACAACTACAATAATTCAGCAAATTGTGGTAACCCCGGCTCAACTGCTTGCGAAGATCCATCGGCCTTCGTCAATTGGGATGGAATTCACTTGACCGAGGCTGCTTATCATTTCATCGCCAAAGGGTTGTTCGACGGTGGCTTCACATCTCCACCGCTCTTATCTTAATCTAATAACTGAAATTACACATAAACCTCATGTGGATAGTTGCGTCTATCGAAGGTTACTTGCACATTTTCAGAATAACGGAGTTTGATATATCACATATATAAGTAGATCTTACGTATGTTTGTTCGTAAGTTTATCTTCCAAATTTACACCCTGTTTGTCTAGATCGAATTTACTATGTACGAGGTCTTCTCATATTTTGCCGTATTGGACATAATAAAAGGCAATTGTGGCTCAATTTTCATTGAAAGTGTCCGGCGTTTCTCAAAACTTAGAATATTGAAATTTACTTACTTGCATATCAGGCCAACACAATTAAAGCTCCATTTATTTTGCAGAAAATGATAATTTGAAAAATATTTTTTGAAAACTGATAGATAGCACCATTACAAAAATGCATGGATAATTATTTCTTTTATTATCCATGAAAGTATTTAAACATAAATTATTATCGATAGTGAAAATGGTTTTGATTGACTAATTATTTTAAGCGATACAAGTGACTTTTAGGAAAATATTTACTAAACTATTCATTCTTTTCAAAACAAACAGAGCCTAACATAGTGTTTGTGTTTATTATTTAGGTTATGTCTCGTTAGTGAAAGGAGATGAAAACAGTAAATCATCAAACCACTAGCTAGCTCCATAGAGTCTTCATGTGAGTTTCAAGAGATTAACACGTTAATAACTGTAAGAATCATGACCATGGCCAAGCAAATGCGATATGCAAATATTACTTGCATTTCATCTAAGTTTTTTAATATATGTAGCAATTCTCAATATACAGATCAAGGAAAAAGGTACAACCAAACCAAGGTGTTTGCTTCTTTTCAATTCCACCTTTGATTTACAACTTGATCCTACCGGTTATATGACAGATACAAATGATATTCAAGCCATTTAACTCAAAGAAAGAAGAAAAATAGTTTGTGAACGACGCAAATTAGACCTACAGTATGTGTGATTAATCTGCTCAAGAATCCCAAGTGGGACTGAAAGCGGCAATCCCTTCGCTCTTGCACGCATTCACCGCGTCCCTACTTCGCCGTGTCCTCCATCTCCGCTGCAACCTCCTTTGGTTTTGTCACTTACAAATTATCAGTATTCCTACAGGAGATGCAAACACTGACAAGGCATGGACGATTGAAGCTTGCGAATTTCCCCCATTGTTTCAAATAAATGTGCACGAATATGAAGATGTCGATGTCATCGTTTAAAAGCAACGAATAATTAGATATGATATGTTGGAGGCTGCGGTGCGGTGTCGTGATTAGTTTCCACTGCCTTATTAACTATGCTATATTTTTAAATGAGATATATCGAAAATTTTCCAATTTATTTAGTCAATGATGAAATAGTCCATTGTTCTTTGTATCGTTTTAGAATTCGTTGACGGGGAAAAATGATGTGTATCCACACCGAAAAATTTATATTAGCTTCGAAATATTCCAATTTTAGTATTTAAGATGGGATATTAAAGTAGTCTCTTGGAGGGAAATATTGGTTAGGATATTAAACTATTCTTTGGGGGAGGGGGAGGGAATAAGTTATGGCGAGGACATTAAACTACTCTTTTCGGGGGATTATGTGTAACTTTCGAAGATGCTATCCTTCCACCTAAGTCAAACATTCCGATTCAATTTTATTTCCAAAATGAGTAGTTAAAGAGTTCATTTTCTAAGACTAGCAAAGATGCACTCCGCCATGCGTATGAAAAAGCTAGACAATTGAAATTTTTTTACAAAATTGCCGTATTACGAAATATTTTAATTGTAAATTTACGAAAAGAAATTTTTTATATAATATGAAATGTTTGTACATATATATGGAAGAGAAAAAAAATTCAAGACATAATTATTGGCACAAGATTGGTTATAAGATAGAAAAAAAAATCATTTTTAAAGTTAAAATACGTGAGAAATAAAATAAAGTAATCAATCATGCATTCTTCCATTGATAAATTATTTATAGGATGACCAATTGGTCATATTTTGTGAAAGGAGAGAAGGACTGTGATATTTTTAAAGCAGGAGATTCTCTTTACTACGTATCACCACATTGATGAAATTGGCCATTGTAAATGGAAGCAAGTATAGTTGCTTATATACAAGCAGTCAAACACAACAATCGACTGATACAAAACTTGCTTCATCCTCTAATAGTGAAACTTATTTATTTCAACAAATAATATTCAAATTTTCAGTAACCAAATACACAGTATATAGAGGTCATATATTTTCCCCAAGATTGCATGTGTGTATTATTAAATAAGAAATGAACGTAATAGGGATCTCTTTTTTGCTAGAAGCATTATAAAAAATTTGTTGACAAGTGACCACAAGATGCATTGCTTCTAGTGTATCGTGTATTGCGAATACTTTAAAAATTGAAATATTGTTTTGTCCTTACCAAGTTTATATTTAAGGGGCACTACCTATAAATCCACAAAAGATGATTATTGCGAATACTCTAAGATGAAAAAAAAAAAGTTGAATACTTTTTCTTCCCAATATGGTCGTGGCACGTTTGACTATGGGACTCATGAAGCTTGGGACTACAATTTACCAAAATGCAATATGTATAATTTCTGGATGCACAGAAATGCTTGTGCGTCCGCTGCATCTCTGATTTCTCACTGTTAGGATAAAGTGTGAAGGCACACAGCCACAGGCATATCGGAAATGATCAAGGAATTAAACATTAACCAAAGCAAGGAACAAAATCACATTGACTTACATGATTTGGCTATTGGATCTAAGCAGGTCCTTTAAAGGCTCAAAACAGAATAAGATTAAAAAAAAAAAAAAAAAAGGAGATTAGCCTTAGAGTGGGAGACCTCACGATTCCACTTTCCGTATCCCACTTATCAAGGAAAAAAGCTTGAGTGGGAATCGAGGGGCCTATCAATAATGAAGGTTGACGCCACGTTAGTACGTTAGTACTAGCTACCATTGGGTAGGAAAGTATAATCGCTTCCATACCTAGAGTGAAATAGGTGGCTTCAAAACCGTTGCAAGGTAAGCTGAGCTCTACTTAGGCCTATTCTTTCTACATCCAGAAGCATAGGAAGATTTAGTTTACAATTAATTGAAAGCTCTCTAATACACAAAGATCCGTTCGTAGAGAAAGTATCTCATGTAACGGTTTCATAAAATTAGTTTCCCATCACGAGATTCACTCTAGAATATATGAGAAGCAAGAGAAGTGTTTCCAAAGACTGGTTCGGGCTTGGAATCTTCGGTGAGGGATGGAAAACAAAAATAACAAGGAAGCTCCTACGTAGGCCGGCCGCTTGAGGGCTTTGGTGGGCTTGGTGGAAGGTGATGGCCCAAAATTTTGTGGGTTCTTGGGGGGCTGGTTTTGACCGGCCCAATGTCTCTTTAGACTAATATTTCGGCTGTGTTTGGTTCTAGAAATGTGCCTCGGGAAAATGTAAATATCTTTGGTCTAAAGGGTTTTGGGAAAATGAAAATTAGGTTTGGTAAAAAAAATTTGCAAAGCTATTTTGGCGTAAATAGTGTTTGACAAATCTTTTTTATAAAGGGCTTTTGGATTTCTTTTTTCTTTTTTATTAAAAGATATTAAATTTTTTGCCAACTCTAGCGAAGGTAAGGGTAGTTTTAGAACAATAAAAGATAAAATTGAAAACTAAAATATTTATGATAATAATTTAAAAAATAATAATAATTTCAACATTTGGGTAAATGCCGAAAGTCCAAAGTTGGTCCTCTATTAGAATTGGACTTTTAGCTTTCCCAAGACCAAGATTTTATTGAAAGTCCCTTGGACAAGCTTGCAAACACCCCAGCATTTTCTCAAGGGCTTTTGGAGACTGAAAGTCCCTTGGAAAAGCTTAACCAAATGCACCATTTATCCTAATTGGCCATAGGTTAGGTTAAGGAGCTTAGTGGGCCAAGAAATTGAGTTTAATTGGGCTCAAATTGAGCTAAAAAGTTGAAATGGGCTCTACTGTAAAAATTGGGTTGGGCCGATGGCATTGGTTGGCTGCCAAGTCTCCGTCGGCCGAAAGGTATTGAAACTATGATGTCCCTAGTTTAAAAGTACAAAAGGAGCTTTGTAAAGAAAGTGAATGCAAGATGATAATCATTGACATTTTTTTTTTATTAGGGTCGAATCCCAACGCTATCGACAAATCCAACAATCTTTGACAAGATGCATGCTTGATGACTGGCCTGAGATCATAAAACTACATTATCCCTATTTTCTAAATTATGAGATGTCAAAATAGAAATGAGGGCACATAATGTCATTAGCACGTCTATTTTGATTATTATAGCCAAAAGTCCCTTTGCTCAATGATGGGCAAAAAACAACATACGTGCATGCCCACACACACACATATATTACTTGAGAATAAGTGCATTGATAGTCCTAAAGCTTATAATAAAAATGCAATTAAGTTTTAAAACTTATAGCACGGTTCAATGAGTTCAGAGAAGGAATTTTTTTTCATCTTCAAGTTGATAAAATATAGCACAAATTTCATGAAAGTAATACTAAGCACCAAGTAGCAAAAGGAAGTGACAGACATCTCCAGTACTTTCTTTGGTCCGTCATTGAATACATCTCTATCACTACCAGTGTGTACACATCTCACTTTACACAGCTATTTCCCTAATGTGTCAAAAGATACATATTGCATGCATCAGTTCATCTGGCTTATATAATTGCTTTTTTATCGAAATATGTGTAGAATTACTGAAGTGGACGGCCCCTCAGCAATAGCTGGACAAAAAGTGATGACGTGAAATAAAATAATGAAAAACATGAGAAAAATTAAAATCAATCATAAAAATCAAGGAATCAATAATGATAAAAGGTAGAGATTTACCTTGTTTGGTGGTGCAGAGAGACGACTTCAAATTCTTGAACTAGCCAAGCTGAACGCTCAGTGAGTCATTTGTCCACAACACAATATTCTGAGCAGAGAAGAAAGATGAGTCGATCTTTGTGGCACCAGCAACTACGAAGTTCACTCCTGTACGAACAAGTGGACCTTTGGCTACTGCCGGATATGGTGGAAGATATAGTAGTCCAAATGCTTTAGCTTCATAAGGGTGCTTTTCGATGACTGGAAATGCGGGTGCCCCAGAAAGGAGGAAGTTTCCAATGTCGCACAGAGAGTTGCCGAAGTTGAAGATTGCTTCGAAGCTCCTAAGGCTTGACAAAACCGACTCCAAAGAGAGGCAGCCGAGCAAGAAGAAGACTAGTATATTCATGGCTTTCATCTCAAACCACACTTGAAAATTTTGATGAAGGAAGGGTCTGCTTGGGGTTGAGCGTCAGCCCTTGCGTTATATCATAGAGCAACCTCACCTTCCCAATATAGGCACTGGAGTTTGGGCAGACGAAGCGTCAATTGCTGGCTTGCACTTTCAAAAAGGAAAGGCACCCTTTTTTTATAAAATGGGTAAAGCCCTCATGGAATCTTATCGAATGCGTCAAACGAGTAAAGAAACTCTTCTTATTCAAGAAGCCAAGTCATAAGGACTAATCGCAATTAGATGCATTGAATCCAGCACAATAATTTAATCTAACAAAGTTATCTTAGAAGCAGTGAAGTTGTTACTTGGGAGAGTGATTTAGTTAGTTGACCCTTTTTAAAATTAGAATATGATATAATTCTAGGTTAAAGTAATCCAAAGGTTGCTAGCCTTGACCTGCCATTGGCGAGGGCTTGCAGCCCTGTTCATCTGACTTCTCGTTTTTTTTTTTTTTTTAAAGAAGAGATAGCTTAGTCGTATAAAAATAATAATAAAAAAAAAAAGTCAGGCCAGTGTTTTCTATTAACGAAATTGAATAGAGTTAATGAAATAACTTAATTGAACCAATTTGACAAATTCTAAGATTTGATTGCACTTTTTGTAAATTTTAATACTTAATTACATTTTTATGATAAGTTATAAGACTTTCAATGCACACAGATCACAAAATTCCTCAGTT
This sequence comes from Eucalyptus decipiens, assembly GCA_014182575.1. Classification (NCBI taxonomy): domain Eukaryota; kingdom Viridiplantae; phylum Streptophyta; class Magnoliopsida; order Myrtales; family Myrtaceae; genus Eucalyptus; species Eucalyptus decipiens. The sequence continues at coordinate 6,467,092 of CM024612.1, read as the reverse complement.
TTGCAGTTGAAGAACTCTCAACCATTTTTCATACATAGTTGTTTTATGACAACTTTGAAATTGGTTTTAACCGGTCACCAACTAAGAATAAAATTATGTTGGAAGTGCACAACAGAAACGTCATTCCTTCATATGGAGAGATTACCAAGAGGAATCCTAATTCAAGCTTGTCAACATATCTAGTGAGACTTATTTTCACTCAAAAACTTTAGTAAATGAGTTATGAATCAATTATAATATATTAACTATTGCACACTGTACCAATTGTCTAATGTTGCAATTGTTCGCAACGCTGGAAGTCACGTGAGTTTTGTTGCTGTTCACTGGGCCAATCTCCTTCCGTCGCTGCTGTTGTGGCGGTTTGCACTCCCCATAAAGGTTTCTGGTTTCTGACGAGCCAAGCAGCTTCGGCATCGGCCCTGTTGAACCCAGTCACGGACGACGAATCACAGCAGCAAAAGATCACCGGTTGTCGTCCTTGTCGCGCTCGAACTACTTCATGTGCCCTGTCTTCCAAAAACCAACTTTTCCGTGAGCTAGAAGAAGAGGCTGATGTTTGCTCAGTCATAAGTCCAAATGGTGGATTTGTTTTCTTTTGGATTTTGTCCAAACTTGACAATAATGTTTTGGGTTTTGTGATCTCACTTGATGCATGCAAAAGAATATTTTTTTGGCAAGGAGATTGTAAAGAGTTGGGGAACGTCTAGCCACGTGCGGACCCTTTAGAAGAAGAATAGACAACACCGAGCTTGGTTATTTTTCCTTGCAGGTCCCTCGAACACCGCCGGCAAGACCCATTGATTTGTTTGTCCTCTGCATGCTTCTCGGTGAAATTCCAGCCGGTTGCCGATCCAGGCTTGATACCTAGCAGCCAATCGAACGAGTTCCGTAATTATCACAGCATCTCGGCGAGCTTTTATTGTGCCAAACGCACTCAGCCTGCTCCAGCAAGTCGTTCATCCTTGTCCGAAGAACTCTCAAAACTCGTGATTGCCTTCCCCGTTTAGGAGCTCCTCACGTTGAAAATGCCAATTTCTCACCTTGTTTAGGCCGATCCCAACCACCGAACCGTTGCACTGCCGATCACCGTGAGCCATTGCCGATCCCACCATCCGACGAGTCCAGATTTAGAAGCGCTATCCGAGCATATCATGAATTAGTTAAGAATCTTGAGTAATTCGATTTTCATACATCTTGATGCCTAGTTTGTAAAATAGTGGTTTTATTTGAATATTTGGTCGATATTGTCATATCCAAAAGAAATCTTATGAATTTCTGTGAATAAGGAAATTTTCCCAACTTCACAACGTGTAATGAAGAATCTAAACTCATTTACGATTTGCAATTGTACAAAAATCATTAATCCGATCCCATACTTGAAATATGATATGCATTTGCACGAAAAATTGACCAATGCGATCTCATGCCCGAGACATAATTCGTCAATTTGTTTCCGATATTATATGGATATTGATAATATCTCATGTGATTTGATGCCATATTTGATGTGGATTTGATTTCTTTCTATTTTTGTTTGATTTGAATTGGCTTTGCTTTTTTAAAGAAAAATCCAAAAAAAAAAATAGAAAATAAATCGAAATAGATTTTTTTAGATAGTGTTGCATATTTAGAGTAATTTCTAATTCCGAATTTAATAAAATACCAAAAATATCTTCTCGAAATAAAGTGGATTTTCTTTTCTAGGATAGCTTGCATGTTTAAATTAGGTTATTTAATTAATTCTGAATTCAATAAAGAAAAATACAAAAAGGTCATGTGCATGTCATGCTTGCATCAATCACCTTGTCATTACCATGTGCCACGTCATTCATATCTTGCCACGTCATTAATCTCACTTCGTCAAATTAAATTATTATGCAAGATTCAATGCATCTAAGTTGCGATTAGTCCTTATGACTTGGCTTCTCGAATAAGCAGAGTTTCTTTACTCGTTTGACGCATTCGAAGGGCATTACCCATTTTATAAAAAAAAAAAGGGTGCCTTTCCTTTCTGAGAGTGCAAGTCAGCAATTAACTATTTGTTTGCCCAAACTTCAGTGCCTATTTTGGGAAGGTGAGGTTGCTCTATGATATAATGCAAGGGCTGACGCTCAACCCCAAGCAGACCCTTCCTTCATCGAAATTTTCAAGTATTGTTTGACATGAAAGCCATGAAGATACTAGTCTTCTTCTTGCTCTGCTGTCTCTCTTTGGAGTCCGTTTTGTCAACCCCCAGGTGCTACGAAGCAATCTTCAACTTTGGCGACTCTTTGAGCGACACTGAAAACTACCTCCTTTCCGGGGCACCCAAATTTCCGGTCATCAAAAAGCTCCCTTATGGAGAGACTTTCTTCCACCATGCAACTGGTCGATGCTCGGACGGACGCCTCATTGTTGCTTTCATAGGCATTTCATGCTCTCTTTAATTTCTTCTCTAACAGGATATTTCGTTTTTAATGCTAATAATAAAGTATTTTTAATCTCCCGATGAACGTAAAAAAATGAGAATGCAGCTGAAGCATTTGGACTGCCGTATCTCCCACCATATCTGGCAGTAGCCAAAGGTTCGCATGTCCACATCCGTGAGGGAGTTAACTTCGCAGTTGTTGGTGCCACAACGTTCGACTCGTCTTTCTTGTCTGCTCATAATATTGTGTTGTGGACAAATGACTCGTTGAGTGTTCAGCTTGGCTGGTTCAAGAATTTGAAGTCGTCTCTCTGTACCACCAAACAAGGTATATCTCTACCATTTATTATCAAAAAAAGAGGGTAAAGGCATTATTGATTCCTTGATTTTGTATTATCGGTTTTAATTTTTCTCATGTTTTTCATTATTTTATTTCACGTCATCACTTTCTGTCCGGTCAATGCTGAGTGGTCGTCAACTTCAGTAATTCTGCACACATTTGGATAAAAAGCAATTACATGACCCAGATGAACCGATGCATGTATCTTTTGACACGTCAGGGAAATAGCCGTGAAAACTGAGATGTGTACACACTCGTCTATCGATTAACGTATTTGTAGGTTCATTTTTTTATGTTAGTGGTAGAGATGTAATTCAATGATGTACTTAGTATTACTTTCATGAAATTTGTTCTATATTTTATCAACTTGGAGATGAAAAAAATTCCTTCCCTGACCTCGTTGAGCTGTGGTATAATTTTTATCTTTTGGGTGCAGAATTTCGATATGAAAAATGTCTTATTACTTTTTTATCTTTTATTTTGGGTGCAGAATGTGATGATTACTTTAGCAAGTCTCTGTTTGTGGTTGGGGAGATAGCTGGCAATGACTACACCTTTCTCTTTGTTAATGGTCGAAGCATCGAACAGATAACCCTTTGGTACCACAAATCGTTGGATCAATCAGCCGTGCCGTCCGTGTATGTTACACAAACTTACTTCAGCACGACCTTAATGTTAAATTCACGTAATGAAATTAAACACATATTGATGCAACATTTTTTCTTAGGCATGTGCCTGACTTTTAAGATGAGCACGTTGAATAAGATAATAAAGAAATGCCTTTCTCAGTACATTGTTTGGAGAAACTTCTTATGTCAATTGTCATACAAAATGTAAGCCCTAAAACTAATAACCAAAGGCGAAGTTGAAATGTCACAAGGAAACATTGCCAATAACTTAAATGGTGACATAATAAATTGGAGCTTTCGTGCCTACGAAAAGAAGGTCCACTTTTTAATATACATAGATCGTATAAAAAAAATATTGTTAGAAAAGTCTTATGATCTCCATGGTGCATGAATCAGTTTCCAAAAGTGATTTACGTATACATACAAAATGATCCACGTGATTTGCCTCGGGATTGTTTTCTTATTTATTTTTTTCAGTTCTCACCTTTATCAAGTTTCTTCCCTTTTCTCTTTATCATTTTTCTTGAATCATCATAACCATAACAGATACTGATAGAAGAAGGGGTTGTGGATCTAGTGGTGCCAGGACAGCTTCCAAGAGGCTGCGACTCCTTAACTCTAACTCTGTTTCCAAGCAATAATATATCGGCATATGACCCGAGGACCGGGTGTCTCACGGCTTATAATGCTTTTGCCAAGTATCACAATAACTACCTCAAGCAAGAATTGCAAATTTTGAGAGAACAATACCCACATGCAAGAATCACGTGTTAGGGAAATCCCTTATGATGTTTTGAAGATGACAAAATAAATCAAAGGCTACTAACATGTTTGATGGTTGAGTAATAGACCATGCAGATAATAGAACATGTAAAGGATATTATCAAAGTCAGAAAACGACCAGAAGACTGAACGTAACATATGTCCTAAGTATATTTTGAAGATTTCCAGACTTCTGTGTCAAAGTCTGAAGATTGCCAAACTCAAGACTCAAAGTCTGAAGATTGTTCAGACTCAGATTATAAAGTCTATTACTCTCAGACTTTACATCCAGAATTCGACAGAACGTAATACAAGCCCAATCATATAACGGCTAGTGATCTGGTTTGGATTCCACATCAAGATTGATTTGATTGATTCAATCTAATTGATTAACAATTGGATTTTGAAGACAAGAACTTTCTATACGAAGAAGCTTTACTTATGGAAACCAAGATTTCGTTTGTATGGGCGATCGGAATCAATTTGAGATTCTACCTTTGTCACTCAACGGCTACCAAATCTTCTAGATACAGAGCTGTCCAATGGGTATATTGGAAGACGATTCTCCAGGATACTGTCCAATAGGTAGTTTGGAAGTGGAGGAGTATTTAAGGAGATCATGGACCGATGAGCAAGTAAGAGACGAAGCGTAGAATTTATAATTCCAAAGTCCGAGCGATCTTTGTTCATACACTTGTCTTTGGAAAGCTTAAACGTTTGTGATCGTGAGAGAAATACCAAAAGAGTGACTTAGTGAGATAGTGTGATTTACTACTAAGTGTTTGCACTCGAAGTTGTAATCTCTTGTTGATTGCATAGTGGAATCCAGCCAAGAAGGCTGTTAGCGTGGGAGAGTGGACGTAGGCTTGGATTAAGCCGGACCACTATAAATCTTGTATTCTTATTCTCTTCCTTAACTCCTTTGTTTTACTCGAAGTTTATTTTATTCTGCATATATTTGCCAAGGTTTATTTTATACACTTATTCACCCCCCTCTAGGTGTTCATACTAGCACTCTCAATTGGTATCAGAGCCAAGTGCTCGGTTTATAAAAGTGTTTTTACTTTTGAGCTAAAGATTCTTTATGGCTAGTTTCTTGGCACCAGGACTTATGGAAGGGCAAAGCAACACAAGGCCACCACATTTTGATGGAAAGGAATACGACGTGTGGAAGAACAAAATGAAAGCATTCCTATGATCCAGAGATCTCTTACAATGGGATGTTGTGGAAAGAGGAATCAACCCCATTGCCGCGTCTACATCAAATAAGAATGGCAAAGACAAAGAAACCAAACCTCCCGCTCCTATGTCTCGGACGGAGATGTCCAAAAGAGAAGCGCTTGATGTGAAAGCAATTTATTCTTTATATTGCGCTTTGTCTCTTGCTGAATATAACAGAATCTCTTCATGTGAAACAGCAAAAGAAGTTTGGGATAAACTTCATGTTACATATGAAGGGACCGATTGTGTAAAAGAGACAAAAGTAAACTTCTTGCTTGGCCAATATGAATCCTTCAAGATGAAGCAAGGAGAGTCGATTGGAGATATGTTCGATCGTTTTACAGAAATTGTAAATGGTTTAGCATATCAAGGTCATCAAATTTCTGCCCCGATGAAGGTCAACAAACTTTTGCGAGGTCTCTCAAAAGATTGGAACCATGTCAAGACCTCAATCCGGGAGACTCAGAGGATTATGCCACTCTCCGTTGATGAATTAATCGGCACTCTTCAATCCTATGAAGTAGAACAACTCAATGACGAAGATCCCGAAGGTAAAAAGTTCATTGCTTTAATATCTAATGCTGTTTTTGATGAAACAGACTCAGAAAATGACATGGACGATGAAGAACTTGCCTTTATGGTCAAGAAATTCAAAAAGCTGAGTAGAAAAGGAAGGAAATTTGATGGAAGAAATCAATACAAGCAGAATGGCCAGAAAAGAATAATGAAAGAAGATGATGAGCAAGAAAATCTATGCTTGACGGCACATTCAGAATCAGAGTCTGACTCAGACACAGACTCAGAATCAGAGTCTGACTTAGACACAGACTCAGAATCCGATGAGGAAATCGAGGTAAGCTATTCAAAAATTCCTCTCAGAGTTTCAAAGTATATAAATGAGCTTTGTTCAAATCTCAAATCTTCTCTTAGTATGATCTCCAAACTTAAAAAGGAGAATTCTCGGCTTAGGCAACATGATCTTTCTCAAAAAGAAAAGTTTGAAATTTTGCAAAAAGATTTTCTTCAAACAAAAGAAAATCGAGATTTACTTGTCAAAGAAAATAATTCTTTGAAGAAAGAATTTTCAAATATTTCGACAAGATTTTCAAATGGATCAAAAACATTAGAGCATATTCTTTCTAAACAAGTTCCTTACTATAATAAGTCGGGACTTGGTTTCAATAAGGAAAATAATTCTTTAATTGATTTTCCTAAAGTAAAAGAGAGACTTAGACAAAAACCTTCAAATGCATTTTACAAAAATCATTTTCAAAAAGTGTTTGTAAAATCTGTTGGTCTAAATGCATTCAAATGTTCAAATTGTGGAGACTCAGTAACACTTTGAGAAAGAATGTCCTAAAGTCTGGAAACAGGTTAAGAAAAATTGGATAAAAGCAGCATATTCTACAAACTCTCATGGACCCAAGAAAAAATGGGTACCAAAGAAAAGATGAGTTATTTTTGCAGGATATAAAGAAGAAAGAAGAAAGAGGAGTTGGTAAGGAATTTTTTATTCTCAATTTGGTTTGAGTACACAATTTAAAATTTCTCATTATTCTTGATATTCGATATATCCTTGGTTGATTGAGACTTTATAATAATCATATTCCCTAATTTGTTTTATTGAAGAAAGAATTGTGTGATTTATTATTCGTGAATTGAGATTTGATATAATACGTGTGATTATTTTTTGAGACAAATGAATTTATTTGGTTTGATTTTATACTCTAAGATTTTATCATATTTTGCCAAATAAAAATCTGTTTTAAAAGATATTAATTTATGATGCAAGATATTTTTAGACACTAAAGGAATTTTATTCTCTCTGTTTTTATCACACTATAACCAAGTGAGAATTTATTTTTCAAAATATCATTGTGCATAATATTCTTTCTTTGAATACTTTGTTACGATGAATTAAGAAAGAATATTTGATTATGGAGATTTTCTATTTTACTCTAACGTCAAGGAAGGATCCAAATTGATGGATACCAAAAAGGGAAATGAGTTGATTGCAGGAAATTCATTAAGGCAAGAAGATTGCGAATCTAAGCAAATTTTGGTACAATCAGAAAAATATCTCCTACGAAGATTGGTAATATTTTTTTTAATCAGTGGTATATTGCAAACATATACCTTGGGTAAGAGAAATTTTTTAATCATTCGGCCTTACAAATTTCTACGTGCATTATCATAATTTTGGATGATTGATTATATCTTTTGTCATAAATATAAGATATTGGAATTTTGGCACGCGACAGAAATATTTATTTTCCTTTAGCAAAATGCATATCTGAAATTTATGCCCAAGGAAATCTTTTTGATCTCGAAAGATACTACTGCATATTCATGGATATTCTTGCTATATTCTTAGAATATATATTATATCTAGCAAGTTTGATCCGCAAATCAAAGGATGATATTACGTGACATTTTTTGCAAAAATTATTATCTGTTATATAAGAATTTGCAGGTCACAAAAGAATCTTCCATATGGATTTTGGTAAGCTTGATCAAAAAATCATGGAGATTCTATACTATCTTTTGGAAGTTCAAAAATTATATTCCTTGTGCAAAGTTTTTGCAAATTGTTGAGGAAATCCCTTATGTGTCGTACGGAAGGATGAATAGTTCTGAATTTTAATATTAGATGATTTTATATATGCTATTCAACTTATTTATTTGAAGAAATGGCATTATATATCACGTGGATATTATTACAGCTTATTTGTTAAGTTGATGCAGGTTGAATTCGATATGAGCTTGATTGAAGAAAATAAATCTTTTTCTCGAATTTCAAAATGCAAGTGATCGTTGCGGATGTTGTTGCTACAAAGAAAATACTGGAAAAATATTATGTTCAACGTGCACAAGCAACAATTGTTTCTATTCGCAAATATTGTCATGATCACAGGGGGAGAAACTGAATCTAAAAGAAAAGGAAAAGAATCGTGATCATCTCAAAAAGGCAACAAATTGAGGGGGAGATTTGATCAATTATGGAAAAATCTTTTTGGCTTGATTGTGATCTTATTATGGATGGAAGGAAAGGTAAATGTGTCAGAATTTGTTCTAAAAAAATCCGGTTAGTGCATTTCTTTTTATTACCTTTTGTCATTAACAAATGTCTTATTGATATTATTTCATTATGACAAAGAGGGTACGTGAATTTTATGATGCATTCGTGATTTTTATTGGATATTTGCTGATATAATCAAAGTGAGCTATATTGCATATCTTTAATATTCGACTTGCTTTATAAAAGCTGATTGTTGGAAATTGTGATTTATGCAAGATATTTGTTATCATTCTCTACGTGATACTTTATCCATTATTATCACTTTTTGATTATGACAAAAAGGGGGAGAAGATATGAATATGCATATGTGTTGATTGATTGATATTATTTATTGCATAATATTGAGCTGCGATTATTTTTCTATATATTGTTATGCTCAATTTATTTGCTATCTTCTGATATCCTTTGATTTAAATTAATATTTTTAAAAGCATGTTTATAAATCTGCATATTCAGAGATTGTTTTGTCATCATCAAAAAGGGGAGATTGTTAGGAAATCCCTTATGATGTTTTGAAGATGACAAAATAAATCAAAGGCTACTAACATGTTTGATGGTTGAGTAATAGACCATGCAGATAATAGAACATGTAAAGGATATTATCAAAGTCAGAAGACGACCAGAAGACTGAACGTAACATATGTCCAGAGTATATTTTGAAGATTTCCAGACTTCTGTGTCAAAGTCTGAAGACTGCCAGACTCAAGACTCAAAGTCTGAAGATTGTTCAGACTCAGATTGTAAAGTCTATTACTCTCAGACTTTACATCCAGAATTCGACAGAACGTAATACAAGCCCAATCATATAACGGCTAGTGATCTGGTTTGGATTCCACATCAAGATTGATTTGATTGATTCAATCTAATTGATTGACAATTGGATTTTGAAGACAAGAACTTTCTATACGAAGAAGCTTTACTTATGGAAACCAAGATTTCGTTTGTATGGGCGATCAGAATCAATTTGGGATTCTACCTTTGTCACTCAACGGCTACCAAATCTTCTAGATACAGAGCTGTCCAATGGGTATATTGGAAGACGATTCTCCAGGATACTGTCCAATAGGTAGTTTGGAAGTGGAGGAGTATTTAAGGAGATCATGGACCGATGAGCAAGTAAGAGACGGAGCGTAGAATTTATAATTCCAAAGTCCGAGCGATCTTTGTTCATACACTTGTCTTTGGAGAGCTTATACGTTTGTGATCGTGAGAGAAATACCAAAAGAGTGACTTAGTGAGATAGTGTGATCTACTACTAAGTGTTTGCACTCGAAGTTGTAATCTCTTGTTGATTGAATAGTGGAATCCAGCCAAGAAGGCTGTTAGCGTGGGAGAGTGGACGTAGGCTTGGATTATGCCGAACCACTATAAATCTTGTGTTCTTATTCTCTTCCTTAACTCTTTTGTTTTACTCGAAGTTTATTTTATTCCGTATATATTTGCCAAGGTTTATTTTATACACCTATTCACCCCCCTCTAGGTGTTCATACTAGCACTCTCATCATGTACGCTGATTATTATGGTGCTGCCATGTCTCTGTTTCGCCCTTCAAAACAATATGGTGAGCCTTCATTTCACCCATCTTTTTTTCCCCTCAAATTCATTATCAATGCATATTTTTTGCTTGAACAAATATTCATGCGATAACTCCTAGATTTATGACTTTTATTTTCCACATATCACATTTATCACGATTCGTATAAGTAATTATTACATCAAATGAAAGCCAGCATTTTTTTCTCCCCCCCCACCCCCCACGGTTTTCTCACTTTACATCTACACTCAAGATTGTGCTTAATCACAAAGAATAATTAAGGGTGGACTGATGGATTGACGAATATAATGAAGCCAAATCTTAAAGCATAATTTGGTGATGGGGTGTTTCTCCAAGTGAATTGACTTGATATACATTAGACAATGCCCTATATTAAAGATCTTTATCATGGTACTTAGGGGTCCTAGGCATCCAAAAGCCCTAACCGAACTAGATTGGCCCGATTTTTCAGGCCAAAATTTTGGATATGTCATATTATAATTTTTCATTCTAGCCGATCTAGGCCTTTGGGTTAGAGATGCTTTGGCCTAAATTGCACAGACTAGCCTAACTAATTTTTGATAGAGAATACAATGTATATTAAAAATATAAAAGTTTTAGAGTACACATTTTTTATGCCAAAAAAAAATTAAGAAAGTCATAAATAAATTTAAAAAACATAATTAAAGTGTGTGTGTGTCAATATGGGTTCAATTCGAAAGAAAGTGATCGAAAACATATAAAAGAATATTTTTGAGGCTGAAAATATAATAACTAAGCAATCTTAATTTAGCAACAAAAAAAAAAAAAAAAAATATGCAGCTTGGCCCGATCCGATTTAGGTCGATCTATGCCTTTCTTCTGTGATTGGACCATGCCAGAAGATCGGGCCTGAAAATTCCATGCCCGTGCATGCCTAAAACGACTTGAGGCTCGGCCCGCCCAACTTGTGCCCACCCCATTGGAGCCTAATAAACAATTAAAAAAAATTAAGTATGATTTAGCAACGTAAGTAACTAGAAAAAGTTACTCTTGCCTTGTACTTTGACAAACACAAATGGCATGCACTTACATGTGCGCTAAAAATAAGAAATATTTTCATAAATAAAGAAAGGTGAGATTTTAGTGTTTTGTTTTTTTGGAAAATCGATTTAGAATATTCCAAAAGAAGAAAGAATTAAATTTGCAATCCAAGAGATTTCAGCGTTATGTTTTCGACCAATTAAACTAACAAATTTGCCCATAGTTTACTAATATATGTTTTTACTTTATCTTAGAACAAATGTGGACTTTTCACGGAAATTTTGGAGAAAGTTGAGGTTGAATGTTGTTTTTGGGTTTTGTTTTGTCGAAAAGAGATGAATAATAAAGTACAACAATTGGAATCCATCTTTACAAAAAGGTACTACAGACAGAAAAAATGGATAAATAACACAAATGATTTATGAACTTTGGCTTAGTGTGCAATATGATTCATAAATTCTAAAATTTGTTTATTGTTGTTCCTAAACTTTAATACAATGTGTAATGTTATCCCTAAATTTTTTATTTGCTCAATGTGCTCTATAGAATTTTGGTACATGTTCATTTTAGTCCTTGAATTGTATGAAGATAATCAATTTTTTCCTAAGCTTGAATTAATAAAATGATAACATTGGATATTTTCACACAATTTAGGGACTAAATTGAACATATACTAAAAGTTTATGGACCACATTGAATAAATTAAAAATTTAAGGATGATATTATACATTGGGCTAAGATTTCAGGGACTATATCGAACCAATTTGACATTCAGATACCACATTATATACTAGGCCAAATTTTGGGGATCATTTGTATCATTATCTTAAAAAACTAATATTGATGATAGTGACATATTGAAATCTCCGCAAGTATGATGCAATGATCCTCATTTCCCATTGCAATTTATTTCCGTCAAATCAAAAGTAAAGTTTTTCCTTTTTTGGTTGTTTTTCTCCATAGATCACACTAGGGACATGCAATTGTCTATTAAATTAAGGCTGTGCTTGTTTTAGTGAAAGATTTTTTACGAATTAATTTTCCGGACTTTCACGCGTTTAATTTGTACTCAACAAAAGGCCATGTATGGTCAAATAAAATAGGCATATTTAAAGTTAGGAAATAAAATTCCTATCCTGAAAATCGGAAAACATTTTCTTGGAAAATAATGTGCGGGAAAGTATTTTCCATTAATATGAAGTTTTCCTTGAAATAAACACATCTTAAATGTGGGTATAGTAATTTGACATGATATCAGTAATTATTTTGACAAGGCGATTTGATGAATAGCAATTACTATTACTTTCTAATTATGATGCTAAAAAACTGGTTGAACTTTTCCATTCAATTCGTTGTCTTGAGAAGTTTCATATACTTGATTAATCTCACTAGTTTAGAGTTAGGTGGTAGATCTCTTCACGTATAGGCATTTGTCAATACGGGTTAATAAAGTACCAGGATGGCGATGTATTTATGCTAAGAAATGGGTGGCAGCTTACCTAATTACTTGCCTTTTGGCGCCATTTATTATACTAACGTTGTTAGAGTGCATTTGCTTTAGCATTCTCAAAGGGTTTTTGACCTCCCAAGCCTATTAAGAAAATTTTGAACCGTTTGACAATCATTTTAAATAAATTTTCAAGTGAAAGTCAGTATGGGGAAAGCTGAAAGCCCAATGCTAGTAGAGACCATCATTAAGTTTTTAGCATTTGGTCAATTGCTAAAACTCATCTTTTTTATTCCAAAACTACCCTCATCAATTCTTCAAAATTCCGATTTTGTCCCTTGTTATTATTATTTTTTAAAATTAAAAAATGACCAAACCCTTTGCCGAACCGGCTACAGCCACCAATGAGCCAAATTTGGCACCTAGGTCTCAAGCAACTCAAACAACTGCCACCTAGGTCTCGCAGCATTAGGTGGCCCTTGCCTAGGTCTCATGAGGGTCGCACAATGATGGCTGTTAGTCACACAACCTTTGTGAGACCTAGGCGGCGGTCACCTAGGTCACACGTCACTTGGGTCGAGCTACTCTTGTCGATGGTCGCTCGAGCTCACTCGATCTCAACCAATGGCCATTGGTGCTAGATCTAGCTCGCCGGTGGCCATAGCCCTTCACCAAACCGGCAAAGGATTTGGTCTATATGTATGTGTGTGTGTGTGTGTGTGTGTGTGTGTGTGTGTGTGTGTGTGTGTGGCGCGCGCGTGCGTGTGTGATTTTTAGCATTATCATCTTCAATTTTAAACAATTAAAAATTAAAAAAACTAATATTAATCACCCAAAGGACTTTTCAATTGTGTTTTCTACTAAATGGCATTTCACTCAAAGTTGATTTTCAAAGCATAGTTTATCAAACGAGTATTTGCATTTGCCTAAAGTTCTTTAGGCTAAATTATTTTGCATTTCCCCACTAGGCTTTTAAAATGTTGAACCAAACGCACCCGTGGTAGTATTCAAGACACCTAATAAGTAACAAATGAAAGAATGCTGTAATTTTCATAATTAGAACATTCTTTATAAGCTATATTGAGTGTCATGGGAGCTCATCTACAAGATTGGATCTTTTGGCTCCTAAACTAAAAGCCAAAAACTAAAAGAAGACATATCTATTTGAAAGTCCCATACTCTTTCTAGAAATAAAATCCTAGTATTTCTTTGATTTCAGGAAATATACCGAACCACATACATCACATAAGGACATTTTGGTTGATGTCATTGAGATGAAAAAATATATAGTTGCATAAATTGCTCAAAAGTCTTGACATGGTTAAGTCCATTCAGGCAACCTTTTATGGAGGGACGTTAAGGGCTTGTTGTGGAGGAGGGAGTCCATACAACTTTAATCCGTCAGTAATATGTGGACAAACTGGCTCAACTACTTCCAAAGATCTATCCTCTGTCATGAATTGGGATGGGATTCACTATACCAAGTCTGCTTATCATCACATTGCCAAACGGTTGATTTACGGTGGCTTCACATCTCCACCGCTCCTATCTTAATTTAATTATTGAAATAACTTATAAATGCATTCAGATAGTTACATATATCAAGGTCAATTGCACTTTTCTGAAGTAACGAAGTTTGATATGTTACATAAATAAATATATCTGACGTATGTATCGTTTATAAATTCATCTTCCAAATTTACACCCTATTCATCTACATCAAGTTAATTATGTTTGATTTTTTCTCGTATTTGTCATATTGGACATAGTAAAAGGTAATTGCACCGAGTTTTCTCATCAAAAGTGCTTTTTTTTTTTTTTTTTTTTTAAACTTAGAATACCAAAATTTCTCCTAAATATCTTCATCTGTCATAAACTCGGACAACGATTATTCGTTTACTATAAAAATCATGCCAAAACAAGTAGGCTTTGAGCATCTACGACTATCGACGAGCAGGCAAACTTAAGAGCAACAAAACACAATGATTACCAAGTTTCTCTCTATCCATCAGGGATAGTTTCTTCTCTTGCGCATGCAAAGCTTCTTTTTTCGGTTTTATGGCATCTTAAACCCTAATCTCTTTGTTTCACCTGGGTTTTCTCAATGGATTCTCTCTTCTATCAGCTGTTATTCTCGGTGCATGTCCGTATTTTGTAATCATTCCACCTCGAGCTTTTGATCTGCTCTGCTTCTTCGCCTCTCCTTCTTTACCGGTCCTCTCTGTCTTCACAATGCTTGTCTCTCTCTGGACACTCATCAGATTGCTTGCATGTGTGATTCTGATCCTCCTTTGGGTCTATCGGCTGTTCTATCAGGTCTTTCTCGCATACCCACGTCTTCTTACTTGCTGACTTTCTCTTCGATTGTTTGGTTTTGCCATCACTTTGTCCCCAGCAGATATGGCACATGTAGATGAAGAAAATTCGCCTCGTCTGGCTACTCTGTGTAAGAGCTTGGGACGATTGTGCTCACCTCATGATTTGGAGGTCTGGAACGATGAGCCTACTCCTGCGAAAATTGAATGAGTGCTATTTAACTCTAATTGGCAAGGTATTTGCTGATTCTCCTATCAATTTTCAGGCTTTTCATAGTATTATGAAAAAGGTGTGGCATACAGAACAGGTGGATATCTCTCAGAGAGAGGATGGTCTCTATGCAGCAAAATTTAAATTACTTACTGATAAACAGCAGATTTTAGAGGGGGGACCCTGGGTTTTTTTTGGTCGATTGGTTGTCTTTAAGCCTTGGATTCCCAACACACCGCTGCATTGCTATGATTTTTCAACTTGCGCATTTTGGGTGCAAGTGTTTGGCCTTCCCCTGGAATTGTGCACAGAACAACTTATTAGAAAAGCAGAACAACTTATTAGAAAAGCAGTTATGACAGTTGGGAAAGTTTTGGAGGTCAGGGCTGATGGTCAAGACACATTTACCATGAGATCAAGGTGTGCCCGAGTTGAAATCAACTTTCAGCATCCTCTATAGACAAGTCGTTTGATTAGAATCAATGATAAGACTATTTGGCTAGATTTTAGATATGAACGTCTTGCCCATTATTGTTATCTATGTGGGAAGTTGGGGCATTATACTACCTCATGTCCAAAGAAATCTATTAATGTTGATGTATTAATTGGGGAGGACAAGTTGCCGTATGGACAACGGTTGCACGCTGAGCTCAAGGAACATAGTCCATACTAGAAACTCTATTATGAAACAAAAGAAGTGGAGGATATAGTGGAAGAAGTGGTACTTGAAACTCCCCCTACAGTCGCTCCACCCTATTGCCGCCAATTCCTTCATCCGGAGCCTCTCCCTTGTTGCAGCCTTTGGTAACTGATATTCCTCCTGCATCGCATCTGGATGGAGGTTCTCATACTACTTTGATTCCTGCATCAGCAAAGCAGAAGGGGGTTCAGTTTAATACAAGTTCTGTCACTCAGGACGAGGATGAAAAGTTCTCGCCATATATCAAAAGTTGGCTCTGTTAAGAAGCTTAAGAGGTATAACCCATATGATAAACGCAGCGTAGCACCGGAAGATCTGGACGAATCCTTACTGTTGGATACTCCAATTGAGCAAGCTCCTGGAGATGGAAGTTGGGCATGGGTGGCTGGCCCTCAATAGCCCCCTTATCACAAATGAAACTGATCAGTTGGAACTGTTAGGGTTTGGGAAATACCCTGACAGTTCAAGCACTAAAGGCCCTGGTACTTAAGGAAAAACCTGATCTTTTATTTTTGATGGAAACTAAGAATTGTGAAGTTGTTCTTAGTCAGCTGCAATTTAGGTTGCGCTTTTTACATATGCGTGTTTACAACCCAGTAGGTTTGGCAGGGGGTTTAGCGGTCTTACGGAATGATTCGGTTTCTCTTTCTTTTGAGCGTTCAACACCGGATTACTTTGATATGATGTGTACAGATGTAGTAGGAAACATTACCTGGCGCCTCATGTGTCTTCATGGCCCTGCTGTTGCTTGTCTGAGACTTGACGTTTGGCAGGATCTCATTAACATCAGCATAGCAAATACTCTTCCTTGGGCCTGCATTGGTGATTTTAATGAGATTCTTTTTCATTGGGAAAAGTATGGAGGTAGACCAGTAGATTTTAATCGGTTGGCTTCTTTTCAATATGTTTTCAATGACTGTTCTTTAATGTCAATTGAAGCTAAGGGTTGTGCGTTTACGTGGACAAACAATCGTCAGGGGGATGAGTTAATCAAGGAGTGTCTAGATCGAGCACTGTGCTCACTGGAATGGAGACTACGTTTTCCTCGGGCTGAGGTTTATGCCTTACCAACTGTTGGTTCAGACCATAGCCCTCTTATCCTTAACACTTCACTAGTGAGAGGTTCTAGACAGCACTACTTTAAGTATGAATCCTATTGGAATCAGGATGTGGAGTGTCGGGATAATATTACTACTTCCTGGAATTCTGTTCGCAGCAAGAAACCATCTTTCAATAGTAAGATTCAAGCAGTTTCTTATGCTTTAACAAAGTGGAGCCGTTCTAAATTTTCTCATAATAGAATCAGGGCTGATGAGTTGCAGCTCCAGCTGCAGAACCTTACAAATCAACAAAATGTCTTATATGATCGGACTGAGGTTAAAGCTTTGAAGGAAGAATTGCAGAGGGTGTGGAGTCGTGAAGAACAATATTAGGCTATCCGTTCCAGACTAAATTGGCTGAAATGGGGAGACAAGAACACCAGTTTTTTTCATGCAACAA
This sequence comes from Eucalyptus decipiens, assembly GCA_014182575.1. Taxonomy (NCBI): domain Eukaryota; kingdom Viridiplantae; phylum Streptophyta; class Magnoliopsida; order Myrtales; family Myrtaceae; genus Eucalyptus; species Eucalyptus decipiens. The sequence goes on along the minus strand of CM024612.1, from coordinate 6,449,924 downwards.
TTGTTTAGCGCCGCCAGCGCAATCGTATTACTATGCTTAAGAATGATGATAACTTTTGGGAGCAGGACCCTACCAGAATAAAGGAGATGGTGACAGATTTCTTCTCTCGTTTATATACCTCGGTAGGATGTCGTAATTATGCTCCTATCTTAGATCAGTGCAATCCTTTGGTAAATCAGGAAATGAATACTCGTTTAATAGCTGGTGTTACCCTGGAAGAGGTACAGCAGACCACTTTTCAATTAGGAGCAGCCAAAGCTCCGGGCCCTGATGGTCTTAATGGTTTATTTTATCAGACGCACTGGGACATTATTAAATCTGACCTTTTTGAAGTTGTTCATGAGTTTTTTACTATTGGTGTTATGCCCTCTTATTTAAACAGAACTCTGATAGCTCTGATTCCTAAGATTCCTCACCCGGAAAGTCTTGATCAGTATCGTCCTATTAGTTTGTGCAATTATACTTATAAAGTCATATCTAAAATTATTGCGAATCGTCTAAAACCCATCCTACCAGACCTTATCTCAGAGGAACAGTCGGCTTTTGTGGGGGGCAGACAAATTCAGGATAATGTTTTACTGGTCCAGGAAGTTCTACACCAGCTTCGAATCAAGAAAGGAAGGTCTACTTACCAAGCTATTCTGAAAGTGGATATGAGGAAAGCGTATGACAGGGTTGAATGGGATTTTCTCCAAGATTATCTCCTTAAACTGGGTTTTCATCCTACTTGGGTGAAATGGACTGTGCAATGTATTTCCACCCAATCGTCCTGTGTTAAACTGAATGGAGAACATCTTAGCTATTTCTACCCTTCTCGAGGTCTTAGACAGGGTGATCCTCTCTCCCCTTATCTGTTTATTTTGTTGGCTAATCTCCTTTCTACACTTATTAAGAAAGCTGTTGGCTTTGAACATCTTAAAGGTATTAAACTTAATAGGTGGTGCCCTTCCTTAACTCATTTGTTTTTTACGGATGATGCCATATTCTTTCTTGATGGTACTGTTAATGAATGCCAGAACCTATCGAATATATTACAGTAGTATTGTCTAGCAACAGGGCAGGAAATGAATCGGAATAAATCAGGTATCTATTTTGCAAAAGATTGCCCAGTTAGTTTGCAGCAGAATTTGGCTTTGGAGCTCCGGGTTCCTATTCTAAACAAATGTGGGAAGTACTTAGGGATACCTTCAGATTGGGGACGTTCGAAAAAAGACATGTTTTCGTGGATATTAAGCTGAGTTCATTCTAAATTGGAGAGTTGGAAAGCAAGTCTAATTTCAAAGGGTGGGAAAGAGATCCTACTCAAAACTGTTATTTAGGCTATTCCTCATTATGCAATGTCTACTTTCAATTTGCCCGTGTCTATTTGTAGATCTATTAAAAGAAGCATAGCCAGATTTTGGTGGCAGAATGATCGAAACAAATTAGGAATTCATTGGAGAAGTTGGGATGTTCTGAAAAAAAAGCAAAGTAGATGGAGGTTTAGGATTTAGAGATCTTCTACATTTTAATAGAGCTATGCTGGCCAAGTAGGCTTGGCGTTCAGCCTTCATCTCTTGGAGCAAAGTTTTTAAAGGTTTGTATTTTCATTCCAAGTCTTTTCTATATGCTGACAGAGGCTTTCGCTCATCTTGGGGCTGGCAGAGTCTCCTTATTGGTTGGGATGCCATCCTACCCAACATACATTGGTCTGTAGGTGACAGTAAATCAATCAGGATACGTGGTGATCCTTGGCTCCCTATTGCAATCTTAAGTGGCCCTTCAATCCGTGAAGAACCTATTTTGGTGGCTGATCTTATTGATCAATCCACCAATACCTGAAATGCCAGCCTACTACATAGATTCTCTGACAATTAGGTTATAGACCAGATCACCACTATCCCTTTGCGACAACTTTCTACCAATGATCAGATTATTTGGACTGCTACTAAAGATGGTTATTTCACTATCAAATCTGTCTATCATTCATTCACAACAACAGCAACACAACAGCCAATAAGTAACACTTCCTCATCTTATCAGAATCCAAGTTGGTTATGGAAAAGAATCTGGAAAATGCATTCCCCCCCAAAAATTCGAGCCTTCCTATGGTCGCTTTATCATAATGCTCTTGCTACAAGAGCTAATTTGTTTCGGCGACATATCATTAATAACCCGTGCTATCTACTTTGTGATTAAAATATCCCTGAAACTCTTGAATATCTATTTTTGTTATGTCCGTGGACTAAAAAGGTCTGGGCGCACCCTAGCTTCAATATTCAGATTTCTCCTATGCAGCTTCACAGAATAGATGAATGGATAGTCCAACTAGTTCAATCTAGATCTTTCTTACCTGGTTTGGAGACTTTGGCCTCAGTTCTTTGGTAGATTTGGCATGCTCGGAATGATTTTATCTTCCGATGAGAACGCCTTCGACCGTCTCGGGTGGTTGAGGCTACATTAGCTGATTCCCATGTAGCTCGTCTGACGGCTTCGTCGCTGACAAATAAGGGCCGCTCGTTATTGAGCAGGGGAACACTTTGGAAGCCTCCAAATCCAGGTACCTTGAAGATCAATGTAGATGGGTCGTATCAGCTTGGCTCGCGAGAAGGCACAATGGCATGCATATGCAGAGATCATCACGGAAGACTTACCGATGGTTTTTCAAAACATTTTGCTGCATCTTCTGCCCTTCAAGCCGAGATCCAAGTTGTGTCTTTCTCTCTCCAACATCTACAACGCCATGGCTTATCAGACGCTTCGATTGTCCTTGAATCCGATAGCCTCCTGGTGGTTGAGATCCTCCAACGTCACCGCAAGCCGCCATGGGAAGCTCGGTCTCTCTTCCTCGAAGCCGCCTCCTTGCTCTCGAATTTCCCTAATCTCTCGCTAGGGCACTGTAGAAGGGAGGCCAATGTTGCTGCTGATTGGGCTGCAAAGGCCCATGATCGTTTTTCCTCTGTCCAATGTTGGGTTGTTTTTCCCCCCTTTTATTTGATAGATCTAATTTGCACAGATGCAATAGCTGCCGGTTGTAATGGTTTCACCACTCCAATATAGTTTCTTGTTTGACCAAAAAAAAAAACACAATGATGACCCATTTTGATCCCCGTGCGCCAACCCCTTAAAGGAGTAATTAAGTGCACTTGATTAGGGCAATATGTCGTAACTTTGCAAACTCATTTTTTGACATGTTACCATACTTTTGTACTTAGTTATGATGACACGTTAATATGTTGTGTGCTTCATTTGAATTTATGATATTTTGCTTCAAAAAGAATAGTGTCATCATACTGGTCTCCATGTAAGGGCAAGTACTTGCTTCAACCCATTGCATCTTGAAATGGATTAATCTCAGTTGTTGATTCCAAGAGTCCCATGTAAATCCACAAGATTCAGTTGTTTTGATTGCACCAGATCCTAGATCCGGATCCAAGCAAGAATATCCATATATAACGATAAAAAAAATCGTATTTCTATGTGAAATTTCCTCAATCACAAGAAATAACTTAGCTTATGTTGAATTGATTGTATAACACTATCAATCTTAGAGCCCACTTGGTACAACTACGGCAGAATAATATATGGTTGTATTATAGTTCTGCTGTGAAATATTGTAACTTGTGTGTTTGTGTGGTAACTTCTTGAAAGCTGCCACATGACGACATTGCTCTGGAGGTGCTGCATTTACTAAATGTTCACCGTACACTTTACAAAAGTTACGACACCTACTTTCACAACTGAAAATAATACAGGAAGTTATAAAAAATAGTTGGTTAATTGAATCTTACGATCCAAAAGCTTCATAGACAGTGCGATGAAGTCCTCATCGAATGAAAAAGTAAGGACCCAATGCAATTATCTTGCGTCAAGAATTAGTTTCTCTTAATAGTTCACGATATGCAAAGTGTCATATACAGTCACTTTTATAAGGAAAACACTGTGTATTGATTGAATCATAGATTGAGAAAGTGAATTGCAGACCGCCTTGCCGGGACACCTTTATCACATGTATTCATCAATGAAATAGACTGTTTTTGTTTGGCCACACATATTTTGCAATAATTCTCCAATTATATTTATGCACATGGTTTTTCCAGATATAGGATAGACAATGTTCAACTATCAGAGTCATCGCCTGCACTCTCCATTAACTTTCAAGAGCCATCCCCTTGTTGAACCATGCCCTTATCCATCGGACACCACGATGAAGCTGGGACAATATATTCATCTTTATAAGCATCTATGGTTTTGTTTGTAAGTGAGCTTAATGCCTCTATTAGTCCCTTGTGTTCATGTTACACAGTATAGGTAAACTTCAAGATTATGCCAAGTCGAGACATTTCCAGGACTCTTTCAGTACGTGGATTTGCGATAATCGATCACTTGCTCTTCCCCAATATATTCATTGGAATGAAAAATGCGACAACTAATTCCTATGATTGAAAGGAACTCCTAGAACACAGCAAATTCTAGCGAGTTCTAGAAAGCAACAAAAGTTCTCACGTATGGGATTGTGCAAAAAATTAAAACCTCCCTTTTTTACGCCAATTTATTTTGTTCTTTCTTTTATGAAAACGGCGATAAATTTTTTGGGAAAAATATTGACTTATGACACGCCTAGGAGAATATAAGCAAGAAAATTTTCCAGAAAAAGGATTTCTTTTTTTATTTTTTTTTTCAATAGACTTAATGAATATTACTTCCAAATTGAAATGACCATGGTATCAAATCTACGACTCAAATAAACTAATCATGAACTGACCGAAACATATGGAAAAATAAGTGAATGACAAAGTGTAGGGATAGAAAACTTATTTAATCAAAGAACCGATGGCAATCACTTAGACATGCACATAAAAAGTGAGGTTTGACGCATAAAGATGTGGGATTCTAAAGGCTTAATGCTACCATTTTAAAGAAATAGAAATCCTTTTCCAATGTTAGTGACTATGGGATGATCGTTCTCGATCCCACTCATTTCCTCAAAAGAAAAATATTTTACCCACCCATAGGAGCTATGTAGCATCGAAACGGATATGTGACATGCAATACGATATCCCAACACGTCATTTTTCAAAAAGTGGAGAATTTCGACACGTTCCAATACATTATATATTAAATATATTTTTATATATAAATGCACAAATAAATCAATAATTATAAAAAGAGCTAGAATTAATTTACACTAAAAACATTAATCCAACATTTGTTAATATCATTCATTATTTTAATTTGACAAATTCAATATTAAATTAGGCCCTGTTTGGTAAAAAAAAAATTACGTTCCCCGAAACAACTATTTCTTTTTTTTTTTTGTTATAGGAAACGAAAAAGAATCTTGTTTAGTAAATTTTTGTTCCTAAGAACAATTTTTTTTTTCTGGGAATAAATTTAGAATAGAAACAAGAATTAGAAAAAAGTATGTTCTTGCTCCTAGGAACAATTCCTAAGAATCAAACGAGCAAAAACAAAGAATTTATTTTTTCTTCTCTTCTCTCTTCTTCTTCCTTTTGGCCGGTTGCCAGCCTTGGCCATGGCCACCACCAGCGATCGGCTAGATGAGAGCAAGCAACCTCGCCAGAGCATCACCGACGCACGGTGAGGCTCGGCCTCGCCTTGGCGAGTGAGGTCGACCTCACCTAGCTAGGTCGAGCCACCTCCATGTCGGTGGAGTCACCTGGTGGTGGCCCGGCAAAGCCAAACCTCATCAATGGCTAGGCGAGCTTAGCCTCCCCAGATCTAGGCGAGGTCGACCTCGCTCAGCCAAGGCAAGGTCAAGCCTCGTGCAGCCATGGTGAGGTCAAGCCTCACGCAGTCATGGCGAGGCTCGGCCTCCCTAGCCAATGCAAGACTAACCTCGCGCCGCTTAGCCGAGGCCGAGGCCGAGGCTCATCGGACCTTGCCTAGCCAGTCGCTAGCCACCAACGTGGCCGACAACTAGCCAAAGAGAAAAAGAAAAAAGAGAAAAGAGAAAAATAAGAAAATATAATAAAAGTACTTAAAAATTAAAAGAAATAAAAAAAATTAAGAATCCTACTAAACACATTTCTATCTCGAGAATAAAAATTTTATGCAGTTACCAAACACGTTCTTTTGCTCAGAAATTGTTTTTTTTTTTGGTAAAGGTAAGAATTGTATTGATAAGATTTTGCACAAAGTACAAGAAAAGCCTGGCACCACCAAAATGAACACTCAAAAGGACCTAATTCGCGGGAGAGTGTAAGGGTGCCATGTTCCAAAAAACAAACAGATCTAAGAAACAAAAGACCAAGCTAGATCTAAAACCCTCCATCAACAAAAGATAGACGGACTCAAGTCCCGGCTTCGTTGCAGCCTTACGTTCTTAGGATTATCTACAACATTCTTCGGGGTTGACGATTTATCCTTAACGGCTTTCTCGAAGATGCATCCTCATTGCCGGGATGGACAGAGTCGATTACGGAAGATGATATTGTTACGCTCCTTCCAAATAATATAACAAAGAGCTCCATAACTAAACCGGGCCAACACATCATAGAAGTTTTTGTCCGAGAAGCGTCTAGCCACCGGCCCAAGTTCTCAAGCCACGATTTGTTGCGCCAAGGAATATTAAATTTAGCCACCCAATAGGCAGCTAGATTACCAGGGACATGACAAGCAAAAAATAAGTGATCTACTGAATCCGGCCTGCATGAACAGAAGGGACAAGTAACTGAAGAGAGCCTACCAATCGAAGCAAGTAGAACCTAGGTCGGCAACCTCTTGCGGGTGATAAGCCACAAATGAGTCTGGTATCTAGGCGGCATAGTGGAACTCCAAACGAAAGAAGACTAGGGAACAACGTTGCCTCTAGGTCTCAAAAGATCCCAGCGGAGGCTGAAGAGAAGTGGCCTGAGGGATGATGAATCCACTGGATTCGGTCTTCACACGGTTGAAGATAGGTAGAGGATCCCACCATCCAGCCAAAATGTTAATAACATACCAGCCCATCGGAGATGAGAAGGCGTCGGCCTACGGAAGTAACCCGAGATATGCCCAAACGATATATATCCCGGTTGGAAAATACCTTATAAAGAGGACCATTGATGTGCCACGGATCAAACCGGAAGGAAGCGGTTCGCCCATTGCCAATTTTCCATCTAAAATGTTGTTGATACAAGTCCCGAAGACGGAGGAGCTTTTCCGGGCCCAAGAACAATGAGTCGGAATAGGGACCACCCAAAAGTTCTTGCGGTTTAGGAAAGTGGTGTGAATCCACTTGCACCAAAGTGATTCTTTATCTGAGAAGAGAATCCAAATGTGTTTAAGCATCGATGCTATGTTGTTCTCCTTTAACGACCGAATTCCAAGTCCACCTTCCTTCTTTGGCAAACATACATCACTCCAGGAGACTTTGGCCCCCCCAGGACCCATAGTTGGTCCTTTCCAAAGAAATTGGCGAAAAATTCTTTCAATACGATCTAGCATAGCACACGGCAAAAAGAAAACACTCGCCCAATATACTTGAATAGAGTGGAGAACCGATTTTATAAGCTAGATTCTACCGGCAAGCGACAAAAATCTGTGCGTCCAAGATTGGAGTCGAGCTGTAATTGCATTTACCAAAGCCACACAATCCGCATTTGCTAATCTCGAGGAAATAACAGGGACTCCAAGATACCGAAAGGGAAGGGTACCAACCTGGAAACCTAGCTTGTTCAAGATGTCATTGTGCAAAGTAGGCGATCCACCGGATAGATATATCTCACTCTTGCTCACGTTCGGCGCCAAACCACTCCAATTAGAAAAGGAGTCAATCCCAGCCTTCAAAAGATCCACAGAGGCAGTGCTTGCTTCCGAGAATAAGAGCACACCGTCGGCAAAAAATAGGTGGGAAAGCCTGGAAGATTTACACCGCCAAAAAAACCGAAACGAGGGGTGGCTGGTTTGGATATCTAGCAATCCGGTAAAAACTTCCATTACTAAGGTAAATATATATGGCGACATTGGATCTCCTTAACGAATACCTCTCCCACTTGCGAAAAAACCATGGCGGTCACCATTCAAGGATATGGAAAATTTAGGGGTTTTTATGCAAGCCATAATTCGATCGATAAAACTCCGAGGGAAATTGAAAACCTGCATGAATACTTCAATGAAGTCCCATCTCACCGTGTCATACGCTTTCCGAAAGTCCACTTTAATAGCACATTTGGCCCGATAAGGGTCATGGTGGAAGCCACTTAAAAGTTCTTGGGCTAGCAAAATATTATCACTAATCTGTCTCCCCTTGACAAAAGCATTTTGGGTCGAACTAATGATGCTAGGCAGCACATGAGTCATCCGGTTTGCAATGAGCTTAGTGATGCATTTATATATAGTGTTGCAACAAGCAATTGGCCGAAAGTCATGGATAGTTGAAGCATTAGGGATTTTGGGCACTAAAACAAGAATGGTAGCATTAATTTGTTTCAATAGCTCGCCCGTTTCAAAGAAATCTCTAACTGCCGATATTACCGAAGTACCAACAATATCCCAAGAATGCTTGAAAAATTCAACATTAAATCCATCAGGACCAGGGGCTTTTCCTACCGCAAGAGAGAAAAGAGTTTCCTTGATTTCCATATACGTAATAGGCCTAGATAGAAAACAAACCTGTTCCACATCCAGGGAATGATTAAGAACAGCTTGAATCTCCTCCTTCACTAGACAAGACGAAGAAGGGGAAGCAGCCAAAAGATCCCGAAAGTGATCGACGAACATCTTTTGAACTTCCGCCGGGTCGGAGGTGGTGACATCCCCATTGGTTAAGGAGATGATTCTATTTTGGAGGTACCTCCTGTTCACGACTTGGTGAAAAAATTTAATATTTAGGTCCCCGTCTTTCAACCAACGAACTCTAGACTTTTGCCTATAAAACGATTCCTCTTGGAGCCTTAAAGCTGAAAATGCTTGAATCTGTTGCTTTTCAGTTTCAACAAGGAAAGGATTCATAGGATCATCTTGAATAGTATCTTGAGTAAGTTGAAGAGCTCGTCTAGCCTCCTCAGTTCTCAAAGATATCTCCGAAAACGATTCCCTATTAAACTGCTTGAGTTTGCTTTTGAGGAGGCGGAAGTTAGTGCAGAGAATAAACATTGGCGATCCATAGAAAGAAGAGACCCACACTTCCGAAACTAGCATGGTAAAATCCGGATGAGTCATCCAGTAGTTAAAGAACTTAAACGGCTTAGAAGACTTGGGGATAGGCATAATTTTAACCACCATCGGAGTGTGGTCCGAGATGCCCGGAGCTAAAAAGAGGCTTCCGAGAAGGAGAATTCAGCATTCCATTGGCCATTAACCAATACCCTATCAATTTTCCTTTGCTTTCGGTTGGACCCTGAAGAAGTAGCCCAAGTATACCTATAACTAGTGTACCGAAGATCATCCAAACCAGCCTGAACAAGGCAATCTCTAACCTCATCAAAAGCGGGGATCCAAGCATTAGAACCACCAATCCTATTTGAGGGATCCCGAATAGCATTAAAGTCACCAGCAATGATCCACGGCGAAGAAGAAAGAAGGCCACCGGTATGGACAAGATCTTCCCATAATAGCCGTCTCAACACAAAGCTGTGCTTCGCATAGATAACCGAAAGAAATAAGGATTTTCTAGAGGCAAGCCATGTAAGGCTACCATGAATAGCTTGAACCGAGGAGGCATTAACCAAAAAAGAAACCTCTCGGGGGTTCCAACCCACCCAGATTCTCCCTTATAAGAGTGGTTATAGTTGTTAGACCAACTCCACCCCGGAAGAAGAATCATAGTAACAGAGTTAAAAGCAGCATGGGAGATCTTCGTCTTCACAATTCCCAAACAGCAGAGATTGTTAGTCCTAACAAAATTCCTGATTTCCGCTTGCTTAATGGGGTTCCCTAGGCCCCTAATATTCCATATACCGATAAACATAGAAACAAAAACAAATATAGCAGCCAGACAGGAGCGTTACCGACGTCTGGGTGGCTTCCTCCTATTCGTCCCTTTGCGAGAGGCGTTAGAAGGTGTGCCCTTTGTGTTTCCTTTTTGGCCAACATTTAAGGGAGTAACCACTGCAAATTTAGGGACATTTTGCTGGCTAGAGGGAGCATTCAAGTCGAGTCTTGACTCGGCTCGGCAGATTCAGGTCTTCTTCCTCATCACCTTTGCTACTACTAACCGCATTCACTTCCTCTTCCGAATCTTCCTCGGAAGATGGAATTATTGCCATGGCATCTCCAGTCGGCACTACTAGGGTCATTGACGGAGCTGCATTTGCCGCATCCAACCCGCTTTGCTCATTCCGATCATCATTTGCCGAGGAGGATGGGGGAAGATCGTATATAACTTAGCTTTCAAAGTCGAGATTGGAGGAGTGGAGTCCACCTTTTGTCCCGGCTGATGTTTCATCTTTATGTTCGTTACTTGTTTCCAACCATTAAGTTGATCATCCGAATTCTCATTCACATGAGGTATAACAGCCCCGCAGCAAGCAAGTAGAGGGTTCCGCGATTATGGGGTTTGCTTGGGGCTTACCTTGTCCAAGCGATTATGGCCAAATGCACAACACTTCATACACGAATTTGGTCTCCATTCATAAAGGACCTGAATAGAGAAAACCTTCTCATCCACCCATTCTTCAACTTCCTCGCACCTTTCCAGCTTTGCCGATATCTCTACACAAACTCTGGCAAATGATAGGCGTTTCATTTTTTCGGTCAAAGGATCAACATAAAGAGGCCTCCCCACTGCACTAGCAATCTCACTAATGCCTGGGGCCGACCAATATGCAAATGGGATATTTTTCAAGCATATCCAGACCGGGACCGACGATTGGAGATCTTTCTTCAATTCCATATCCTTGTGCCACTGCTTCATAACCAGAGGGATTCTAGCCACTGTTAGGTGGCCTTCATCTAGGATTTTCCTCCTAAATTCATTGTCCGGGATGATAAAGAAGTAAAATCCATCATCATTTGCTAAGACTTCTGAAAGATGAGAGCCCCAAGTTTGTTTCAAGGCTGTTTCAGTGATTTTAAACGGCACATTTTTTTCCCACAAAGTAGCCGACCAAACAATTGTTCCATTTGGGATCCCCGCATACCTTGCATTATCCGATAACCGCACAAAGACTTCTTTCCCACGAGATACGGGGGTGCAAAGCCTAATTCATAGCCCTTGGCAGACAGACTAGCAACATTAACCCATGAACGGGTCTGAGGGGCTTTGGACCGAGCCCTGTTCAAGTCATTCACACGTCTTTCCTCACGGCCTCGAGAGGCATACCTAGCACGGCTACGACTACGCCCATTGGTAGTCTACATCTTGTCTTTCCCCCGCCCCATTGGATTACTAGACAAGGCCATAACTTCACTGCCGATCGAAACAGAGCACTCGCCCACGCACCGGAGCATAGCTCAACGATAGCTCGATATACATGCCATAGCAGGAGCAAAGTTTCAGGGGGTTTCAAGGAGGGAAGAGGCGAAGGCTTACCTCCAAGGATCACTATTAATGGTCGGCTGAGGATCTCGAACCAGCTCAGACACCAGAAGCAGAGCATAATCGCATCAGAACCCTAACCACGAACAATGAGATCCGTTGATTGGGGCCAAACTGGATGAATCGCTTCGGACAGGCTTTGAGGATTTGCTCAGTAATTGTTATCAAGAACAAAATCAAGAAAAACCATGTTTGATAAAAAAATGTTTCCCGGAACAGAAGCATTACCAAACACACTTTTAGAATTCTCTAATGCCCTTTCAATATCATTCTTTTTATAGAAAAAATGTTTGGTAGGCAACTTAGATCAATTTTGTTACTCCTTTACATGTGAATAATTATGTGGGTGTGTAAACTACCAATTTAACATCCAATAAAGTGGTATATATAGCAGAATTTGCCTCATAATAACAAAAGCATCTACAATGTTAGCTCATAAATCATATTATCAATCCTATATATGATTTCTAATAAACAAGGTCACTCAATTTTTGGGATTTTCACTTATTTAATGAGTCCATAAAACTAAGTGCAATGCAAATGCAATGATGTATAAAATGTGTCTATACTAAATGACATGCGATCTATGAAGCACGTATACGTTGCCCGTGCTTCTGTGTCATGTCCGACATGTGTCGAAGTGTGTCAGACACGTCAACATGCTTGACATGGTCGAACACGCAATCAATGCATGTTTGATTTTCCGACACGCAGTCAACGTTTGCCCGACACATTTGGACACGAGTGTCCGGCAGACGATGGAGGGTGGAAGCGACGGTGAGGGAGCAGAGATGAGGCCGCAAGCGACAGCGAGCCCCCGATAGCAAGAGACGGCCGAAGAAAGAGCATAGATTGAGGCAAGGGCCACCATTGTGATGCTGCGATTAATCCGACAAGGCTGCAGCTACGAGGGAGAAAGGGCCGAAGTTGAGAGGAAGAGGAGAGGAAGGCGGTCGTGCGGCGAGTAGCGAGGAAGGGTGTGACATCCCGATTTTCCAATTCTATTTTCAATAAATTGAGACCGGCATTTTGTTAGCACGCATATAGTTCATTTCCTTAAGTCGACCACTCATGTGAAAGCTAGTCTATCAGGTGAAGCCGTTAAGAGATTTTAATGCATTAGACTCGAGAATTTGATTAGGAAGCAACCTTTCAACTGAGCTAATCTGCAAAGGTTATTACGGCACAAATAAAAATCGATTAGAAACCAGAGATAGGTCAACTCGACAGAGGCATATGATTAGGTGTGGGTGATTCTACCAGATCGCACAATTCTTGTCAATCGGGACTGTACCGACTTTTCTGTCGATTGGATACCTTGTATCCGTATTTGAAACCTTGAGATTACCCCGACAATCGAAAGTCGCCAATGTGTCAAAAATGTACATTGTGGCTTGAATTGATCAACCACAGGTCAAATGCATGAAAATTTCTAAAAGCTGCCCGGTAGATCAGAACGTGCTAGTATCATGCCAAAGTGAAATTAACCGTGAAATTGAGATCGAATTCAGAAATTAAAAGTCATGGTGTATCACAAATCATTTTATGATCATTGACTCATCTTTGGAAGATTTCTCATGCAATCAGAGTTTTTCAGCAAATTAAATAAGAGAATGGCTAATTTGGCTCGAGAAATTGGTGGGCTCACTTTTGGTCGTGCTTTTAGGACTTAAGTTGGTTCTATGGACAAGTGAAGATGTGAATTGAAGTGTGGTGACATTTGGTTAATTTTATGGACTTCAATTTGATTCAATTGGAAGAGAAGCGAGTGGAATTGAAGAATTTGTTATACAAGATTTTATGCCACGGCGGAAAAAGAAATTGCAACCATTGGAAGAGGTTGTGGAGGATTGAGATAGTGGAGGATGACACCATATGATGTCATGGTGGTTGGGGCCAAATGAGGAAGAATTTGACAAGTGGAGGGTGGAGATTTGTCCTCAAAAGTGTGACCTATCAACATCATCTTCTTCCTTGATTTGTGGCTTGGTCTTGGAACTTAGGGAAGGAGGAGAGAGAGTGTACCGATCGGAACCAGCAGCCCCAACCGCCCCCTTCGCCGCTCGACGCCGCCAGCTTTGTCGGAGACGCTCACCGCCGTCGCCATCTGCGCGCGTCGCCCCGCGCCCGCACGCCAGCTCGCCGGTGCTGCCTCTCCCTTCGTCTGCCATCCAATAGCCCCGTTCGACTCCCCCTTCGTCCGCCCGATCGACCATCGCCAGCACTGCCGGAGGTCCTCGCCATCACCGTCGCCCGTCGAGCCCAGTCGCTGCCGCCTCCTTCCTCCGCCATTCCTCCGCCCAACTGACGCCGGAACCACCCCATCTCGGCCCCAAACAGCAACTGGTTCTGGTGGGTTTCACAGCCCGGTCTTGGCCCGTTTTGGCCAGCTTCCCGGCCCCGGATGCTCTGCCCGCCTTGAGAAAAGTCGATTCCCTCGACGTCCTCGTCATTTTGGTCCGATCAATTCATTAATCGGGTGAGTTTAGCTCACTAAATCTTGATTAGAGGGTGAATGATACTTTAGGGTGCTTAGTTTATGTTAAGTGTTATTAGGTGGTTAGTTTAATTTATTTAAGAGTAGATTAAATTAAAGTGGTGTTTAGTTTAAAGTATGTTTAATTAAGGCTAAGTAGGTTTATATTATGATAAGCCTTGATTTGACTTTAATGAGGTAATTTTGGAGTAAATAAATATTTCGAAATTATTTAATAATTTAATAATATATTATTATTCGAAATTATTAAAATATTATTATTTAATTAATTTTCGGAATAAATTTAATTATTTAATAAATTCCGAAAATTGTTTCGGGACCCTAAATTCTCAGAATTCGCGCTGATCGCTCTTGTGTATTTGGATTTTGAAATTGATGGTTTGATATTATAAATTAAGCGTGAATTGTGAAAAATATGGATATTATTATTTAATTAATTTTCGGAATAAATTCTGAAAATTATTTCGAAACTCTAAATTCTCATAATTTCGCTCCGATTGCTGCTGTGTATTCGGATTTTGAAATTGATGGTTGGATATTATAAATTGAGCATGGATTGTGAAAAATATGGATATTATTATTTAATTAATTTTCGGAATAAATTTAATTATTTAATAAATTCTGAAAATTATTTCGGGAACCTAAGTTCTCATGATTTCGCGTTGATCACTATTGTGTATTCAAATTATTAATTTGATGAGTGGATATTACAATTTGAATGATGATTTGTGCAATGAATTGCTGAATTGTGAAACTGAGTGGTAATTGTGAAAAGTATATATAATTTCTTCAAAAAATCTCGAGTATCGGGTTTGACACTGAAAATGGATTTTAAGTATTATATCAAACAATGGGGTTTGAAAAAGAATGGTGTTAGTTTTTCTAGTTCGACTCCGATTGTGTACCTACTCACACAACTACTTTCTCAGATGTTTTTAATATGAAGAAAAATGGCCGGAATCACTATTTTAAGTGGAAGCATTGAGTGAAATGCAAAGTGTGCAGGGCCGAGTATGATTTTGTTGTGTGATAATTAAGAGGGAGTTGTCCAGGGCTGTTGAGTCGGACTTGCCCCTATATGGGATGCCCCTTACAACGAATGCGGGTCGCAATAAAGGTTAGGCCAACTAGACCCATGCTCCTTCGAGAATGCCGTCGATGTAGTGACAAAGCCGCGCTCCAAGGGAGGAGATGATGCCTGGCATTAATGTCAGTAGATAGCCGAACTGCAAGTAGGCTATGCCATTGTGTGGCAATGAATAACAATTGGAACGCATGCTGAGAGTGTTATTGATGGGTCAAATTATGGGACGGAATCGTGTAACATGGTATGAGACGTGTCATAACGATTTGGTCTTATAATCCAGACTCATGTGGTCATTCGAAATGATATTGTTGGCGTTCCAGTGGTTTAAGTTCCTATTACTATCTATGATTGAGTGAATTGTGCTAACCTGCAGGAAGGAACTGAGGCGAGGTAAGTTATCTATGTGGTGTGGCTAGGCTACCCTTGGACGTATTTTCTTTCTAATAGGGGTTTAGGGGCCTGAACTTGCTGAGACAATGTCTCACCCCGTTGTGGGCCAAAATTTTAGGACCTTAGATGGTGGAACCCCTGGAGGCTGATCAATCAGAAGTGGGATCGAAGAATAAGTCCGACTAGTGGTCATAGGACTGATCCCTTTTGTAGATTGCCCATTTTTGGTATATGTGTAAACCTTAGTGTGGTTACCTTTGAAAGCATGTTTGTTTATGAATGAGTTGGTTTCTTGCTTTCATATCTTGTGAGTTTTTGTCAGGGGTTTTATAATACATTCCACTTGCGCAATAATAAATGAATGAGGTCGGCGACACTACCTGGGAATATCACATTTAAATGACCATGGTGGGATGTTCGCGCACTCGAGGTTCGGGGCGTGACAAAGGGGGTCATGCGGCGAGTGGCGAGCAGCGAGGAAGGAGAAGGATTGAGAGGAGGAGAAGAGAGGAAGGGTTGTGTGGTGAGCAACAAGGAGGAGGAGGTAAAGCTAGGGTTTTTGATAGGAAACTCAAAAGTAAATAAAAAAGGGGCTATGATGGCCATCAAGTATTTTGGGGGGGGAAGTGACAGGACAGCTTGTCCGTCACTATCAGTGGTGGGGAGGGAAAGAAAAATAAAGTGGGGAAATTGACAACGGTGGGGAAGGAAAGAGAAATAAAGTGGTGGAGGAGGGGGATGGACGAGGAAAGAAGATTTATCTTTTAATCAGAAAAAAATGAGATTAAAAAATAATTTTGAAAAATAAAAATACTGAATTTCAATTAAATTAATTAAAAATAAAAATATTTATTTAATATACAAAATATCTCAACGTGTCGGAATTTTTTATTTTTAAAAAATGACTAGTCGACGTGTCGTGTAGTGTCATATCGCGTGTCAGTGCTACTTATCATGCAATGTACAATTAAATAAACCTAATTTGCAAACCTGTTCTCTTTCTCTGAAGCATCCTTCCTCAATCCAGGCATTTATGATCACTCTACCATGGTGGTCAGAATTCTTGACCCTGTGATTAGGCGAAGACCCTTCAAATACTTTGACTTTTGGTCGGAGCATCCAAACTTTACCTCTATTGTGCAACAGGTTTGGGATTCACACATACAGGGCATTTCTATGTACAAACTAGTTTTCAAGCTGAAATTGCTCAAAGGCAGACTTAAGCAATTTAACAGGAACACTTTCTCCAATATCTCGGTTAGAGCGGAGGAAGCTAGGGAGAGCCTTGGGGTGGTACAGACTGAACTGGTCCTTGATCCGCAGAACCCACAGTTGGCTGAGCTCGAGCAGACACGACGCCGTAACTTCGTGGACTTGCGTCGTGATGAAGAATCCTTCTACAGGCAAAAGTCTAGAATTCGGTGGCTTAAAGAAGGCGATAGTAATACAAGATTTTTCCACCTCTCAGTCAAGAAGAAAGACCTCCGTAATAGGATTTTATCGGTTACAAATGTGGCGGGGGAGTTGATCACTGACCCTCTTATGGTTCCGTAGGTCTTTGTTTCCTTCTTTACTAACTTGCTTGCTACTCACTCAGCCCTGTCTAAGCCCTCCTTACAGGAGGTTACAGATTACATCCGGAGGCCTTTGACTATGGACCAGGTCAGTACTCTCTCGAGGCTGGTTCTTGATATGGAAATTCGTGATACGCTTTCCTCTCTCCTGAGAGGTAAAGCCCCAGGCCCTAATGGGTTCACAGTGGAATTCTTCAAGAGTAATTGGGACATAGTTGGCCCATCTGTCCTAGATGCGGTCAAGGAATTTTTTTCCTCCGGGCGACTCCTCAAGGACATAAATAATACTATCCTCACCTTAGTTCCAAAAGTGCCAAATGCGTGTGTGGTCACGAACTACAGACCAATCGCATGCTGCAATACCATCTATAAGGTAATCACGAAAATCTTATCAAATCGCCTGGCCTCGGTCTTGGGAGATGTAGTAGATCCGGCGCAAAATGCCTTTGTAAAAGGTAGGAGGATTAGAGATAATATTCTGATTGCCCAGGAACTTTTTGCTGGCTTCCACCCGCAACCCTATCTCCCCAAATGTGCTGTTAAGGTGGATTTCCAAAAGGCCTACGACACTGTCGACGGGGACTTCCTTCAGCTGACACTCTTAGCCTTTGGATTCCCTCAGTTTATGATCAAGCTAATTATGGTGTGCATCCGGACCCCCAAGTACTCAATCTCGATTAATGGTGAGCTGCACGGATTCTTCTCAAGCAGGAGGGGCCTTCGCCAGGGCGACCCCATGTCCCCTTACCTCTTTACCCTAGTAATAGAGGTATTTTCGGGAATACTTAGTGCTCGCACATCCCATACAAATTTCAACTATTTCTGGCGATGCAAACCGATTAGGCTTTCTCACCTATTCTTCGCAGATGATGTTTTCCTGGTTAGCCAGGCAGATTGGGGTTCCATCACATTGCTGAAGAAAGGACTCGACTTATTCTCCTCTTGGAGTGGATTACTTCCAAACAAGAACAAGAGCGAAGTCTTCATTTCAGGAGGCTCTCCGACTATCCGCAACTACATATTACTAGCCTTTGGATTTCATGAAGGTTCACTCTTGGTGCGTTACCTTGGAGTACCTATTATTTCCTCCAAGATTCGGAAGATTGATTGTATTGCCTTGATTGAGCGGATTACTTCTAGAGCCAAGTCTTGGGCCCATCGCCTACTCTCCTATGCTGGAAGACTTTAACTAATCAAGTCATTTCTACATTCAATTCAGGCTTTCTGGTCGAGTGTTTTCACCTTACCAATCTCGGTCCTAAACGACATTGAACAAGTGTTGCGCCAATTCTTATGGAAATGTGCCGATCTCGATAAGGGAGGGGCAAAGGTCTCTTGGGAAGACATTTGTTTGCCAAAAAATGAAGGAGGTCTCGGCATCCGAAAATTAAGAGACTATAACAAAGCAACCATGATGAAGTATATCTGGATCCTTTTCACGGACAAGGTATCCATGTGGTGTCGTTGGATTCATTCCAACTTCTTAAAGTGGCAAAACTCTTGGATTGCCACCACTCCCACAGTTTGTTCTTGGGCTTGGAAGAAAATTTTGCAATTAAGAAGCGAGTGTCGCCTATCATTCCTTTGGAAAATTGGGAATGGCCTCTCAGTTTCCCTGTGGTATGACCACTGGCATCCAAAAGGGCCTCTTCACATCCTATTACCTGAACCAATCATCCGAAGATCCAAGCTTCCAGGAAATGCAGTGGTGGTGGATCTTCTTTCGCCCCTGGGTTGTTCCACGAGCCTCCTTCTATTGAGCTGGGGTCTCTCTTCTCCGGCGCCTAACTCCTCTCCGGATTGCTTTTCTTGGAGATGGCACCCTTCGGGTCGCTTCACCATTGGGTCCGCATGGGACCGCCTCAGAAGGAAGAGACCCCCTGCTCCTTGGGCTTCTCTCATTTGGGCAAGCGACATTACTCCCAGATCCCAATTCATTCTCTAGTTGATTGCTAAAAATCGTCTACCCACACAGCAACTCCTTCTATCATATGGTAGAATTGACTACACCACCTGTGCTTTTTGCAATGAGGTCCTTGATTCCACTAACCACTTATTTTTTGATTGCCATCTAACGGCTTCTATCACTTACTTTTGGGCCATTCACTGCAATCTTCCCTGGCGTCCTAGGCCTTGGAAGGATAACCTCCTTTGGGCTATGCGGTTCCTCAAAGGCAAAAAAAAAATTTCACAGTATAGCACGACATTCTTTTGCTGCTATGTGCTATATCATTTGGAAGAAAATGAATGTCGTTATCTTCCGTGGAGAGTCGGTCGTCCTTCAATCAAAAATCACATTATCAAAAGTGTGAAGGACAAAGCTGCAAGTTTTTCTAATATCCCTGATATCTCGAGGAATAGACGTCTCCAGTGGAGTTGGGGCTTCCATGCAGCTATCTTCAGCGATCAATAGGAGCATGCTTAGATCGGCGTCCTTCAACATCCTACCTCTCTGGTATCTGGACATTGGTTTCTCTTCTGGCAGCGGAGGGTCTTTGCTAGTCTTAGCTCTCTGTTGTCTCTCCTGGACCTACGATCATTGCTTTGTTTAGTCCGTGTTGTTCTTCTCTTCCTATTTCTTGATTGTGCTCCCTTCCACTCTCCATGCATTTGTATCGAGAGTGCAAGATTAGGAGCTGGTCGAGACCACTTACCTTACCAAAAAAAAAAAAAACCTAATTTGCAAACTATATGTCATGCGACATCAATTAGATGACATAATCTAATGACGGACAAATACTAAATGCAACTATTTTAACATGACATACATTTTAATTTAAGTGATCCTAAATATGCAATTTACTAAATGAGGTACAGTATGCAAATTAATCCTACGTGACACATGCATGATTTTTTTTCTGTTTTTATTTAATTAAAATTCGTAATTAAACATGCAATCTATTATTACATCCAATTTATCCTCAAGCAAGGTTTTTATATTTTTATTTAAAAAGTCGGAATAAAGGAATTTTCATATTTATACATGCAATCTAGTCTAAAATAAGCAGTAATTCTAGCAAGAATCAAATTCAATTCAAATATGTTTTTTGGGTTTTCATCCTAAGAAAAGCAATCAAACAATGGATAAGTATTTGATTACATAATGAAATTCACAGACCTATATTATCTATCCTTAAATTTGGTAGCGAAATAAACTAACAATCATATTCAAGTGGTTATGAATATTGATGGAAGGTTGTCCTTTAAATTTGGAAAACAGGTAAATTCATGCTATCGGAATAAAGGAATGGCCATAGTTAAACATGCAAGCTAGTCTAAAATAAGCAATATTGTAGCAAATATCAAATCCAATTCAAATATTTTTTTGGGTTTTCATTCTTAAGAAAACAAATCAAACAATGGATAAGTATTTGATTAGATAATGCAATCCACAAACCCATATTATCTATCCTTAAATTTGGTAATGAAATAAACCAACAATCATATCCAAGTGGTTATGAATATCGATGGAAGGTTATCCTTTAAATTTGAAAAATGGATAAATCGACGATCATATCCAAATGGTTATGAATATGATGGAAGAATTTCCACACCACCGGACATTGTATCTTGTAATTAGAGATAGGACAGACATCCAAGCGTATTCTTAAGTTACGAAAAATTTCCAAACTTGAGGAGATTTCTTAAAATCACGTGGATATACTTATTTAACTTATTTAACGAAATATATCAATTAAGCAAAATATACAAGTAAATATTTCAAAACAGATAAAAATAAGAATCTTACCAAATTGAAAATTTACTTTTTGAATTTGAATCAAACGCAATCTGATCGGGATCATGACGGGCGGCGGCTCGTGGCCAAAGGGTCAGCGAATTCGGCACAGCAATGGGCTGACCAATGACCTACAAAACAAAAAACTCATTCGGCCGGCTCGATCTGGGGACGAGCTCAATAGTGGTGCAGGAATCAGTAGGTGCTTGACGGGGCTTGTTGCCGATGGTCAGAGGTGGGGTGTGGCAGCAGCTCGATCACGGGCTCCGCGGCAAGGACTCTCAATAAAGCATGGGTTCACGGTGGTGCAAGGCTCGGCTCGGATGATTCGATAGAAGTAGCAAGTCACGGGTCGCGGCTATTGGGCTTTACTTGGGGACAGCACGGTGACGATTATGGATGCAACGCGGGGCTAGATCGATTGGAAACTTGCCGGAGCGTCCGTTGTGACCCCGTTGAGAGGTGGCTGGCTTTGCTATAAAAACAAATTGGTTTCTCTTCGGGCGTTTTTCTCGGTGCTATTCTCCGTGATGCACTATGCCTTATGTCCAGCCTCACCTATCGTTTTCTTTTCACAAAGAATTTGGTCACATCAAGACAAATCTCATCGCTTCCCTCGCTATCTCCTTGTGTATCGTTTATGTGAAAGGGGAGAATATGTGCATGAGTTTATGCATGGAAAGGCTCGAGAGTGTGTCCTGCTCAATTTGCATCAAATTGACAGCGACCACAACATAAGAACAAAACAAAGTAAATACCAGAAATATAGAGCGGACAAGTATAATAGGAAGAGAAACAACTTGGTTTTTTGCATAGTGAAATCACTGGATGGCAATCAGGCACTTGGGCACGTTGGCCACACCGATGTCTCGCTGTACTTGTTGGAATTGTTGTCGGAGATGCAAAAGCTCATTCAGATTGCTTTGATGTTCATCATATTGCTGAGTCATTGGGATGACTCAGGCCGTGGAGCTACAGGATGGTCTAGCTGGAACACACCACTGGAGTTGCTGGACTGCCAATGGCTTTACAGGTGATCCGTGGTAGCGGCTGCAATCTATTTTGGGTGGAGCTACATCAGGCGTGAGGCGGAACGACGGGTGGTCTCGGGTGGACGAGCTGCTTGTAGGGATCTACAATGATGAAGAAGAGAGAACACCACGCTACCTTTTTGGTCAACCTTGTCTCCTGATTCTCTATGCATATCTCCTGTATTGCGCCATGAGTTTTATATTGCACGAATGGAAGCCTCTCTCTCCTCTCTCTCTCTCTCTCTCTATATCAACGATGTGACCCTATATTCAATTGTAAGGCTTTTGAGAATTTTGCTAAACCTCTGAATTATGAGGCATAACATCCTATTTATAGTGTAACCTAGGTCCAATCTTGGTTTCATGGGATGATTTAGGCCTTTTCAAGATAATTGCCTGAATTAAGCTTAAAACCTTCGTTAATACATAAATTTTGACAATTCATTTATTCATTCATAAATTACATAGAAAAAAATTAATTTTGAGCCCCTAAACAAAATTAATTTTCATTACATTGCATCACATATGATTGGTTAGGAATATTTGCATTGCTAGTATCAATTATTAAAAAAAAAAAAAAAATTGAAAAAAAGAAATTATTAAAAAGAATAAAATTATTAAAAGAATAATAATAAAATAATAATAATAATAATAATATTATTATTATTATTAATTATTATTATACTAAAAAGCAACAGGGCCGGGCTGGAGACAGCCAAGCCCGGCCCTTCTTCTTTTCCCTTTCCTTTTACCCACCTGGGCCGGCCCAGCCCACTCCTTCTCTTTTCTTTCCCGGCCAGCCTCTCTCTCCTCCTCCTTTCCCATCTCGTGGACTAGTTGCCGAACGACAAAAAGGGCAGAGAAGGACGAGGCGATGACGGTAAGATCGGTCTGGTAGCAGCTAGCGTCACGGCCTGAAAGGGTGAAAGGAGAGCAGCCAACGAGGAGGTTGGTCGTTTTTGGGGGGTGCGGCTGAGAATGAGGGAGAGAGAGAGATAGAGAGAGAGAGAGATAGAGAGAGAGAGAGAGAGAGAGAGAGAGAGGGAGGGATTCGCGTTCGCCGGAGACCAGCCTGCTAGTCGTCGCCCGCCGCAGTCCCGTGTCCGAACCAGGTAGGTCTCCCCTCGTTTGTACGTGCTCTGTTTTGGGGCATGCAAGGCCGGAGTTCGTGGCCGTCCGGCTCACGTGGGCTCCGCCTCCCGCCGGTTCCTCGTTAAAGTTTCTGTGCATCTTGGTATGTTTTTGTGTTTTCTAGTATGCCTGTTAAGAGTCTCGGCCCAGGCTTAAGTCGCCGACGAGGTGGAAGTCCCTCATTTCTCTGGTGTACACCAACTGTTCGATGAAATGCTTCACTGGGGAACCGAACTCGAGTCCTTAAACCGAAGCCTAGGTCTTCGTTACTCGCGTGACTTGTTATAGTGCTGTCGTCTTGACACTGCTGTCGACGTTTCCTTTGATTTTCGATGGCGAATCTTGCGTCATTCTAGTCTGCCATTGTGCGAGTGCCCCTCGCCGGAGTAGATCCCACGACACTAGAAACCGCTGGCCGCTACTGGCGTCGGTCGGACCAAACGGCCTTTGGTGGCTTAGCGGCGTTGTGAACGGAAGTGGTGGAGGTTCGGTCGCTGCTTCGGCGAAGTGAGGTTCGGCAAAGAGGGGCGTCGTTCGGGAGAGAGTGAGGAAGAAGAAGACCATGTGCAAACTAAAAACGGAACAAGAAAAAAAAAAAGAGAGAGAAGAAATAAAAGACTAGCATATTTAGAATTTTGCTACATTTATAATTCATGTATAGAATAATGCATCTTAATCTTAAAATTCAAACAGAGCTAAAATATTTTATATTTATCATTAATAAAAATAAAATCATAGTAAAATATCATTTAAGACATATAGATTGCATTAAGACCCACATCATAACATCATATATTGCACATCGTGTAGTGAGTCGCATGCTTCGGAGTCTATATATTAATAATCACATCATGTAGATAGATTTAATCAATAATTGCGTCTCATCCATTATATATTCTTAAAAAGTACAAATGATAGAGTTGGTACCACATCATTAGATCATCGTTTATTTGGTAAAGGTCCTTAGGTCATGTTAGGTGTCTTAAAGTCTAGTCTTTATTTATAAAGAACAAGACACAAAAATAAATAATCCCATATAGTTTAAATAATAGGATTAATCTCCTATGCCATGTCATTAGAATTGCATATAGGTTGCACTTATTAACATAGTATACATGTCATTTAGGATTTTGTGTTAATTTATCAGTTTGCATGTTAATTAGAACTCATATATTCATAACATTTAAATTAAGCCATGTTTATTTTAAACAAGAAAACCCAAAAAGAATTAATTAGTATAGCATCATTACATTTATAAATCATGTCTAAGTAATGCATACATTATGTCAATATCTGGTTTTTAGTCAACATTATTTTGTGAAATCCTTGTTGCACAAGAAGAGAAGGCAGTGTCTTTTTTTAGCGCATCAAGGTTTTTTCATCTCCAGTAGTTATTTATTGATTGCTTTGATTGTTTGAGTGTTACATAAATGTTTGCACACCTTTCACATGTTAGTGAATTAGAATTAAAATTCAAAAAGAGAATTTGCCAAACATTTTCGAAATAAGGAGAAAAGGTGGGAAAGGGTTTTTAGCATAATCAAGTCCCATTTATACATGAATTTCCAGTTCATAGAAGTAAAATGTGTTCGTCCCGGAACTGATTAATTGCACGCTTAAAAATATTTAATAAAAGACCTATGTTGCAGTTGATATAAGTTTGGCAGGAGTCCGCACTAGGCAACTGTACTATTTCTTCAATGAGCAGTTCGCAGCTCTTAATAAATTGAATGGCACGCTTTAAAATATTTAATAAAAAACCTATGTTGCGGTTGTATAAGTTTGGAGGAGTCCACACTAGGCAACTGTACTATTTCTTTAATGAGTAGCTCATGCCTATCAAGTAATCTGTTAGCTTTTTCTTAATAGTTCATCTCAAGAAAGGTCATGACAACGATCCCAATAGCAACCTGCATGGTTCAGTCGAGAGAAAGAGACCAAAGATGAATCAAAGATTGGTGAATCAAGTTGAGAATTGACGTTCAATTTGACATATGTTAATGCAGAAGGAGCTTGAATTAAAGGAGACTAGACCTAATATGGATCTCACATATGAGAGGAAGATTATTGAAATACCTATGTGGTTGTGTTAGAAAAGTTTTACATTAGAAAATTGGTGTAATGTAGTGGTTAATATATCATAATTGGTTCATAAACTTATTGGCTTAAGCTTTTAAGTGAAGGTGAGTCTCACTAGATATGTTGACATGCTTGAATTTGGGTTTCCTCTTGGTAATCTCTCCATATGAAGGTATTGGGCTTCTGTTACATGCTTCGAACATTTTTTAATCTTAGTTAGTGACTTTTCTTTTTTATGGTTAAAACCAATATCAAAGTTGTCATAAAACAACTACATATTATAAATAGTTATGAGTTCTTTTAACTCTAAAACTGAGGAATTTTGGGATACGAGTACTGAAAGTCCTACAATTTGTCACAAAAGTACAATTGAATCGTAAAACTTATAAAAAGTACAATCAAATCCCAAAACTTATCAAATTGGTTCAATCAAATCCTTCTGTTAACTCAATCTAATTTGGTTAATGGAGAACGTTGACGTGACTTTTTTTAATTGTTATCTTATACAAATCTAATTTAAATTTAATTTAAAAATAAGCTTTTTGTATATATATTTTTTAAAGAGAAGACTAACGAGGAGGGCTACATTGGCGAGGGCCTACAACCCTATCCGATGGAAGGCAGCAACCCTTGCGTGCAGCCCTATTCGTTTGATTTTTTTTTTTTGATTTAATCTAAATAATATTAGTATTGAAAATCAGATTTAGACCAAAGCGACAACATTTCGATCTTATATTTCATGATTTAACCATGTCATTGCTACATAAGAGAGAAACTTATTTTAAAAAAGTCATGTTAGCATTTTCTATTAGTCAAATTGGACGAAGTTAATGGAATGACTAGATTGAACCAATTTGATAAGTTTTTGGACATGATTGCACTTTTTGCAAATTTTATGACTCAATTGCACTTATGTGAACAGTTTTAGGATTTTCAATGCACATAGTCTAGAAATTTTTAGCTTAAATTCATTAGCACTCATGCACCGACACAATGCAACAAAATGGGCTTGTCAAGCAAAAACATGGCCATTTGCTCAATGTTGCACGCGCATTAAATTACTAGCCATTTGTCCGTCGAAATTTTTGGGGCGATGCAATTAACCGGACACCCACCAGAATCCTCAATGGCGAAGTACCTTATAAAATTTTATTTTATGTAACATCTTTTCATACCTACTTGCATATTCTTATTTGTTTATGTTTTGGGCGCCCTGTCGGTTTATGGTAGCCGTAACGTCACTTTTCGAGAAATTGTTTTTCCGCAACATGACAGATTCTCCTGCTTTGCCCGTACCCACCCCAGACGTTAGTCTGGCAAATCAACTCACGCTTTCTTTAAAAATACGATATGTGAATAATTCGCCACCGAAGTGGCGAAGTCCTAATGACTTTGGATGGAATAAGCAGACTTACTGTACCCTTATGACTCAAGATAGGATTAGATAAGGGGGAGGGTACCATTCCTCGTTGAAACTGCAAGTGAGCAATCAAAGCTTCTCCTGGCCAAACTCCCATTGGAAGGTTGCTATCTATGAGATAACATAAGGGCTAAAGCTCAACCCTAAGCAGACTCTTCCTTCAGTGAGACTTTCCAGCATTGCTCGACATGAAAGCCATGAAGATACTAGTCTTCTTTCTCTGCTGCCTCTCTTTGAAGCCCGCTTTGTCAAGGCACAGTCGTTACCATGCGATCTTCAGCCTGGGCGACTCTCATAGTGACACCGGAAACTACCCCCGTACCGAGGCAGTTGCATTTCAAGTCATCAAAAGCCTCCCTTATGGCGAGACTTTCTTCCGAAACCCGACTGGTCGATGCTCGGACGGACGCCTCATTGTTGATTTCATAGGTATTCCATTGTATCTCTTTTATCTCCTCTACCTTTTCAAATCACTCATATAAAGTCATATACTATAAATGCATCGCCATGCATTCTCAATCATATACTATATCTGTATTGTCATCCATTTTCAATAGATTAATGTTTTAAGAAAAAAATGATTTGAGTAATAACCCAATGGCACATCAATACAATGCTATCTCATATGAAAATGGTTTCGTTATTTTCGCATGAGGCAAACTATATTGAATCATTATTTCAAGAGCTTTTAAAATACGAGCAAGAGCAGGTTATGTGAAAATAGGAACAGCATAAGTTCCGATCAGCGTGCGTTAAAGAATGTCCACACGTCCAAAGATCATCTGACATTATGTAAACGCTTTTTTTAGACAACTTTTTATATCTAACACAATTCCTATCTGATATTCGGGCAATGAATACCCTCCAACTTTAGGTTTTCTGGAATGAAATCTCATTTCAAAAGCTACTAATGATATAATGATGAACGTTAAATATGAAAATGCAGCTGAAGCATTTGGACTGCCATATCTTCCACCATATCTGGCAGTAGCCAAAGGTCCAAATGTCCGTATCCGTAAGGGAGTGAACTTCGCAGTTGCTGGTGCCTCGGCAATCAACTCGTCTTTCTTCTCTGCTCAGAAGATTGCGTTGTGGACCAATGACTCATTGAGTGTTCAGCTTGGCTGGTTCAAGAATTTAAAGCCGTCTCTCTGCACCACCGAACAAGGTATATTTCCACCTGTTATTGTTCAAGAAAAGGGGTAAAGGCATTACTGATTCCTTAATTTTTCTGTTCGATCGTGACTTTTTCCCTTATATTTATATGTTATTCCACTTCATCACTTTTGGTCTGGTCGATCCCTAGTGGCGGTTCAGTTCAGCAATTCTAAACATATTTCCATCTTACGCAAACAAAAAGACTAGAGGATCTAATGGGAAAAGAAAACTAATGGACCTGATTGAATATTTTGTTTAAAATTCATGGATTAGTGGTGCCTTTATTCAAAACAAAATAATTCGATGCACTAAACATGTATCTTTTGACATATTAGGGAAATAGTCATGCTCGTCTATTTATTAACGAATTTGTAGGGTCCATATTATACATTAGCGATAGAGACGTAAATCAATGAATGACCAAAGGAGGAGCTGGCGATGTCTGTCTTCTACTGCTTGCAGATAAAAAATTCCTCCATCAGTCGAGCTGTGCTGTAATTTCTTATTTTGAGGTGCAGAATGTGATCTTTCTGGTGACACTGACTTTTACGAAACATGTGCTTGTTATAACCTTTATGAAACGTGTATCATAAATCTTGATTTTTGGGTGCAGAATGTGACGAGTACTTCAAGAAATCACTGTTTGTGGTGGGGGAGATAGGTGAAAATGACTATAACTTTCCCGCTCTTTCTGGTCAAAGCATTAAACAGCTACGGGCTTTGGTACCACTTGTCGTTGGAGCAATCACTCGTGCCGTCAGCGTACGTCACACAAACTTACCTTGATTCTTGACATGTATTCCACACGAAAGCAATCTAAATTATGTCTATTAATGGGCAATGACCTTAATTTGGGCTTCTTTTGCCATCACCACAAAAAGCAAACATTTCTATAATAAAGACTAATGGAGATGTATTTCATTGGCAAGGGCTTAACATTAAATTCACATAATAAAATTAATAATCGCTTTGAATCATTACGTTTCATCTATAAGGACATAGCCATGAGCGAAACATTCAATTCTGGTAATGAAATGAAGGATCACCTTTTTTTGAAAATGAGAAAGAAATGCCTCATCACTACACCTTAATAGTTCTACTAAATGAAAACCCTAAAATTAATAACCAAGACAAAGTTAAAATGTCACAAAGAAACATTGACAATAACTAAAATGGTGACTAATAAATTCAAGCTTTTGTGCCAACCAAAAGAAGGTCCAGCTTTTAACATTATACATGGATTTTGTAAAAAGAAACTAGAAAAACTATTAGAGAAGACCGATGATCTCTATGGTGCATGAAGCACTTCCCAAAAGTGACTTATGTATACATACAAAATGATCTATTTAATTTGTCTCAAGATTGCTTTCTTATTTATTTTTTTTTCATGTCTTACAATTATCAAGTTTCCCTTCTTACTTTTCTTGCTCAAGTCATCATAAACATGACAGATGCTAATAGAAGAAGGGGCTGTAGATCTGGTGGTGCCGGGACAGTTGCCTGTAGGTTGCACTTCCATGTTTCTAACTGTATTTCAAAGCGCTAATGAATCAGCGTATGATAATAGAACCGGGTGTCTCAAGGCTTATGATGCCTTCTTCAAGTATCACAATAATTATCTCAAGCAAGAATTGCAAAATTTGAGAGAACAATACCCTCATGCAAGAATCATGTATGCTGATTATTATGGTGCTGCCATGACTATCTATCGATCTCCAAAACACTATGGTAAGCTTCCTTTCACCTATCTTTTTCCTCTCAAATTTCATTGTCAACACATAATTTTTGCTTGAACTAATAATACTGTAGTGAATTGTAAATGCGTGACTCTTATTTTCCACATAGTATATCCATCAACATTTGTATAAGTAACTACATATTTAATTTTAAGATAAAATGGAGAACCCTAAATATAAAGATGACTTCATAATAATAATAGTAAAGAAAAAGAATTTACGCGATCTGAACATCAATTGAAAGCCGACTTTTTTCTTTTTCTTTTATTACCTCCACAGTTTTCCCCCTTTACATTTAGTGTCAAGATTGTGCATAATCAGAAAGAGCAGTTCAGTGGCGAATAATGAATGGACTGTCTACTATATTAAAGATCTACATCATGGACTTTGGGTTTCAGATGCTTAGGCCCGAAATTGCCCAACAAGCCTAAACTAATTTTTAAAATAAAGAATACATTGTATATATAAAATATATAAGTATTAGAATATGCATTATTTATGCTCCAAACACTTTAATAAATTCATAAATAAATTTATAGAAGAACTAAATCAAATGACCAGAATTGCTACACTAATATGGGTTGAATTGGGAAAAAGTGGCCGAAAACATACAGAAAGAAAAAAAAAAAAAGCCAGGCTTGCCACGATCTGGTTTAGCTTGTTCTAAGCCTATTTTTGTATGATTAGACTATGTCTGGAGATCGGGCATGA
The DNA here is from genome assembly GCA_014182575.1 of Eucalyptus decipiens. Taxonomy (NCBI): domain Eukaryota; kingdom Viridiplantae; phylum Streptophyta; class Magnoliopsida; order Myrtales; family Myrtaceae; genus Eucalyptus; species Eucalyptus decipiens. The sequence goes on along the minus strand of CM024612.1, from coordinate 6,419,913 downwards.
TTTATATGGGGCCAGCCGAAAAAATGCTTTGAGGCACGGCCCGCCCAACTCGTACTCACCCTCAATGGGAACTTATAAACAATCAATAATTTGGTATGATTTAGCAAGATATATAACTTGAAAAAATTACTCTTGCCTTTCCTTTGACTAACACAAATGGCATGCACTTATATGTGCTCTAAACGCAACAAGTATTTTAATAAAGAAAAAAAGGTGAGATTTTTTTTTTTTTTTGGGAAAATTGATTTATAATCTTTTTGATTAACAAATATTAATATAAATTTGCGATCCAAGAGATTTTAGCGTTGTGCTTTCCACCAATTACACTAACAATGTTCCCCATAGTTTACTAATATATATGTTTGTAATTTGTCTTATAACAAATGTGGACTTTTCAAATCAAAGCTAAAGTCTTTCCTATTTTTGGTTGTTTTTCTCCATAAATCACACCTGAGAGAGACATGTAATTGTCCATCAAATTAAATGTGGTTGTATTAATTTGACATGAAATCAGCAATTATTATAATGATTTGATGAATGGCAATTACTACTACATTGCTAATTACGATGCTCTAACACTGGTTGAACTTTCCTTTCAATTTGTTGCCTAGAAAAGTTTCATGTCCTTATTTTATTCCTCTCATTTAGAGTTAGGTGGTAGATCTCTTCATGTATAGGCATTTGGCAATGTTGGTTAACAAAGTGCCAAATTATATTGTCTTTAATAAAGTGCTAAGAAATGGGTGGTAGCTTACCTAATTACTTGCTTTCTGGCTCCATTTTTTATACTAATGTTGTTTATGAGTGTCCAAGACACCTAATAAACAATCAAAAGAAAAAAAAAAAAATGCTGCAATTTTCATTATCTAGAAAAGCTCAATACTTTTCGACTATTGTGTAAACAGCAATTATTGAAACATTCTTTATCAGCTAAATACCGGCCCCTAAACTAAAAGCCGAAAATTAAAAGAAAGACATATATACTTGAAACTCCCGTACTCTTTCCAGAAAGAAAAACCCCAGTATGTCTATGATTTCTGGAAATACACCATATGACATCCATTACATTAGGACATTTTGGTTGATGTTGTTGACATGAACAAATATGTAGTTGCTTAATTTGTTCAAAAGTCTTGATACGAATGAGTGCATTCACGTAGGCTTTTATGGAGGGACACCAAGGGCTTGTTGTGGAGGAGGTGGTCCACACAACTTCAATACGACAGCAGTATGTGGTCAGACCGGTGCAACTGCTTGCAAAGATCCATCGGCTTTCATGGATTGGGATGGGATTCACTTTACCGAGTCCGCTTATCATCACATCGCCAAAGGGGTGATTAGCGGTGGCTTCACATCTCCACCACTCCTATCTTAAACAAATTCTTTATATTACAAAATAAAAATCATCCTGACAGTTGCATCTATCGAAGCTCAAGTGCACATTTTTTAAATAACGAAGATTGTTATGTTGCATATACAAGTTTATTACATGTATATTTCATATATCTTTCGAATTTACATCCTATTTCTCTATATCAAATTTACTATATTCAATGTTTTCTCATATTTTACCGTATCGAACATGATAAGAGGTAATTGTGCCTAGTTATCTCATTGGAAACCATTCGCTATTCCTTAAAACTCAGGATACAAAAATTTACTCATATGCATCTCCATCTTTTACTTGGACAATGATAGTTCATATGAGATTAAGATCAGGCCAACGCAATTAGGCTATAAGCATCTACGGCTATCGAAGATTAGGCATTCCTGACAGGAACAGATCACAATAATGACCTGGACTGATCCATGTGTACCAACCCCTAAAGAAGAAATCAATTGAAATATTTATTGAACTTGATTACGACATTACGTCATAACCTCACAAATTCATTTTTCAACTTGTTACAATACTTCTTCTGTATTCTTCATTTAGAATCCATGAAATTTGCTTCAAAATGTGATGGTGTTGTTATATTGATCTCGATAGGAAGGGCAAGCACATGCCTTTGACTCAATCTATGATGAAATTGGTCAATCTCAATCTTTGATCTTGTGAGCCCCATATGAATCTTACTTCAATTATTCTGATTGCAGCTGGTCGTAGGTGTAGTCTAGGCAACCATATGTACGGATAAGAAATTTATATTTCTAATTGAAGAGACATATATAAATATTTAATAATTCTTCAATGAATAAAACAACTTAGCTTATGTTGAATTGATTGTATACTACTATCAATTCTATAACCCGTTTAGTAGAGCCGTGGCTAAAGAATCTATGGCCGAACTACAGTTGTGTTATATTGTAGCTGTGCTGTGGAATGTTGCAAACTTATGTGTTTGGTGCAGTAATTTCTTAAAAGCTGGCACAACTTGCTACAATTTTAGAGGTGCTGCAGTTATAAGGTGTTTATCGAGCACTTTATAAAAGCTATAGCACTCATTCTCACAGATGAAATTATTGTAGAAAGCTCTGTCAAGTAATTTTTCAGTTGAATCTTCCAAACCAAAAACCTCACAACCAATAAGAATACTCCCGAGAAATAAAATTGAGATAAAGTCCTTATTGAATAATTTAAAAATATCAATTGCAATCATCTCGCGTTAAGGATTCAATCCTCTTAGGGTACGCATGGTAACGATTCTTGGCTGGAAAGCAACTTCTTTTAAAAAATAGTTCTTTTCTATTTCTACTCCGGGTAACAATTTCTGAGTAAAATAAGGTGTTTGGTAATTAAACAAAATTTCACTCTTGAAATAGAAAAAGAATAGAAATGTGTTTGGTACGAAACAATTTCTTTTTTGTATTTATTCGTTTTTTATTCTTGCTCACGGATTGCCAAAGATCGACAGAGGTGGCGATGGGCGGAGGCGGCCGCTGCCGCCGATAGTCGGCAGTGGCCAATGATCGATGGTTAGTGATCAGCGGCGGCATCAACAGTCGGTGGCCGCCAGCGAACGGTCGGCGGCGACGGTAGCTGGCAGCGGCGGCCGGCGGTTGACGGTGGCTCTAGGCAGTTGATGCTGGCCGCGGCAAGAGAATTGGTTTATTTCTAGAAATTGTTCCCGAGAACAAGAAGCTACTTTTTTTTTTGTTTCTTGTTTCTGCTTCAAATCTATTTCTAGGCTACTTTTCTATTTCGGGAATAGAAAAACAAGATAACATTACCAAATAAATTTCTGTTCATTTTTTGTTCCAGAGAACAAAAGAACAAAAGAACAAAAATTGGGAGGAACGGAAATGTTACAATGCAAGCCTTAATAGTTCACGATATGCAAAATGTCAACTGCAGTCGCCGTGTATTGATTGAACCATTGATTAAGAAAGTGAAGTGCAGATTGTCTTGCCGTTGCTAGCACACTTATATTGATAAATAACTCTAGCCTGCACTTTTGGTATCAATATACTCACTGACACAACCCAACACAACACAACACAACACATTCAGTCTTATAAAATCAATGGACAGATTACATGAACTCATTCAATAAATCTACCAGAATTAGAGATGCAGATATACATCCATTACATTTATTCATCGATGAAATTAACTGCTTTTGTTTGGCCACACATTTTTTACAATAGTTCTTGATTTATATTTATGCACATGATTATTTTAATAGAAATAGGGTAAGAACTGATTCAACTATCAAGGTCATCGGCTTCATGATCCATCAACTTCCAAGAACCATCCGCCTGTTGAACCATGCCCTTATTCTTCGGACACCACCAAGAAGCTGGCACAAGATATTCATCTTTTAAAGCATCTAGGGATTTGTTTATAAGTGCGACATCGTGATCAACCATGAGCTCGAAGCCACCATTAGTCCCTTGTGTTCCTGCTGCACAGTGTAGGTAAACTTCAAGACCATGCCAACTTGAGACATTTCCAGGACTCTTTAAGTACTTAGATTTGCGAGAATCGACTGCTAGCTCTTCCCCAACATCTGAATATCCTAGCAATGGATAGTTAGGGACGATGTCTAAGGCATTGCGGACTCGCAGGACCCGCAGATCAGCAAGCTCAGAAAACAACTTCCTGAAGTTTGAATCTCCAACTCTAGGGCTAGCAAACGCAAAGGCCGTGACCGGACAACCATTAGTTTGGTGACCTATAGGCTTATTAAATGCATTTGCGACAATATCAACCGCATTCAGTGTCGCAATGGCAGCACCCAAGCTGTGCCCGGTGACTGTGATGCTGATTTCTTGATTTTTGTACAAGTCGACGAGTCTCCTTATCTCTTCAAGAACCTAATTATGAACAGAGATGATATCCTCGTCAGATATTAATGTGAGAGTAATGCTCTAGGCATACTAAAACTTTTCCCTCCTTATTGTAGTTCCCTTTTAAAAGGGTTTATTGAACTCCAAAGGAATTGGGAAGCGAAAAAGCTAACCTGATGTCTAGCACTCTTCTTGTTGAACGGCGAACGTGGGTCGCTAGAATTGTAGATTGAGTACCAACCTTGGTGCACCTTAGGATCATTAGCCTTACCGAGTAATTTCGAAGCCGAAACCAGAATGAACTCGAAATCATCAACCCACTCCAAGGTTTGCTTTGTCCCCCGCCAAGCCACGACAATGTCCCTCCGACCCAATGCAGCCTTCCCTTCATCCGTGGCCACCGCAACATACCCAATCCAATTCGACTCCTTCCTCCAAGCCTCTCGTGACAGAGGCTTAATAAGAAAAGCGTCAGGGACATGGATTTCTGAGGTTGCGTACAAGAATTTGGTCAGGAGTACTTAAATGGGTTTCCATTGTCAAGGCCAACCTTAGAGAAGAAATCTCTCTTCGCATATCGGCTGCTCCCAGCAAATCTTGAGGCCTTCTCTGTGTCGAATGCATCATATGTAGCCTGAGCCATCTCTCCGTAGTGAATGATAATACGGCGGAGATCGATATCGAGAGGATCTAGCAAACCCTCCCAATTGTTTTCTCCACTTAAGAGCCTCCATCTTGGGGTATTTCATCCTTGAGATATCCTTGAGCCAAACATTTTGTTATTGCATCCATAATTTTGATCACACACTATATTTGCTATACTTTGCATTAGCATTTTCATTGCTTATATAGAGCGATGGGATGCTTGAGATAGCTATGGAGTAATCCGGATAGCTTTGACCTTGAAGTATTTCATATTCTAATTAAAGAAAGATGGTCTGACTATACTAAACTATTTCTCCAAGTAAGAATCACTTCTTGGAAGATAAATTTCTTCAATATCATGTGCATACTTTGTTTATTGAAGAAACGAGAAAATATTCTCCTCTTTTGATTTTTCATTGATCTCCATTTGTCCTTTTGAGAAATAGGCCCTTCCTTGAATGATTGATGGAGCTAACAGCCAACTGGAAATTGCCCTTGATGAGATACATCCCCCATTGATCAGGAGCTGGTGGTGAATCATTTGGCTAACCTTTCTTAAATTATTACAGATTGAAGCATTCAACATATCACAATTGCTAAAATAGTGGAGTATTTCGTAGGTCGATGATTTACGTTTCTTAAATGAAGTTTCTCATCATAAAAATAAAAATAAAAATTGTGAAAAACCCTAATGACTCTGCTTTTGGATAGAGCAGAAGAATAATAAACGCAATCGAAAGAAAACCTTAGTCTTTGGTCTATTCAAGGAAATATAACTTTGTGTCTCTCTCTCTCTCTCTCTCTCTCTATCTATCTATCTATCTATCTATCTATCTATCTATCTATCTATTTTGGGTGTGATCTTCATCCCTAGAAGGACGAATCATTCCAAACACTTGCTATGTGACAATGAAAATTACCACATGGGCAACCGAAGAGCTATTTAAATGCTTATACGGCTTGTGCTTGCTATCACATGTCACATCGTGATCCTCTTAGTTATATTAAGCATTAAGCGAATACTCATCCAAGTTATATTACTAAACTTCATCCGTTCATTGGTCCTAATTGTATACATTTGAACTCAATGACGTGCTCTTAGCCACTAGTCTAGACCACTTGGTTTTCCTTAACACATTTCTACCCAATAAGTTATATTCATATCTTGAGTAATCTTAAAGACGTACTTTGATGAATGTACGTGTGGCATGAGCACATTTATCATATGACCAATTGAAGGTTTTTCAATTTTTAAGTCATCCAAAGAAAGTAGGACTGGCAATTCATGTGTGTTCATGCCGCAATAGTGTCGTGTCAAATTTAGATTTAGGCCCAACACGACATATTTATTATTCGTGTTACGACTTAATAATCCAAACATGGCATGTTTCTTAATTAAGATACGTTTAATGCATTTGAGATTTTATAAACTTATAAACATTTTTAAACAAGTATAACATGTCTAAAGGTATCTAAATGCATCGCAATGAATTTAAACAAGTCATTTTACATAAAATATGAGTAAACGTGTTTAAACATGCCATAAACTGTTGAAAATGGTTAACCCGCGCGTTTATTACTCATGTGTAAATGGGCAGACCGGTCTAAAATCCTAAGTCATTTAAGCTACACAGAAACACACTTATCTATGTGTCACGTAATAAATTTGTCGAAAATTGCAGCCTAGTCGACAGCAATACTGGGTCACGACTATAGAGAAAAAAAGAAAGAGAGAGGAAAAAAGAACAAAGTAAAAATACTATTTGGACCATCGAAAAAAAAGCTAGATGGTGATGTCTCAATAATAAACTAGAAAGGTCGAAAATTGAGAAGGAAACTCAAATGTGATGATGGATATACTCTCCACCTAAGGAATCAATTATAAGATAAAGGCAAGGCTGTCAAATGGGTGGTTTGGGTTTTTTGGTTAGGTCGAAAATGATCTGAACCAAATTGATCCATTTAATCTATTTTGACCTAAATACTTCTATATTTAATTTTGCCTATGAAAATCGGTATTCACCTAGTTAAACCACTTTAAGCTCTTTATGTGCATATATTATTTGGTTAAAATTACTATTTCAATTATAAGATGCTATAGAATTGGCTTTCACACTACATAAGTTTTTCAATTTTTGCGTTGATTCACAATAAAGAATAAGAGAAAATTAATATTTGATAGTAGATTAATGAAATTAAAGTAACAAATAACATGGAGGAATTGAAATTTTAATTAAATGGAATGTAAGATATTGAAGAAGATGATTTATTTGACCATTAATTAACCATGACAAGAATTAAGATTAGAATATATTTGTAAAATTAACAAATCCAAATGTAACCGAGGAAACAAAAAATACTCTAAAAACTAATAGACAAAACTTACAAGATTAATAAAAATAAAAATGACAATATGGGGAAAAATGGAACTGTTTTGATATTTTTTGTAGGCTCATATTATTCCACACCTTTTTAACTCTTAACTCTATAAATTACAATGAAATGGCTATACTATCCCTTACTGTTCCCACTCTTGATTCAAGAATACTTCTTACCCTTTTTTTCTTCTTTTTCTTTTGTTTCAATTTTACTGGAGAAGAATTTAAGATGCTCCTGAAAAACAATAATTATCAAGGTTTAATATGAGGCCTACTCTTGATTTAAGATTAATATTGCCTTCTTATTTATTTTTTCTTTTTCGTTTTTTTCGTTTTTTTATCATTTGATTTTTTTTTTTAGTTCTTCTTAGAAAAATATTTTATTTGATATATAGTTAACGATCATCGTGTTTTCGGTAAAAAAGAAAAAAACTAATTATTTTGTTAAGTCTTTATACATATTTTTTTTTTGTTCTTAGAATATATTATTAAAAAAATATTGTAAGCACAAGTGAGAGGGTAATCTTTGTAATAAATTGTGTATAATCCATATATCAACCACAATATTCAATTTTTGAGTGAATTATTGTACATTTGTACTAAACATTAAAGTCGAAAAATTCATGATCATGAAAATACTCTAGGGAAATAAAGTAAACAATTTGCAGACAAAACTAACATTTTTTTTACTCCAATATATAATTAGTACTTGCTAAAATTATAATAATGGAGAACAAATTTAAAAGAAGACAAACGTAAACAAACATTGAAATGTAATGTGTGCGGAAGATGCAGCTAGGGTGAAAAAATTATCTAGATGGAATGTGGATAAGTTTTTCTTTTATTGAAATTGAAAAACCAAGATGAAAAAATGTAAGAAATAATTTTAAAATAAGAGTGGGATCTGCAAGGGATAATATAGTCCATTTAATGTGACGGGGATGTTAGGAGCCAATAAAGGGGTGGAAATAGCACGAATCTTTTAATGAGGGTGAAGTCGGGCCTATCTTGAAGGGCCACCAAGACTTTGTGAACTTGGAATAGTCGAAGGAGTCCATTTTTCTCATAAAGGATACAGAGAAAATCATAAATATGGATTGGATATATTGTGAACCCATTTAACGCTCATATATTGCTGGGATTTTTCATTCTAAACACATTTACTATATAAAGCTAACTCATGTAGTAACCTAGTCCTTCAAATATGAGTTAAGAAATAGATTTGCAATCCATTTTGATAGGTCTAGATACATGGCATTAACTCAACACTCAATTAAATCCACCAAATAGATACGAATTCGTAAAAAGGTACTATCATCAAGAGATATAAGCAAAAATATCATTAATTTAAATACTTTGACCCTCAAGAAGGCCTAAGAGAGGTTTAAATAGACTCATCCTGCAATAAACCTCCCAGTTAGGCAGATTTCAAGATACCTTATCTTTAATTTTCCAAGATAAATCCAACATTCCGTGAAAGATGACTCCAGGAATATGTTACAATGCATAGGATACAATAGAATCATAGAAACTGTGAAATACTCATTCGCGGATAAAACAGAGCACTAAGTAATTTGACAACGAAAATTATCACGCGCTACTGCAGAGTTGTTTAAATGCTTATGGGGCTTGTGCATGCTATCACAGGTCACATCCTGATCCACTTAGTTATATTAAGAATTGAGCAAGTGCTCATCCAAATTATATTACTAAACTTCATCTGTTCATTGGTCCTAATTTTGTACATTTGAACTCAATGACGTGCTCTTGGCCACCAGTCTAGACCACTTGGTGTTCCTTAATCAATTCTACCCAATTTTTATTCATATCTTGAGTAATCATGAAGACAAACTTTGATGATGTACGTGGCATGAGCATATTTATCATATGACGAATTGAAGGTTTCCCAATTTTTAAATCATTCAAAGAAAGTAGGACCGGCAATTCACGTGCGTTCGTGCCGCAATAGTGTTGTGTCAAATTTAGATTTAAGCCAAACATGACATAGTTATTATTTGTATCACAACTTAATAATTCAAATATGGCATGTTTAACTTATAAACGTTGTTTTTAAATGGGCATAAACATGGCTAAACGTATTTAAATGTATCTCGATGAATTTAAATGAGTCATGTTTACACGAAAGGATAACATGTTTAAACATGCCATAAACTGTTGAAAATGGTTCACCCTCATGTTTATTACCCATGTGTAAATAGGTTGACCAGTATAAAATACGAACTCATTTTAGCTAGACGCAAACACACTTATCTATACGTCACGTAAACAATTTGTCGAAAATTGGAGCCTAGTCGACAGCAATACTAGGCGATGACTATAGAGAAATAAAGAAAGAGAGAGAGGAAAAAGGAACAAAATAGAAATAATATTTGGACCATTGAAAAAGCTAGATGGTGATGTCTCAATAATAAACTAGAGCGGTCGAAAATTTAGAAGAAAACTCAAACGTGACGATGGATATACTCTCCATTTAAGGAATCAATTATGGGATAAAGGTAGGGCAATCAAATGGGTAGGTCAGGTTTTTTGATTAGATCAAAAATGGTTCGATCCAAATCAACCCATTTAATCCGTTTTGACCTATTTATATATAAAACAAATTTAATAATCTGTACCCAGCCTAATCCATTTAATAAAATGCCTCTATTTTAATTCCATATATGAAAATCCATATTCACCTAGTTAACCCATTTTAAGCTCTTTATTTGCATATTTTATTTGGTAAAATCACTAATTCAATTATAAGATGCAATAGAATTGGCTTTCACACTGCATTAATTTTTCAATTTTTGTGTTGATTCACAATGAAGAATAAGAGAGAATTAATATTTGATAGTAAAGTTATGAAATTAACGTAACAAATAACATGGTAGAATTGAAATTTTAATCCAATGGAATGTAAGATATCGAAGCAAATGATTTATACTGATCATGGATTAGTAATGACAAGAATTAAGATTAGAATATTACATAAAAATAACAAATCCAAATGCAACCAATGGAAGATATACTCCAAAAGCTAAACGTACAAAACTTACAAGATTAATAATATATATATTGGGGAAGGCAATGAACACCTTGTTTGTAGATTGGGGAAAAGCTTATATGATCTCAAACAAGCGCTAAGGCAAAAAACTGTTTCGATGTTTTTAATAAGAGTGAAGTTGGGCCCATCTTAGAGACTGATCTTGGAGGCCCATCAAGACTTTTGTGAACTTGGAATAGTCCAAGGACTCCATTTTTCTCATAGAAGGTAAAGAGAAAATTGTAAAAATGGATTGGATAAACTGTAAACCTATTTAACACCCCTATATTATTGAGATTCGTAATTTTAAACCCATTTACTAAATATAGCTAACTCATATAATTACTCAGCCCATTAAATATGAGTTATGAAATAGATCTCCAACCCATTTTGATTAGTCTAGATGCATGGCATATAACTCAACACCTATAGAATCCATTACATAAATACGACGTCATAAAAAATATACTCTAATCCAAGAAATATAAGCAAAAATATCATTAATTTAAATACTGTGACCCTTAAGAAGGCCTAAGAGAGGTTTAAATAGACTCATCCTGTAGCAAGCCTCCTAGTTAGGCAGATTCCAAGATACCTTATCTTTAATTTTCCAAGACAAAACCAACATTATCTAGACAAACCGTGAAAGATGACTCCATGAATACGTTACAATGCATAGGATTCAATAGAATCAGAGAAACTGTAAAATACTCATTCTCGGATAAAACTGAGCTCTACTAAGTAATGTGACAATGATCACATGGTCAACCAGAGAGTTGTTTAAATGCTTGTGCGGCTTGTGCTTGCTATCACGGGTCACATCCTGGTCCTCTTTGTTATATTAAACATTAAGCGAATACTTATCCAAATTATATTACTAAACTTCATCTGTTCGTTGGTCCTAATTTTCATACATGCGAACTCAATGACGTACTCTAGGCCACCAGCCTCGACCACTTGGTTTTCCTTAATGCATTTTCACCCAATGTTTATTCATATCTTGAGTAATCTTATGACGTACTTTGATGAATGTCTGTGAGGCTTGAACATATTTATCACATGACCAATTGAAGGTTTCCCAATTTTTAAATCATCCACAGAAAGCCATCTCTTCTTGGTCGCTGACGCCAACACAGAGAAGAGTGGGGGGATTGCTACGGGTGGCGTCGCACCGCTCCATGGAGGTTTTCTTTCTTTTCTCTCTATCATTCAGGAAGTAAGACTGGCAATTCACGTTTATTCAGGCTGCAATAGTGTCGTGTCAAATTTAGATCTAAGCCAAACAAGACATATTTATTCATTGAGTCACAACTTTGTAATCTAAACATGACATATCCATTAATTAAGTAGGATACGTCTAAAGCGTTAGAGTTTTTATAAACTTGTAAGATTTGTTTTTAAATTGATATAAACAGGTCTAAACGTAGCTAATTGCATCACGATGAATTTAAACGAGTCATGTTTACATGAGAATATGATTAAACGTGTTTAAACATGCCATGAACCGTTGAAAATGGTTAGCCCGCACATGACATGTTTATTACTCATGTATTAATGGCTTGGCCAGTCTAAAATACGAACTCATTTTAGCTAGACACAAACACACTTATCTAACAATATTGGGTGATAACTGTGGAGGGAAAAAGAAAGAGAGAGAGGAAGAAATAACAAAATAGGAATAATATTTGGACCATTGAAAAAAACGTTAGATGGTGATGTCTCAACAGGAAACTAGAGTGACCTCTCATCTCTCGAAATGCAGAGTCCTCTCTCTCTCGACATGCAGAGTTTCTTCTGTACTTTTTTCTGGGTTTCTCCGAATTGATCGACTTTCATCTCGGTTAAACCCTTCTTCACTCTTCTTCGTATTTCCATCCCGTGTCCTTCCATTTTCACTCAGAATTCCCATCCTTTACCCGTAGATGATGTTTCTCAACGTCGCGTTTCTCCTGGCAGTCCAGTTACTGGGTTTTGCTTTTGTTGGTCTTATCGAAGCTTGCATGTCCACTTGATCGCCATTACTAGACAGTTTCCAGTTATGAATACATCCCAATCTCCGGAAGATGTTCGCCTTGCTGCCTTATGCCATCGTCTTGGCCGACTCTGGTCTGAAGCAGAGGTGGACGTCTGGGATGATGAAATATCTCCGGAAAAGATGCAAGAATGCAAGGCAACCTTAGTAGGTAAACTCCTGTCTGATTCCTCAGTAAATTTTCAAGCTTTACAGAGTACGTTAAAACGTGTATGGCGTAATGAACAAGTGCAAATTTCCCAACCCGAAGAAGGTATGTATGTGTTTACTTTCAATTCTGAAAATGAACGGCAAAGGATCTTACATAGTGGCCATTGGCTGTTTGGGCACCACCTTCTGATACTCAAACCGTGGTTGCCGAATACGCCTCTTCATTGCTATGATTTCACCACATGTGAATTCTGGGTGCAAATCTTTGGACTCCCTCTGGAAAGATGTACTGAGCGAATGTTCGCCAAGGCGGCTCGACATGTTGGTCAGGTTCAGGAAGTGAGCCTAGCAAATAAAGAGAATTCATTTGTTAAAACAGGGCGGGTACGAGTGCAGATTAACCTTCAAGAACCGTTGAAATCTGGTAAGCTACTCAAAGTGGAGGGACAGAATATATGGATTGATTACAAATATGAGCGATTATCTTACTATTGTTACTCTTGTGGTATCTTGGGCCATTATGCAACTCAATGTCCAAATATTCCTTTTGATGAGGCCAAGATGGAAGGGAAAGATCAGATGTCCTATGGTCCCTGGTTAAGGGCTGAGGTAAGAGTTCACAGTCCATTCTGGAAAGCCTTTTATGAGAAATTACCGGACCAACATGAAGTTGAGGAGGTTATACTAGAAACTCCACCGACATTACCTTTATTACTTCCTGCAGCACCTTCATCCACTAAGGAGCAATCCCCATCTGTGGAGATTCATACCACACAGCACCTTCAGAGTAATCCATTGCCTACCCTGCATATTCCCTCTATGACCGAACCTCTTCCGAAAGCACCTGTGTTGACTAGCAAGAAGATAAAAAATCATTCAATGGCAGTAAAGGCTAGTCCATCTAAAAAAACAAAGCGTTACACTCCTTATGGGTCTACTTCCTTTGTTCCTGCACTTTTTGATGAATCTATCCTTATGGATGCCCCTATATATGCAGCTGAAGGGGCAGACACAAGGGCTGTGGTGGCTTGCCCTAAACAGCCACCGCCAGCACAATGAAACTTATAAGTTGGAATTGTCAGGGGCTGGGCAACCCTCTGACAATTCAAGCATTAAAGGACCTAGTGGTCCATGATCGGCCTGATATTATCTTTTTGATGGAATCAAAAAACCAGGAACCAGTTATCAAGAGATTACAAAGAAGACTTCAATATCCGAATAGTTTTGTGATTAATCCTCAAGGTTTGGCTGGTGGCTTGGTTCTTTTTTGGAATGACCAGGTTCATATTACTATCCACTCTCATGATCCTCATTATATTGATACTATCTGTACAGATGTGTTGAACAGGAAAACTATGGGTATTACCTTTCTACATGCTCCAGCAGTTTTTAATCAGCGTCAACTTCTTTGGTCAACTTTGCGTCATCTTAGTCATCTACATACCCTACCTTGGGTGTGTATCGGGGATTTTAATGAAATTTTGAATCACTGGGAGAAGGTGGGAAAACGCTTACCTCAGCAACATCGTTTACAATCCTTTAGAGATGTATTAAATGACTGCGCTCTGATGGATCTTGACACCAAGGGCTGTGCCTACACTTGGGTAAACAATAGAAATGGTGAGGAAGCTGTTAAGGAAAAAATCGACAGAGCTGTATGTACAATGGGATGGCGATTAACCTATCCAGAAGCAGAAGTTTACGCTTTACCTGCTATTGGGTCTGATCATTGTCCACTATTTTTAACAACTGAAGTTAAACAACATAGGCGGACAAAGCGGTTCACCTTTGAATCCTTTTGGCTTCAAGATGCTGAATGCCACCGAGTGGTCTCAGAAGCATGGTCCTCAGCCTCATGTCACCCTTTCAGCATCTCCAAAAAATTGCAGCAGACAACCACAGCTTTATCTCAGTGGAGTCGAAGGAAGTTTAAGGCTGGTCATCAACAAATAGATCTTTTAAAGCAGCATCTCCAATACCATATCAATCAACCTGCATGCAATTATAATACCAGTCGGGTTAAATCGCTGAAGGATCAGATTCAGAAAATATGGATACAGGAAGATCACTACTGGGCAATGCGCTCTCGTATCAACTGGTTGAGGGGGGGGATCGAAATACGAAATTTTTTCATGCTACAACAATTCAACGCAGGAAGAGAAACAGAATCAGTATGCTCAAAGATGTAAACGAGGACTGGATTCGGGACCCAGGTCAGGTGAGGCGCATGACTAATTGTTATTTTCAGAACCTCTATTCTACTACTGGTCATCGAGACTATGGCCCTACTTTAATGAAATGTCCAAAGATAGTGACAGAGGTAATGAACGATCATTTAATCGCTGATGTAACAAGAGAGGAAGTTCAGCTAGCTACATTCCAATTGGGATCAACCAAAGCTCCAGGACCTGACGGATTTCATGGCCTCTTTTATCATAGTCATTGGGATATCCTTCAGGATGATGTTTTTACCACTGTGCAAAATTTTTTCGTTACTGGTGTGTTGCCTGCAGAAATTAACAGAACTTCTATATGTCTGATTCCTAAAGTACCGAATCCAGAGAGGTTAGATCAATTTCGCCCCATCAGTTTATGTAATTTTCTATACAAGATTATTTCCAAAGTCCTAGCAAATCGATTAAAGTGCTGTCTCCCAGATTTGATTGCCACAGAACAGAGTGCTTTTGTGTCAGGCAGACAAATACAGGACAACATTATGATAGTTCAAGAGGTCTTACATCAATTTAGAATTCGTCAGAGAAAGAAGAAATTTCAGGCGATCCTAAAACTAGACATGCAGAAAGCCTATGATAGGATTGAGTGGGACTTCTTAGAAGACTATTTGCGCCAGATTGGTTTTCATGATCGATGGGTGTTATGGTTGATGCAATGTGTTAGAACTACCTCTCTTAGTGTCAAACTTAATGGCGAACATCTACCTTACTTCAAACCAACCAGGGGAATCAGGCAGGGAGATCCTCTTTCACCCTACTTATTTATTCTCGTGGCTAACATGCTGTCCAATCTTATCCAGCAAGCTATTACTATGGGTCATCTCCGAGGACTGAAACTTAACAGGTGCTGTCCTGTTTTATCCCATCTGTTCTTTGCTGATGATGCGATCTTTTTTCTAGATGGTAAAATTCAGGAGTGTCACAACTTGGCTAGCATTTTAAATGAATACTGTAGTGCAACAGGACAGCAGATAAATCGAAACAAATCAGGTCTGTTTGGTAGCAAAAATTGTCCTATGTCTCTCAAGTTAAATATGGCTGGAGAACTCAGAGTTCCAATTCTTGATAAAACCGGAAAATATCTAGGCATCCCCTCAGACTGGGGTTCCTCAAAGAGAGAGATGTTTGCTTGGATTCATACACGAGTGAATTCTAAATTGGCAGGGTGGAAAGAACAATTGATTTCCAAAGGAGGGAAGGAGGTTCTATTGAAATCCGTGATTCAAGCTATACCTCAGTATGCGATGTCTATTTTTAAGATTCCTACCTCGATATGTAAGTCTGTTGAACAGAAAATAGCCAAATTTTGGTGGCAACATACAAGTAATAAAGCTGGAATTCACTGGAAATCCTGGGATATCTTAAAAGAGAGGAAAAGTACAGGGGGGTTTGGTTTTCGGGACTTATTATCTTTTAATAAAGCTCTCCTGGGAAGGCAGGCCTGGAGAATGTTTCAACATCCTTTCTCTTTGTGGTGCAAATTTTTCAAAGCTTTATACTTTCCTTCTACAGATTTTTGGCATGCTGAACAGGGATCCCGACCATCTTGGGGCTGGCAAAGTCTTCTAATGGGCCGTGATTCAATTATTCCTAAGTTATGTTGGTCAGTCGGCAATGGCCAGAACATTAATGTTCGACAAGACAAATGGCTACCTATGGGAATCCTCTGTGGACCATCTAACAGAGACGAACCAAAAACAGTTGCAGGTTTTATAAACACAGCACAACATGCATGGAACAACCAGCTTCTCAACCGTACATTCGATGAGCCTATTGTTAAAGCTATTCTGGATATTAAATTATGGCCAGCATCTACTGAAGACAGAATTGTATGGACAGCAAATGTTGATGGGCAATATACAGTAAAGAGTGCTTATCAAGTCATACACAAATCAGAGGCTACACAGGTAGATTCTCGCCCGTCCTCATCCTATATTACACCCCGTCATCTTTGGAAGCAAATCTGGAAAACTAAGACAGATCCTAAAATCCGTATCTTCCTCTGGTCTATTAGTCAAAATGCGATTCCTACCAAGTCTAATCTGTTCCGTCGCCGAATCATCAATGATCCCTGCTGTATTCTCTGTTCTACCCGCTCCCCCGAAACAGTTGAACATTTATTTTTACACTGCCCTTGGACACAACAGATCTGGAGTCATCCTATTGTGCAAGTTAATGTCACAGATTATGCAACACATCGTATTGATGCTTGGCTTGCAGATATATCACAACAGATAGGTAACATACCTGATTTTGAGACCATCGCAGCGCTTTTGTGGCAGATCTGGAAGGCCAGAAATCATCTTATCTTTCGCCATCAATCGACGAAGCCCGACCAGCTCGTTGATTCCGCTTTGGCTCTCGCTCACCCGCATCTTACGTTCGGGAATCCGAATGCAGCAGCAAAGAACTAAAAGGGGCATTAAATCGCCGAACCCTCATAATACCCGGATCCCACCGATGCGGGGCACGATCAAAGTGAATATCGATGGTGCCTTTCCTATTGCCGAAAATTGGGGCGCGATCTCTAGCGTCATACGGGATCATCAAGGTAGTTTGATTGGCGGCTTCACCAACAGCGTTCCAGCAACTTCGCACTTGAAACGAGACTCAAGCTTTATTATATACGCTAAAAGATCTTCTTCAACACGGACATCATCACTCGACCCGATTATTGAATCCGACCGCCTCCTTTCGGTTGAAGCAATCACGCACAAGCGCCTCCCTCCGTGGGAATGTCGTGCCCTTCTCTCCGAGTGCGAAGCGATTTTGCCCTCTTTTTCGCATCTGAAAGTGCAGCACCGCAGACGATCAGCAAATGCCCTAGCCGACCGGGCTGCGAAAGCCCACGGTCGAGGTTCACTCTCTGCGAATTGGGCCTCTCGCTCCTCCTCCCTTGTTGTTAGATCTTATATGTAATGAAGCCCCGTTAGCGGGTTGTACTCTTTTCCCTACTTAATGAGGAATATCGTATATTTTCTGACCAAAAAAAAAAAAAAACAGGAAACTAGAGTGGTCGAAAATTGAGAACGAAACTCCACTAACCGAGTTATTCCAATCGATTTTCAGATTCGCGACTTACAATTATCCAAATAATTCGTTATTACTTTTAGTTTGATTTGCATGTGAGTGATTACTATATTAGAAATCTATCAATTTTAGTGGCTTTTTCATCGGAAAAAGTTTACTTCGATAGTGAATGAAAGAAAACATAACTCTTATTGCTACCAAATTATAGTCTTGGCTGTACATCTCCTGTGCAAATTGAGAGGATACCATTGCATTGTGATTAAGTATATCTTCAAGAACATTCGCTTCGTTTAGGATAATTGTCCAACAAGTTTTAAACTTATTATACAACAGCCAATTCAGCCAAAACATTTTAATTGTGCTAATTGAGTTCTAAACTTTTTGATGATTTGCTAATTTAGTCATAAATCTTTTGAAAATTTGTTAATTTAGTCATAAACTTATTATTTGAATAATTGGCCTGAATGATAATATTAGCAAATTGTCAAAAGATTTATAATTTAATTGGCAAAACCTCAAAAATTATATGACTAAATTAACAAATCGTCAGAATGTTTAGAAATAAAATTGGCAAATTGAAAGGATAAAGACTAAATTGGTCACCATGTAATAGGTTTAGGATTTTTTGGATAATTTTCCCTTTAGGGTAAAAACTTTTGGGACATTGAATTCCCTAAAGGCTGTGACATCTCGGATTTTCGCTTATGTTTTTTATTGAATAAATCGGGCATTTCATCGACGCGCCTATAGGGCTATTCTCATAACTAATCACTCTCGATGTAACTAGACTATTCAGGGAAGCTATTAAGGAATTTTAATGCGATAGACTTGAGAATTCGACTAGGAATTAACTTCTCGACCGTGCTCATCTTTAGAGGCCATTACGGCACAGTTAAAAATCGATTTGAGATTAGAGATAATTCTGTTCAACTGAGATGTGTGGCTAATTGTGGGTGATACCACTAAATTGGAAAATTTTTGTCGACTAGCCCTAGATTGATTCTTCTGTTGTTTTGATACCTTATATCCGTATTTGAATCATCGAGATTTTCACAATGATTGAGAGTCACCATTGAGTCAAATGGGTTCATTGTGGCTCGAAGAAAATCGACTACGAGTCATTTATAATAAAAATTTCTGAAAACTACCCGATAGCCTAAGTCATGCTAAAAACGCACCGAATGGAAATTAGCCTTGAATTCAAGTCCGATTTCAGAAATTGAAGATCTTGCCATGTCACAATAAATTTTAGGAATGTCGACTCAGTCTTAGAAGATTTTTCTACAACTTGAGACTTTTTGGGAAAAAAGTCGTTGCGGGACCGTCTTTATTTAGAAAAAGGTCGGAGATCATTTTGATTTCAAATTTAGGATGCAAGATGGATCAACTGATGATGAAAGATATCAATTTGATCAATGAAGGGTCAATTGAATTTATTGAGGCCAAATGAGATTGAATCGAGTAAGGATTGGTGTCCAATTGAGAGAAAATGCTTCAAAATTCGTGTGCCCCCCACCAACCCACAACCTTTGGACCATTTCGGCTTTCTAGAAAAGTGCATGGTGGCTCAATATGGGCCAAGGGTTTATGCTTGGCCAAGAATGGTCCAAGGGGACAAAACCTTGGAAAAATTGGCCCATGGTAGAGCCCTTGTCTCCCACTTCTCTCCTTCCTCTCCCTCACATCAACCGGCCATCATCCCCTCTCTCCCTCCTCAGCCATTTTCGCACCAGCTGAAGGAGAAAAGCCCAACAGCCAACTGAAGCAGCCGCATGCCTCACCAGAGTCGCTCGTCGCCACCTCACGCCGCCGTCTGCCTCACCCGCGCGTTCCGCCGTCCACGCAAGCCGCCCGCTCCTGCTCGCCTTCCCACGCCGGTTCAGCAGCTGTCCCGTGGTCTGTGGAGGTTCGCCAGAGCCCGTTCAACCCCCGTGAGTCCACACCTAGGCCCTATTTGGCCTATTCCCTCTTTCCTGATCAATTCCCGCTTTGAACCAAGTTATTTGGCTTCTTTCTCCGGTAAGAACAGATCAGGTTTTTGTGGGTGTCCAATAGGTTTCTAGGCTTGATTTGAGGTGGTTCTAAGCCTAAAAACCTAGGCCCGCCTTTGGAAAAGTTGGTCTCCGCCGCTTCCAGACGTTTCGATCTAAACGGATTATTAAACGGGTGAGTTTTGCTCACTAATCCCTCATTAGTATGCTAATGATGCTTAGATGTTGATTAGATTTAATTAAGTGCAATTAGGTGGATAGATTAGATTAGAATAATTAAATTAGGGATTTACCTATGCATGTTAGGTAAATGTTTAGTGTAATTAGCAAGTAGACAAGCCCTATTATTTATTGAATGAGTCTTGGTAATTTTTCGGGCTCGTCTTGGCTTCCAATTAGGCATTACAGGCCTAAATTGGATTTATTGTATTTATTCAATAATTTTCGAAATTAATTAATTATTTATTTATTTTCCGAAAATTAGGAAGAGATAGGTGACGACCGGAATTTTATGCCGATTATTGTGGTGCAGTCCGTTTATTTATTTGAGCGTTGATTTGTGCTGAATTGAATTAAATATGATTTTGAAATTTTATTCCTAAGTTATTCAATTTCAGTAATTGATTGGAAATGACCGAGCGTGGGTCTACATCGTCATTAATATTTTAATAGGCTATGTAAAGTGGTGAAAAAGAAAGTTGTATTACGTGGTTCAAAGACCAAGAATGTCGTCTTGGAGAATGCACGTGACCTATGGATTTAATATAAAGTAATGAGAAAGAGAGTTGTAATACAAGAGACGTAGAGTGTCGTCCTAGAGAATGCACGTGATTTGTAGATTAAATAAATCACCTATGGATAGCACGTGACTCGGTGATTAATACGTCACCTTAGAGAATGCATATGACTCGGTGATTTGGTATATCACATTTGAAAATGCACGTGGCTCGGTGATTAAATACGTTGCCTTAGAGAATGCATGAGGCTTGGTGATTAGACATGTCGCATTCGAGAATGCATATGGCTCGATGACGAAATATGTCGCCTTAGAGAATGCACATAGCTCGGTGACTAGATATATACCGTTGGGGAAAATGAATAGTATTGATTAAAATGACCGGGAAATGGTCTGCTTGACATGTAATCGATTAGGTCGATTGATCAATGATTCGATCTGATTGAATGTTATGATGTGATAGTGTATATTTGATATATATACTAACTTGCAGGAATGGAATTGAGGTTAAGGTAAGTCCTCTGACTTGTGTTGTGCTTAGGCAGTCTCTAGAGTGTATTGGCGTCCTAATCGAGTCTTAGGGGGTAGAACTCGCTGAGACGTAGTCTCATCTCGGTTATGGAATCGCATTTCAGGTCCCTAGATAGCAGCCCCTCCTCCTCCTCATCCTCCCATGCATTTTGGTATACTCGAAGAAGTCACTGAAATAGAAACTCACTTTCCGATACACCATCATCCAGAAGGACTAGAGTACATCCTAGTTAAGTCGACCGTCTGGCTTGACATGGGTAAGATGTCCTAAGGCCCCACAAATATCGGTCGTGGTACCGTGAGTATCATGATGGGCGAAGGGAATGTCCCATGCCAGAAGATGATATACCTCTAATTGTTTTAGAGGAAGCATTCGGGGAAGGAACAACAGATCCCAAGGATGGAGCAGTGACTGATGCTAGAGATCCCAAGCTCGAGAGTGACACCGACTCTCCCAAACAATCAGTAGTAGACTCTAGCTGGAGTATGCCAGAAGAAGAGGTTGATCAAGAAGAGATATACCTAGAGGAGAATTAGGAAGAGGAACCCAAGAAGGAGGAACCTAAGGAGGAAGAACCAGAAGAGGAAGACCCTAGTGAGGAACCGGTGGAGGAATCCAAAGAAGATCCCGAGGATGACCCTGAGTATGACCCGGCTGAGGACTGAGACCTCACCCTATTTTGCAAACCTTGAGTTGTGATCCTATGTGCGATAGACCAGACTTTTTGTGAATAGTATTGTAATATATACGATATGGTTTGTATTGTATAAAATTGTGGTTATGGTTTTTCATGTTCGAAAAATATAGCCCTACTTTTATATCCCATTATTTTATTATCTGGGGATTAATTATATGCCTTTGCATGCATATTAAAATGAAAGCGTTGGCGATGTGTCTTGGGACATCGCTATTAATCGACCAAGGTAAGGGATCGATGTGTGCTAGAGGATCGGGGCGTGACAAAGGCTATGGCTAATAGATCAGGATGAGAGTGATGATCTACATGACCAAATCATCTCATTTTTTTCACGCCTAGGAAAAAGGGTATATACTCGTACCGGAGAAAATAATGTATGGAAAAAGTCGTCATGTGCATTATTGGTTATTATCCTATTTCAGGATAGAGACCAACTGGATTAGCGCCAACAATTCAAAAGAAAGAGACGAGTCCATGTTACAACGCAAGTGATCCATAGTTTTTATGCAATATGTTCACTAGAAGTTCTAAGACTCATTACGAAAGTACAATTAACTCCTAAAATTTTCAAAAATTATAATTAAGTCCAAAAACTTGTCAAATAAATACAATCGAGTCTTTTTTTTTTATTGCTTTCTCTCTCCTCTCGTGATGCTAATGTAGTTAAAACAAGAGGGATAACTCTAAAAGACATCGTTTTTGTCTAAATATAAATATTAATTAAATTAAGTTAAAAACTATACTAAAAATAAAAAATAAACTCAGCAAATTAGCGAGAGCCAAGCCCTCGCTGCTGCTACTTCACCATCGCCAGAATTTGTCAACGGTGGTGGCACAAGGGTCTCCGAGCCTCAACTAGTGACTGTTGACCCCGGCTGACCGCAAGTGAGGTCTTGTAGGCAAAATATAAATCTACGAAAATACTGCTCATGACGTGGACATGTTGATTATCAAAACTCTCCATAATATAATTAAATTTTGGATGACGACTCTAAGGTCTCTCTTCATGATACCCGATCAAGTTGACATGAATGAGAAGCCACTCATGAAGAGGTTTCCAGTGATTTTTAATTTGCCAAAAATCGAGCTGCTGACGTCACAAGTCTTAATTAATTTCATCCATCCGATCTTCATGATCTGAATAATTTGAGAATTGTCATGATCGATTGGTATCTTCAAGAAAGGTGGACGCTATAATTTTTCTACTGCATCAAGAATCAACTAGACTTGAAACGAGAGATGAAATCGCTCTTCGGATTTTTCTGTTATTGGAATAATGAAGATGCAGATCTGTGGTCTCCTAGTGAAATCACCTATGCCATCTCCATGACAGCCATCTATCCAACTCTCCTCCTCATTTTATTTAATCCGTAAGATTTTATGAAACTGCTGCCAACTATTCTAAAAACATAAGCTTATCACTTCTCTTCACACTTAGTCTGGTCTTTAATCTAGTATTAAGCTTGGACATATATAATTATAGAGGCCACTGGGATCCAAAAATATTTAAACTCAAAATATTTTTCTCTGATATCATATCAAATTTTATGGGACCACTGCCAATAATTTAAAAGTTTAAGCTTATGATAATAAAAAATCCTCGCCAAAATGTTTTCGTAGCCAAGTAGTATATGGAACCGGAGCTGATAAGGGGTGAGCATAATATCAGATATCTACATTTCGTCGTCGGGTGCACTGAGCAGTGGATGATACGGGAGTAAAAGAAAATGCGAATATGTCTCTAAATAATGGTAAGAGTAAATGACGGTTGCCCTCTGGCTGTCCCTACATACATCTCTCGAAGTTAACTCGTTGAGCTACAAAACTCGACTAGAGCTGGTAGGCATCATGAGGTTTAGCTCATTGAGCTACGGAACTCTACGAGCATGGAGGACAGTAAAATGAGCTTTTCCAATTCTAAATTGATACGTGGATTGATATAGGAGTCAAAAGGGCATCAGATCTCCTAAATTTGTCGTCTTACTGCTGAAGTTTCTTTAGATTCTGCATCCAGAATTGAGCTGCCCTTTTGCAATAATTTCTACATATATTAACTAGCTGCAAAATTTTGTTACTTCGTGCTGAAAACACAATTTTCTCTGCCGGTGTTGATAAATTGTGATAAGTGATGGTGGTAAGGGTCGAAAAGTCATGGGTAAAAAGAAAAAAGAAAAAGAGATGGGTAACTTATCTTCTAAATAAATTATTGATAATGTTGCGAAAATGCGAGCGATCAAACAATAATATAGACAGAAGAAGAAAATAAATTGGACACCGAATTTACGTAGTTCGGTCATAAAGACCTACGTCAACGGGGAGAGCAGCGGCGAATTTCATTATAGATCAAGCGATATAAGAAGTTTACATACTTGAGTCACTCAAACACTCTCTCGGTATTTCCCAAGTCCCAATTACATTTAATAATGCACGCAGTGTTTAACCTCGAAATTCCTCAAGAAATAATCTTTCAATCTCATGAAGAAATTACGCGCAAATCTTACTACAAGATTTAATTGGCTTGAACACTAAATCTTCTTGGATGTAATTTACGGACAAAGAAAATTCCTCCCAAGCACTCGACGACAAGACGGTGCTTCAAGACCACTTCTTCTTGATCAACCCTCTACCACCCACGGGCACAAGTCTATATACCATAAGTGAGACCCTTACTGTTTTGCCAACTTCTCTTAGGATTCTATTTCTTATCTTGCCTGACACGTTAATCCCAAGATGCAGATTAAAGTCAACACAAAACTATCTTGAACGATTTTAACCAAAACATATCTCTGTATATTTTAAACAAGTCAAAGTTGGACTATCATATTTAGCTGCCAAATTCTCCAATGCAGATTCTAATTTTGAGAAGTTGATCTTCAGATCTTCTTTGCTCAATTTCGAATGTCCGCAATATATCCAATTCGGAATATTCGGAATTTCGCATTGGGCTTAAGCTCGAGACATATTTTAACAAATAACTTGTCAACACTTATTAAAACCACCAAGTTTTTTATGATAGCAAATTACTAATTTTCATAGTAATTTACCAACTTTTATTTGCATAAACTAACGCTTCGATTATACTAACTCTTACATGAAAAAGAAAAGAAAAGTTTGATATAACGAAAAATCCTAACTTCATACTCTCATAAAACATTAACTCGAACTAATTTTTCGTGTCACAAAAATTCTTAAATTGATACATCCGTGAGAAATCAACTCCCCTACAACTTCAATCAATATCCCTATTAAATTGCTTACATGGAAACACACACAACAAGTAAATCATCTAACGTGGATCCAATGCAGAATATGTAGCATAAATGGCTTTCCTAATGATGTCGTTTTTGGAGAAACCAAATTTAAAGAAAATGAACTTGCTAATTGGAATCGTTCAGGCTTGTCCAATAGATCCTAATTCAATGAGGAAGAGAAGATCTTGTGAAGAGTCATGAAACTTCAACTGTTTAAGGGGAAGCATTTAGATCGTTGGTGGCACATCCCTTCATAGAGCTGTGGGTTGTTTGTTTGAAAAATAAACAAAATGTGCTTTTCCTTTGTCTCCCATACTAAAGTTGAGAGGAGATTGGCTACTTTATAAGTATGAGCCTTTTCTAGTATGTTTAAAGAAAGGATTGGGGTGTGGGTTAGACCCCACAATATCCACATGCGATGCGCAAATAATTAAGCAATTTTGACACAATTATTAAGTGTACTTAACACTTTGCACACTTGCATGTCCTTGATTTAATTAGCACTAACCTCTTTATTTTTAATTTTAATTTAAATTTTAATTCTAATTTTAATTCGTATGATTATCTTGATTTCATTCAATATTTTTGGAAATTATGAAATTCAGAATTTTATTTTTTTTAAAAATTATTTTTTATTAATTTTATATTTTGAATTTTATATGCCTTTTTAAGATAACCTTTGAAATTATACTTGTTCAATTTGCAACCTTTCCTAAAGTTGCCTTTGTTCATTTTGCAACTTCTTAATGGATACATTTGTTTACTTTGTAGTTTTTCATGAAGATTGCCTGTGTTCTTTAAAAGCAATATCTATGTGTGTGTGTGGGGGGCGCATGCGTGCACGTGTGTGCATGTGTGTCTGTGTTGTGTTAATTTTTTACATGAATGAGAATCAAGTCATTTCAAGTCTTTTTTCTAAAATTACCGCCATCATTTCAATTGTTTTTTAAAGAAATATTGGAGAAATACTAAAATTACTATTTAGAATTCTCATTGATATTTTGTTATATCTTGAAGGAAATTTGTTGGTAACTATTAGTGATGTTATAAGGCAAATAAATTCTTAAATAAAATGATATCATATCTAAAAATCTGATTACTCTATTTAATTTGAAGTCATATTTTCTAACAAAAGCACTGTCATCGAAGATGCCCACTCCAAAGGATACTCGTTCTTGAGCAAAGAATGGTGAAGCCTCCCAATTTCTTTCTCACCTTATCTCCACCAAGCACCCTCCTAGTGGTCGTGGGCAACACCTCCTCTCCACTCTTGCCATCTCCAGCAGCTTCCCTTCCAGGCATGATCTCCCTCATGTTTCGAATCTACTAAAATACCTAATTTTGGTGATTTGGGATGGAGGGAGGAAGAGAGAGAAGGAGCATATTCAATTTTGCCCCAGCTTGCAATTTCTGTTCATTTTCTTCATATCTGCCTTCCCCACGACGATGTAGTTTTTTTTTTCGGTTGAACAATGATTTAGTTTAAAGGGCCTTTTATGCTGATTTTCCAATCCCCGTCAAACAAGTCACTTGCTCGTCGGTTTCCAAGCCAGCAATTTAATGGAGATATTGGACTGAAATTAATATTGGGTTGATTTGTTAATAGTGCACTTATTTAGGATTTTTTGTTGTATTATTTTAAAAAAAAATGTGCAAGGGAACCAAATTGTAGGTGTAAACTGGTTGGTTCATCATTCATTTATTAAATCAATGGGCAGGATCTCCATCACATCACTGATTTCAACAATGCTTTTATAAGCTAGCGCACAACGAGATTTTTAGGTGTTATCATTTTACTCATTTACTCAGAAACACCAAGTACCATAAATATCCTTATTTCCTTCAAAGAAAATAATTTTGATTATCTCAAATATTCCTAATAGAATGGTTGGATGAGTTATGTGATACGCCAGCGGTGTAGCATCCACTTTACATGATAAAATATCAAAGCATGGACCAAGCATTTCTACTACCCTCTTTCGTTATAGGTAAGTGTGCAGCGATATAATATAATAGATTTTGAAGAACAACTCATCACAATATATTTCTATTATATGTCTCAACAGCATAAAAACACCACAAATGTCATAATTTTCATATATGTCATTCACTTGAATGCCATAATTTATTTTCGTGATCACTTAAGTGTTATAAATTTTTAAAAAAATGCTCACTTGAATCAATTGAATGCCATAATTTTTTTTTTAAATATTCATCTAAGTACGAAAAATCTGACATAATATAGCACTTGTGGTGAACTTTTATAAAAGTTCAAAACTAAAGTGATTGATTAAAAATTATATGGCACTCAAGAAATTAAAAAAAAAAATGCTATAGTACTTAATAAGTAAAACATGTAGGTCATGATACTCAAATAATTGAAAATAAAGTTATGACACTTGTGATGTCCCTTTTTCATATCTCAACACCTCTAATGCGAAACCTCGGTTGGATGGTGAAGGCCTTGAGTGAGTGGGAACACGATGTGTATAGTTTAGTAGAGGAATTTGTCAAGACTTCCCCCTCTGACAATCGCGTTATTCTTTTATTTTGCAATAAACCCAAGAGGCTATCACTCAGTATGGCCCTAAATCTCCAATGGGCCGGAAAGTTCAAGAAAAAAAGCCCACATCTTCAGGTCAAGCCCAGAAACTCAACTGGGCCGGATCCTCCGCCAAGAGCTTTGCTCCGCATTCCACCGACCCGATAAGACAATCTCTCTCTCTCTCGCTCCTGCGCAAATCATCGTTCTCTTAGGATAGCGTTGTGTCCACCCGAGGACCGTTTCTTGCTCTCTCTCAAATGGCGTCCGCAGCGATCCTCTCGTCTTCTTCCCCGCTCTCCCTGGGGAGCAGAGCTCGAGGCCCCCGCGCTTCCCTCACCTCCCTCGCGAGCTCGGGAAGGAACGGCGCTCCTCCCTCCGTGAGCTTCGCGAGGGCCGCCGCTCGCTCGCCTCTGCTCCACTGCTCGTTCTTGCCCTCCTCGTCTTCTCTCTCTTCCCCAAACTCCTTCTCCGGTAACGTCGCGTCTCGCGTCCTTGTGTTTTCAATGCGTTCGAGTTCGTAGCCGTGGCGCTTTCCGTTGTGGGAAAATTTGATTCTTGGGTGCGGCCTGTTCGTTGGTTTTTAGTTCGAATTCTTGATTTTGTGTAGATGTGTTTCAGTGGAATTTAGAGTTTTTCCTTCAGTGCTTAGTTCTTTAGCTGAATGTTATTCTTTCCAGTTTGGATTCTGGGGAAATGGGTCTGCTTTATATGTACAATTGCCTAGCGTTGGACGAATGAAGTTTCGTACTGGGTGCTCGATACCCTATGTAAAACTGGGTGTTCGAGAATCCTGTCGATCAGCTTGGGCTTAAGAGTTTGTACTTGCCAATACCTTGCTAAAGAGATTGTTTGGAGCTTTAATGGTAGCCGAGGGTGTGGTGTTGTTAAATTAGATTGGCTGCCGATAAATGTATGTCGAACCAGTCCTTCTCTTTGCAATTTAACACCTTGACAGTGACGGGGCCTCCAGACTCTAGAGAGTTCCAATAATGAATGCGTAATGTCTGCTGGGCAAGCATGTTTTCTCAGTAAAACCTGACAGAGTAGCCTTGCTTGAAGTAAAACTTAATTAGCTTTTGGAGTCTGCATGCTCAACTCTCAATTGTGTGCACATGAACTCTTCGTTTGGGAATTGATAAGAATTCTACTTTGAGGCCTTGTGCACTGTGCTTTCCCGTGTTCCTCTTCCTGTGTTCGTATGTTTTTTTTTTTTTTTTTTGGGGGATAATGGAAGCTATTCCTTTGGGAATATATTTTATTCTTCATTTGATCTAGGAAAATGATATATCGTCTGACTTAGCTCATTGATGACTGAATGAAGGAATAAAATGATCTATGCCTTACCTATTTATGGGTTGCAATTCCCAGGTTTGTCATTGACATTGAACTTCAACTTTCAACTTGGAACCACTACGGAGAAACGCCGTGGCCTGGTAGTGAGAGCTGGGAAGCCTGCGCTTGGCCAAACAAAAAGGAACAGGTCGAGGAAATCTCTGGCTCGGACCCATGGCTTTCGCAGAAGGATGAGAACTACGAGTGGAAGAGCAATTTTGAAGCGCAGACGTGCCAAGGGACGATGGGTCCTTTGCACCAAGTCGAATGCAAATAGTGGCAAACGTTCTTGATTGTTGTTTGATCATTTACGAGAGGTAAATGCACCATGGACCATTGTTTGGCAGATGATACTTTTGGACATTTTTGGAATCCCTTATGATTATTGATTGCAGGTTTCGTTCATTAAAATCCACTAATTTAATTAAGTAGATCTGCATTAAAGCAAACCACTTCACATAGTGGAAGTGGCCCCATTAAACAGCTCTGTTGAAAGTTGACTTTATTAAAGACTAGTGGTCAAATAATCTATTTTCCATAATCAATTACACGAGTCTTCTTTTCCTTTCACAATGAGAAAGTTACATGAGCATGTCATCACATTTAATTTGCTTGTTTGCCTAAGCATTTCAGGTCATTTTTTGCTGTGATTCTCAAGGTTTTAATATCTTTTGGGAACATATGTCTTCCCATGTTCTTGCCCAATTCCATGAACTTCCATCTATCATATGGTGTAATTTAACTGTCTGTGAAGTCTTTGTTTGGGTTGAATTTACTTGGTGAATTGCTTACCTCTTGGAAACCATTTTGTTCGTTTGACATGGTAAGGCTGTCAAATATTTTTGTTCTGCATATTTAGTTTTCATGCTGTCATCCCATGTCGGTGTTAAAGGTAGGGTACACAACATTTCTAGGTACTTTTGGTTTCTCCTCTTAATCAATTCATGATTTGATTTTTCCCCTTGCATATATTCTTTCACAAAGCAGGAACCTTTGAAAAAGGTAGATTGTCTAAGCGACCGAGTTTTTGCATATGGTTTATGAATATCATTAGTTTGTGCTGATAGCACTTAAATATGGTGCTTGTCTCAACTCCCAAGATTGAGTTGACGTGTAAGACTATTGTGGATTTCATTTTCATATCTGGGACAGTTCATGCTGTCACCCTTTTCTACTTCCAAAATGTGAGTTTTTTAGCCATAATCCATATGCAGAATGTGTTCTAACATTACCGGTTGTACCATTTAAGAACGGATTGATTTTTTACCTGCGTGACAAGGTGAAAGACTGTTCAAAGTAATAATTCTATGAGTTCAAAGTTTTCTTTACACATATATGAGGTAGTTAATGCTTAGATCCATACATATGCATGGACTGTCATTGTTTTCAGAAACTCTGTTAGGATCATGTTCTGTTTGCATTATATGAAGTTTTCCTTGACTATAAGACATGAGCGATTAGAAACTCGTTAATACATCTATTAGCCTTGCTGACTATACTCATGATAAACAGATGATAGTCAGTATAAGTGTTACTGTTTCTGCCTCTCCTTGTGCTCGTGCTTTGTCTATGTGATTTAGCAGGGATAATATAAGCTACAATCATGATAGATTATTTTCCTTCACTTATTTTATTCTCCCTGGGCAGAGGACACTCTTTCTATAAATAGAGAGTAAACCATCCTGTAATTCAAAATATAGTTGATGGTTTGCTGGGTGTAGCTTCTATAAAACGGGTGACTCTTTCATTGTATTTCAGGAATGATTCCTGTGGTTATCTGGGTAAAGAGCCCTGGTAGTCTCCATTTGTGTGATGTTGGCTCTTCCATCACCTCACCTCTCTCATACCTTCTGTCAAAATGCCAATGTCGTGTCATCTGAAAGGAACAATTACATGGTGATGCACAGTTGGCATCGCTCACGCGACGCGACAGATAAGAGATAGGTATTCTTCTATATAGCCCTTGAAGCAGCATTAAAGGTTAAAGTCCTGTACCGTGCTCTGTAATTCATCAGCCAATCGTGAGTGCACAATGCAGCTTCGTTTGCAAACTTATTCGCTAATGATTGTCTAACCCTCACCAACCAAGCCACGCTAGAGGTTGGCCTGTGGTGGCTTGGCTGACCGTTGCTGTAAGACTGACTAGGCCAATCACAGTGGGGTTGCAGGTTACCTTCTTCCTTGTGTGTTGCTGGCATGACACCTACCATCTAGTTTTTCCCACGTATACCAATTTAATGAAAGAGATGACGGAGCGGCTGCAATTTCACATTACACAAATCAATTTGATTTTGTCTCAGTATTTAGGATCACTTGATACAACTAGGGTCCACTATTCAAACGATCCAAGCCGGGTTAATAAGCGAAATTCGAGTTGAATTGGCAATTGGTTAAAAGTTTGCTGGCTTTCAAACAAAAAAAAAATGGTACCAAAGATCTCTGTAAATCTTAAACATCTCACTCTGCGTCCTAGGAATGGGAGACGATAGCATAGACTTGTTCAAGATTCCATCAGATGCTACTAACAAAAGTTGCAACCCAGCCTGGAAAAATTTGGCTGCTTAGTTTTAATGATGGATACCGATGGACAAGTTAAGTTCCCACTATAGATAACTTCATCATTTAAGTACAATCTTTGGACACGCCAATGACCTAGCATTTTCCGGATATTTATACATGAATTTGGTAAGAAAGAAGGTTCCGAATGACCAATGACACTAGTCACTCACACTACGCCCTTCTGGCTGGCCAAAATCTCTTTTAATCCTCATGTAGCCAGCTTCACCCCATGTCTCTCCAATCCTAACCTTCCAATATTTGGTGCCATCCTTGGTTGTTCCGTACCCAACTATGGTGACGGCATGAGTCATCACGGTCCCGCAGTCCCATTGAAGATGCGGCTTGAGTACGATTGGAACTCCTGCCCACTAGCGTCTAGGGCTATCGAAACCGGTTGCATTGTACATTTCACCCTCATTGTTGGTGGGAACATCCTCATAACTCGCGATGGTGGCCTCAATCGAGGATGCTGCGCTAGTATCGCACGTCCCATCTGCTGCTTGGTATGGGCAGTTAGCTTCTGAGGTTATGCCTTCATTCTGTACTATATTCTCAAACGCAGTGTCCATCCAACCATCGTTACAACCATTGTTTCGGCTAGTACAATCGACCAATTGTTGCTCGGATAGTTCTGGCAAGTTACCAGTCTTGATTTGAGTAATTGATTCTACAGCCGCTATCGTTGAGAAAGCCCAGCAACAACCTGCAAATCCCTCAACGATGTCGTAAATTGATTTGAGTAGGAAATAGAATGATTCATGGCTAAACAGCCATGCGCTTCGAGTTTATTCTATTACATACCCCTTGAATGTGATTCTATTGGGAAAATTATAAAAAAATTCCTAAACTTATTGCACTGATTCAGTCATAAAACTTTTAATGTACTAATTTAATTTTAAATCTTTTTATGTTTTGCTAATTAAGTATGTCTAACCAATTTAGGATGGAAATGGCTAGCGTAGAAGATAGTAGTCTCATGTGATTTGGCTGGCAACGACATTGACATTTTATAATATTTTAATAATTTTTAATATTTTAATAACCTTTTTCTTTTATTTTCTTTACTCAATTTTTTTGTTTGGACTCAAGGTGCCACAGGCAAGGGCCAGATGGGCTGGCAACCCTTACTAGCATTGGGTGAGGGCGTCGCAATCTTCATCTACTGCCGGCAACCCTTGTCAGTTGTGAAAAAAAAAGTAAAGAAAAGAGAAAACAAACAAATCTATAAAAAAATATAAAAATCAAAATCAAAAGAAATTTTAAAAAATGTCTACAATAGTGCAAGCTGTGTCACATAAAAATATGTGGATTCAATTGGCAAAACATGAAAAGATTTAAGTCTAAATTGGGATGATTGAAATGTTTAAAACTGAATTGATACAAATGCAGTATGTTTATGACTTTTTTGATACTTTCCCTGATATTTATTAGTCTTACTCAATTCAAGTCGTACTGAGAATGAGAAAATTGTACACTTGAGTTCAATGGAAGGCGAGAAAAATAGTGTAATTGCAATTCTTACCACATGGACCTTGGTTTTTTATAGCATTCACAGCTCTTTTCTCCACCCAATCTATGCTATCAGGGACGTCGGTGACAATAGCACGCAGCAATGACATCGTCCTAGGGGAATTTCGACGATGGGGGCAGTGACAATCCAGTATGAATCGCAAGGAATTCCTCGACGGCTAGGTCTGAGAACGCGTTCAAACCCAACTTAAAAGTGCGATTCCCGGCGTGATTGAAATCTTCAATGAACCGCAAATTGTCTACAAATATCTTGAAACGATTTACCTTTTCTGCACCGTCTACGTAAGTGCGTCCATGCTCATGGATCCACTGCTCAAACTTTTGCTCAGTGGAAGCTTCGGGGAGTGTGCGGGGTGTTGCATGCAGAGCCCATGAACATAACTTCCAGCAAATGATAAAGCCATGGCTATGTTTCTCTAGCTTGGGAGGTGATGAAGAAAAAAAAGTAACGAGCTATGGTATATATACATGTTCACGCATTAAGCATTTCCTAGTTTGGACATACTATTAGCGTCGGAAGGAAGGTTGACCCTTATCCTTGGATTAAACCCTTGAATTAAAAATCAAAATGCTAAAATAATATTGACATTATATAATGAAAACAAGAGATTAACTTAATATATCATTAAGATTTTGGTGGAGTGTTTAAATTACTTTTGGAACGTTACCAATACCTATACGAAGAAGTTTCAACTCTCATAAGCAATTGGGACTTCTACAACAACCATCTCTTTGTCTATGTTTAAGAAATGTTTGGAAATTTGAAGGCCTTGGTCAAAGTAAGTAAAAATTATCATAAAAATTCTAAATTTAATGCGCATGTGCCAATTTGATCATAAACTTTTTAATTTAGTCAATGTAGTCCTAAACCTTTTGACAATATATCAATATAGTCCAACTAACCAAATTTGGCCTGAAATTGATGACGTAGATAATTTTTAATATTATTCCAATTTTTTTCTTTTCTTCTCTTTTTTATCTTTTTTTTTTATCTTTTTCATTTTTTTTTTCACTATGGCTAGCGTTGTCAAAGCTTGCTGGCCATTGGTTAAGGGTTGTGAAACCCTCAACAGCCACTAGTGAGGGTCACAACCCTCACCTACCCTTGCCTAGATCTAGGCAAGGCCATCGTGGTCATGGGCAAGGTTGAGCAATGGCCACAATCCTCGCTAGTGGACGTTGAGGTTCGTTGGAGCTTGCCGGCCATGGTGAAAGAACAAAAGAAAAGAATGAGAAGAAAAGAAAAATATTGATGTCAATTCCAGTCAAGTTACATTTCGTATTAACATTATATTTTAACTAGTGGAACTTATTGATGTAAAGGTCCTTACTCAAAAAAAAAAAAAAAAAAAAAAAGTCCTTACTTTGTCTTGTTTCGGGTCCTTATTTTGTCTGGTTTCGATTGGCATTGGTTGGACTTTTTCTTTCCTAATTGATTGACTATTATTTTTATTTTCATTATTATTATATCTCGAATTTAAATCTATAAGACAAAATGTGAACCAAAATTACAATCCGTGATGTCCAGGGCATATAATGCAGATAATCTAGGATCGGACATTAAGGAATGTCCGAATTGGATTAGTTGACTAATCAAATTGAGATGCAGAAGTGAACACAGATGCCAGTTAACATGTCGGAGTCAGTTTGACGGGGCTGTCACGTTTCCTCTTATAAATAGTGTTCTTCGGATTTTATTATTTAGTGTCTTGTAAGTGTCATATGTGTCGTGCGAGCCACTAACATGCAAGACCCACGAAGTGTTCTTTGCTCGTGAATTACATCTTGAAGTAATTCATCGGTATAATATAATTGTGATAAAATTTATTTAATTCTTGATGAGATTTAGCGATTATTTCACAGAAAAATCACGAGGACGTATGTCTCCTATTAATGCTTTTGAGGCAATCCATGCTAATGTCAGTTAGATAACAGGATAAGAAGGATAAATGGCGAGTCCACATAGTCCTGCTTGCTCAAAATCTTCTGGAATCCTTATGTAGCCATCTTCAACACCATGTCTATCCCACAAGTTCCTGATCACGACGGCATGGGTCATCTCGATCCCACGGTTCCCGTTGAAAATGCCACTCGCATACCACTGAAATTCCTGCTCGCTGCCGTCTACCGCCTGGTCATGAGAACTCGGGAAGATCTTTGTGCTGAACAAACAGTTCAAGGAAGTCACTGGCTAGGACTCGTGGCTTTTTGCTGAGGATGAGAATCGTGTGGAAGAGAAGTTCTGAATCACAGACTTGCGGAAGGATAATGGGGCCTCCTCCCCAAGTTCAACTCGAAAAGGGGGAAACGCCCTTGATTGTTGTTTTGATCATTTATAAGAGGCAAAATGTAACATGTAATATTAATATTGTTACTTATATCACTGATTGTAGTTCTCTTCATTGAGATCCACTAGTTCCAGTATGTAGATTTGATGGAGCAATCGGTTCGCGTATCGCAAGTGTAGACATAAAACAGATTTGCTGAGTTGACCTTGTAGAAGCCTGGTGATTAAATCATCAAATTACACCACTGTCCATTACATGAAATTTGCTTTTCGTCCAAGCATTTCATTTCGTGACTCTGTTGATTCTGCTAATGAAAAATGGCATGAACTTGTTCAAGTTTCCCTCAGATTCTGCTAATCAAAACTCTCCTTAGAACTCAAAGGCCAGAAAATAGGCTTAACTTTTGGAACGGGTAACATTAGATAACTTAATAAACTTCCATGATGGATTACTTCATCATATAATTGCGTTTGTGCGATATTAACGCATCAATTCAACACTGGTAAATCTTAATCGATTGTTAATTAGACAACAGGATAAGAAGCATGCATGGCAAGTCCACATAATCCTTCTGGTTGAGCATAATCTCTTTGAATCCTCATATAGCCAGCTTCGCCCCACGTCTTCCCCCAGGAGTTCCTGATCTTCCAATATTTGGTGCCATCCTCAGCTGTCCCGTAGCCTACAATCACCACAGCGTGGGACATGTTGGTCCCGCAGTTCCCATGGAAAACACCGCCTAAGTATGACTGGAATTCTCGCCCACCGCCGTCGAGGGCGACCGAGACCGGTTGCATCGCCACGGCCTTTAAGATCTCTCCCTCATTGTTGGCAGGGACATCCTCATAACCCACAATTTTGGCCACGCTCAGGGACGCCATGTGAGCATTGCATGTTCCGTCCGATGCATTGTAGGGATAGTTAGTTTCAGAGGAGATGCCTCCATTTTGTATTATGTAGTCGAACGCGGTGTCCATCCAACCCCCACCGCAGCCAGAGTTTTCGATGGTACAGTCTACCAATTGTTGCTCTGATAGTTCCAGTAACTTACCAGTCTTGATCTGGGTAATCGATTCTATCGCCGCTACCGCTGAGAAGGCCCAACAAGAGCCTGCACATCCGTCGACGGTCCCATAATGCAGATTGAGCAGGAAAAATAATGAATCATGGCCAAAAATTATAGATAATATTTGAGTTTAATCTATTTCATACCCCTGTGATATGATTCTATTACTTCCTCATATGATATTTTTCATCTTACTCAATTTGAGTCGTCACGTGTATGAGGAAATGATACGCATGCATATGGTGGAAGCACAAAAGGTAAGGTTTTCTAACTCTTACCACATGGACCTTGATCTTTTATGGCGTTTACGGCTCCTTTTGCAACCCAATCCATGCTATCAGGGACGTGGGTAATGTTTGCATGCATGAACGGCGTCGGTCTCGGGCGGAGAGTCGATGGAAACACCAGTCCAGTACTAAGCTCACGGAATTCATCGACGGTTCGGTCTGAAAACGCGTTCAAGCCCAGCTTGAAAGAGCGATTCCCAGCACGATTGAAATCTTCAATGAATTGCATATTGTCTGCAAAGATCTCAAGACGCTTGCCCTTCTCTTCATTGTCTGGGTAAATGCGTCCATGGTCAGCCATCCATTGCTCAAATTTCTGCTGAATGGAAGCTTCAGGTAATGGACGAGACGCTGCAAGCAAAGCCCATGAAGTCGACATTAGTACCAAGCAAAGAGAGAATTTCCCTGCAAGTGATAATGCCATTGCTTCAACACCAATTACAGATGGTTGTCTGCGGTTAAACTATTTTCCTAGGCTTTGTATGATGATGAATAAAAGAGAACTTTAGGTGGGGTATATATAGTGTGAGATTTTGCAGAAAAGTTTAAGCCGTTAGATTAAAGCGTAATTTAATATTTAAATATTCTATCACTTCACCTCATGTTTAGTTTGACCTTTTTGCCTAATATTAAGTGTAAAAATATTTCATTGGGAAAACAAATAAGTGTTTAAGAAAATTCAAACTCATTACCTCCTTATTTTCATAGAATGAGAGATTTTGTGGGATTATTGTCAATTATTTTTAAAATGTAAGCTATTAGATGAAGATGTGATTTAATATTTGAATATTTTATCATAACGTTTCTTTCGCTGTGGCTAAGATCGTTTTGTGTTGGAGGGAGGGGTTGACCCCAACCCATGGATTGAACCAGAGAAGATAACAAAACAAACGCCGGAACATTGTACAAATTAAACATGGGAATATTGATATTAGTTTACTTGTTTCACCATGTTTCCAAGAACTTAGTGGAGAATTAGCAGTTCAGTTTTTCTTTCAGGCCATCTTGTTGGTGAAAGCATCGATACTTGCTAGTTTTGAGGTACATATTTATCTCGTTTCCATCGGGCCATCTTGTTGGCGAAAGGATCGATGCTTGCTAGTGTGGAGGTACATATTTGGAAAGCATTGATGCTTGCTAGTTTCAAGGTACATATTTGTCTCGTTTCCATCGGGCCATGTTGTTGGTGAAAGCATTGATACTTGATAGTTTCGAGGTACATATTTTTCTCATTTCCATCGTCATTATACAGACCTTCTCTTTCTGAAATGATGAAGAGGACCCCTGTGCTTTTTGTATATCTTATGCTGCTTGTCCCACGTTTGTTGTTCCATTTCGTGGAACAATGTCCAGCAAATGCTTTAGGGGTACATATGAGACCTTAACATATTTTGCATTTCCCATTGGAGGTGACATGATAAGTTGGCTTTTCTAGAAGAAGAATTTCGGTAAATGGTTAACTTCCAGGTGCGTAGGATTGGCAAGGACGTCGCCGGCAATGATAACGATCGCAGCAGTTGAAAACAATTAGCAAAATGACACTCACAATCACAACCATTCTCTAAAAAGTACAAAAAAGAACTCTCAATATAATTACGGGTTAATTATGGGGACTGCCCTCCTCGAACAAAACGTTGGGTAACCCTAATCAGTGGAAAAAATCCGAAGATAAATGGTTAATTACAAAAAATAGAAAGCAACCCCGAGGTTGCAAAAAAAAAAAAAAAAAAAAACCTAAATGGATTTCCTGACTTGGCCACATAATAATACTCCGAACCAGCTTTTCGGATTGGTAATGTGGCCTACTGTTATGTCACCAAGAAGTGCTATTTTCATGTCTACATATCATCATCATCAAGAGAGAATGAATGTTAATTTCACTCGCTCTATATTCTTAGTAAATGGACATATTTGCTAGTGTAACATGGGATAAGCCAAAAGTGCAATTCCTCATCAAAGCCATCACTAATGGAACTTGTGTCACAGATGTTATACTTGTGCCAAGAAGCACAATTTTCATGTCTGCATATCATCATCCGGAGAGAATAGATGTCAATTTGACTCGCACAGGTTTACTGGTGGATGGACAAATTTTACTAGTGAAACAGATAGCATGAATCGAAAGTGGAATACCTTATCAGTCCATCATCATCATCATCCTTATAAAAGTAAAGCACTACTTCTTTGCCTCTCTCAGTTTCCATGGTCAGCACACAAATGAGTAACCCGCCATTGCTTTCGTCACCAAGCCACCTCCACAGCCTTCAACGACAATGCTATCAACCCATCCCATCTGGAAACTCATCAAGTTAAATCAACTTTTTTTCGTGCAAATTGTAGTCATACCGGTTAAAGTATATTCCATCCTAAAGGCTAAAAATCAAGTCAAATACAAATGGTACAATCCGGTTTGTCATTTGGTCACGGAGATGAGTAACTGGGCTTAAAATAACTGAAGGCGAAAATATGTGAAACGTTTCTTAGCATAGAAGCTGCTATGATAGTGCGAAATGAAGGACATCAATGGAGCTTGAGAGCCCTCAATGAAGAAGGCGCGTGAATTCTAGTAACTGTCGGAGGGAAGAGAAGGCGCTCGAGATATGCGAAAATTCTGTCAAACTTTCATCCGAAGCTTCTCCTTTTGAAGTAATCTCTTTCCATTATGATTTTAGTTTCAGTGTTAAGTTTGTAATGTTTATTTTAAAAACTGTTATGCTAGTAAAATCCTTTCAATATAAGCCTATTTTTAGACGTTACCTTGCATGGAACTATTTGAAGGAAACGGATTTATGAAAACGAACCGATACTCGAACGAACGAATACAAAAAATAAATGCGAAAACGGATTCAATGATATATGTAACACCGATTGAAAAGGACATTACGAAAATAGACGTATTTATTTACCATAAATTAAGTACTTGTTGTAGTCTCAGAGGGATTGATCGAAGCTTTGCAATTCCATTCTTCTAGAGAGAATACACTGTTGTCAAAGGAGAAAACGGATATCCTATTCTATTAAGTTAAGTTCCCCTTTTCCTTTTTCTTTTTATATAGCAGTTATTTTTACTTAACGAATAATTGCTCTCTCTCTCTCTATCTCTCTCTCTTATGAGCCCTTATGGGTCAGGTTTGGCCCAATATGAGCAGAGGAGCTTGGCTTGGCCCATTAAATAAAAAAAACCGTTCACCGATGGCTTAGTCCATCAAATAAAAAATCCATCATCTCTTACTCGCACATAGTGAGCCGAACAAAACTCTTTATTCTCCTCTCTGCATCATTCATATTAGTAAATAATCTGTGCGACCAGCATACTTCAAGAGTCTATTACTATACATCTGTTAAGAACATATAGCAGCTTAAAATGAGTATTACGTTTTCGAGTAAATATAGTATACAGTACCTTAAATCGATCGATCACATATATATCTCTCTCGATTTCTTTTTAATTGTAATTTATTGTATTCACAATTATGATTATCCCAAAATAATTAGTCGATTAATGAATACGAAACTAAAATGTGATATCCCAAACTCGATTTTCCTCTCCTTAAGACTCTCAATTTTAGTTCAATTTGCTTTTATGGAAATGTCTTATTAAATCGAATCAATTTATAATCATTGGCAACATTCTAAAATAGCAAATATTTAATAAAAATCTTGAGATCAAGTAAGAGTCATGAGAGCACTCAATTAATGAACTATTTTTCTCAAAAATTTCACACGACA
Organism: Eucalyptus decipiens; assembly: GCA_014182575.1. Classification (NCBI taxonomy): domain Eukaryota; kingdom Viridiplantae; phylum Streptophyta; class Magnoliopsida; order Myrtales; family Myrtaceae; genus Eucalyptus; species Eucalyptus decipiens. Next base: position 6,379,625 of record CM024612.1, on the reverse strand, counting down.
TAAAAGTTGAGACTAAAACTTTTGCTACTCTTATTGGTTGTCTCATACATACGTAGTATGAAATACGTATTATAGTAGTAATCATTTCCCATTGAGCATATGTCTTCACTTCCAATATCATACAGATGATAGTTTACATATACCTAATGTTTAACTTAAGTTCACGTATATACTCTTTTAAAGAATCCAGACATTAAAGATAGATAAAGTAAAATATGTGAGCTATTTTACTTGTCCTCATCTTAAAACTTAGTTAATGTGACATTGTTATTTTAAACTTGAGCTATTGATTATCACCTATGTAATAAGCTTAAAAACTATATCATCTCTATTTATCACATAGCAAATGGAGGCGATTACTTGTGTGAGTGGACTAATCTCTTATCTATCAAACATATTTTCTCAATTTTATAATGTACTAAATATTAAGATGCATAAACATTCTTAGCTTTTACCAAAATATATATATATATATATATATATATATATTAAGATGCATAAACGCCAAACAAAAAAATTATAGGTATTAATAATGAAAGATAACATCATTAAAAGAGAACATTTAGGGAAATTACAATATTCGATATATCAGCTTCTACAGAGTCCTAGAAATTTTACATGACTTCATAAGATATCTCTAGGTATTGTTGGCTTTGTTATAGGGTCTACTATCATTCAATGTGTAAATATTTACTACAAGTTCATATCTTTTTGTGCAACCATATCCTAGACAAAGTTGTACTTGATTTCTATATGTTTGATCTTACTATGATATTTCGAATCTTTGGTGTGCGTTATCGCTACTTGCCTATCATAGCTAACAAATAACAAATTTGCAGCATTATTAGTAACACCCAAATGATCAAAAAATCTCTTAAGCCACATCTTATTGGACAGCTATTGATAATGCCACAATCTTGGCTTTCATCGTAGACAAGGCTATACACATTTATTTCTTATTGTTCCAAGATATGATGTCATTATTCAATAAGAAAAAAAATCTAGATGTAAATTTAATTTCATCTAAATCTCCTCTCCAATCAGTATATGAATAACCTTCAAACCGTAGATCATTTCTTTGATAATTCAATGTATAATCAGCAATTTTCTTCAGATATCTCAATATTCTTTAAATGGCTATCCAATGCGTTTGACCTAAATTAAATTGGTACCTACTTATCATTCTAACTACAAAACATATATCAAGTCTTGTACACATCATCACATACATTAACTTTCTAACAATACTAGCATAAGGAACATGTTGCATTTATTCATTCATTCTCTTGTGGAGTCTTTAGCCATAATCTATAACTTAATTCTTCACCTTTGCCAACTGAAATATCTATGAGTTTGCAGTCTTGCATATGAAATCGTTTAAAAACCTTATTTATATAAATCTCTTGCAAAATGGACAATGATTTCTTCGAACAATTTCTTAACTTAACTTCAAGAATATATACAGCTTTACCCATATTTTTCATCTCAAAATTAAAAGATGACCAATTTTTAATAATATAACAAACTCCATATTACTTCTGAAAATCAGTATATCATCAACATATAATGATATGATCACAAATTGATCTTTGAATCTTTTGATATATACGCAGTAATCCTCATCAATCATTATAAAATCATATGCCATTATAACATCATAAAAATGGATATATTATTTCTCGATAACTGTTTAAGGTCATATATAGATATCAAAAGTCAACGTACCTTTTATTCTTGGTTGCTCGAAATGAAACTAACAAGTTATTCCATATAAATTTCTTCTTTTAGTTATCTATTGAGAAATGCAGTCTTTACATCCATTTGATATAATTCAAGTTTCATATTAGCCACTATTGCCAAAATAAGGCATATTAAGGTAAACCTCAATATATGAGAAAATGTTTCCTTATAATCAATTATTTCCTATTAATTATATCTTTTTGTCACAATGCGAGTTTTATATCTCTCTATTAAGCCATTAGCTTTATTTATTATTTTGAGAACACACTTGTTCTTAATGGCTTTACATACTTTTGGAAAATACACAAGTTCTCAAATATGGTTTGACTTCATTGACTCCATTTTTCCTTATTAGAGAAATTTCTCATTTATATTCCTTAACTCATCTTCATCTTGTAGAGTTACCATGAAAGTTTCCCCTTCAATGTCAAAACATTGATAGGGAATACTTTTATGGCTTGTTCGTCGTACTGAAAATTATACACTTTGTACATTATTCTCTATTATGCTTCCACTCAGATTAGACAATGACGATATCATCTTATCATGTGGTTATAATTGAAATTGAGTTGATTTTAATTCCTTACTTCTCACATTACTCCCATTTAGACAAATTTCATTAAGTTCATTATCTTAATCCAAGGTTCAAATATGATGGAAGAAAAAGGTTGTGTCCATGGGTGACTTTGACCCAAAAGTGGGCGATGGTAAGCGCATATTTCCTGTCCCACATTGCCTAGGGAGGGAGTCCTAGGTTAATTGATAAGGCTTAGGTTCTCTACTCTGTGTAACACGTTTTAAAGTCATGAGGTTTGAAGGCCCAAAACAGACAATATATACGGTGGTAGCCCCCCGTGCTTATAAGGGGCATGGAATGATAGTGTTGAAGTTAGGCGATCCTAACCCTTTCTAGTTCTTTTGGTATTTTGTGCGTTGTTTAGAATACTATTATGAATTTTAAATATAAAATTAACATAATGAAATATTATGGATAATATTTAACTTGTGTGATGATCTTATCGTATGTTGTATGGTGATTTGTATTGCTTCCGCTTCTTATTAAAAAAAAAACTTCAGAAAGTATACTTATCGCGTGTGACATTTTGGGGCATCACAGCTTGTTTGGTATTAAAATTGACTCTCGACAACGTGTGGGACTACAACAAGGGCGCTATGCCTCAAGGAGTAGAGAATGTGACAACCCAAACCCTGAGGGTGTGCAACATGACTAGGATGGCAAGGGAGATCGTGTCAGTGGGCAACTTTGACCCAAAAGTGGGTGAGGCTAAGCACATATCTCTTGTCCTATATCGCCTAGGGGAAAATCCTAGGCGAGTTGATAAGGCTTGATTTTTTTTTTTTTTTTTGTGGTGAAAAGATAAGGCTTGAATTTTCTACTCTATGTAATGCATTTTAAAGCCATGAGGGCCGAAGGCTTAAAGTGAACAATATTACATAGTGGTAGCCATCAGTCCTTGTAGGGGGTATAAGAGAATAGTGTTGAAGTTAAGTGATATTGACCCTTCCTAGGTCTTTTGGTATTTTGTGTGTTATTTGGAATACTGTTATGAGTTGTAAATATAAAGTTAACATAATGAAATATTACGTCTAATATTTGATTTGTTTGATGATCTTCTTTGTATGTTGTATGGTAATGTATTTATAGTACTTCTGCTTGTTATTAAAATAAAAATAGAAAATACATTTGTCATGCGCGACGTTTGGGAGGGTCACGGTCCATTTGGTATCAGAGCTTACTCTCGACGTGTGTGGGGCCATGCAAGGGCATTATGCCTTAAGGGGTGGAAAGTGTGATGACCTAGACCCTAAGCATTAATAAAACGACTCTTATGCGCTAACAAATTTCTTACCTGCAGTAATTATTCAAACCTAAACGCAGTGTAGAACTTGCATACCCTAAAATTTTTCTTCGACTAAATTGTTGTTCTAAGCTGACTTTTGTCAAACCCCACGGCTCCACAACACCATAATCCACAATTTCCATAAAATCCTATAGCTCAACATCTCAAAAATTGAACTTTGCAACTCAAATCTCACAAAACTTCAAATATACAACCTAACTTTGAAAACTACTCGATTGGACGAACGAGGGGTGCGAGCACTTGCTAAACATTGCAAATCGAAGTTGAATTGGTTTGGTGAGGTTCCCATAGCAAGAACCTCCTTTCTTCCTCATCCTTCTTTTTTCTTTCTTTTCTCTTCTCTTTTCTTTTCTTTTCCTTTCCTTTCCTAGCTTGCTCCCCTTGGCCTATAAGAACCGAACATTCCTCCTTACTCTCTTTATTGGCCAAATCAATTTCCTTTTCTTTCTTTTATATTTAAATAGGGGTCACCCGAGTTGACCAAGTCAAAAAGCAACTCTCACATTTTGCCCTCTATAAAAGAAATTTTGACTTCGAAATTTAGACTTACATCAACTTCCAAACAACTGAGGGCATTTGTGTCTTGCCCGTTCCTCGAGCTCCCAAGTTTCACCACCAACCCTTGGATCAACTTCACCATCTCACCCATAGAAAAATATTTACACACTAAAAGGATGCTAATCACGACAATCCCGTCCACTCTAACACTTCTACTTGCCATGCTAGCGGATCCACTACTTGAACTTTTGCTTAATGGAAGCTTCAGGGATCGTGCACGACATTCCATGCAGAGCCCATGAACCTAACATCAAACCTAAGCAAAGATACATGTAACATCCTCGATTCTAGGCCGTGAGAATAGGGTATGAGGGCCGGTAAGTCCTAACTTAGCATGTATCGTGATGTCTTATTAACTTATATGTGGATGTAGAACTTATGCATTGGACATGAATCGGCCCTTCAATCATGAGGTTTAGTTATGGATTGATCCTGCATCATCATGAACATGAAGGATGATCATGGATCGGTTATGTGTGTATAGTGCACTAGTCGTGGGTGGTTCCACACGGAACCTATTCCAATCATGAACGATCCACGGGTTTGGGTTTATCCTGTTCATAACAAATCAGTTATGGATTGATCAAGTCTATATGACCAAGTGACAATCGAGGGTCGATCATGGGGATCAGTGGCATAAACCTTGAATAGACCAAGGCATGGCATGTTTGGCTTTGGACCTGGTTTGCCTGATCGAGACCCGATTAGGACAAATGACCGAGCCCAACCACAAATGTCATTTTTAAGACATCCAATGGACCAATCTAAATCGAAAATGGTCATGAATAAGTTCAAGAAGGCCACCGACTTAGTTGCACGCATTTAAGAAAAGTTAGTGAAATTTTAACACGAACTTTGGTTCTCAAAGAACTATCGATCATGTACAAATATTAATGACTTCTCTAGTTAGGCTATATCCTATGTTATTCTCATAATTGCCTCGGATGAGATTTTGACACAAATCAATTAATGCAGGGACGAATCACTGGACAAGTGTCAAGAGGTAATTAGAGTTCTAGAATCTTCCATAATCTTTTGATCTAGTCTATCCTTATCCATTATATGCCACATGCTATTTGCGAGAAAGAAGGAGAAAACTTGCATGCCAAGTAGCTGCCAAAAATATCTAGGCTTCATTTAATGACTTTAGACCTTAGTTCATAAATGACATGGATGAATTGCCCACTTAAGTGTCCCCTAAAAGATTAGACCATGATGACCCTAAAATGTAGTATTGGTGAAACAAGGCAAGGCCCAACCAATTGGAAAGAGATATTGGCATCAAAAGGGCTTATGATGTGCCTATGTGTTCCTTAGGGCCATAGGCACATCATAAGCCTAAAGTGAGCCTTGGAGGATAAGCAAATAGGTAAACCAATCATAATTAAATAAGAATAAGCATAGGCACCAACTAAGGAGGCTAGATAGGCCAACTCGTATCTTAGGCTTAATCAAAAGTTTGCATAAAAATCTAAGAGGAATAGACCTATAAATAGGAGGAGCTATCCTCACATTTTGAGGTTGGGCATTCTCTCCTTTCCTCTCCTTCTCTTCTCTCTCTTTCATGCCTTCCTCACCAAGCTGCCCTAGGAGCCGTCCGGTCACTAATGGAACATCTTGGAGCTACATCCAAAAAGTTGTAAGTAAACTTTCCTAACTTTTCGATAGGACGATATGTTACACGTATCAATTTAGGATCTTATCATCGTTTGCTTGTATTTGCTTGTATGTTGTGCTTGTTGCGTGTTTTCAATTACTTGTCTTTGTACCAAGTAAATCATGGTCTCGAGTGGGTGTCAAGCACACCCTGGATGGCAAGGAAAGGTCTTGGCAATTTGGATGTGTGCTAGGGTGGGTGCACAACCCACACTTGATCTCTGAAGCATGTTGTTCCTTGGGATAAGCATCAGGTTGTTGCCAAAGCCAAAATGAACAATTCCAAGTCAAAACCACATGCCCAATCGTATCCTAGCATGAATCTAGTTTAATAGGGCACAAAAGTCATTGATTCACTTTGTATGGCACGCCTTCATGCCTTTTATTCGACTAATGATTCAAATAAGAATGGATTGATTGATGTTGAATGTATGGACATACGATAGACTTTTACTATTGATGCTGGGGTATGCCAAGTCATTGCCTAGGGTAACTCCTCGAATGCCGTCCCAATATTAAGATCGTGGACGATGCCAGCCCAGGTGAGGCCAATGCCTTGGGGGTCACCTTGGTGCCGTCCTAATAGTGAGATCGGGACAATACCAATTGCCAGGGGGACTAATGCTTCATTGATACCAGAAGAGTCAATGGATTTCGATTAATTGAGCTGATTGAAATAAATAGAAGTCCACATGTGGTCCATGATTAATGCATGTGTGATGCTTGAATTGATGCTTGCAAAAGCTGGGTATGTTTTGATATGTGTTGTTAAGTATTTGCATCAATTAAAGCATATGTTGCATCATATCACTCAGTGCTTGAACGAGTCTTACATGATGTATGCATTTCTCTTAGTGACCGAAATGAGCATAAGCCAAGGATCTTTGGAGTGCTTGTTTTTATGCACCAACTCTTTGTCTTTGATGCTCAAAAGCACATAAATGATTGAGAGCCTTTCATATGCATAGGCAAGGCAAGGCACGAACTTTGCTATTAATTTGCCATCAACAAGTGGGTGGTAATCTTTTATCCTTGGATCGATAGCGAGATGTTCTCCTATATGAGAATTATTGATTTTTACTTACTGAGTCATTGACTCACTTTTGTTGTTTTCATCATTTTAGGTGTATGATGGCTGAACTGACACCAACTCCCGTCCGTCCCGGTTTTCCGATCGATATGTTTATTGCTGTGACAAATATAGTAGATGTAGAGGGGGACGTTGCTTATCGGAAATATACTATCACCATATGGGTCTAGAAAAGGATAGACACCTTGGTTCCCATGTGTATGAGGATTGATGTCTCATTTTTGATGGGGACATCATGTGTCCTCATCATGTCCTCATCCCTCTGGCGGATCCCACGGGAACATTGTAAGGGAATGAGCTTAGAATGAGAGTTGTTTTTGGAGGACACTCGATAGAGGAGCTAGGCTGCCCGAGCCTTTTTTATCATCGATGTGTGGTTATGAAGATAAGTAACCCTGGAATAGGATGAGCATGTAATCGTAACAACTTTTGATATATATATATATGTATGTATGTATGTATGTATGAATACATGTTGCTTTTGTTTTCTTGGCTTGTATACATTTTGCTCGACTTCCATGTTTCTTTGTGTACGGGGATTGTTTTTAATTTACTTCCGCATATGCTTAATCAAGATCAAATATTTTTGGGATGATCGACATGCCTAGGACATCAATGTTGACCCGTCGGGTCACGCTCTCAGGCTAGAGGTGGGGCAGGGGCGTGACAATACATGTTTCCCACAAATGATAAACACGTGGCTATGTTTCTCTAGCTTGGGAGATGATGAAGAAAAGAGTTTATATACATGTTCACGGATTTAGCATTCCCTAGCTCCGACATACAATTAGTGTTAGAACTTAGAAGGAAGGTTGACCCTTGTTCTTGGATTAAACCCATGCTTTAAAAATCAAAATGCTAAAATACTGTGCACATTATATAATGAAAACAAGAGAGTAACTTAATATTTCACTAAGTTTTTAAGAATTCTGTGAAATGTTGACATTAATTTTAGAGCATCACTAATATTTAGACAAAGAAGTTTCAAGTCTTATCAACAATTGGGATTCCAACAACAACCATTCCTTTGTCTATTGTTTAAGAAACTTTCGGAAATTTGAAGGCCTTGGTCAAAGTAATGGTACGTTTTCATATATATATATGGTCAAATGTGGCACTTATTGATGTAAAGATCCTTAGAATGTCCCTACTTTGTCTTGTTTCAATTGTCATTGATTGGACTTTCTTTTTCCTAATGGATTGACTTATAAATAGTATGTTTGGATTTTGTTATTTTGTGTGTCTTGTGAGTGTTATCTATGTCATTTGAGGCATTAATGTGCAAGACATGCAAAGTGTTTTTAGTCGTGAATTACATCCGGAAGTTGTTGCTTGAGTGTTTCTCAAATTTAGTTCTTGAAGAGATTTAGTGATTATTACACACAAAAATCATCACAACGTATGTCTCTTATTAATACTTTAAGGTAATACTTCAATGAAAATGAAAAAAAGTTCATACCCCCTGCAATGCGAATGCAATGTCTATGTAATTTTACTAGTAACATTATAAAACAACTCGAATAAACTTCCGTGCTCAGTTGCTTCATCATATAATTACAATCTTTGGAGGGGAAAATTATTTTAAAAAAATATAAATTTATTACAATTTTGTCAATTCAATCATAAACATTTTAACTTTGCTAATGGAGTCATGAACCTTTTCATTTTTTGTCAATTGAGTCAATCTAGCCAATTTTAGTGAGAATTCATTGTCATGGATGTTGTCCGTCCTACATGGCATAATCAATATTGATTTGAACAACTTTTAGTAATATTTAAATATTTTTTTATTTGGCTTTTTTTCTCTATGCCAGCAAGGGTCATTGGTGACCTTCATTGGCCATGAAGGCCTTGCTTGTGGCCAGTGGGGTTGTGATGGCCCTGGGTGAGGTCATCTTGGCCTCGCTAATCGTGGCCCAGTTGGTTGCAGACAAAGTGGCCTTCATCCACATTTAGCAGGGACCTTGGTGCCCTCGCTTGCAACCAGTGAGGTCGTGATGGCTTTGAGAGAGGGCTTCGCAAGCCCACTAGCCATGGGTGAAGGCTTGGTGGCCCTCACTAAATTTGAGCAAGGGAAATCTAACACACGTTGACCGGGCCATAAAGGCCCTCGCCCACGGTCGGCAAGGTCGAGATGGCCCTTAGGCGTGTCTTTTGCAACCAACAAGGGTTATCGATGACCTTCGTTGGCATAGAAAAAACCCAAAGGAAAATGAATTATTAAAAATTGTTTACATTGTTGACACATAAATTTTGCATATTTATTTAGTTTTTAATTACATAGAAAATTAGGGATTAGTTTTTAACCCCTCAACAAAAATAATTGCCTTTAAATGGCCTAGCATACCTTTAGGAGTATTTGTATTGACAGTAATACAAATTAAAAAAAAAAAAAAAAAACAAAGAGAAAAAATTAATTTAAAAAAAGAGGAAAAAAAAAAGAAGTGAAAATGGAAAAAGTGAGACTAGGCCGGGAGCAGGCCGACCCGGCCTTTTTCTTCTTTCCCTTTGTTCTCTTTACCTCATGGGCCGGCCTAGTCCATTTTCCCTAGCCCGGTCCTCTCTCTCCCTTCTTTCGTCTTTCACGGTAGAGACAAGAAGGGGGAGGGAGAAGGACAATGTACGCGACAGAGGATAGAGAGGACGGGGCGAGCATCACGCGAGACGATCGATCGGGGGTAGGCCGGCAACGCCAGCTAGCACGACCGGTGCTTAAAAGCAAGAGAGGGGGCGTGAATATTAGGGGTTCGTTTGGAGAGGGAGACCGAGAGGGAAGGAGAGAGAGCGACTGAGGGAGTGAAACCTCAGAGCGAGAGGGAGCTTTCCGGTAGCTCGGCCATGCCCAAGCCCAAGTCCAATCTGACAACCCCAGCCGACGCCATCGAGCCCACAGCTCCTGTTTACCCCATACCAAACTTCTAGTGAGTTTCTTTTGGGTTTCAGCCCCTTTCTCCCGAGGACCTCAACTCGGGGACATCAAGAGGCGGTCGGCCGACCCCCATGACTGTGGCCTTCGAGCTGGGTAGGGACCTCCTCATTACACGCTTCCCCACGCAAGCCCCTTTTGGCTTTGCCTTGTTCCGTTTAAAAGATAGACCGGCTCGATTTCTCCAGTTCTTGAGCGTTCCATGTCCAACTAAGCTGATTTATTTGGTGTCATGGGTCTAGATTTGGGTCCGAGCCTTAGAATGGTCATTTGCTTCTCTATAAGTAACTGCACACCCTATATTTGATAAAATGTTTAAACCAAGTCGTACCCATTTTCTTTCGATTTTTAGTTGCTTCAAATGTGTAGTAATAGGGCTCACTTAACGGTGATCTTTCATTAATCTCAATGTACGTTTTATCAAGTCTTGTTCGGTGCTTCTATGGTATTTGCTTGGTGAATGTGGGCGAAGTCAAAAGAGAGAATAGATGATGGTCGGTGATGCCCATTGCTGGGGTGGTCCAGCGATGTGCGGGTGGTCCAGTGATGCCTTCTTTTGTTGATTTTAGTTTTAGTGTTGAAGGTGGACGAGTTTATGTTCTGGGGTGGATGAAGAGAATCGAGCACGAAGGGAGGTCTCCACATTTTGGGAAGGGGAGGCGTAGAAATAAAAAATAGAAAGTGGGCTTGAGCTTAGTGTTGGTAAATTTGGGTTGGGCTTTGGATAATTGAATTTGGACTTGGTTCAGGTCGTGGACAGATTGGGCGTGAACCATTGAGCCAGTTTCTTTTATTAGTCCAGTTGATATCACGAGTGTCCAAACCCGTGAGCCCACATCTGAGCTTACACGCTAGTTGGGCCCAAGGCTCGGCCTGGGTCCCTTTTTCAAATTTAAAAATTAAAATATATATTTGTATAAATTCAAAAAATTAAAAATTAAAAATTAATTAACAATTTAGAAAAATATCATTTTTTAAATCAGAAAAAGCTTTAAAATATATTTTTTTGGGTACTTTTCTCTTAAAGCGTGGGAAAATCATTGATAAAAAATCGGGCTCAGACAAATTCTAAGGACTTTACAATAGAGTTTGAATGTGCCTTCTTTTCTAGATGAATGCTCTTCCTTGTGTACTTTCAATATGATGATTATGGATTTCCTTTGGCTTAGTTAGGATTCGTGTTTATTTATTTGTTAGTGTTACATGTTTATTTTTCTTTGTAATTTATTTAATGTTTTCTTAGTTGCTAATTATTATTTTAATGATTGCGTCACCATGCATATTAATAGATAAGCTTAAAATCAATCCGGACTGCCTAATAAAAATTTTCTTGAATCGAAAGTGCACTAACTAATTAATTAGTGTAATCAAATCCCTAGATTTTTAGATTGCATAGGAAGTGAGATATACTCCCATACTTGACTCAATTTATATTCGATTCTAATAGGTTAGTGGCAACTTCTTATATAGAAATTTGTATATGATTAATAAAAATTGAATGTCTAATGTCACACGAGACCCGAACTTGGGAGAGTCCATGTTGGTGATTGATGTCGTTTGTGTTGTTAGTAAATAATGTCCATTCGAGATCATCATTTGTATGAACCATTCGACTCATCTCATAAGCAAATATTTCTAAACCTATTTCTCTCCCTACCAAGGGAAGGTCATAACACACCTCAGCATTGTTGTGTCATATAAAATTGTCAGTGTTCACGTCAGTGAATTTCAATAAAAATTGGCTAAATAAACTCAATTGACAAAAAATGAAAAGACTTAGGATTCAATTGACAAAATCGAAAGATTTAGAATTGAATTAGCAAAAAAACAGTTTTCCCTCTTTGGATGACTCAAATAGTCATTGCATTAGTGCAATATTAGCGTGTGAACTCAACACTAATAAATCCTAATCAATTATCAATTACATAAGAGGACAAGAAGTATGAGTGGCTAGTCCACATAGTCCTTCTCGCTGCGCAATATCTTTTTGAATCCTTATGTAACACATCTTCGACCCGTATCTTCCCGGGAATGCCTGATCTTCCAATATTTTGTGCCATTGGTAGCCGTCCCACAGCCTACGATCATGACCGCGTGGGTCATCTCGATCCCACAGTTCCCGTTGAATATGCCGCTCGAGGACCGCTGAATGTCCTGCTCGTTACCATCAATCACCTGGTTATGAGAGCATGGGAGGATCTCTGTGCTGAACAAAGAGGAACAGTTCGAGGAAGCCTTTGGGTAGGACTCAAGGCTTTTGCCAAGGATGAGAACCCCGAGTGGAGGAGATGTTTTGAAGCACAGACGTGCTGAGGGATGATGGGACCTCCTCCTAAATCCAAATTGAGAAGGGGGAAACGCCCTTGATTGTTGTTTTGATCATTTACAAGAGGCAAGAAATAACATGTACCATTGTCATGCATATCATTGATTGCAATTCTCTTCATTGAGATCCATTAGTTCCACTAGGTAGATTTGATGAAGTAATCGATTCGCCTATCACAACAGTGCATTTCAATCTAACATATTCGATGCGTAGAGACCATCTTAGGATTTCTTTAACGATGAACATGTATGACAAGCTTCTGTATCCTAAAACCATCTCTACATGACAAACTTCCCCAGTGGAGCTGTCTTTTGCATTGATATTGCGAGCTTTCATTGTCCGGAGCCCCTCTTCATGGACATGGCTACCTTCTACAAACCAGAGTTCTCTTCATCAACATGGCGAGCTTATGTAGTTCAAAGTCCTTTTCAACATATGGTGAGCTTATGTAGCCTAATGTGTTCTCCTTCTGTTAGATATACTAGTAATATCTCAAAAATTATTATAATGACGATGTGCACATACGGCGAGCTCTTATAGTCTAGAGATTTCTATATTGACACAGCGAACTTTTGTAACCCGAAATCTTTCTTCATTGACACAAAGTTTTTGTAACTCGGAGTTCTTCAATGACAAGATAAGCTTCTATAGCCCCGAGTCTCTTTTGTAAACAACAATAGGTAAGTAATTTTACCCTTCTTAATTACAATTCACTCATAAATTCTAAAAGTTAAATAAAAAATCCAAAGTATCAACCAAAACAAAAAAATGAAAAGATTGGAAAAAAGTCCAAGATTGGGAGAGAAAATCGATAAGAAATATCTCGATGACTTCGAGACCTGAGGTAAGTATATCCCAAGGCACATCCTTAATTCAAGTTTAGCTTTCATTAATTCAATTCATTTCCTTGTGCTAGGTTCATTGAAAAAATTCAAATATCATTTTAGTCTTTGAAAGGAATCTCTTCGAGCTTTCCCTCAAAGAGGGACAACCAATGACAATTGAATTTTTCCAATGGTCAAAGTTAGAAAATTTGAGATTCGACACTTGATCGTAGCGAGTCTCATTTCTTGACAAAAAAATTAGCTAAATGCCCTTAATATCTCAATTGCATGTAGAAATTTGGAGCATTATATTTCATTAGTAATGATGCATCATTTTTTAAATAGACCAGGAGTTGACTATTTTTGGTTGGCTATTGGTCAAATCAAAGAATTTGACCTTAGCCCGAAAAATTGGAATCTCGATAGTTTATTTTCTTTTTCTTTTTTTTTAAGACGTTTGATTTAGGAAAAATGAAATCTAGAGACCTCGTTAACTTGTGGAGCATCAAAAGCCGATTGACCATTAAAGTACCATATTTGGTACCGTAGGATTTGACTCACCTCTCTCAAGATCGCGCCACTTGACATGACCACACAAATCCAAAAGCAAGAACAAAACCTTATCTTTTACCTTTTTTTTAAAAGAGGGAGCGGATCAACAGAGAGAATAATGTCCCTCTTTTATTTTGGCCGGCGTTCTTACGTTCATGGGGGAATGGTTGGAAAAGGGGCACCATTTTTACCCTTTGAGAGCTCTCTTGAGAGAACGCGGGTCGATTTGCTGAAGCTATTGCCTCTTCCTTTCAACTCGGTCACCATCAATCAATCGTCTGCCATCTCCAGTCAGTAGCAACCGCCGTCAAATCTCCCTTGTAAGCCACCAGAGCGTCAGCCGTAATGGAGCAGACCATTGGCGCTCATCCCCACCAATCGAATGCTTCTTCTCTCTTCTAACTGATTTCGGATTCCAGATATACTCATTTTGTGGGTTCGTCTGAGAAGGGAGAGAACAAAAACACAGAGTGTCGATGCTCTGCCTCCCAAAAGCTTCTCCACCACTAATCGGCATTGGAATCCATCAACTCCGACCACCATCAACCATCGTCAATCCTCTAGTCGCCAGCTATCTGAGGAACACAACCAATAGAGTGTTGACAGAATCTTAAAAAAATTTACTCTCGACAAAGCTTTTCTCACTTTCTTATCATCTTTCTGATGTCGTTGAACGCCACTGATAGCTGTCCGTAGACTTTTCACAGTCGCGCTCAACTCTTTCGTTTGCCTTTGTTCTCGGTGGCAATAATGATGAAGGCAGCCTTGCCAAATTTCCTCAGCTTGGCTCCACTTTCAGATCTGAGTACATCAAAAAGGGAAGGTTGAACTTGTCGGAAGTCTTGTAGCTAGTGTCGGTCTTCATTCACGACACATTCTCAGGCCTCCTTTTCCAGTTTGGCAACTGTTTGTGACCATAACTCGTGATCGGCCAAGAAGCATACTGTTGGGAATAACGGATCCCCGAAAACCGGATTCGACATTAAATCGAATCCCTAAAAGCAATGCGGAAGACAAGTCCGGGAAAATCACGTATCACCGATCCTAAAGCACACCACGGATTCAAGCGTACCTTGTTAGCCACAGATTAAACACCGACGCCGATAAGAGGAAGAGAATTTGGCCATGTTCGATCCGATGACTCCAATTCGCTTGGAAGGGAAGAAAAAGGTGCCTTGTGCTTTACTGTTTTCCTTTTTTTTGAGAGAGTGCAAGGGAGAGGGAGACGTATGTACGTTAATGCCAAGAGGTACATTCTCCCTCTCTCTCCTCCCTTATATATGTCCCTCCAAAAAATAATTAATCGTGCCCCTTCATCCATGGGCCCTACTCTTGTGGGCCGGGCTTTTAGGCCCAACATGGGTGGACGGGCCTTAAGCCCATCACTAATAAAACCATCATCTCCCACTCACACATGGTGGGCCGAACATGATTCTCTTTACCTCTCTTCAACATTCATACCGGTGAATAATCCGTGCAACCAAAGATACTTTGAGAGCTCGTTGCTATACATCGTTAAGAATATATAGCAGCTCATATTGGGCATCACACTCGAGTAGATTTAGTACGCGTAGCCCTAGATCGATCGATCACATTTATATCTCTCTTGATCTCTTTTAAACATAATATATATATATATATATATATATTGTATTCACAATTACGATTATCCCAAAGACAGTCATAATTGGTCGACTAGTGAATACAAAACTACAATGTGATTCTCCAAATTCGATCTTCTTATTTCATTCAAACTCTCAATTTCATTTCAGCTTACTTTTCTAGAAATGTCTTATTAGATCGAATCAACTCATGACCATTGGTAACATCCTAAGATAACAAACACTAAATAGAAATCTTGAGAATAAGTAAGAGTTATGAGGGGACTAAAAAATTGAGAGACTCTTTTCCTCAAGAGTCTCACACAATATAAAAGTTGAAATCAAACTTTTTGCCACTCTTATTGGTCGTCTCATGCATACGTAGTATGAAATACGTATTACGGTATTAACTCATATCCCATGGAGCGTATGTCTACACCTTTCAATATCGTATAGATGACAGTTCAGACATACCCAATGTCTAACTTGAGTTCACGTATCTACTCATACACAAAATTCATCAGAACTCACATCTGGCATCATAGACAGATAAAGTAAAATATGTAGGGTATTTTACTTTCGAACATAGTAAGTATTATGTCCTCATCTTAACACCCAGTTAAGGCGACATACGTATTTTAAGCTTGAGCTCTCGATTATCACCTATATAATAAGTTTAAAAACAGTCTCATCACTATCTATCATACAGTAAAGAGAGGCGATTACCCGTGTGAGTGGGCTAATCTTATATCTGTCCGACATACTTTCTCAACTTAAAATAATGCACTGACCATTAAGATGCATAAAGATCATACAAAGATTCATAGGCATTAATGATGAAAATACAAATTCATAAAATGTGAACACTTAGGGAAATTACAATATTCAGTACATCAGCCTCTACGCAATCCTAGAGATTTCATATGGCCACAAAACACATCTCTAGGCATTGGCTTTGTCATAGGATCTGCTACCATTCTATGCGTAGTATGTACTCTAAGTTTACATCTTTTCGTGCAACCATATCTTTGACAAAATTTATACTTGGTATCTATATGTTTGGTCTTGCCATGATATTTTGGATCTTTGGTGTACACTTTTGCTGCTTGGCTATCACAGTTAACCAATAATGAATCTGCAGCACTTCCAATAACATCTAAATGACCCAAAAAATCTCTTAAGCCAATTACTTTCTTATACTACTGCTGATAATGCCATGAACTTAACTTCTATCGTGGACAAGGCTATACACATTTGTTTCTTACTGCTCCAACATATGGTGCCATTATTCGGTAAGAAAACAAACCTAGAGGTAGATTTTCTTTCATCTAAATCTCCTCCCTAATCAGCATCAGGATAGCCTTAGAGTCGCAGATCATTTCCATAATAACTCAGCGTATAATCAGCAGTTCCCTTTAGATACCTTAGTATTCTCTTAACGGCTTTCCAATGTGCTGGACCTAGATTTGATTGGTATCTACTCACCATTCCAACTGCAAAACATATGCCGGGTCTTGTACACATCATAGCGTACATCAAGCTCTTAACAGCATTAGCATAAGGAACATGTTTCATTTGTTCATTCTCTTGTGGAGTCCTTGGACACAGTCTATGGCTCAATCCTTCACCTTTTGCAGTAGGAGTATCTATGGGTTTACAATCTTGAAATCTTAACTCCAAGAATGTATGCAACATCACCCATGTCTTTCATCTCAAAGTTGGAAGACAACCATCTCTTGACAATATTAACAAACTCCATATTACTTCCGGCAATTAATATATCATCAACATATAATGATATGATTACAAATTGATCTTAGGATCTTTTGATATATACACAATGATCATCATCTATCACTGTAAAATCATATGCCATTATGGCATTATGAAAACGTATATACCATTGTCTTGACGATTGCTTAAGGTCATATATCAACCTCAAAAGTCGACATACATTTTCTTCTTGGCCTTTCATTATAAAACCAGTAGGTTGTTCCATATATATTTCTTCATATAATTTTCTATTGAGGAAAGCAGTCTTTACATCCATTTAATGTAACTCAAGATCCATACTAGCCATTATTGCCAGAATAATGCGAATCGAGGTAAATCTCACTACAGGAGAAAATGTACCTTTATAATCAATTCATTCCTGTTGATTATACTCCTTCACCACAAGGCGAGCCTTATGCCTTTCTATCGAGCCATTAACCTTTCGCTTTATTTTGAGAACCCACTTGTTCCCAATAGCTTTGCGTCCTTTAGGAAGATCAACCAGTTCCTAGACTTGGTTTGATTTCATTGACTCCATTCCCTCTTCCATTGCATGAATCTATTTTTCCTTACTATGGCAATCTAGAGCCTCATTAATATTTCTTGGCTCATCTTCATCTTGCGGAGTAATCATAAAAGTTTCCCCTTCAATGTCAAAACGTCGACGGGGAATATTTTGGCGACTTATTCGCCGTATGGGAGATTGTACACTTAGCACTTCATTTCCCATTATGCTCCCACTCGGATTAGATAATGATGATGTCGTCTCATCATGTGGTTGCAATTGAGAATGAGTTGAATTCAATTCATTACTTCTCATATCACTCCCATTTGGACGAACTCCACTAATATCATTATCTTGATCCAATGTTTCAAATAGGGAGTAATTTTCTCTTATTTCGCCCTTCTTAAGAAATTCATCAATTAAGAATGTGATATCATGTTATTTAAATTCAGTTATACTCTCACTTTCCTGCTCACCTATGAACACATACCCTTTCGAGTGTTCGGAGTATCTCATTAAAATACTCTTATTTTCTTTGGGACCCAATTTTCCAAACTTGTGAGAGGACTCATGGGTATAAGCAGCACAGCCTCATGGCTTAAGAAAACTTAAGTCCAGTTTTCTACCTGTCCACAACTCATATGGAGTGGAAATAACTAATTTGGAAGGCACCCGGTTAAGTATATAGGCAGCAGTTAACAACGCATCACTCCAAAAAGTAATAGGTAAGTTAGCATGCGCTATCATGGACCTAACCATTTCTAGTAGGGTTCTGTTTCTTCTCTTTGCGGCACCATTTTGTTGAGGAGTATATGGAATAGACAATTGTCTTTCTATTCTTTTTTCATCATATAATTTTCTGAACTCATCAGATAAATATTCTTGACCTCGATCGGATCTAAATACTTTTATTTTCTTGTCTAATTGATTTTCAACCAAGTTCATAAACATTTTGAAACAACTTATTGCTTTAGATTTATGAGAAATCAAATAAGCATTTCTGAATCGAGTATCATCATCTATAAAAGTGATGAAATAAACAGCTCATTGCCTTCCTCTCACATTCATTGAACCACAGACGTCAGAATGGATTAAATGCAGAGGAAATTCAGCTCTTTTATCTTTTCCAAATCGTTTCCTTTTCGTCTTCCCTACTTGGCAATGCTCACATATGAGTAAATCGACTTTTTCAATGTTGCCCAACAAGCCCTCTTGGCTAGTCTATTCATATATTGTTGGCTAATATGACCAAGTCTAGCATGCCACATAATCACATAATTATCATATGAAGTAGAAGATGTGAAACAAGGGAATAACAAATATTGATATCACCACAGTCAATATTTAGTACAATAAAACCATCTAGAAAGTGACCACAACCATAGTAGTTTGTATCCAAATACAAATCTATACCTCTATTATGGAAGTTCATATAAAAAAACAAATTTAACCAACACCAAAACAGACATTAAATTTCGACGAATCTCTGGAGCATATGGAACATCATGTAGGAACAAGGTGTGTCCACCACGCATGTTCAATTGGCAGGTGCCAATCCCTTTAACTTCATCTCTGGAGTTATATCCCACTTAGATCCACTTAGTTCCAGTTGGTATCGTCGGAATTCCACGAAGGATCCTCTATCCTTCGCTACATGGTCTGTCGGTCCTGAATTTACAGTCCACAAAGGATTGGATTCAGCTAATAATACAGAACTTGACACATAAGCAAAGTTCTCAAATGTACAAGGGGTGTTTACCTTTTTCGGCTCATAATAGTTGCGAGCATAGTGACATTTCTTATCACAATTGTAACACCTCACCCTTGACATTTTCTTTACTTGAGGACGTTTTCCTCTTTTGTGTTGGTTAACTCTTGATTTCTTGCAATAAGGACTTAATCCTTTGCACTCCCACATATTGAACGAATCAATACGCTTGCGCTTAGAGCTCAAAGCCCTTTTCGAGCTAGAACCAGCATTGCAAATGTCTATTTTTGACTCAAATACCGTTAGGCGGTTCTCTATTAGCTCAAGGTGGCGCACAGCATCCTCAAGATCTTCCATAATATGGTCAAGAGCTTCTAGTGCTTCTTGCTTTTCCAGCACATATTGAATCTTCATATTCAATATTTCACAATTGTTGCCGTTCATATCAGCAATTACGTTCTTAGTTGCTAAAACCATCTATCTGAACACATCAGACATATATGCACGAATAATTAATGCCTATCATTTATGCATCCAATTTACACAGACCCATCATATCAATGAATAATTTCAAGTAAGGTTTCGGAATCAAAATGTCACTATGTTTCCAATCATCCTCCAAAAATTCTAACTTAAAATTATTATTAATATAATTGTCTTATACAAAATAAATTCTATGAAGTTACAAAAACTTCTATAAACTACCCATAGCAGTCAACAATAACAGAAAGCAAACAATATTTGACATCCAATAGGATAACGATGCTTTCACATAATACAATTATCCATTACACTAAGCAATATATATAGAGGAATCATCAACATAGAAAGGGATATTCACACTCAATAACATCCCAAACTAATCTAAGAAATAAATAGGGAATGTTCATTCTAATCTATTAGTCAAAATATTTGAGAAATTTGCAGGCATATTTGCCAACCATGGAAAAAACTTTTGGAGAGCTTTCATGTCGCCACCAAGACGCATTCACTCTGCGCCATGTGGCGCTCAATCTAAGGGTTGAAGTTTTGGTTAACTTAATCCTATAGTACTCTCTAACAAAAGCTACCACTAGCCTCCTATAACTCGGGACCACGTTGACCTCTCATAACCGATCTAACACTGCTTGCCATTCAGGTGGAAGAGTGTACATCAAAGCCGGCACTTTCTCAAAATCCGGCATAAGATAACCATTCCAGATGATTTCCTGTATCATCTAATTGACCCTGACCATATGTGATATTAAATCACCGTCATGTCACCGATAATTAGCTAAATCTGACATCAACCTTTTATGTCTTGCACTTCCCTCGTCCGTTTTCGGGATTACAGGTATCCGTGCGTAACGAATCATAGTTCCCGCAACAAATGCAGAACTAAAAATGAATTACTTATAATTCATAATGCACATAAGGGAAAATACATAATTTTCCATGATTCATACAACAAATGCAGAATAAACAATGGATTACATATAACCCATATAGACATAATTGAAAAAAGAAACAAAATCCTTTTTTTTTTTTTTCGGGTCAATGGTCAACGGTCGTCGGTCAACGGTCAACGGTCAACGGGTCAACGGGTCGGGTCGACAGGTGCGAGGGTCGGACTGGTTGGACCGGTCGGGCCGGGTTGGACGAACCGACCGGCACGTGCCGCGCACGTGCGTGGGCTAATGTCACGTAGACGTCAGCTAGCACGTGCGCAGCATGCGCCAGCTTCCATGCCAAGTCGGCTCGGGTCGGGCCGCCGGCCGGCCAACGGTCGTCGGCGATGACGTCATCCCCGCGGTTACCCTGACATCACGATGACGTCAGCATGCGCCGGTTCACTAGCCGCCGGCATGCACGTGCTAGTTCGCCACCGGCGCGTGTGGCGCACGCGCTGGCCGATGCCAGCACTTCTGGCGCGTCGCGCCCACGCACAGCGGCTTCTGGCTACACGTGTGGGCGCGTGCGGTATCGCTCGGCGGCGCACGACATGTTGACGAACTCGTCTCGACGAGCCCTTTCACTCTATGTTTTTAGAAATCGATTTCAACTTACAAAAACTCAAAAAAAAAAAATGGACGAACAGTGCTTGGGTGTCGAGATTTCTCGACCCGATCTGTACCGGCCGATTACTTTCGTGAAAAATCAATCAAAAAACATGAAAAGGGTCGGGAAAATGTGAACTTGGCTCTGATACCAATGTAGGGAATAACAGATCCCCGAAAACCGGATTCGACACTAAATTGAACTCCTAAAAGCAATGCGGAAGACAAGCCCGGGAAAATCACGTATCACTGATCCTAAAGCATACCACGGATTCGAGCGTACCTTGTTAGCCACAGATTAAACATCGACGCCGATAAGAGGAAGAGAATTTGGCCCTGTTCGATCCGATGACGCCAATTCGCTTGGAAGGGAAGGAAAACTTGCCTTGTGCTTTACTGTTTTCCTTTTTTTTGAGAGAGTGCGAGGGAGAGGGAGACGTACGTACGTTAATGCCAAGAGGTACGTTCTCCCTCTCTTTCCTCCCTTATATATGTCTCTCCAAAAAATAATTAATCGTGCCCCTTCATCCATGGGCCCTACTCTTGTGGGACGGGCTTTTAGGCCCAACATGGGCGGACGGGCCTTAAGCCCATCACTAATAAAACCATCACATACACATGATGCTCTTAATTGAGGTTGTAGGAAGAAGGCCAGCGGAAGAAACGACCAACCTCTTCGATGCATAATGAACAATTTACCCTCAAACGGACATTAAATCACGAGCAAACAACGGACGATATGGCTTCATGATGGTCCGAATACAATCACGAGGAAAACATTCAATTTCTATAATGTTAATATCGATTGTCTTCTCAAAGCAATAATGGAATGCATTTTGTTCTTTAATGGAGAGAAGAGAAGAAGAGAGAACGGTTTTTTTCAAAACGTTCTTTCTACTAACATCCCAACAGTGCTTCTCAGGTTACTGAAGATATATGGCGGTGATGGTCAGGTTTTAATATCCAAAAATATTAATCATAAATGATGCTTTAAAATGATGCTTTAAGCATGATGTATTGCTAGAGCTTTTAGGTTTACAATAAAAGCTGGCCTAATGGAAATGAAAAAGGAAAAAAAAAATATAAAAAAAACAATGACCAAAAAGAAAGAAAAGAGAGTGTTAGGGTATGTTTGTTTGGAGGAAAATGTTTTTTGGGAATTATTTTCCGGATTTTCATTAGTCAATCGAAAACACTTTCAAGTTAACAAAAACATTCATGCATAAAATTATAAAAGTGAATTCATAAATCTAAAGAGCTAAAAACACTTTCTGAAATTGCTTATATAAAATATTTTAACATATTTTTTTTTTTCATTTTCCTTCTTCTTCTTCTTTACTAGTTACTAGCCATGACGAAGGCTGACAACCTGCCACAAGCAAGCTCGAGCCTTGCCCAAGGCTAGTGAGGCTAAAGCTCATTAATTTGGCGAGGCCGCCACCTCATGCCTATGGTCATTGATTGACCGTTGCTGTGGCTCGACAACCGGCGGAGGGAAGAAAAAGTTAAAAGAAAAAAATTATTTAGAAATTCGATTTTTATTTTTGCCATGAGTTAAAATTATAAGATTGAAATCACCCTCCAAATGAAATCCAAACACCAAAACTGTCACATATTGGCAAACAAAATAAAAATATCCACTTGAAAAATGATTTCCAAAAAGTATTTTCCATTATCTTCAAGTTTTCCCTGAAATAAACGTAGACTTAGGCTTCATTTGTTTCATAAAAAATAAATAATTTAGATATCATTTTCCTAAAAATAATTATTTGTATCACTTACAAAAATAAATAAACTAAATTTTTTTCACCATCTATGAAAATATTCAAAGGTAAATTATTATCGATAATGAAAAAAAAAATTATTAACTAATTATATCATGTAATACAATTGATTATTTTTAGGAAAACATTTTCCAAATCATACATTTTTCACCAAACAAATGAAGTTGACAGCTTTAACGTGGGATTGGCATTATTTTGATAGACAAATGTGCTTAGTATGGGCTGGACGTAGTCATGAAAAGGGCCTAGATTGGGGTTTAGTGTAGTTTTAACAGAAAATGGGCTAAATAAGAGAGTGATTGGGCTTAGTTTGCTTTAAAATTTGGCTTAAATTGAATGAGAGTGGGTTTGGTAGAAAAGCCCAAATTGGGACCTACATTCGGACCGGGCCCAAGAGCCCAGCCCGGCCATTTTTTGTTTTTTTTTCCAGAATATAGAAATGATGTTCTTTTTATTAATAAATTAAACAAAAATCCAAAAAAATTTTAAAAAATTAAAAACCAGAAAATAGCGTAGAATCAAGTCTTAATTAGGATGTTTTGTTTTATTACTAAATGTAGCTTAGTTTTATTTAGTTAACTTAACCTATAGTTTAGGGGTTTTAGTAGTTACCTTATAAATAGCTTAGGTTTAGATAGTTTGATTCTTCAAATAAGAAATTGGACTCAATTTGAATTTGCCTCATCGGAATTGTTGTCCTGGAGTTTAATAACAATGCTATGTTATATTTTTTCCAACTCATATTAGATTATTATAGTGCACTCTATCTTTTAATTGATCTTTGGTCACTCTTTTGATGAATTGGTTGTGACTCTCTTATATTGCTTTTACGTCGTGATTTGCTTGTTCTAGTTATATTGTTAGATTACATTTTTAGGATAATAATAAAAACATAAGAAAACATTGCATAAACACTTAGAGGATGAGAACTTGAGGACTTATAATTTGCTCAAAAGATTGTGTGGACAATTAGTTAACAAATTAATCAAAGTATGTGCCGAAATGGCATTAGTTGAAAATTAGCGCAATCAAATCCGTGATCCCAAATCTCTAATTGCGTAGGAATTGAGATAGTTCTCTCATACGTCACTTGATTTCTAGCCAATCCCGATAGGCTAATTGTAACTACTTTATATGAAAAAAATTGTATAAGTTAATCAGTTTAAATGAATTTTTTTATCGTCAAGCGAGGTAAGGATATAAGAGAATTTACATTGATTAAACCATTGGTTCCCAACTCAATATTACCTCTAAGCTCATCTCCTCCACACTGGTCGGGGGGTCGTGATACACTGAGTAGATTTGATGAAGCAATTGGTTCGCGTATCGCAAGGGTAGACACAAAGCAAATTTGCCGAAAGTCAACCTCGTAAAAGACTGGCGATTAAATCATCTAATCACACCACTGTCCCAATTTGCTTTTTGTCTTAAGCATATTATTCATACTGTGTTGATTCTGCTAATGAAAAATAGCATAAACTAACTTCCATCAGATTCTGCTAATCAAAACTCTCCTTAGAACTCAATGTCAATGGCATGAAAAATAGGCTTAACGTTGGAATGGGTATCAATGGATAACTTAAGAAATTTCCTTAATAGATTACTTGATCATATAATCCCCTTATATGGAGTACCAAAGAGGCATTACATCTGCGCGATATTACTGCATCAATTCCACACAGGTAAATCCTACTCGATTGTTAATTAGACGACAGGATAAGAAGCATGCATGGCAAGTCCACATAATCCTTCTGGTTGAGTATAATCTCTTTGAATCCTCATGTAGCCAGCTTCGCCCCACGTCTCCCCCCAGGAGTTCCTGATCTTCCAATATTTGGTGCCATCCTCAGCTGTCCCGTAGCCTACAATCGCGACAGTGTGGGACATGTTGGTCCCACAGTTCCCATTGAAAACACCGCTTGAGTATGACTGGAATTCTCGCCCACTGCCGTCGAGGGCGACCGAGACCGGTTGCATCGCCACGGCCTTTAAGATCTCTCCCTCATTGTTGGCAGGGACATCCTCATAAACCACAATTTTGGCCACGCTCAGGGACGCCATGTGAGCATTGCATGTTCCGTCCGAATCATTGTAGGGATAGTTAGTTTCAGAGGAGATGCCTCCATTTTGTATTATGTAGTCGAACGCGGTGTCCATCCAACCCCCACTGCAGCCATCGTTTTCGATAGTACAGTCTACCAATTGTTGCTCTGATAGTTCCAGTAACTTACCAGTCTTGATCTGGGTAATCGATTTGATGGGAATAACGGATCCCCGAAAACGCAGATTCGACACTAAATCGAATCCCTAAATCAATGCGGAAGACGAAGCCCGGGAAAACAACACGCATCACCGATCCTAAAGCACACCATGGATTCGAGAGTACTTTTTAGCCACAGATTAAACACCAAACGCCAATGGAGGAAGAAAAACGGTCCTGTTCGATCCGAGGGGGCAAAAACCTTCAACGTGCTTTACTGTTTTTGCTTTTGAAGAAAACGGGAGAGGGAGAGAGCGTAAAACAACGTACGTCCTTTTCTTAATCAAAACGGTACCTTTTTCTCTCTCTCTCTCCTCCCTTTTATACCTCCCTCTTTCCACGGGCCCTATTCCCGTGGGCCGGGCTTTTTGGGCCCAACTTTGGCGGATAGGCCTTAAGCCCAAAACAAATAAAGCCTTCATCTCCCACTCGCACATGGTGGTCCAAAACCAACATGGGCGGATAGGCCCTACTCAGGCCCATCAGAGAATAATCCATCATAGACTCTCTCTTAACATGGTGGGCCGAACAGAATTCTCTTTACCTCTCTTCAACATTCATACTGGTGAATAATCCGTGCGACTAGCATACTTTGAGAGCTCGTTGCTATACATCATTAGGAATATATAGCAGCTCATAATAGGCGTCACACTCCGAGTAGATTTAGTATGCAGTACCCTAGATCGATCGATCACATTTATATCTTTCTTGATCTCTTTTAAACAATGATATATATTGTATTCACAATTACAGTTATCACAAAGACTATCATAATTGGTCGACCAGTGAACACAAAACTACAATATGATTCTCCAAAAATCGATCTTCCTCTTGCCTTCAAACTCTCAATTTCAGTTTAGCTTGCTTTTCTAGAAATGTCCCATTAGATCGAATCAAAATCATGACCATTGGCAACATCCTAAGATAGAAAACACTAAATAGAAATCTTGAGAATAAGTAAGAGTCATGAGGGGACTAAAAATTCGAGGAACTCTTTCCCTCAAGAGTCTCACACGTCATAAAAGTTGAGATCAAACTTTCTGCCACTCTTCTTGGTCGTCTCATGCATACGTAGTATAAATACGTATTACGGTATTAACTCCTTTCCCATGGAGCGTATGTCTACACTTTTCAATACCGTACAGATGATAGTTCGACATACCCAATGTCTAACTTGAGTTCACCTGTCTACTCATTCACTAAATTCATCAGAACTCACATCTGGCATCTTAGACAGATAAAGTAAAATATGTGGGGTATTTTACTTTCAGACATCACAAGTATTATGTCCTCATCTTAACACTTAGTTAAGGTGACATACGTGTTTTAAGCTTGAGCTCTCGATTATCACCTAGATAATAAGCTTAAATACAGTCTCATCTCTATTTATCACACAAGAAACGAGGCGATTACCCGTGTGAGTGGGCTAATCTTATATCTGTCCGACATACTCCTCTTAACTTAAAGTAATGCACGAGCATTAAGATGCATAAAGATCACATAAAGATTCATAGGCATTAATCAATGAAAAACAAAATTTCATAAATGTGAACAACTCAGGGAAATTACAACTCAGTACATCAGACTCTACGCAATCCTAGAGATTTTACATGACCACAAAACACATCTTTAGGTATTGGCTTTGTCATAGGATCTGCTACCATTCTATGCGTAGATATGTACTGCAAGTTCACATCCTTTCGTGCAACCATATCTTTTACAAAGTTATACTTGGTATCTATATGTTTGGTCTTGCCATGATACTTTGGATCTTTGGTATACGCTATAGCTGCTTGGCTATCACAGTTAACCAACAATGGATCGGCAGCTTTCTCAACAACACCTAAATGATCCAAAAATCTCTTAAGCCAAACTCCTTCTTGTACTGCGCGATAACGTCACGAACTCAGCTTCCATCGTGGACAAGGCTATACACGTTTGCTTCTTCTTTGCTCCATGATATGGCGCCTTTGCTTAGTAAGAAAGCAAATCCTGAGGTAGATTTCCTTTCATCTAAATCTCCTCCCCAATCAGCATCTGAATAGCCTTCAAGTCGCAAATCCTTTCCTTGGTAATTCAACTTGAAATCAACAGTCCCCTTCAGATACCTTAGTATTCTCTTAACGGCTTTCCAATGTGCTGGACCTGGATTGGATTGGTATCTACTCACCATTCCAACTGCAAAACATATGTCGGGTCTTGTACACATCATAGCGTACATCAAGCTCCCAACAGCACTAGCATAAGGAACATGTTTCATTTGTTCCTTCTCTTGTGGAGTCCCTAGACACAGTCTATGGCTCAATCCTTCACCTTTCGCAATAGGAGTGTCTTTGGGTTTACAATCTTGCATACGAAATCGCTCAAGAACCTTATTTACATAGGTTTTTTGCGAAAGAGACAACGATCTCTTCGAACGATCTCTTGAAATCTTAACTCCAAGAATGTATGCAGCTTCACCCATATCCTTCATCTCAAAGTTGGAAGACAACCAACTCTTGACGGTATTTACAAACTCCATATTGCTTAGGCAATCGTATATCATCAACATATAATGATATGATCACAAATTGATCCTTGGATCTTTTGATATATACACAATGATCCTCATCAATCATTGTAAAATCATATGCCATTATGGCATTATGAAAACGTATATACCATTGTCTCGATGACTGCTTAAGGCCATATATCGACCTCAAAAGTCGACATACTTTTTCTTCTTGGCATTTCACTATGAAACCAGCAAGTTGTTCCATGTATATTTCTTCCTCTAATTCTCCATAGAGGAAAGCAGTCTTTACATCCATTTGATGTAACTCAAGATCCAGACTAGCCACTATTGCTAGAATAATGCGAATTGAGGTAAATCTCACTACAGGAGAAAACGTATCTTCATAATCAATTCCTTCCTGTTGATTATACCCTTTCGCCACAAGGCGAGCCTTATGCCTTTCTATCGAGCCATCAGCCTTTCGCTTTATCTTGAGAACCCATTTGTTCCCAATAGCTCTGCGTCCTTTTGGAAGATCAACCAATTCCCAGACTTGATTTGATTTCATTGACTCTATTTTCTCTTCCATTGCATTAATCCATTTTTCCTTATTAGGGCAATTCAGAGCCTCATTAATATTTCTTGGCTCATCTTCATCTTGTGGAGCAACCATAAAAGTTTCCCCTTCAATGTCAAAACGTCGACGGGGAATACTTTGGCGACTTGATCGCCGTATGGGAGATTGTACACTTTGCACATTAGTCCCCATCATGCTCCCACTTGGATTAGGTAGTGATGATGTTGTCTCATCATGTAGTTGCAATTGAGAATGAGTTGAATTCAATTCATCACTTCTTATATTACTCTCACTCGGATGAACTCCACTAACATCATTATCCTGATCCAATGTCTCAAATAGGGAACAATCTTCCCCTATTTCGCCCTTCTTAGGAAATTTATCCTCTAAGAATGTGACATCCCGTGATTCAAACTCAGTTATACTCTCACTTTCCTGCTCACCTATGAACACATACCTTTTTGAGTGTTCTGAGTACCTTAAAAAAATACTCTTCTTTCCTCTGGGACCCAATTTCCCAAACTTGTGAGAGGACTCATGTGTATAGGCAGCACAACCCCATGGCTTAAGAAAACTTAAGTCCGGTTTTCTACCTGTCCATAACTCATATGGAGTGGAAGCAACTGATTTGGAAGGCACACGGTTAAGTATATAGGCAGCAGTTAACAACGCATCACTCTAAAATGTGATAGGTAAGTTAGCATGCGCCATCATGGACCTAACCATTTCCAGTAGGGTTCTATTTCTTCTCTCCGCAACACCATTTTGTTGAGGAGTATATGGAATAGACAACTGTCTTTTTATTCCTTTTTCATCACATAATTTTCTGAACTCATCAGATAAATATTCTCGACCTCGATCGGATCTCAATGCTTTTATTTTCTTGTCTAATTGATTCTCTACCAGGTTCATAAACCTTTTGAAACAACTTATTGCTTCAGATTTGTGAGAAATCAAATAGACATATCCGAATCGAGTATAATCATCAATAAATGTGATGAAATAAACAGCCCCATACCTTCCTCTCACATTCATTGGACTACAGACATCAGTATGGATTAAATGCAGAGGAAATTCAGCTCTTTTCCCTTTCCCAAATGGTTTCCGTGTTATTTTCCCTTCTAGGCAATGCTTACATATAGGCAAATCGACTTTTTCAATGTTGCCCAACAAGCCCTCTTTGGCTAGTCTATTCATACGTTGTTGGCCAATGTGACCAAGCCTAGCATGCCACACATTCACATCATTATTATAGGTATTAGAAGATGTGATAAGGGAATAACAAACATTTGCATTAACATAATCAATATCTAATATAATAAAACCATCAAGAAAATAACCACAACCATAGTAATTTGCATTCAAAAACAAATCCACACCTCTATTACAGAAGTTCACATTAAAACCTAGTCTAACCAACATTAAAACAGACACTAAATTCCGACGAATCTCCGGAGCATACAAAGACATCATGAAGGAACAAAGTGCGTCCACCATGCATGTTCAGTTGGCAGGTGCCAATTCCTTTCACTTCAGCTCTGGAGTTGTTTCCCACATAGATCCACTTAGTTCCAGTTGGTACTCGTCGGAATTCCATGAATGATCCTCTATCCTTTGCTACATGGTCCGTCGCTCCTTCTTTGGCTCATGACAGTCGCGAGCATAGTGACCCTTCTTGTCACAGTTGTAGCATTTTACCCTTGCAAGCTTCTTCATGCGAGGACGCTTTCCTCTATCATGTTGGTTAAACTTGGGTTTCTTCCCTAAAGGACCAGCTTCTTCCTTGCCTTTCCCATTATCAAACCAGCTAGGGCGCTTGCGCTTGGAGCCCGAAGCTCCATTTGAGCTAGAACTAGCATGATATAGTTCAGCATCCGGCTTAGATGCCAAGAGGCGGTCCTCTTCCAGCTCAAGATGGCGCACAAAGCATCCTCAAAAGTTTTGATAGACTCATTATGGGGGTGTGCACCTTCATATGCTCCCAACTTTTAGGCAAGGAACGAATCACTGCTTGCACCTGCTGCTCATCTGTGAGGACATGGCTAGCATCTTTCAGCTCAATTATCATGTTTGACATCTTTCTAAGATGTTGCTTCATGGTCTGACCATGAGACTTCTTATAGGAGTCAAACCTAATAGTGAGTTGTCTCAATCACGGTCACCGAAGTATGACCAAATCTAGCCGCCAATGCCTCCCACATTTCTTTGGCATTGTCGAAACGCCTAAACTCCCGCATGACATCATTTTCCATGCTGCTCAGCAACGTGATGCGAGCGAGAGAGTTCTTTCGTTTCCAAGCAGCAAAAGCTTCTTTATCTCTTTTGTGCTGCAAAGTATTTCCATCTTCGGGTTCAACCATGGTCGGGTTAAGAGCTTCAAGTGCCTCTTGCTCTTCCAAAGACATATTGGATTTTCATGTGCCATATCTCATAGTTGTCACCATTGAGCTTTTCACCTTTGTTCAGCTCGGCAACTATGCTTTTGTGGCTGAAGTCATTGATCCGAACACATCGACAAATATGCACGAATTATTAATACCTATCATTTATGCATCCCTATTTGCATAGACCCATCATATTAATGAATAATTTCAAGTAAGGCTTCGGAATCAAAATGTCACTACGTTTCCAATCATCCTCCAAAATCCTAACTTAAAATTATCATTAACATAATTGTCATATGCAAATCAATTTTATGAAGTTACAAAACTTCTAAAACTACCCACAGACTAATTACCCACAAAGAACCAAAGAATAATGAAAGCAATTGATAATTGACATCAAATAAAACAATAACGCTTTCAACTAATTCAATCAATATATGAGTTACTTCATCAACAACAATCAAGTAGTCAAGATTACATAATATGTCCATAAACACACTTAACAAAAATCAGCCAATACAACTAACACAAAGTCAGCACACGAACTGGGAAAGATCCTCTTTTGTTCAATTTCTTGATCTTTTCCCTTGAAACAATACAATAATATTCATTTACAAAATCCATCACAATTTTCTTATAGGAAGTAGCTCCGTTGACATCCCATATGCAATTCAACACATCTTGCCATTCAGGTGGAAGAGTGCTTAAGAAAAATCGCACCATCTCTGACTGTAACATAGGACGACCATTCCATATGACCTGTTGAATTTTCCCGTTGACTTCAAGGACGTGGTCAATTAAGTCACCTCTCTCCCATCGATGATCAGTCAGCTCAGCTATTAGCTTAGACAGCCTAGCCTTTTGTTCATCGGTAACTGCTCGAAAAGGTGTGCGCAACCTCAGAGGAGGCATTGTTCCTACAACAAATGCAGAACAAAAATAAGGGATTACTTATAACCCACATAGACTTAATTGAAAAAGAAACGCATTCTTTCCCCCCCCCCTTTTTTTTGTCAACGGTCAACGGTCAACGGTCGTCGATCAACGGTCGGTCAACGGTCAACGGTCGCCGGTCGCCGGTCGTCGGACCGATCCGACCGGTCGGACCGATCGAACCGGTCGCCCGGTCGAACCGCGTCAGACGAACCGACGCACGTGCCGCGCGCGTGCCATCGTCCACGGTCGGGTCGCCGGTTGGGTTGCCGGCCGGTGATCGCACTGCCAACCGGCGCCATCGCGACGTCATCGATGACGTCACCCAGCCAGTTATTTATCGTTGGATGACGTCATGCTGACGTCCGCACGCGTCGGTCCGCAGATCGGCGCGTGCACGGGTTCACCCGCCGGCAGCGCGCACGCGCCGGTTCACCGACCGGCGCGTGTGCCGCACGCGCCTGGGCGACCCAGCGCTTCCGGGCGCGTCGAGCCCACGCGCAGCGGCTTCTGGCCGCGCGTGTGGGCGCGTGCGGCGTCGCCCGGCGGCGCTCGAGGTGTCGCCAGACTCGTCTCGACGTCGCCTTTCTTCCTATGCCATTAGAATTTGATTTCGAGTTACGCAAACTCGGAAAAAAGGCCGAACAACGCTCGTGTGTCGGGATTTTTGCCCCAATCCGTACGGCTGAAGAACTTTTAGCGAAAAATCAATTAGAAAGCACGAAAAAGATCGGGAAAACATGAAAGCGGGCTCTGATACCAATGATGAGAATAACAGATCCCCGAAAACGCGGATTCGACACTAAATCGAACCCCTAAATCAATGCGGAAGACGAAGCCCGTGAAAACAACACGCATCACTGATCCTAAAGCACACCACGGATTCCAGCGTACCTTTTAGCCATAGATTAAACACCAAACGCCAATGGAGGAAGAAAAACGGTCTTGTTCGATCCGAGGGGGCAAAAACCTTCAACTTGCTTTACTGTTTTTGCTTTTGAAGAAAACGGGAGAGGGAAAGAGCGTAAAACAGCGTACGTCCTTTTCTTAATCAAAACGGTACCTTTTTCTCTCTCTCTCCTCCCTTTTATACCTCCCTCTTTCCACGGGCCCTATTCCCGTGGGCCGAGCTTTCTGGGCCCAACTTTGGCGGATAGGCCTTAAGCCCAAAACAAATAAAGCCTTCACGATTCTATTGCCGCTACCACTGAGAAGGCCCAGCAAGAGCCTGCACACCCGTCAATGGTGCCATAATGCAATTTGAGCAGGAAAAATAATGTTTCATGGCTAAAAATTATAGATAATATTTGAGTTTATTCTATTTCGTACCCCTGTAATGCGATTGTATTACTTCCTCACATGATATTTTTCATCTTACTCAATTTGAGCCATGCATGAGGAAATGGTACACACGAACATGATGGCAGTACAAAAAGAAGGGTTCTCTAACTCTTACCACATCGACCTTGATCTTTTATGGCATTTACGGCTCCTTTTGCCACCCAATCCAGGCTATCGGGGATGTGGGTAATGTTTGCATACATGAATGACGTCGTTCTCGGGTGGAGAGTTGATGGCAACACCAATCCAGTACTAATCTCAAGTAATTCTTTGACCGTTCGGTCCGAGAACGAGTTCAAGCCAAGCCTGAAAGTGCGATTCGCCCCGTGATTGAAGTCTTCGATGAACTGCAAATTGTCTGCAAAGATCTCAAGACGCTTGCCCTTCTCTTCACTATCTGCATAAATGCGTCCATGCTCAGCCATCCATTGCTCATGCTTCTGCTGA
Source organism: Eucalyptus decipiens (assembly GCA_014182575.1). Lineage (NCBI taxonomy): Eukaryota > Viridiplantae > Streptophyta > Magnoliopsida > Myrtales > Myrtaceae > Eucalyptus > Eucalyptus decipiens. Next base: position 6,346,227 of record CM024612.1, on the reverse strand, counting down.
ACGGAAGCTTCAGGTAATGTACGAGACGCTGCGTGCAAAGCCCATGAAAACAACATTAGTACCAAACAAAGAGAGAATTTTCCTGCAGGTGATAAAGCCATTGCTTCAACACCAATTACAGATGGTTGTCTACGGTTAAACTATTTCTCTAGGCTTTGTATGATGATGGAGAAAAGAGAACTTCAAATGGGGTATATATAGTGTGAAATTTCGTGGAACCACTGCTAACGGCTTGAAATCTTAAGTTACTAGATGAATACATTATTTAATATTTAAACATTTTATTACTCTCTCTCATGCTTAGTCCGGTCTTTTTTTTTTTTTTTTTTTTTTTTTTGGTGACCCAGGGAACTCCGCACGGCTGGCAGCTGGAGATAAACCACTGGGGGCAACACGTGCTAGCCACCACACACGTGCCACTGGGTAAGTCGCCAAGAGTCTCAAGCCAGCCTTCCTGCAACTTGCGTTGCAGGAGCTTCGAATACTAGACCTCCTCGATGGAAGTTTAGGGCTTACCTAGCTGAGCCACCGTGGTGGGTGGTTTAGTCCAGTCTTTTTTGTCTACTATTAAGCGTGAAAATATTTCATCAAGGCATATAGGGGCTTCGAAAGATTCGAACTTGAAATCTCATCACTTTGATACTATGAGAGATTTTATATAACCACTATAAACTGTTTTTAAAGCTTAAGTTATTAGATAAAAATTTGGTTTGATGTTTAAATATTTTATCACTCTCTCTCATGCTTAGTCTACTCTTTTTTTTTTTTTTTTGTGACCTAGGAATCCCGTACAGCCGGCAGCCGACGAGTAAACTTGGAGGGACACGTAAGTGGGGGGTGGTTTAATATTTAAATATTTTATCACTCTCTCTCATGCTTAGTCTACTATATATATATATATATTTTTTTTTGGTGACCTAGGAACCCCGTACAGTTGGCAGCTGGCGAGTAAACTTGGGGGGACACGTAAGCGGGGGGTGGTTTAATATTTAAATATTTTATCACTCTGTCTCATGCTTAGTCTACTCCTTTTTTTTTTTTTTGTGACTCAGGAATCCCGTACAGCCAGCAGTCGGCGAGTAAATCTAGGAGGACACGTAAGCGGGAGGATCCACCACTCTCGGCGTCCCACTTAAGACCCCAAGCGACCGTGAGGGGATTCGAACTCCTCCCCTTCATGAGGGAGAAGAGAGCCCAAACCATCACGGCCACTAAGGCAGTGGTTAGTCTACTCCTTTTTGCCTAATACTAAACATGAAAAAATGTCATTAAGAAGGCAAATAGGGTTTTAAAAAATTTGAACTCAGGATCTTCTTACTTTATTACCATGTGAGATTTTGTAAGAACATTATTAATTATTTTTAAGGTTTAAACTATAAATGAAAGTATAGTTTGATATTTAAATATTTTATCACTCTCTCTCATGCTTAATATGATCTTTTTGCTTAATACTGAGCACAAAAATATGTCATTCAAAAGGTAAATAAGAGTTTGGAAATATTCGAATTCAAAACCTCCTTATTATGATATCATGTGAAATTTTGTATGGCCACTGCCAATTATTTTAAAAGGTTAATCTATTAGATGAAGATGTAGTTTAATAGTTAAATATTTTATCATATAGATGACGATCCTTTAGTTTTGGCTAAGATCATCTAATGTTGGAAGGAAGGTTGACCCTATCCTGTGGATTGACCCGGGGAAGATAGCAAATCAAATGTAGGAGCATTGTCCAAGAACTTAGTGGAGACTTGACATTTAGTGTAATATCATTGTCTGCACTTCAGTTCTTCCTTCGTGCCATCTTATTGGTGAAAGCATTGATGCTTGCTAGCTTAGAAGTCCATATTTTGTCTCATTTCCATCATCGTTACAATTTACATGGATCTTCCCTTCCTGAATTGATGGAGTGGACCCCTTCCTTTTGTTCTTCTCTTGTTGCTTGTCCCGCGGGGGCACGTCTCCTGTTATTCTAGCACTGTTCCTCCTAAGCAAGTTACCTTTCTTGTCATTTAGTTTGATTTTATCAAAGTCCATTTCATGATCTGCTCTCTTGAGATGGCATATCCTTAAGGGAAAATTGTCCCATAATTCTTGAATTTATTGTACACCAATCAATTTGGCTATAAATCTTTCAATTATATCAATTTAATTCTAAACTTATTATACATTAGCTAATACAATACTAAATCTTTCAATTGTACCAATTGTGCCAAACTTTTTAATTATTTGCCAATATAATAGTCCTTCAGCGATTTCCAGCCAAAAATACCAAAAAAGACTATATTGATAAATCTTGAGAAGGTTTAGGATTAAATTGACAAATCATCCTTAATTGGTACAATATCTTTAGAATTAAATTGACATGACTAAAAAGTTAAAAAGTAAATTGGCTGCTGTACAATAGATTTAAGACTTTTTGAACAATTATCCCCACCCTTACTAGCTGCCACTACTCAATCCATCTTTGAAAATTTTATGCTGCAAAAAGTTTGATTACGTTTTAATTGAGCTAGAATAAGAAAATAAGCTTTTTTCAATCGCTTGACTATTAGATTTATCTTAGATCGATTTAGCACAAACAAGTACCCATTTCAAATTATTTTTCCTATATTTCCTTTTTCCTTTCTTTCAATTTCATCACTTCAATTATACCGACATTGGCTTAGCTAGCTGAAAAGACAATACGGTATCGATGCCACTCAGAAAGCTCCAAGTATTGGACTTTCATTGCGAAATTCAATCTATGAAACCACGAAACTAAAAAGGAAAATACTTTAAAAGAAAAGAAAATGATGAAGAAACTTAATACACCACAAATGCTTGTTATAATCCGGAAACCAACAAACAAGGTACCCAAAGCGCAATTGCTTAACTCCTTCTGGTCTGAACAGAAATGCTTGTTAGACAAAGTTAAGTCTTAATTCATGACGTGCTGGATTTTCATAACGTTAATATACCACTAATGTTTGTTAGAAAAACTTAAGTCTTAATTCACAACGTGCTGGCTTTTCCTTTGTCTACTAGCGTTTTCCGATGCTACAACTAACTCTGAAATAGCACAAAAAATGATGTCAACGACATAGGATCATCATTCCCTGTTAGTCAAGTGTATATTTAACGAATAAAGAAAAAGTAAAGAAATTGTTGGACCGTATTAAGAAATTTTGCTAAAACTTATTTCCTAAATAAGACGATTGGTACTTTAACCGAGTCATGATTAAGTCAGAATTGTGCATTGAATAATTAACTTGTTTAACGGATGTGCAATTGCTACAAAATCCCAAAGTGATGGCATTGTGCTTTTCTTTCTTTCTTTGAATGACAAATTATGTGCACTAGTTCAGCAAACTGTAATCAGAGTACAAAGTTCAAATTTCACTAAAAGTCCAGTTTATTGGACAGTTATGATTGTATCGAAGTGCAAATATTTAACAGGAGATCGTATGACTACAATAATGCCATCGAAACCAACCTGACGAGTTTGGTTTCAGCTAGAAATAGAACTTAATGTTTAGTCTTCTGCTGATAAAGCAACTGAAGATCAAGAATAATTAGTTGCTATAATCACTATCTTCGATATAAGAATGGCAACATTATCAACTTAAAGACTCTCATTGCTGGGGAAGCCCTTGTCTTTTTTTCACTGAAGAGCAAAAAGATAAATGTCTATAAAAACAAAATAGCCACTGTTCAAGCGTTTCCAGCACAGCAAAATAATAAATAAATTTCTCTTCTACATCTGCATTTCCATCTGGTGCTATTACTGAAATTCTGACTTGCTGATGTTCTGATCTCATATTTTCCTTCTCCAAGCATGGCATCTGAGTTCAAACCAACAAACGGGGGAAGCAGCCACCTATACACTGCTTTTCAGCTTTGAAAGCATCGACAAATTACATATAAAAAACATTCAGAATTCGACTTGAATTAGCTATCCTACCTCATAAAGCGGGACCTGACTCATACTTGGCAAGGATAGGGAGTAAACCCTATAAAGATGATGAACTTGAGCTAACCCCTTGCCTCTGCTCATTATCCGCCCATCAAATTGGCAAGAGCCTGGATCTAGGACTTCGGGTCCTAGACAACACCGACCTTTGGATCACGTATGGAATCGACAACTAACTGCAAAGATTATACAACATATCAACAAGAAGTCTGATGTAGTAGGAGCAATACTAGCCTATTAGATCCCTGCTCGGGCTTTGGTTATACTGGCTGTCCTCAACATGACAAACACAGATGAGATGAAGACATCAGATGGGGCTTCGAGGACAGTCTAACAGAGGATGAGGCATGGATCATGGAACTCATGAAAAGGGTACTTTGGGATAGAGTCCTTGGCAAGATGGTAAAGCTGGGGGTAAAAGTAAGGCAGTCAGATGGTTCCGCCATATTTCTTTCAAATATGGGATCGGTAGCTTTGTGAAACCAAATCACCAGTATCCCACCAATGCATACTAATTCGCGGCATAGTCAATAAATGTCAATAAAGCAAATGTTCGACAACAGAAATGGTTAAATTTGCTAGAAATTTCAGGCATGTCTTAACATAAGAGATCTACCAGACAGAAAGTACGACCAAATATAAGTTGAATTGAGTATTTTTGTTTGATGAACACATTAAAATGCTAGACATGGGAAAAGACTTGACAGATCCACGTATGTACCACATTTAAAATACCTTGAGTATCAAAGTTTTCGATGTCCACTAGAATTGCACCGTCTTTTGGCACTAAAAAGTGTATTAATGTATAGACTCAGCTGCAACACATGACAAGAGCAATGGAAAACTGTTAAATCACTCCCCGCATCGTCAATGAAATCTAGCTCTCCATCTACCAGATTTAAACCTTACCCCATTGGGGTAGATGTATAAAAAGATTGCCTATAGTCTGGCCATGATGAGTTTTACAAGATAAATGTGCGACTCATATATGTAAGAATATGAGCTGATGGAAAGCTAGGTGGAAGAAGACAAGGATAGGAATATGCATATTGCTTTCTCATATCGAAGACGTTTGTATACAAGCCTATTTATAATACATTAAGTCTAACTAATTTAGGCAACAGACGTACCAAAAAGTGAAAAAGATGATTCCCTAATACATAGTATCAATCAAAGGGAATCGTATCAAAGATACAATATCAATCAGCCCCTAACCAGATCAAATCACAGGCAACAGTATCTCCAACACTCTCCCTTAAGCTAGTGGTCTATACACATCAAGAACGCCTAGCTTGCTGAATAGATACGAATGTTGCCTCCAACACAAAGGTTTGGTGAAGATAACTGCAAGTTGCTCTATTATCCTTATTCCTTTTGTCTTAATCACTCCATCCTGTATCTTGTCTTTGAAGAAATGATAATCAACTTCTATATGCTTCGTCCTTTCATGAAAAATTGAATTCATTGTGAGTTTAAGGGCAGCATTATTGTCATAAAACAGGATTGCTGGTTCCTTTAACCATACTCCGAGATCTCGAAGCAATCCTTTTATCTAGACAATTTTATAGTCGATCTTCACCATTTCTTGATATTCTGCTTCAGCATATGACAATGAATAAGTTGATTGTTTATTCGCTTTTCATGAGAGTAGTGAGTTTCCCAATTTAACACATAATCCTATAATTGATTTTCTACTCACATGGCAAGTGGCATGATTTGTGTCGCAATATATAGTCATTTCCAAGTTGTTCTCTCAAGCCAATAGTATTCCTAATCCAAGACAACCTTTCAAGTACTTCGCTACTTTCAATGTATCATTCATATGAGACTATTTTGGAACATGCGTGAAATGATTGAGAATTTGTAATACGTAGCATATATCAAATCTGGTCATGATGAAATAGATAAGTTTTTCAACAAGTCTCTTATACTTGAGTGAAGTATCCTCATTTAGTGGCGACATTCCCTTGTCATATTTAGACATCATCAACTTGATATTTTGCTTAATTGGGATGATTGCCGGCTTGAAACTTGATAGTCCAGCTTCCGATATGATTTTTAGGATAAATTTTATCTGACTGAGGCAAATTCATTTATTCAATCATGCAATTTATGGTAGATCGTCATTTCCCATAATGAATATATCATCAACATATATCAGTAAGTAAATAAATGATGTACCTCGATTCCATGTGAATAGAGCATAATCGTGTCTTGACTATTTAAATTTAGTAGCTATGAGTGTCGCGATATATTTAGCATGCCACTAACAAGAGGCCTATTTAAGTTCTTATAGGGATTTGCGAAGACGACAAAATCGATTTTCCTCCTATCTGTGTAATCCCAATGGAAGATCCATATACATTTCTTCTTCTAAATCCATATGAAGGAAGGCATTGCAGACATCTATATAATGTAAAGGCCAATCATGGGGAGTGGTAATAGAGAGAAAAGATCAAATAGTAACTTCCTTCACTACTGGAGAAAATGTCTCATGATAAACAAAACATTCTCATTGTATGAAGCCTTTGGCTACTAGTCATATTTTTTAACATTTGATGGAACCATCCGCCTTGTATTTGATTTCATACACACACTTACACCCAATTGGCTGTCAATGAGGTGGTCAAGGAACTACATCCCATGTCTTGTTTTCTGTAAAGCTTGTAATTCATTGGCCATGGCTTGTGACAACTGGGATCTTTGATAGCCTCGTTGCACAAAGGTGGTTCATGTTTCTCAGATATTCTACTAATGCAACACATATGTTTTGGAGACAAGTGAGCAAAGCTCACATAAGAATAAATGGGATAATGTGTACCTGTTGACACCTATTTTAAAATTTAATTTATAATAATATAGCATTTGGTTCTAGAGGGAAAAGACGTCAGAGGAAAATTTTGAAAAAAATTTTGAATTCAAAATAATTCAACGGCCGAATTTTGGAGCCATTTCTTTGTTGAAGAGGTTGAGTGAATATCGACGGATCTTCAACAATTTCAAGTTTTTCTTCTATAAAAAGAGAAGCTGAGGCTTCGGTTTAGGGGTCGAAGGAAAAAAGGAAAAACTGAAGAAAAAGTGAAAAAAAAAAGAAAACAAAAGAGAGGTTTCGGTTCTATGGGGGAAGGAAAAAGTGAGTAGAGGTCTTTTCCCTTTTGCTGACAGCAGCAGAGAGGAAGAGACAAGAGGGAGGGACGTGTGCTGCAGAGAGGAGAGAGAACAGAAGAAAAAAAAAAAAAAAGAGAGAAAAAGTTACTGTTCATCTTCTCCGGAGCCTCCCCCGTCCGCATCCGCTCGACCGGTCATCCGGACCTCCGCCGCTGCCCGAAGCCAACCGCGACTGCCGCGCTGCCTAACGTCCCGCCAACTCGCGTCACTCGCCGCCCCAAAGCCAGCCGCGACCTGTTGCTCGCAACCACCGTGCGCCGCCTCACCTCTGTACTAGCCTCATCCCTGAACGCCGGAGCGGCTCGCAAGCTCGCCCTACCACACCGGTCTCGCCGCGACGCTGCTGCAACCCGACGTTGTTGCTTCCATCCGCCTGCCCTCAACGACACTCGCAACCGAGCTCCGCCGTTGGCCCCGCGCTGCCGCGATCCCGCACCCTCGCCGTTCAGCAAGCCGCGCTTCCGCCCGTCCGTGGCACTTGCCGCACCTCACTGCACTCAGCCGACGCCGCTTCGCCTCAGCAACCCGCGACCCCGCTGCAAGCCGCTCGGACCTCCATCTCAGCAGCTCACCTCTGCAGCAACCGACGCCGGCTCCACGCCTAAACAGAACCATTTGCTGCCTCCTCGTTTTGCTGCAGGTTTGGTTACTCCCGAACCTCGCCGGAGCTCTGACGACCACCCGTGTTCCGAACGGCGATCCATCACCGAACCATCGGCTGCTCCTCGCCATTCCTCAAGTCAACCGTGAGTTAGACTAGGTGAATTTTTATATTTGATTTCATGTTTTTGTTTTTATTCTAACTTGATTTATTTTTATCATTAGGAAATTTGTCATATTAAGTTATGATAATAAAAATATTGACCCGCGAGACGTCGGGTTAGATTTTTTATTATTTTGACTTTTTATAGCAAAATTCATGAATTACTTTGCATCATTGATTCATATTAAAATAATATGTCATTGATTACATGGATGAATTTTTATTTTGGCATGTTATTATTATTTGCTCATCACATATCATGCATCATATTAGATAGTTAGGTTTATACACATTTCACATTTGAAGCAACGCATTTTAATTTTTAAGATTCATATAGAATTAGGATGATTTTCCTTTAACAAAAACCAAAAATAAAAAGAGAATAAAAAATGTTATTTAGGTCATATAAATCACACCACATGTTGCACTCTAGTTAGTGGGTCATAGATTAATGTTTTAATATTCCCATCATGTAGTTTTTTTTTTAATAAAAGGCCTAAGATTAACATTGCATCATTATGTCGCTTTCTTTTTTAATAAGAATTATTGTCATTTTAAAAAAAGAGAAAGAAAGAAAACACAAAAGCCGTTTAGTTAGTTAGCTAATAGGTTAGTTCATAATTAATCTCATTTTATGTCATCATTGTTTAGTGTAGGTTGCATATATGTATTAAAAAAATCATTAAAAAAATCATAAAAAGAACATGTATATAGATTTACTATGTCATTCATCTCATATCACGTAACACATGCATATTTAGGATTATATAAATTAGATTGCATACATATAGTGATAAGTTTAAGTCATACCATATGAATTGCATCTCGCATGTCATTAAATAAATCCATGCATATCAAATTAAAATTAAGATTACATTTAATTATGTGTCATGTCATTTAGAAATCATGTTCAGGGCATGCATTTTTATTTGCATTTTTTATTGAATGTTATTGATTGCGCACTCACATGACCACCATTTGTATGTTAGTAGCTTAGGTTTAAATTAATCAACATTGTCTGCAAAATATTTTTAAAATTAAAATAAAAGGTACCGAAAGGGCGTTAGACTAATCTAGTGTAACCATGTCCCCGGACCTATTGAATCTCAGTTCGCAATAGTAAAGTATTCTCCCATACTTTACTTGGGTTTCTAACCAGCCATAATTGGTTAGTGGCGGCTCCAAATTGAAATTGCATGTTTAAATGAATTAATTTCTATCAAGTCGCGATTGGTAGGACTTGGGAGGGTCCGTGCCAAGTCTTCGGACTTAGTAATCCATTAGCCCTTTCGAATAATTCACCCTTCAAAAAAAATTCGGGAAGGTCGCAACAGTACCTGATAAGTTCAAGACAGAGCAAATATAATCATTTGTCCACATGGGTAGTGCTGGTGCATTGTTAAGGAGGAGCTGAATTAGATTGACTAGTATTAAGTGGCTTAAGAAAAATATGATATGGAGGAGTTGGAGAAGCCACTGAATCCTCCGATATCGACGTCTCTCTGTTCATTTCCAGTGATGAATCGAAATTAACTCCAACGGAAGGTGCCATATGAGGAACAATAACCAGTTGCGGAGGGGATATATCTTCCTCACTCAAGAATGGACGATGATTGGTAATCTCTTTTACCTGTTCCTCTCAGGATGCTTCCTCTTGAAAAGGGAAAATATGCTCATGAAAAATAAAATCCCTACTGACAAACAAATGCCCGGTCGATGGATCGAGAATCAAATATCCCTTTCGAAGAGTCCCATATGCTACAAATATGCACTTAAGGGGGTGGGAACCTAATTTGTCTCGAGGGCCATAGTAGGTACAAAACATAGACATCCAAATACACGAAGATAACAAATTTCAGGTCTTTTGCAAAATAGCGGCTTGAAGGAGTTCATCCATCCAAGATCTGAATTGGCATCCGATTGATTAAGTTGGTTGCCATGACCGTGCAATCTCCCTAGAACGCTTCTAGAATAGAACCTTGTTGTTTGAGGGCACAAACAACTTCTAAGAGATAACGATGTTTCCTTTTGACAATCCTATTTTGTTGGGGTGTAAACACAAGAACTTTCATGAAGGATGCCATTGGAGGTAAATAATGAGGAATATTCATGATTGAAAAACTCGAGCATTATCAATACGAATCGGTTGGACTAATTTATGAAATTGATTTTCTTAAGATGGGAAAGAACTTGGGCTTTGGATTGCATGAGAAAAAATCAAGTTGTATAATCATTCACAACTGTAAGAAAAAACTGAGACCTATCACAATGTGGAGTGTGCTATGGTCCCCAAATATTCATATGTATAGCATGTGATGTACTTTGAGGGGAAGGAAGTCGTTATTGCTTAGCTAATGGATAAATAGAGCACTTGGGATGAGGAAAACAAGCACTGTCCAATCGAGATGGCATGATTAAATTATGTCTGTCAATCTTAAGTGAAGAGAGGTTGTCTTCCTCGCTTGGGAACCCTAGCGCTGTGCTCAAGTGAGGGAGACCTCCATAGTTGGTCCTTCCGATGCTTTGTTGCTGCTTTGGCGTCGCCTTTGCCGCAAGGACGACACGGTGGTTGACCTTACAACCAGAGCTTCGCCTGTTCCAGTCGACTGCTTGTGGTGCCTGCAAAAAGAAGAAAGATGGGACCGAAAATTGGAGCCGGGTTTGCCCCAAAACCCAGCGAACCAAATCAATTTGGTTTGGAAAATGCCGACTTGATCTAAGGATCAGGTTGGGCTCGGTAATGGGACATAGCCCTCTTCCTAGCCTAGTATTCTCACAGAGCCTATCTGAAGTAGGTTTGATGAAATCGCCTGGCCCTAAACGGGCTAAATCTAGCTTGATTGGCCCTAAATGGGCCAAACCTGAATAGGGACCCATTTGATGTATGGGCTTCGAAAATTTTTTCCCTTTACGAGACTATTCTAGGTTTGGTCGCCTGTTTTGCCCCATCCTCTATCTGGTTTTCTCCGGTGATGCTGATTGCGTCTACACGTGGATCCAAAGGAGGATCATTGGAGGGGTTTTTGGGGTTGTTTGATGAACTAAACCTCGAATTTTGATTCCTAGGCATTTTTCTTTGTAGCTAAAGAATGGTGTGCGGAAGCTTATTTTAACTGCTTTGATACTCTCGCGATCTTACCCTCGCAAGGTGCACTACCTAGGGGTCTAGCTAATGGATTGTTAAGCCTATGGCTAACTTGGGCTCTACTAGGCACATACTAATTCGTAGCTTAGGTTTTAAGTTCTTAACATGCAAAACATTTCCATTCAGAAGTCGCCACTAATCAATTTACGGTAGATCAATTAGAAACCCAAATAAAGTATTTGGAGAAATACGTTATGCATACAAACCAAAGATTATGGGTATGGGGATTTGGTTACTCTAGATTTCTCTAATACCTTTTTGGTACCGTTCTTTTTATGGAAAAATGTTTGGTGAATAGCTTAAATACATTTTTAAATGCAGTTTTAACCTTTCTAACAGGTGAGATGACCATGCAAGCACGCAAACGACTAATTTAACATCCAATAAAGCGGTAAATAAATTACAGAACTTACCTCATGGCAATGAAATCATTTGCAATGTTAGCTCAAAAATCACATCAATAGACTTAGATGTGATTTCTAATTAACAAGCAGTCATTTGATTTTTATATGATTTTCAATTATTTAGTGAGCCCTAAAAAAAACTATGTGCAATGCATGCAATGCATGCAATGAGAATGCAATGCGAATGCGGTGATGTACAAAATGTGCCTATACTAAATGATATGTGACGTACAATTAAATAAACCTAACATGCAATCTATGTGTCATGTGACATTAATTAATTGACATAATCTAATAACGGACAAAAATTAATGCGACTACCCTAACATGTCATGTATTTTAATTTAAGTGATCCTTAACATGCAACTTACTAAATGATATGCAACCTATGGACTAATACTATGTGACATGCATTATATTTTTGTGCTTTTTAATTAAAATTCGGAATAAAAATTACCTAATATTTAAACGTGCAATCTATTCTAAGGAATGAAACATAATTTATCATAAAGCAATTTTTTTTTGAATTTTTATTTAAAAATTCAAAATAAAAAAAATCGCCAAATTTAAACATGTAATTTAGTCTAAAAATAAGAAGTATTTTAACAAAAATCAAATCTCATTTTCTTTTTAGGGAAAGCAATCAGACAGTTGATAAATATTTGGTTAGATAATACAATTCATAAACCTATATTATCTATCTTTAAATTTGAGAACGAAATAAATCAACAATCTGTGGTTATAAATATTGATGAAAAGTTATCCGTTAAATTTGGAAAACAAGAATCGATGATCGTATTCAAATAGTTATAGATATGATGGAAGATTTTTCACGCTGTTGGGTATCATATCTCATAGTTAGAGATCGGACCAAGCATGTTGTTAAGTTGGGGTGGTTTGTTAAGATTTTGTAGATTTACTTTTATCTAACTAAATATTTAACAAAACAAAAAATAAATAAATATTTAACAAAATATATTAATCAAGCAAAACAGAAAAGTATATATGTCAAATCAAATAGAGATAAGGATCTTACCTAATTTGAAAATTTGCTTTCCAAATTTGAATCAAACGCAATCAGACCAGGACTGTAACAGTTCCATGCCGGTGAACTGTGAGCGTTGACTAAGAACTTGGCACGGGCAGCGCAAGTAGCAGTGGATGGCTCGTCGATGGTGCAGAGGGACAGCACAGCCAACGAACCTACAAAACAAAAACTTCACGGGATGGCTCGGTTCATGGGCGAGCTTGACAACAAGTGGGCCAACAAGCTCGGCAACGGCTCAACGAGGGGCAAGAGCTTCGATTAGCGGGACGAGATGCTCGGGGACAAGAATGGGCGGCATCAGCGACGGAATAGCAACGACGAGCAGCAGCGTGGTGTCTCGGGGAGCGAGTGGTAGGGCTCGACTAGCGCTTGACACGGTAGAGGATGATGCAAGACAGTTGCAATAGGGGTAAGAATGATTCTACGTAGAACCGGAAACCAGAAAACCAAACCAGCGGGTTTGACTTGGTTCCTGATTATACAAAGGGATGGGTAGGTTCTTGGTTCTCCTCTTTTAGGAACCAGCGGTTCCCGTTTCCGATGGGAATGGGAACCGAGAACCGGGACTGGAACTGAAACCCGAGAACTAGGGCTCCAAACCTTGACACAGCCAAAACCCTAATTTGGCTTCATTTTTCTCCTTTATCCCTCTCATTCATCTCTGTCGACGGTGGAAGTGTAGCTTGTTGCTTTGTGACGCTGTTGTTCTTACAACTTTTTTGTGACATTGTGGTTCTCGTTCATCTCAATCGTTCTCGTTCCTCACCGCAACGTTGTGGTTCTTGTTCGAATCATTTAATATCACCAACACCCTTTGTCTGCTGTCACCGCCACGGCTCAGCGACCATCATCTGCGCAACATCATCACTCAGGTCTCTCTCTCTCTCTCTCTCGCTCTCTCCCTCCCTCCCCCCTCGATTCTGAGTGGCGCATTCGCTCTCGATGATCACTGTCTCAAGTGCTTTATGAGGTTGGGACACTTGGAGTGCCATAACTTGGCATGGAGGGACACTTAAGTGCCATAACTTTAAAATGATACACTTAAGTGCCAATATCGGAGTAAAATGGGACATTTAAGTGCCACTCCGGCGAAAATCCGGCCAAATGGCTGACGTGGCAATTTTCCGACGAGTTTGGTCCAAAACGGCATCGTTTTGCACGCTGACGTGGCGGAGAAAACGCAAAAACGACGCCGTTTAGTGTCTAAGCGTAAATAATAATATAAAAATTAATTAAATTATATTTTAAATATTCAAAAAATTTAAAAAATTTAAAAAATTAAGAAAAATTTTAAAATTTTAAAAAATTAAGAAAAATTTAAAAAAAAATGGGGAGGTTGAACGAGCGGCCGAGGGCCGAGCCTCGCCGCCGCCGCCTCCCCACCATCGCCGGAAGGGTGGCGACGGAGGGGGAGGGTCGCCGGGGGTCGCCCCGGTCGACCGACGGCGAGGGCCGCGAGCCCTCGCCGGATGGGGCGAGGGCCGCGACCTCGCCCTAGATCAGGCGCGGGCCACGACCTCGCCCAAATTCGGCGAGGGGTCGCGGGCCCTCGCCGCCTCCCCCGCCGCCGGGAAGGGCCGGCGACGGAGTGGGAGGGTCGGCCGGGGGTCGCGGGCCCGGCCGGGGCCCAAGAAGGCCGGCGGACCGGCGGCAAGGGCCCGCGAGCCCTCGCCGTCGGCCGACCGGGGCCGGCGACCCCGGCCGACCCTCCCCTCCGTCGCCAGCCCTTCCCGGCGACCGCGGGAGGCGGTGGCGGCAAGGGCTCAGCCCCGGCCGCCCATTCGACCTCCCCCTTTTTATTTTTTTTTTTTTTTCTTAATTTTTTAAATTTTTTAAAATTTTAAAATTTTTCTTAATTTTTTAAAGTTTTTTTAATTTTTTAAAATTTTTAAACTTTTGTTTTTAATTTTTTGAATATTTTAAATAAAATTTAATTAACTTTTATATTATTATTTACACGTAAACACGAAAACGGCGTCGTTTTTGCATTTTCTCCGTCACGTTAGTGTGCAAAACGACGCCGTTTTGGACCAAACTCACCGGAAAGTCGCCACGTAAGCCATTTGGCCGGATCTTCGCCAGAGTGGCACTTAAGTGTCCCATTTAACTTCAAAACTGGCACTCAAGTGTACCATTTTAAAGTTATGGCACTTAAGTGTCCTTCGGTGCCAAGTTATGGCACTTGGACTGTACTTCTGCCGCTTTAAATATATACCTTCTTCTGTAAATGAGGTCCTGCTTCTTCTTCTTCTTGTTCTTCGAACCATGTAGTTTGCATGTGTTTAAGTTCTTCGAAGGTTTGTTCACCTAAGACAGAGGTACTGCTAGCTACTGCCTACAGTTGAGGAACTTATATGCCAAGTGGACCTAATTGATTGCTCTATTTCTATTGATTCTTTTTTAAAGTCTCAAGTTGAAATGCGGAGAAAACAATTTGAGAGAGCTTATTGTTCCACTTTAGAGATAAGGGATCATTTGGCAGTGTTTTCCCTATCTGAGATCAACCTCCTTGCGTGCAAATATTGACGAACGGAAATGGTTTTTGTTGTGTTTAATGTTGGGAAAAATTTCTTGAGACCTTTTTAGAGATAAGTGGTTATATAGTCTTCGTTTTTGGTATAGTAGGAAAGTTATATCATACTTATAGCATACTATAAATGATAGAAATGGTCTCTTGTTCTTAATATTTGTATATAGGAGACTTTCCCTCTGCAGTGGATTTGTTTTTTTTTTTTCTTTAAGATAAAACAAATTCCTATTAATAAAGGTACTGCGAGGCATTGGCCCTGTTCAAAACATGCCTTGGTTGTTTCTTTGATGGTAGTAAACCAACTTGTTTACGAAGACACTTAATTAAATTCATCTGTTGACCCCAAAATGTAATTGTAGCAAGAAATAACAGCTAAATATCATCACTACCTTAATTGATTATGATGTGCTGGCATTGTACAAATTTTCACTCCATCCATAAAAGTTGATGTGATGTTTTACATAGATTGATAACAATCTCGATAATTCAGTTGTTTGCCTATCTTTCTTTGTAAATATTTGCTCTTTTTAAAAAAAAAAAAAAAAAAAAAAAAAGAAATTCTAGCTATATTCTATTATTGTTGTGTATGTGTGAAATTAATATATTAAGATAACACATCAACGAAGGTAGAGGGATGTGAGGAGATAACTCCGATCATAGAATTAGAATTGTCTGGCGATGAAAATGAAGAAGAGTCATCCCCTATCATGAGTACCACAAATAAGGTACTTGGTTCTCATTTTCTTCCTCGTAATAAGAAATATACTTCCGAATGCTGGAATCATTATGCGAGAATCAATAATAAATATGGAAAAACATATCAAGTCAAGTGCATTCATTGTAGGTTTGTGTTTAAGTACCGTGTTGCTAATGATACTTCTACAATGAAGAAGTACTTGACCAAGTGCAAGAATTTTCTTTGCAATGTAGATAAGAAGTAGAGATTCTTTGCATCACGTAGTATAGACATGGCAAGCAAGGCAAGGGGAGATTCTAGTACTGGTAAGATCTTATCAACATGATCATTTAATCAAAAATGTTGTAAGCAAATACTTGCTCGATTCATTGTTGATGAACAACATTTTTCCTTAGTTATGTGTGTTAGATTTCGTGAATTTGTTAGTGAATTACAACCTCTTTTCAAGGATTTATCGTGTTTTACAGTGGCTAAATATTGCATGAAGATATATTTCTGGGAAATAACTTGTTTAAAGACTTATTTTGGAAATATTAATTCTAGGATCACACTCATGACTGATACATGGAATTTCATGTATCTTACTGCACATTTTATTGATGAAAATTGGAAGTTGTATAAAAAAATCATTAGTTTTGTGGTGATGCATAGTCACAAGAGTAAGGAGATAGGAAAAATGGTGGAGAAATGCATTTATGAGTGGGGAATGATAATAATAATAATAATAATAATAATAATAATAATAATAATAATAATAATAATAATAATAATAATAAATGTATCCACAATCACGGTGGATAATTCTAATTCAAATAATGTTACAATTGGTTATTTGAAGGAAAAAATTTCAAAAGAAATGTTGTTCATCTTAGATGGTGGAGTTTTACACATGAGGTGCACTACTCGCATATTAAACTTAATTGTGAGAGATGTCTTGACTACTTTACGTGAATCTATTGCATGTATCTTAAATGTGATTAGATATATGAGGAGTCTCCCACAAGAGCCAAAACATTTAAATCTTGCATTGAGAGTGAAAGGATCACTTACAAGGGTTTGGATATTCTTGACATCGCTATTAAATAGAACTCCACTTACCTCATATTAGACATTGCCAGAAAATTCATAAAATCTTTTGAAAGGATGGAAGAAGATGATTCATCTTTTGCAGGTAAGCTTAATCATGACCTTTCTAACGATGATGATTGGAACAGTGCCATTATTTTTTCAAAATTTCTAAAATTTTTCTATGATGCCACGGATTGGATGTTGAGAAGTTCATATGTTATTTCAAATGATTATTTTAAGGGATAACTCTTTCGTATAAATATTTGAAAGGTGCAACAAATGATTAGGATCCTAAGCCTCAAACTATTGGTATGAAATGAAAGAGAAAATTTGACAAAAATATTATGAGAGTTTGGATAAAATGAATATGACAGTGTTGATTGTGATTGTGTTGTATCCTAGAGCCAAGTTGAATTATGTGGATTTCTTGTATGGACAAATTTACCATCATGAATCGAAAGTTAATGAGATGCATTATTAGGTGAAAGACACATTGGAGCATTTGTATGAAATTTATGAGCAATCTTGCTTCAAGCGATTACAATTTTGGTGTCCAAAGTTTGAGTGCAAATAGTAGTGTTCCAATGCTGATGCATGTGGTAACGAAGGTATAAAGAAGTATGATGTCCAAGCTTGGCGGAAAATCTTTATGCACTCGAACCAACAATTGTGCGTAGATAACAAATCCAAGCATGTTGGATATCTTGAGGATAAAAATGAAAATACTCTTAATCTTGACCTTTTGATGTGATGGAAAACTAATGGCTCAAAATATAAAATCCTACTTTTGAGGGCTTAACATGTTTTGTCTATTCTCATAACTATTGTTTGTTTCAGAGTCGACTTTTAGTACGTCGGGTTGTGCGGGTGGTGTGCTTGATGGCTTTCGAAATTCTTTGATCTCTAAAGAAGCGGAAGCTTTGATTTGTACTCAAAGTTAGTTGAGAGCCGGTCGTGTGCCGATTAATGCTAAAGAGTATATTGAGAATGCAGAAAAATTTAAGTAAGGTAAGTAATGTTTGTATTTTTATATGTTGTTTTTTTTTTTTTTGGTAACCGAGGATCCGCTGGGCCTGCTTTTCACTTACACTAATCGGCAATCCACAGCTCGTACAGTGCACTGTGCACCTCGGACCAAGTGTTAATACCTCAGGGGAGGCTAGCCCAACACCAGGACCCCCTGCTTAAAACACTTTAGCAACAAGAGAATTCAAACCCCTGACCTCTACGGTGGAAGGGAGAATGCACACCAGCTACGTTGCCCACGTGATTGGGTTATATTTTTATATGTTGTTATTCCTTCTATGTATCTAAAAAGTAAATATTTTATTTAATCTCTCTTTTTTCTTTTTCTTTTTTAAGATATGATTGCCTTAATGAGCATATTATCGTTAGTAAATAAAGTTTAACGATTGAAGTGGAACAATATGTGGTGATCCTTTCTGCTATATGCCATTTGTATTTTAACTTGGAGAGTTTGTGTAACGGTATATGTTACCATGTTGTGACTAGTGATGGTACGGATATGCTGAAGAATTTTTTAAGTTAGATTGAACAGTTCATCTACAAAATCAGGCATTACTAGTTTGCTCTGATTAGCATGTATGAATGAAATTTTTTATGGTAGAAATATGAATGAAACAATCTCTAGAGGTGACTCCCTATTAATGCGTGAATGAAAAGTAGCATATGAGAACAGTAGTTCCCATAGGATTTTGTTGGGAAAAACACTATATTCTGTGTGCATTCGTCTGGTGGCCTGATTCCTAGAATGATGTATTGTTGAGCATATACACATAATGTTTAGCTGAACATCCTCGTTCTTTGATTACAATCCCCTCCACCTTTGTCATGACCTCCATTTTTTTTGTTCCCCAATCTGTGTGCATCATGTATGAAATATCGTTGTCGTTTTCAATCTATAGTTGTCTCTTTTTCTTTCATTGCAGAAACCTGGAGAGAAGTAGTTGCTGAAAACTCACTAAGAGGGTGGATGTGTCTGAAGTCATCATGGATAATAAATGTATTAACTCTAGTGAGAGTTCATCGATATTTAAATTCATTCCCTTATGCAGTAAGAGGGGAACCTCTATTCATGCATCTGGTATTGAACTTCCAAAGCCAACAATTTTTCTTTGACATCCCCCCCCAATCTATTGCCTCTGTGGATTACATGCCTTAATAAATGAGAAAAGCCCCCAATCTATAGCTCAAGATGTTCTCCTTCCGTTAGATGTACTAGTAACGTCTCAAAAATTAATTTAATGATGATTTGCACATATGACAAGCTTCTATAGTCCAGAGACCTCTTGATAGACATGACAAGTTTCTGTAATCTAAATCCCTCTTCATTGACAGTGAGTTTTTGTAACCCTGAACCCTCTTCAAATATATATATATTTTTTTAATTTCAAAAAAATTAAAAGATTGAAAAAATAGTCCAAGAGGGGGCAGAGAAAAACGATGAGAAATATGTCAATGACTTCAAGATCCGGGGAAAGTATATCCCAAGGTACGTTCTCCATTCAAATTCATTTTTCATTATTTCATTTCATCGTGCCAAGTTCGTTGACAAAATTCAAATATCATTTAGTCTTTGAAAAGAACTCTTCGAGCATCCTCTCAAAGAAGGGCAGCTGTTAATAGTTGAATTTACACAATGATCAAAGCTAGTAAATTAAGATTCAAGACCCAATTGTGGCAAATCTCATTTCTTGACAAAAAAGTTAGCTAAATGTCCTTAGTATCTCAATTGCATATAGAAATTAGGAGCATTAAATTTCATTAGTAATTATGCATCATTTTTTTTAATAAACCCAGTGTTGACTATTTTAGGTTGGCTATTGGTCAATCGAAAAGAGTTTGAACTTTGATTGGAAAATTAGAATTTTGTTAGTTTCTATTTTTTTTTTTCAGTGATTTGATGATCTAGGGGTAGTGAATTTTAAGACCTCGATTCGACTAAAGCAGTTGCAACCTATGAAGCTTTAAAAGTCGATTAACCATTTAAAGTACCATATTCGACATCATAAAATTTGACTCACACCTCTCAAGATCATGCCATTTAGCACGACCACACAAAATCCTAAAGTAAGAATATATCCTAGTCGTTTTCCTTTACGAAAAGAGGGAGCGGATCTTTAAAGTACCATATATGGCTGGCATTCTTACGTTAATGGGGGTAATGGTTAGAAAGAACGAGAAGAGGGTGACAGACCTGAGATATCTCTCACGGTGGTCGATTTGCCGGAGCTATTGGCTTTTCCTTTCGGCTCCACCACCGTCAATCAATCGTCTTCCGTCTTCGATCTGCAGCATCCGCCGTCAAATCTCCCTCGCTAGCCACCACAGACTCAGCCGTAATGGATTAGAGCATCGACGCTCATCCCCACCAATCGAGCTTCTTTCACGCTTTTTCCCTCTCTTCTAATTGATTACGGATTCCAGATATAAGTTTTATTTTTGGGTTTGTCTGAGAAGAGAGTGAATAAAAACACGTAGCGTCGATCCTCTACGTTAAAGACGCTTCTTCACCACAAATCTGCGTCTGAATTCATCAATTCTGATCATCATCAACCATCGTCGAACTCCGTTGCCGACCATCTGAGGAACACAACCGAGGGAGAGTTGACAGAATCCTCAAAAAATTTATTCTGGGAAGAAGGAGTTCGAGAAATTTCCACAGAGCTTTTCTCACTTTCCCATCATCTTTCCCATGTCGTCGAACGTCACTGATCCCTATCGTATACTTTTCGCAGCCGTGCTTAACTCTCTTGTTTTCCTTTGTTCTTGGTGACATTACTGACGAAGGCAGCCTCGGCAAATTTCCTCAGCTCGGCTCTGCTTTCAGATCTGGGTACGTCGAAGAGGTTGAACTTGTCGAAAGTCTCGTTGCTAGTGTTGGTCTTCATTAACGACACATTCCCGGACCTTCTCTTCGAGTTTGGCATCTGACTGCGACCAGAACTCTGGATCGACCGAGAAGCATACACATGATGCTCTTGGATTGAGGAGTATATGCACCGATACTTGATACACATGGCCGGTGGACTGCGGTGGCCCTCAGGTCACTGCAGATATACGGCGTTGATGGTCACGTTTTAATGTCCGGAAATATTGATCATAGATGATGCTTTAAGCATGTTGTATCGTTAGAAGTTTTAGGTTTACAACAAAAAAGCTGGCGTTCTTGAAAAGAAAAAGGAAAAAAATGATGTCAAAAAAGAAAGAAAAGAGAGCATCGGACTCCCTTTATATAGTAAAAAATGAATAATTTGGAAAATATTTTCCTAAAAAGTTTGCCCGTATTGCTTACAAAATAAATGAACTAAAATTATCTCCATCGTCCACGAAAATGTTCAGATATAAATCATTATCAACAATGAAAATGTTTTCCTTTGATTAATTATATCAAGTGATATAAGTTGTAACATCCCGATTTTTCAATTCTATTTTCAATAAATTGAGACGGGCATTTCGTTGGCACGCATATAGCTATTTTCCTTGAGTCGGCCACTCATGTGAAAACTAGTCTATCGGGTGAAGCTGTTAAGAGTTTCTAATGCATCAGACTCGAGAATTTGATTAGGAAGCGACCTTTCGACCGAGCTAATTTGCAAGGGTCATTACGGCACAATTAAAGTCGATTAGAGATCAGAGAGAGGTCGACTCGACAGAGGCATGTGATCAGGTGTGGGTGATTCCACCAGATAGCACAATTCTTGTCGATCGGCACTGGACCGACTTTTCTATCAATTGGGTACTCTGTGTTCGTATTTGAAACCTTGAGATTACCCCGACAACCGAAAGTCGCCAATGTTTCAAAGATGTACATTGTGGCTTAAGATGATCAACCACAGGTCAAACGCATGAAAATTTCTAAAGGCTACCCGATAGGTTGGGCCGCGCTAGTATCGTGCCAAAGTGAAATTAACCGTGGAATTGAGATCGAATTCAGAAATTGGAAGTCTAGGTGTGTCACAAATCATTTTAGGAGTATTGACTCATCTTTGGAAGATTTTTCATGCAAGTCGAGTTTTTCAGCAAAATAATCAGAGAATGGCTAATTTGGCTCGAGAAATTAGTAGGCCCGCCTTTGGTCTTGCTATTAGGACTTAAGTTGGTTCTATGGACAAGTGAAGATGTTAATTGAAGTGTGGTGACATTGGATTAATTTTATGGACTTCAATTTGACTCAATTGGGAGAGAATTGAATGGAATTAAAGAAATTAATGTACAAAGTTTCATGCCCCGGCAGAAAAATAAAATGGACCCATTGGAAAATGTTGTGGAGGATTTGAATTAGTGGAAGATGACATGGGATGATGTCATGGTAGTTGAGGCCAAGGGTTGAGATCTTAACAAGTGGATGGTGGGGATTAGCTCTCGAAAAGATGACCCATCAACATCATCTTCTTCCTTTAGACCTTGGAGGAGAGAGAGAGAGGGAACCGGCCAGGGGGGAGCTGCTCGTGCGAACCAGGCCAGCCCGCACACCTGACTGGCCGCTCGCTTCGTTGCCGGAGTCCGTCGCCGCCACAGTCGTCCGTTCGCGTCGCCTGCGCACCGCGCTCGCTCACCGTCGTCTCGCTCACCAGCTCACTTCTCTGTCGTCATCCACTCGTCCAAGCCTCCGTCCGACCGTCGTCCTTCGTTGTGCCAAGCTGCCCGTCGTCACCAAGGCTGCCGGAAAGTCGCCGAAGTCACCGCCAGCAACTGTTCAAGTAGCAACCGTCCTTCTTCGCAGATTTCACGCTCGAACAGCCGCCCAACCATCTCCATCTACCTTTGTCCATGAGTTCCAGGAGCTGCCGGAGCTCGTCCCCGCCGCCGTGAGCTGCCGTTGACCTCCCAAGCCGGTGCCAGATCTGCCCTCAACCGGTAGCGAGCAGTGAGTAGAGAAAATGGGTATGGCAGCCCGATTTTGGCATGTTTTGGCCGCTTTCCCGAGCCCGGATGCTCAGCCCGCCTTGAGGAAAGTCTATCCTCGCGTCGCCCTCGTCATTTTGTTCTGCTCTGCTTGCTAATTAGGTGAGTTTAGCTCACTAAATCTCGATTAGACAGTTGATGATGCCCTAAGTGTGCTTAGTCTAAGTTAAGTAAGTTTAGGTGGTTATATTAGTTTATTTGGTTGAGGATTAGATTAGGATGTTTAATTAAGTTAAAGTGGGTTTAGTTTAAAGTTAAGTATGTTTATTTTAATATAAAGTCTTGATGTGACATAATAGGGTTTTATTTTTGAATTATTTAATGATTTCGAATTCTGGAATTTATAATATTATACTATATTCGAAATTATTAAAATATTATTATTTATTTAAAAAAAACGGAAAAATTATTTTTGACTCAAGTTGCTCGAGAATTTCGTGCCGATCGCTGCTGTGTAGTCAAATTTTGAAATTGATGATTGGATATTATAAATTGAGTGTGGATCATGAAATATATGGATATTATTATTTAATTAATTTTCGGAATAAATTTAATTATTTACTAAATTCTGAAAATTATTTTGGAACCTTATTTTCGAGGAATTTCGTGCTTGATTCTTTCTTTGTGCATTTAGAATTTGAATTTGATAAATAAATGTGGCAAATTGAGTGTTGATTGTGATAAATAGGGATTTTATTCATAAAAACCCAAGTGTCGGGTTTTGATGCAAAAATTGGATTTTAGTGATTATATTAAATAGTGGGGTTTGAAAAAAAATGAGATATTGGCTTTTTGATTCGAAATTAGCGTGTCCCCACACACGTGAGTAATTTCTGGAATATTTTTAATATGAAGAAAAATGGCCGGGATCACTATCTTAAGTGGAAGCGTTGAGTGAAATGCAAAGTGTCCTAGGGTCGAGTATGATTTGGGTGTGTGATAATTAAGAGGAATCATCCTGGGCTGTTGAGCCGGACTTGCCCCTATATGGGATGCCCACGCAGTGGTTGCGGGTCGCAGTTGATTCTGGGCCCACGCTCCTTCGTGAACGCCGTCGATATACTGACGAAGCCGCGCTCCAAGGGGGGAGGCGATGCCAGGCTATATGCCAATAGATAGCCGAACTGCGAGTAAGCTATGCCCTTGTGTGGTAGTAAATAATAATAGGAATGCATGTTGAGTGTTGTTGATGTGTCAGATTATGGGACCGTATTGTGTCGCATGGAATGTGACGTGTCATAATGATTTAGTCTTATAATCAGGACCCCCGCAGTTGTTGGTTATATGAAAGTGAATGCGTTCCGGTTGTTTAAGTTCCTATTATTATCTGTGATTGAGTGATTTGAATTGTGCTAATCTGCAGGAAGGAATTGAGGCGAGGTAAGTTCTCTGTGTGATGTGGCTAGGCCACCTGGGGCGTATTTTCTTTCAAATAGGGATTCAGGGGGTTGAACTTGCTGAGACATTGTCTCATCCCGATTTGGGGATTAAAATTTCAGGTCCCTGGTGGACGGAGCGGCCATATAGCTTTGGTTGGCCTTGAGGAGTTGCAGAGATGAAGTCGTAAAAATTTGGAGAGCGTGTCCGAGGTCGTAGGACAGTTCTTTTTCAAGAGCCGGTCTTTTGTAGACTTTTGGCTGTAGGCTCCTCTTTGTAATTATGTTGAATCATGGAAGTGTTATGTGGTGGTTTTGCTTCCTGCTTTTCTATCCCGTATTTTATTGTCATGGGTTTTATAATACGTTCCGCTTGCGCAATAATAAATGAATGGGGTCGGCGACACTACCTGGGAATGTCGCTTTTGCATGACCATGGTGGGATGTTGGCGCGCTCGAGGTTCGGGGCGTGACATCCCCGTTTAAGTGGTATTAGAGCATGGTCTGTGTATGGAGTGATAAGGTGCGATGAGTCATGGGATAGTTAGTAGGAAAGGCTTTTAATATGCTGATGCATGTGGTTGATAGCTGTTTGGTAGTGTGTTTGTGGGGTCACTCAAATTCTAACATGATGTTGGAATCGGAAAACAAGTGTCTATAAGGAACCTGTAGGATGGGTGACCAGGAGTGGAGAACTCCCTGGAGGAGGTCGGTAGGATCTGTATCTTGGGGTAGGACGCTGACAAGAGTCGGTACCCGGGGTAGAGCGCAGGCTTAGACCAGCGCGAGTGTGAGAGTACCGCCGTAAGTCGGTACTTAGAGTGTAGTAGCACCGAACGATCTTAGGTTCGTTAGGATCGTTTAGGCGCTAGTGTTCCTTGGAAGCTTATTGGGTTAGTGAGTTCAGGACCGAGCCGTCGCCGTCGCCGTTGTTTCTACCGCTGCTAGTGTTGTGACCGTTGTTGTTGCCGCGCCTATTGAGGCCTAATCTGGAGTTGTGATCGAGGATCAAGCCGCTGTATCTGAGTCAAGGTTCAATTTAGAGAGAGATGGAAATCGATTGGGGAGAAAGGCCGATGTCAGAAGAAAGGTGCCCTGTTTCACCCAACCAGAAGAGTAGAGTTGGAAAGTCAGTGTTCAACTCGATCAATGTGTGTTGTGTCTGTAAGAAAAGACGGGGATCTGTTCTGTGCTGTAAGAGAGAAATGACTTGTTACAAGGGTCGCCAGTACAGTCTTTTGATCAAAGATTGCCTGTATAGACAGATGGAACCACAACTGTTTCTATCACCGCCGTTGATAAGACATAACAGAGGAAGCATGCTTCAAGATGTTCAGTGGGGTATTTGGAATGGACCCCAGTGCAAGAAAGGGGGCATGATGTTCCTTGATGGGAGGTAGAGGACTCACCAATTGAGTGCCGAGTTTGTGGAAATGAGGCTTGAGTCAGCCTAGTATCAGAGTAAAAAGGGAGCATGATATGAATGTGGCCAGCATGGTTGTTAGGTTAGTAACTGTCCGTGTAAGTTCGGGAAAGCATAAGCACTGTTACCGCAGATTGAACGCCACTAGGATGGCTAGAGGAGCATGAAGGGATCGACCATGCATCAATAAGAAGAAGAATGTTTTTGAGATGTTTTTATCAGAGTAGCGCAGTAGAATTTTCAGTGAAGGTTGTAGGATTTTCGTTGTGGTAACAAAGTGATAGAAAGATGAGTCTCTGACTATAGTTGTACTTGAAGGGTTTGCTTAAGTATGACTTGGAAGTCATTTATGAAAGGGTTTGGCTCAAGGAGCTTTCCGTTGTTTTGAATCGTGGTAGTAACATAATTCAATTTGTTTAGTTAGCGTGTGAAAGTTTTGAATCACTGAAAGTTGAAGAGGAACTTCAATCCTTGTTATTCATCACTGAAGATAACTTGATTATGATTATTGATTATCGAATCTACATGGTAGCTGTAATGGATGCGTTAGTTGAGGAGCCGGATATGGAGATCATAGCCGTGGTACATAAGCTTTCTGAGGTATTTTCTGAAGAATTGTCAGGTTTGCAGTCAAAAAGAGAAATTGAGTTCGTGATTGAATTAGCACTCAGAATAGAGCCAGTCTCTAAGGCTCCTTACTGGATGGTGTTACCCGAGTTAAAATAACTTAAGGTGCAGATGCAGGAAGTGTTGAAGAGGGGATTCATACGTTCCAGTGTATCACCTTGGGGAGCACCTGTTCTATTCGTGAAGAAGAAAGTTGGTTCATTGTGTTTATATGTCGATATTCCTCAAGATCGATTAGAGGTCAGGGTATCATCAGTTGAGAATCAGGGAGAAAGACATATCGAAGTTAGTATCTTGCACTCGATACGACAGTTATGAGTTCATTGTAATACCGTGGGATTTGATGGACACCATAGATATTTGTTTGGGTCTAATGAGCATAATGTTTAAGGGTACTTGAATCAGTCGTGATTGTGTTCATTGAAATTATCCTAGTGTGCTCAAAGAGTGCTGAGGAGCACGGGAGACAGTTGGGGATGGCACTTCAGACCTTAAGGACTCTTCAATTTTATGCTAAGTTGGGCAAGTGTGAGTTTTGGATGACTCGTGTTGCACTCCTAGATCACGTGATTTCAGGCGAAGAAATCTCCGTAGACCCCGTCCAAGATTGAAGCAGCTAGTAGTTGGCTGAGATTGACTTCAGTGACAGAGATCAGAAGTTTCTGGGATTTAACAGAGTATTACAGATGGTTTGTAGAAGGGTTTTCAGTGCTAGCATCGCCGTTGACCAGACTACTGAAGAAGGAAGAAAAGTTCACGTGGTCAGGATTTGAGATCTACGGTGATGCGTTGTTTAAAGGATTGGGTTGCTTGTTGATGCAGCATGATAGGGTTATTGCAGTAGTTATGTTCGTTCTGGAAATTTAGAGGCACTATCGGTATAAAGAAAGATTCCATATCTTCGTCGACCATCAAAGTCTCAAGTGCATATTCTCTCAAAAGGAGTTGAAAATGAGATAGCGTCACTGGATGGAACTCATTAAGGATTATGACTATGATATTTTGTATCATTATGGTAAGGTGAGCAAAGTCGCAGATGCATTGAGTCGAGAGTCCTTAGTTGCACAGTTGGTGCTCAAGGATTGGATCTTATTTGAGGAAGTTCGAAATTTGATTTTCAAATCTAAGGTAAGCCACCTTTGAATCTTATGACTACCCTCAAAATTGAGCCGAAAGTTCAGATCAGAATCAAATCGCTTCAGTGGACAGATTCAAAAATTCAGAAGGCTCTATAAGAGAATGTAGGTGAGAGAGGTTGATTTTCGGATTTCTGAAGACAGAACGCTAAGGTTCTGAGGACGATTGTGTGTAATTGGCGATACAGAGATTAAAGGAGAGATCTTATGGGAAGCTCATCATAGCAATTTCAGCGTTGTCCAGACAGTACGAAGATGAGTCAGAATCTACATCATCGGGGTTGGTAGATCGGTATGAAGATAGATATCGCCGGACAAGTTGTAAGTGTTGGATGTATCAGTAAGTGAGAATTTGGTAAGGTGAGTCAGGAAAGCTTTTTCAAATACTTGAGAGGATCTTGTGTGGGAATGGAAGTATAGCATGATGGAATGTTATGATAGGTTATTAAGGAGTCGAGAAGAGTATTGACTCCTTATGGGGTTGTGGTCGATAGATGAACAGAGTCAACTCACCTTAGTGCAGCATGAAAAGATCTCGATTAGAATAGGTATATCGAAGTGTGTGTATATCATATAAATCATTTGTATGAAGTGCCGGGGATGAATTGTATTTCAAATCTAAATCAGATGTTCCAAGTTGGCAGAGCTTTCAGATGGTTCTTTCTTAAGCAGTGCATAGTAAAGAGTGCGGAATTTCGATTGCTGAGATGAAGTCAGGGAAAGAAAGATCACAAGCCGGGTGGTCAAGACAAAGAGTCGTGATTGCGATTTGCCGTGATCGTGTCGAGTTATATCGATCTTGACCGAGAGGTTCCCAGTTTAGCGAGATCGCCGATAGTTTCTTTTTAGTCAATGTAGAGCAAAGTGTTCAGAACTTCAGTTGTTGAGATGAGATCAGAGATCAGAAAATCGCAAGTCCAGAGTTGGTTAAGAAATCAGTGATTCAGTCGCAGTTAGCAGAGACAGTCTTGAGACCGCTCAGAATCGCTAGTTTAGCTTCGCAGATTTTGTGTTGAAGACCTTTGGAATTTTAAGTGGGCAAGTGTTTAGTATTTTGGATCCGAAGTGGTTTGAGCAAGATAGCAGTGATCTGGCAGCATTGGTACAGAAGGAGCAACCTGAGAAAGAGAATATTATATGATACGACTGTACCCCCACCTTTTTGTTTAGAAATAGGTAAAGGTTTAAATTTCGAGGACGAAATTTTTATAAGAGGGGAAGAGTTGTGACATCCCGATTTTTCAATTCTATTTTCAATAAATTGAGACGGGCATTTCGTTGGCACGCATATAGTATTTTTTCCTTGAGTCGGCCACTCATGTGAAAACTAGTTTATCGGGTGAAGTTTGTTAAGAGTTTCTAATGCATCGACTCGGGAATTTGACTAGGAAGTAACCTTTCGACTGAGCTAATCTGCAAGGGTCATTATGGCACAATTAAAATCGATTAGAGATCGGAGATAGGTCGACTCGACAGAGGCATGTGATCAGGTGTGGGTGATTCCACCAAATCGCACAATTCTTGTCGATCGGCACTGGACCGACTTTTCTATCGATTGGGTACCCTGTGTTCGTATTTGAAATCTTGAGATTACCCCGACAATCGAAAGTCGCCAATGTTTCAAAGATGTACATTGTGGCTTGAGATGATCAACCACAGGTCAAACGCATGAAAATTTCTAAAGGCTACCCGATAGGTTGATCCGCGCTAATATCGTGCCAAAGTGAAATTAACCGTGGAATTGAGATCGAATTCAGAAATTGGAAGTCTAGGTGTGTCACAAATCATTTTAGGAGTATTGACTCATCTTTGGAAGATTTTTCATGCAAATCGAGTTTTTCAGCAAAATAATCAGAGAATGGCTAATTTGGCTCGAGAAATTAGTAGGCCCACCTTTGGTCTTGCTATTAGGACTTAAGTTGGTTCTATGGACAAGTGAAGATGTTAATTGAAGTGTGGTGACATTGGATTAATTTTATGGACTTCAATTTGACTCAATTGGGAGAGAATTGAATGGAATTAAAGAAATTAATGTACAAAGTTTCATGCCCCGGCGGAAAAATAAAATGGACCCATTGGAAAATGTTGTGGAGGATTTGAATTAGTGGAAGATGACATGGGATGATGTCATGGTAGTTGAGGCCAAGGGTTGAGATCTTAACAAGTGGATGGTGGGGATTAGCTCTTGAAAAGATGACCCATCAACATCATCTTCTTCCTTTGGACCTTGGAGGAGAGAGAGAGAGGGAACCGGCCAGGGGGGAACTGCTCGTGCGAACCAGGCCAGCCCGCAGGCCTGACTAGCCGCTCGCTTCGTTGCCGGAGTCCGTCGCCGCCACAGTCGTCCGTGCGCGTCACCTGTGCGCCGCGCTCGCTCACCGTCGCCCCGCTCGCCAGCTCGCTTCTCTGTCGTTGTCCACTCGTCCAAGCCTCCATCCGACCGTCGTCCTTTGTTGTGCCAAGCTGCCCGTCGTCACCAAGGCTGCCGGAAAGTCGCTGAAGTCACCGCCAGCAACTGTTCAAGTAGCAGCCGTCCTTCTT
Source organism: Eucalyptus decipiens (assembly GCA_014182575.1). Classification (NCBI taxonomy): domain Eukaryota; kingdom Viridiplantae; phylum Streptophyta; class Magnoliopsida; order Myrtales; family Myrtaceae; genus Eucalyptus; species Eucalyptus decipiens. The sequence goes on along the minus strand of CM024612.1, from coordinate 6,316,421 downwards.
CGCCGATTTCACGCTTGAACAGCCGCCCAACCATCTCCTTTTACCTCTGTCCGTGAGTTCCAGGAGCTGCCGGAGCTCATCCCCGCCGCCGTGAGCCGCCGTTGACCTCCCAAGCCAGCGTCGGATCTGCCCTCAACCTGCAGCGAGCAGTGAGTAGAGAAAATGGGTATGGCAGCCCGGTTTTGGCCCTTTTTGGCCGCCTTCCCAAGCCCGGATGCTCGGCCCGCCTTGAGGAAAGTCGATCCTTGCGTCGCCCTCGTCGTTTTGGTCTGCTCGGCTCACTAATCCGGTGAGTTTAGCTCACTAAATCTCGATTAGACGGTTAATGATGCCCTAAGTGTGCTTAGTCTAAGTTAAGTAAGTTTAGGTTGTTAGATTAGTTTATTTGGTTGAGGATTAGATTAGGATGTTTAATTAAGTTAAAGTGGGTTTAGTTTAAAGTTAAGTATGTTTATTTTAATATAAAGTCTTGATGTGACATAATAGGGTTTTATTTTTGAATTATTTAATGATTTCGAATTCTGGAATTTATAATATTATATTATATTCCGAAATTATTAAAATATTATTATTTATTAAAAAAACGGAAAAATTATTGTTTACCCCGGTTGCTTAGAATTTCGTGCCGATCGCTGCTGTGTAGTCATATTTTGAAATTGATAATTGGATATTATAAATTGAGTGTGGATCGTGAAATATATGGATATTATTATTTAATTAATTTTCGGAATAAATTTAATTATTTAATAAATTCTGAAAATTATTTTGGAACCTTATTTCCTCAAAATTTCGTGCTTGATTATCTGCTGTGTATTTAGAATTTGAATTTGATGAATGGATGTGGCAAATTGAGTGTTGATTGTGATAAATAGGAATTTTATTCATAAAAACCCAAGTGTCGGGTTTTGATGCAAAAATTGGATTTTAATGATTATATTAAATAGTGGGGTTTGAAAAAAAAATGAGATATTGGTTTTGATTCGAAATTAGCGTGTCCGCACACACGTGAGTAATTTCTGGAATATTTTTAATATGAAGAAAAATGGCCAAGATCACTATCTTAAGTGGAAGCGTTGAGTGAAATGCAAAGTGTCATAGGGTCGAGTATGATTTGGCTGTGTGATAATTAAGAGGAATCATCCTGGGCTGTTGAGCTGGACTTGCCCCTATATGGGATGCCCACGCAGCGGTTGCAGATCGCAGTTGATTATAGGTCCATGCTCCTTCGGGAACGCCGTCAATGTACTGACGAAGCCGCGCTCCAAGGGGGGAGGCGATGCCTGGCTATATGCCGGTAGATAGCTGAACTGCGAGTAAACTATGCCCTTGTGTGGTAGTGAATAATAATAGGAATGCATGTTGAGTGTTGTTGATGTGTCGGATTATGGGACGGAATTGTGTCGCATGGAATGGGATGTGTCATAATGATTTAGTCTTATAATCAGGACCCCCGTGGTTGTTGGTTATATGAAAGTGAATGCGTTCCGGTTGTTTAAGTTCCTATTACTATCTGTGATTGAGTGATTTGAATTGTGCTAATCTGCATGAAGGAATTGAGGCGAGGAAAGTTCTCTGTGTGATGTGACTAGGCCACCCGGGGCGTATTTTCTTTCTAATAGGGGTTCAGGGGGTTGAACTTGCTGAGACATTGTCTCATCCCGGTTTGGGGAATAAAATTTCAGGTTCCTGGTGGACGGAGCGGCCATATAGCTTTGGTTGGCCTTGAGGAGTTGCAGAAATGAAGTCGTAAGGATTGGAGAGCGTGTCCGACTTGTAGGTCGTAGGACAGTTCTTTTTCAAGAGCCGGTCTTTTGTAGACTTTTGGCTGTAGGCTCCTGTTTGTAATTATGTTGAATCATGGAAGTGTTATGTGGTGGTTTTGCTTCCTGCTTTTCTATCCCGTATTTTATTGTCAGGGGTTTTATAATACGTTCCGCTTGCGCAATAATAAATGAATGGGGTCGGCGACACTACCTAGGAATGTCGCTTTTGCATGACCATGGTGGGATGTTGGCACGCTCGAGGTTCGGGGCATGACATAAGTGATTATTTTTAGAAATATATTTTTTAAATCATTGCGAAATAAATATAACCTTAGATCACAGAATTAAGGTAGGAGTCGTGTTGTTATGATAGACGATGGGCTTAGTATGGGCTGGATGTAGTCATGAAAAAGGCCTAGATTGGGGTTTAGTGCAATCTTAACAGAAAATGGGCTTAACAAGGGTGTATTTGGCTTGGGCTTAGCTTGCAGGAGAGTGGGTTTGATAAAGAAGCCCAATTGTGTCTTCGGCCTAGACACGTGGAGCCACATTAGACCTACATTCGGACGGGGCCCAAGAGCCTTGCCTGAGTTAGTGCGCATGATAAAATTTCTATTTCTCTATTTCTCTGTTTTTCTGTTCCCTGAACATGTTTAGAATATAAATCTATTTGGTAACACAATGAATAGATTTCTATCAAAAAATAGATTTGAAGAATAAATCAGAAACTAAAATTTTTAACTTCTCAATTTCTGAAATAGAAATTAAGAAATCAATTTCTCAATTTCTGTTCCAGAAATTTTGTCATGGGCACCCTTATTTTCCATAATATAGAAATAATTTTCTTTTTTATTAATAAAAATTAAATAGAAAAATAAAAAAATTCAAAAGATTTAAAAAATCAGAAGATAGATTAGAAACAAGTCTTGATTAGGATGTTTTGTTATAGTACTAAATGTAACTTAGTTTTATTTGGTTAACTTAACCTATTGTTTAGGGTTTTTGTAGTTACCTTAGACATAGTTTAGGCGGAGATAGTTTGATCCTTCAAATAAGAAACTAGACTCAATTTAAACTTAGCTCGTGGGACTTATCGTCCTAGAGTTTAATAACAATGTCATGCTATATTTTTGAACAACTTATATTAGATTACGATAGTGCATTCTATCTTTTAATTGATCTTTTGTTACTGTTCTAATGAATTGTTTGTGACTCTTATATATTGCTTTTGTGTCATGTTTGCTTGTTATATTTAAATGGTTAGACTACATTTTTAGGATCATAATAGACACGGGAAAAAAAAATTGCATGGACGCTTAGCAGATGAAAACTTGAGGACTTATAATTTGCTAAAAAGATTGCGTGGATAATTAGTTAACAAATAAATCAAAATAGATACCGAGAGAGCAGGGAATCAAGTTCTTGACTTAAATTTCTGGTTGTGTAAGAATTGGGAATCACATACTTGGTTTCCAACTGATCCTAATAGGTTAGTTCCGACTATTTTATATTATAGAAGTTTCATAGGTTAATCAATTTAAATGAATTTTCTAACGTTGCACAAGGTAAATGTTTGGAAGAACCTGCAACCAATAAGAATTGTTGGTCCCAAAAGTCAACATTACCTCTAAACCTATCTCCTGCGCACTGCAGATAGTGCGCAGATTTGATGAAGCGATCAGTTCGCATATCACAAGTGTAGACACAAAACAGATTCGCCAAAAGTCGACCTTGTAAAAAAGACCGCGACTATATCATCTAATTACACCACTGCCAGTTGCATGAAATATGCTTTTTGTATACGCATTTCATTTTGTTATTGTGGTGATTATGCTACTAAAAAATGGGCCGAACTTTTTCAGACTTTCGTCTGATTCTGCTAGTCAAAACTCTCCTCTGACCTCAACGTCAATGGCCTGTAAAATAGGCATAACTTTTAGAATGGGTAACAATAGATTACTTAACAAACTTCCATGATAGATTACGTCGTCATATAATCCCAATTTATGGAGTACCAAAGAGGCATTGCATTTGCGCGACATTAACGCATCAATTCAGCACTGTTAATTTCTAATCGAAGTTAATTAGACAACAGGATAAGAAGCATGCTTGGCAATTCCACATAATCCTTCTGGTTGAGCATAATCTCTTTGAATCCTCATGTAGCCAGCTTCGCCCCACGTCTTCCCCCAGGAGTTCCTGATCTTCCAATATTTGGTGCAATCCCTAGCTGTTCCATAGCCTACAATCGCAACAGCATGGGTCTTCGCTGTCCCACAGTTCCCGTTGAAAACGCCACTCGAGTACGATTGGAATTCCCGCCCGCTGCCATCGATGGCCACCGAGACCGGTTGCATCGCCACGGCCTTCAAGATCTCTCCCTCATTGTTGGCAGGGACATCCTCATAACCCACAATTTTGGCCACGCTCAAGGACGGCGTGTGAACATGGCATGTTCCGTCGGTTGCATTGTAGGGATATTTAGTTTCAGAGGTGATGCCACCATTATGTATCATGTAGTCAAAGGCGGTGTCCATCCAACCACCACTGCAGCCAGAGTTTTTGATACAGTCTACCAATTGTTGCTCCGACAGTTCCAGTAACTTACCAGTCTTGATCTGGGTAATTGATTCTATTGCCGCTACCGCCGAGAAGGCCCAGCAAGAGCCTGCACATCCGTCAACGGTGCCATAATGCAATTTGAGCAGGAAAAATAATGATTCTCGGCTAATAGATTAGAGATAATATTTGAGTTTATTCTATTTCATATCCCTGTAATATGATTCTATTACTTCCTCACATGATATCTTTCATCTTACTCAATTTGAGTCGTGACATGTATGGAAAAACGGTACGCATGCATATAATGGAAGCACAAAAAGCAAGGTTTTCTAACTCTTACCACATCGACCTTGATCTTTTATAGCATTTACGGCTCCTTTTGCCACCCAATCTATGCAACGGGGGATGTGGGTAATGTTTGCATGCATGAACGACGTTGTTCTTTGGCGGGGAGTCGATGGCGACAACAGTCCAGTACTACTCTGAAGGAATTCCTCGATGGTTTTGTCCGAGAACGCGTTCAAGCCAAGCTTGAAAGTGCGATTCCCTGCGCGATTGAAGTCTTCGATGAACTGCAAATTGTCTGCAAAAATCTCAAGACGCTTACCCTTCTCTTCACTGTCTGCATAGATGCGTCCATGCTTAGTCATCCATTGCTCATGCTTCTGCTGAATGGAAGCTTCATGTAATGTACGAAAAGCTGCAAGCAAAGCCCATGAAACCAACATTAGTACCAAGCAAAGATAGAATTTTCCCGCAAGTGATAAAGTCATTGCTTCAACAACAATTACAGATGGTGATCTGCGGTTTAAACTATTTCTCTGGGATTTGTATGACGATGAAGAAAAGATAAAGTGGGGGTAATATAGATGACATTTTCTTTAAGTTGTGGTACAAGATCATTTTGTTGTTGGAGATGAAATGATAAGTTGCCCTTTCTAAAAGAAATCTTTTTTGCCCTTTCTAAAAGAATCTTTTTACATGGTTGACTTCCAGGTGCGGAGGATTGGTGAGGACGTCGCATGCAATGATGACGAGCGCAGCAATGGAAAACAATTAGCAAAATGACACCATCATAACCGTGCTCAGTAAGTCACGCCTAACGTGCTTATTCAATTCTTTCCATTTTTTAAGCATGTAGAAACATATTTAGACCACTTCTAACCCAAAAAAATATGAAATTCAAAGAGCGTAGGCAGAAAGGTAAACCAGACAACTTCATTTCCTTCTTATTGATGTACTTTTGGCAACCTAGGTCGGGTATACTGGGGATCAACCAAAAATGCTCCTACTTCGGACTGTACCAAAATTTCACCAACTGTACCACTCCGACCATGATACCATCTATTTACAAGGTTGCCTACATGTCCCAAATCCCACTACCTAATCTTTCCAAAAAAATGCTATCCTTGTCCTCCAGCAGTCGTCCTACTCGACCATGCTATCTCTATCATCATCACCGTCTGGGAGTGGGAGTGGTCCCATTAGACGTTCGCTGATTCGGGCATAGACTACAATGAATTGGATCTACACTAAGCCCAATGGGAGGCCAACATCGATTGTCAGGGTTGTGATGATTTGGATGAAGGTGACATCGGGAAAGTCGGGATCTTCTAGCTCAGTCTAGTGCCATGTAAAATCTATTGGGACACCATAGAAGGTCATGGGGGGCGCAAGTAACAAAGGCATGTCTACTCATTTGAAAATGACAATCCACCGAAAGTGAGTATTAACTCCGCAAGTAACAAGCAATCAATCCACAGTACATATGTCACATAATCCATAGTTAGCGAAGAATAATCACAAACAGGTCAGAAATATGTAGATGGATAATTGATTAAAGAAAAAGAAAAACAGAAGAAGAAAATGACCCTGAGGCTGAAAAAATAGATCTTAAATGAGTTCATGACTTAGCCACAAGTAATACTCCATGTTAGAAATAATTAAAATATTTCTATCAGTTTTTATCTCTTAAGATTGTATAGATATTTCATTTGATTGTATACATCTTTTATATATATATCACCTTTGATAGTTTCTCATAAAGCTTATAAATAGGTTGATGTACTTTATTATAATATATTAAATTATTCATAAAATTCCCAAATTCTCTTTTCTACTTTATATTTAACTTGGTATCAAAGAAAATATCCTACATATTTCTAAAAGATATCTAAATATCCTAATATTACTAACATTCCCCATCAAACCCGAGTTGCATTGACATACATCAACTTGAGTTTGAAAAGTAATCTGAACAATGTCACAAAATCTTCAATAAAAATAAGCTCAACGGATTTAAGATGAGGTGGCGCGTATAATGCCTCCAAGTTTCCATCGATGAGAAGATTTCAATACGTTGCTCGTTTGACGACTGTGAGTAATATTACTAACATTCCAAATCAGCTTTTAAAATTGATATTATGGCCAACCGTTCGGTTGACACTGCTGTGAATAAATTTTGAATAATATATTTTTTATTTTTTTAGTTATTTATTCTTTTCCTTTTCCTTTTCTTTTTGCCTTTCTTCCTTCTTTTCCTTTTTTTCCCCTCAATCTCAGCAAGGCTCTGGTGTGGCTCATTGGCCACAAGGCAAGGGCTACGAAGCCCTCATTGGCCGCTAGCGAGGGTTGTGGGCCTCACCCTATAGCCAGCTGGCCATTGTGGGTAGAAAAGTAAAGAAGGAAGAAAAACAAAAAGAAAGGGAAAACAATAAGGAAAAAGAACCAACATAATAATAATAATAATAATAAAAATATCATTAAAAATTGTTTACATCGGCATTGGTCGAAAGGCCAGCATCCACAATAGTGTGGGACATCGGTATCCTGCAGTTCCCATTAAAAACATCGCTCTAGTACAAGTGGAATTCTTGCCCGTTGCTGTCGAGGGCAACCGAGACTAGTTGCATTGCCATGGCCTCCAAGATCTCTCCCTCATTGTTGGCAGGAACATCCTCATAACCCACAATTTTGGCCATGTTGAAGGACACCGGGTGAGTGTGGCATGTTCCGTCCGATGCATTGTAGTTAGGGGTGAGCATGGTTCCAAGGTAGAACCTGGAACCTAAGAACTGGACAAGTGGGAACCTATAGGTTCCAAATTCCAAGATACGTAGGGTAGGATTTAGATTCCAAAAAATGAAAAACTTGTTTCAACGGGTAGGTTTCAGGTTCTTAGTTGGAGGAACCTGGAACCTAGAACCTGTAACCTAAAACCTGAAACAAGTTTTAATGTTTTTCTTGGTCAATGTCTCCGTGCGATCCTCCGATATTCCATGCTGTTCAATGATGAGTGTATAATCTAGAAGTACTAATCGAAGTTTCCATTTTATGGCTAAGATTTTTACTTTATTAATGTTCATATTTTTCACGTATCTAAATATAAGTTACTTTAGTGAATTGTAATCGTTCAAATAATAATATAGGTGGAACCTTGGTAGATCCTAAAACTTGTCACGGGGTAGGTTCTAGGTTTAGGGTATGTAAGGTAGGTTATAGGTGCTAAAAATGAGGAACATGTTCCAACGGGTAGGTTCCAAGTTCTAGGTTGAATCTGTACGAAACCTGAAATCGCTCACCCTTCTTTTATCTAGTTGAATTCCTTGCCAAGGATTCCTTTTTCCCTATTAATAGTTTTGTTCGTTTTGTATTCTCTTTGATGAATGACAAGCTTGTTTATTATTGTTGAGTTTTCGTTTTGTTATATATATATATATATATATATAACCTATTAGACCGTGGAACCTGTAATAGGACGTGTAATAGGATAGGTTCAGGTTCTAGATTCTAACAAGTAGGTTCTAGGTTACAAAAAATGAGGAATTTGTACCCAAGGTATGTTCTAGGTTCCAGACGAAACCTGTAAGGAACCTGGAACCGTTCACCCCTGATTATACTTTCAAAGGTGATGCCTCCATTTTGTATTATGCAGTCAAAGGCGGTATCCATCCAACCCCCATTGCAACCATAGTTTTTTATAGTACAATCTACCAATCGTTGCTCCGACAACTCTGGTAACTTACCAGTCTAGATTTGGGTAATCGATTCTATTATCGGTAAGGCCGAGAAGGCCCAGCAAGAGTTTGGACATCCGTCAACGGTGCCATAACGCAATTTGAGCAGGAAAAATAATGATTCATGGCTAAAAGATTATGGATAATATTCAAGTTTATTCTATTTCATATCCCTGTAAGAAAATTCTATTACTTCCTCATATGACACTTTTCATCTTACTCAATTTGAGTCACGTGTACGAGGAAATGGTACACATGCAGGTGACGGAAGTACAAAAAGTAGGTTTTCTAACTCTTACTACATTGACCTTGATCTTTTATAGCATTTACGGCTGCTTTTGCCACCCAATCCATGCTATGGCGGATGGGGTAATGTTTGCATGCATGAACGACGTCGTTCTTGGGTGGGGAGTCGGTGGCAACGACAGTCCAGTACTAATCTGAAGGAATTCCTAGACGGTTCGGTCTGAGAACGCGTTCAACCCAAGCATGAAAGTGCGATTTCCCGCATGATTGGACTTCGATGAACCGCAAATTGTCTCCAAAAATATCAAGACGCTTGCTCTTATTTTCACTGTCTGCATAAATGCGTCCATGCTTAGCCATCCATTGCTCATACTTCTGCTGAATGGAAGCTTCAGGTGATGTACGAGACGCTGTGTGCAAAACCCATGAAGCCAACATTAGCAACAAGCAAAGAGAGAATTTTCCTGCAAATGATAAAGCCATTGCTTCAACACCAATTACGCATGTTGATCTGCGGTTTAAATTACTTAAGTTGGGGTATATATGATGACATTTTCTTTTGGTTTGGAGATGACGTGATAAGTTGGCCTTTCTAAAAGAATTCTTGTACATGGTTGACTTCCAGGTGCACGGGATTGGTAAGGACGACGCTGGCAATGATGACGATCGCAGCAATTGAAAACATCTAGCAAAAATTACGCTCAGAGTCAGAACCATGCTTAAAAAAGTTCAGAAAGAACTCTCTCAATATAATTTCGGGTCGATTATAGGAACTGCCCTCCTCGAACAAAACCTTGTGCAACCCTAATCAGTGGAGATAATCCGAAGTTAGCAAAGTGCAATTACAAACGGGTCGGAAATATGTAGATGGATAGTTGATTAAAAAAACACAAAATGACCTTGAGATTGAATATATATATATATTTTGAATGGGTTTCTTGACTTGGCCATATAATAATACTTCGAATCAGCTTTTCGAATTAGTATTATGGCCGGCCATCCGAACAACGCTATTATTGATAATTTTTTAATAATATTTTATTTTTATTCTTTTATTTATTCTTTTTCTTTTTCCTTTCTTCCTTATTTTCCTTTTTTCCCCTCAATGCCGGCAAGACTCTAGAGCGGCTCACTGGCCACTGCAGGGAAAAAAGTAAAGAAGGAGAAAAGAAAAAAAAAGAAAAAGATAATGAAAAGGGAAAATAAAAAAATTAATAAAAAATTTGAAAAAAAAAAAAAATGACTATTAAAAATTGTCCATATCAACATCAACTAGACGGTGGGCCAAAAAATTGGTCGAACGAGCTGAATTGATAAAAAAAAAAAATTAGTACTAAACTGTCACAATTGCAATAAATTAAGACTTTTTTTATTTTTGTAATTCTTCCGAAAAGAAGGTGCTCAAGATATGCGAAAACTCTATCAAACTTTCGTCCGAAGCTTTTCCTTCCTAACCGAACACTTTCCATTTTGGTTTTACTTTCAAAGTTAAGTTTTTAATGATTATTTCAAAGACTATTATGCTAGTAAAACTCTTCATATTTTTACAAGGGGTTAATACCTGAAAATCCAAAATCAGATACCACTTTGTGACAAATTTACCCCAAACTATTTTTTTGACCACAAAAAACCCCAAACTAGTATACCTTTGACAAATTTACCCCAAATTAATATACTTGTGACAAATTTACTCTATGTTAATTTTCATTAAATTTTACTGTTAAATTATTAAGTTAAATGACACGTGACAGTTAACTAGTATACCAATTTGGGATTTTACGCTCCGTCTATCATAGTTTACAATTTTTGTGATTTTTTTTGTGGTATTAATTCAATTTAGTGGAGAGTATATTTGTCACAAAGTTACCAGTTTGGGGTTTTTTGCGGTCGAATAAATTAGTTTGGGGTAAATTTATCATAAATGTACCAGTTTAGGGTTTTTTTATAGTTAGTCGGGGTAAATTTATCACAAATGTACCAGTTTTGGATTTTTTATGGTCAAAAAAATAGTTTGAGGTAAATTTGTCATAAGTGTACCAGTTTGGGCTGAAAAACTATTATGCTAGTAAAACTCTTCATATTTTTACAAGTTGCCTTTCTTTGAATTATCCCGTCTCACGCAGCCCCATGGAGTTTTTGTGGCTCTCTTTTGATTTCAATTAAAGCGTTGGTTACATTCCATTTATTTTGTCTTATTCTTCATTGATTTCCCTATAATTCAGCGTTCTTCGCATTATATAAACATAAGGAGATTTTTATGCATTAATGGTGTTGGAGGTTTTGCAATTAGTGTTAGTCATTTAATTATCTCCTTATATCTATTATATAGCATTATCTTATACTTGATGACGCTTGTATCGCTTTAGCTGGATTTGGAGGTACTCTTTCCCTTAATGTGAGAACGTACGTTTTATTTCCTTTAACGTATAATTGACTCGTTGCACGTATTCATGAGAATATCATATACAAATTTGAACTTTACTGTTTTGTTATAGTCGCAAATTTACACACACACACACACACATTGTGAGTTGGTTTTTGTACATTAATGACGTGGGAGGTTTTTTGCAAATAGTGTTTGTCACATAAGATAAATATTTTATTTTACTTACTTAATATTTCTTAATATATAAATGACATTATTTATATGTTTCTTAGATATACATATTTACATACACAAATTGATTTCTTTTCTTAATAATAGGAACTTTAAAGGGAATAACAAAAAAATGGGTAACAACTTCACCAAAAAAACTAAAGAAAACACATGTAAAAAAATAATAATAATGAAAAAGTTCACTTCTAATACGGGTGTGCATTGGTTTAAATTCAACTTGTCTAGTTCCCAATTCTAAAAGTTTGGAATTGGGAATAACCAATCCCAATTCCCGATTCAACGTAAGGAATCAAACTGGACTAACAAACCAGCTAGGATTTCTTATTTTTTATTTTATTTTTTTTATTCTAAAGCAAACCCTAATTAGTAATTGGTTTTTTTATTTTTTTTATTTTAATGGTAGGAAACTCCCACTTGTAGCGAAAAGAAAAAACCAAAGAAGAAGAAGAAATCATCAATTTTGGACAACGTCGAAACGGATTAGATAGGTTGATTTCCACTTTCTAGTTCCATAAATTGGTAGTTTTAGATTTCAAGATGGAAATCCATTCTGGAATCAATCACCCCTAATTTATATAGAAATAATTAGAGATGCTGAGTCAAACATCACCTCAGTACAAAGTAGCTTTTTTTTTAAACCGATCATCTTCCCCACACCCCAACCGCCGTTGATTGACGACGGAGTTTCATCGGATTTTATTTTTATTTTCTTAAAAAATGATAAAAACCCTTTGCAAATGTTGGGTTCACCTTCTTCTTTTATTTGTCATTTTTATCTTTTGACAATCAATAGCCCAACTTTTTATCAATACACTAGAATGATAATTAATTAACAAAGATGATTAATACTACAATAATTAAAAAAAATTATTCAAAGTTGACAACAAACCTAATAAAAAAAAACCCTAGGCCAAAAGTTGAGCTTTGCATCTAATTTATAATCAAATTCTTTTAATATAATTTTTAAATAAATTTACTAATATATATCTTTTACGTTACTCTCAACATGAAAATGTAAAAGATTATATAGTCATTGTTTTTTTTTTTTTTTTGCAATTTTAAAAATACTAAAATTAAAATACTTAATTTGGTCACACTAAATGGCTTTTCAAATATATGTTTACCAAACAGTCTTGCATTTCCCTAAAGCACCTTTCAGTTATAGTTTACCAACATTTTTACTTCAAAGGTATTTGCATTTTTTCAAGGGCATTTCCCCAAAGCCGAACCGAACGGACCATTTGTCCCAAGCTTTGGCCTTGACAGTACATCTCTGAATGCTGCTTTTAAGGTGAATAACTTACATTGCATTCAATCCTTTCATTTATGTTATTTTTGTACTGTTTTTGACAGCTAACTACATGGAGTTTGACGCGTACACCTCTGAATGCTGTTCTCAAGATGAATTACTTAAATTGCATTCAATCCTTTCATTTATGTTATTTTTGTACTGTTCTTCACGGGTAATTACATGGAGTTTGACGTAGAGACACCAGATAAGATCGCTCTTCTTGAAGCAAACGGAGTTTTTATCATAAGAAAGACTGGACGTGATTGTAACAGGTGCGATCCATCGAACTTAGATAGGTAGATGTTGCATCTTTGTTTTCAGTGTTCTGACCTTTTGATCGAGTTTGCTATTTTCAATTGCAAAAAAAATTATATTTGATTTAGTTCATTATTTCTAAAACTTAGGATTATACTAGTATTGTGACTCTCCAATCACGCTAAGTTCTTGAACTTAGGTTTATAGATATCGAGGGTAATCAATTGTCCATTTCCATCCGTTGTGCCTCTAAGATTTTTTATTAATTTTTTCGTTGTAAGCGAATTTCATCACATCTTTCTTATGTTTATTGTAGTGGCTGGGCATAAGAGGGATGTGTCCTTATCTCTGCAATGACCCTAATCTGATTTTGAGTTTGTTCTATGCATATTTTGACATTGGCCCTGAAACCCCCCCCCAACTCTTTATCCCTCATGACACTTGCTTATGTTTTATCTTCGAAAAAATTATGTTGCAAAAAGTTTAATTACGATCTAATTGAGCTAGAATAAGAAAACAATCTTTTTTTTTTTCTCAATCGCCTGACTATTAAATTTTGTCTTGGTTCGATTTAGCACAAACACGTACCCGTTTCAAATTATTTATCCTCTCTTTCCTTTTTCCTTTTAAAGAAAAAAAATCTTCAAATCAATTTAGCATTTAAAAAAAAAAAAATCTTCAAATCAATGATATAGCATTGGCTTAGCAAGCTGAAAAGACGAGAGTGAGAAAAAAGGTAACCGATAACCAATGACTTTCAGGAAGCTCCGAGTGTTAATCTTTCATTTCGAAATTCAATCCATGAAACCACAAAACTAAAAAGGACTATACTTTAAAAAAAAAAAAATGATGGAGAAACTTAATATACCCCAAAGTGCTTGTTATAATTTAGAAACCAAAGAACAAGGTACCCAAAGCACAATCGCAAAACTCCTTCTGGACTGAGATTCCTATATTTTAATCCCTTATCAATGAAATTTCTCCTTATTGCACAAAAGAGAAATGGAAGAAATTTTGAAATTAGCTGCCTTCGATCTAAGTTGTTGGTCTAGAGTCTATTTATACCTTAAAAGATCATCATTTCTTGAAAATTTCAATTATTACTGAAATAAAGTGACATACTTGAAGAAAATGTTCTTCTGATGAAATCGGCTGTCTTCATGTAGATATTGTTGAGAAAACTCTTACCAGATTTTGAAGTTAACAAAACTTTCTGGCTCTTTTTCCTATCTTAAGAACAGTTTGGATATAATTTGTTTCTGAGGAACAATAAAAACTTAGTTTATCCCATTCTGATGAGTCTAGAACCAGATCATGTCAAAATCAAAATGAGGAAGAGTCCAAAATTAGACTTAACATGGTTGTGACACAGATCCAGAATGAACTTTATTTGGAAACTATTCTATAGCGACTAGGTTCCCGGTTAAGGGTTTTACTTACCATATACAAATACATTGATTAAGTCAATCACAAATTGACAAAAAATCATGAAGATAAATTCCATATGAGGAAGCATCACTTATGAAAATCAAGATTTTGATTGTATGGATGACCAAAATAAAGTGGATATTGTCTTTAATCGCCATAAAATCCCTTTGAAAAATTATGTGCAAGGTTAGCTTGGAAGAATTTCCTTTGGAATGTCAATGGCTAGTGTTGCATGAAGGTGTATTTAAAGGAGGTCATTTAGTCAAGATGCATGGGAACATAAATCTGAAATTCCAAAGTTTGAATCCATGCTCAATTACTTGTCTTCATCTGTGAGAGTTGCAAATTGTGGGCAAGAGAGAAAATGCAAACATAGTGTCTCAGTGAGTTAGAGAAATTTACCACTAAGTGTAATCTTCTATTGATCCTATAGTGAAATCCAACTAAGAGACTATTAATGTGGGAGAGTGGACGTAAACTTAATCTAAGCCGAACTACTATAAAATTTCATGTGCTTTTTTCTCTTCCCTTAACTCACCTGTTGCATACTTACATATTTTTGCAAAAGTCTAGTGTTTCGCAATACTGATTCTGATTCACTTCTAGTATTTGCTAGTAATTTATTTTATTCCACACTTATTTGTCAAGAATTTCTTTTAAATAATCATTCACCTCCTCTAGGCATTATTAGCTTTATCACATACAAGATAAGGAAATACACTTTCACATTCACAAAGAACAAAAAACACAGGAATACACATTTGAAAAAATCTCCAAGTGCCAAAACGATCCTCTTCTTTTTCTTCTGTTTTTTTGGGTCCTGGAAGCGCTGAGATGATGGTGAAGGTATTATGATTTCCAAACCGCTTAGGCAGTTGGATAATCAGCTCTCATAGCAATGCCACATAGCCCTTCCACGGCATCGATATCTCTTTTCATCCTTATATATCCATCCTCGCCCCCATCCGGCACCCCACGAATTCTTAACCAACCAGTGTTTGGTTCCATCGTCGCTAGTCCCGTACCCAACTACGGTGACACCGTGGTCCAGATCGGTCTGACAATCGCCGGTGAAAACTCCCCCCGAGTAGAACTGAAAATGACGTCCATCAGCGTCGATGGCACATCTTCGTAGCCGGTGATCTTGGCAGCGGGAGATGCCGCTTTTCCCGCATCGCAAGCACCGTTGACTGCTCCGTAGGGATAATTATCTTCAGTCGTAAGGCCATCGTTATCAATGATGAACTCGAAAGCAGCATCGATGAAGCCGCCTGCGCAACCGCGATTGTCACCTTTCGTGTCACAATCCACTAGTTGTTGCACAGATAAAGACACGAGGTTTCCCGTCGTAAGCTGGTGGATCCCTTCTGTAGCCGCCACGGCAGAAAATGCCCAACAGCATCCTGAACATCGAGGAAAATAAAGAGATGGTCGGTATTGATATGGAAAAGGACCAAATCAGGTGATTGTTAGATTCATTAGGGTTTCGAGCATGAAAGTTTGCTGCCATACCGCATTGCCCTTGTTCCTTAACGGGTGTGACGGCTCCTTTCTGTCTCCAATCCACGGTAGACGGAACTGCTGCCACATTTTCATACCTGAAGGACTTTGGACCAGATGAACTCACAGAGGACGACCTCTTGTATCCATTTCGCGTGGCCTTGAACTCATCGTTGGTCAGGTCCGCGAACCCATTGATGCCTAGCTTGTAAGGCCTAGAATTGTTCTCGTTAAAAGACTCGATGAATTCGACATTGTTCTTGAATATCATGAAACGCCTCTCCTTCTCGCCATCGTCTTTGTACACACGGCCGTGACGAGCCATCCACTGTTCATGTCTTACTCGCATGGACAGCTCGCGTAGCTCGCGCGCCCATGCCCGCGAGGCGTAAAGCCCCAAAACCATTGCGGCCACGAGGATAAACTTACGATCCACAAAGAGCGCCATGTCCTACAATTCGCTTCCAAGATTGAGCTGATGAATGTTGTTGTAATTCAAGGGTGAATGGGGAATCCTCTCGAGAGAGACGGGTATTTATAGAGTAACATGAGACCAACTTATGAAAGATGCAGCTAAAGTTGTAATCCAGCATGGTTGCATTAACATTTGTGAGCGTAGGAAAAATGAACGATTGACAAATGCTTATATGGAAACCTTCAAGCATCATAAATTAAGGAGGATTGTGGATCTTCAAAGTTGCAAATGGGTTATATTGATTTGGGCAATGTTTGATCTCAAATTCATGCATTTCCTTGATTTCCAAACTGTTGAAGATCGGGGACGTAAATCAAAGAGTATTGCGGGATCATCGAAATTACAAATAGATTAGACCAATTTGGGCAATATTCAATATCAAATTCACGGGTTTTTTTTTTTTTTTAAATTTCCAGGCTATCAAAGATTTCGCACATGTTTTGCAAATTGTCAAGAAGTGTTTTGAAGACTCCCCCTTTTATCAATAGTTTTTCCTTAATTTTGTTATTTGATTATAATCATTTGATAGTTTCTTAAATGACATTTCCTTTGTCTACTAGCTACAAGTACAACCACGCTGAAATAGCACAAAGAATGAAGTCAGTGATATAGGATCATCCTTCCCTGTCAGTCATGCGCACATTTAAAAAGGAAGGAAAAAGTTAAGAATTTATCGGACCGAACTGAGAGTTTTGCTAAAACTTATTTCTCCTTAGTAAGACGATTGGTACTTTAATTGAGTCATGATTAAGTTTGAATCGTGATAATTAACTTGTTTATCCCATCTGCAATTGCTACAAAATCCCAAAGTGATGGCATTGTGCTTTTCTTTCTTTCTTTGACCGACAAACATGTCCAAATCGCTGTGCACAAGTTCAGCAAACCGTAATTGGAGTACAAAGTCAACAAATTGTAATCACAGTACAAAGTTCAAATTTCAATCGAAGTCCAATCTATTAGATAGTATGAGAATTTGTGGGACTATTAATGACTATTCCTTAAAAACTTAAATTATTAAATAAATAAGTGATTTAATATTAAATTACTTCAATACTACCCCTCATGCTTGTATGGTCTTGTTTCACTTAATACTAAGCATGAGCATATCTAATTGGAGAAAGAAATGAGAACTAGAAAGATTTAAATTCAAGACCTCCAATTCTGGTATCATGCGAGATTTTGTAAGACCATTGCCCACCATTCTAAAATCTTAAGTTATTAAAGGAAAGCGTGGTTTAATATTTTAATTATTCTAACAAATAATTATGATCATATCGATGTAAAAATATTTAATAGCCTCCTTCGAGATCGTATTACTACGATAATGCCAGCGAAACCAACCGGATGAGTTTGGTTTCTGCTAGTAATAGGACTTAATGTTTAATATCTCTGCCGATAAAGCAACTGAAGATCAAGAATTAGTTGCCTTAATCACTATCATCGATATAAGAATGACCACGCCATCAACTTAATGACTCCCATTGCGGGGTGAATAAGGCCTTGTCCTTTTTTCAATGAAGAACAAGACGATAAATGTCCATGAAAATAATTTAGCCGCCACTGTTCGAGATTTTTTGGCACAGCAAGAGATTACGTAAATTTTCTTTTCTCCATCTGCAATCCCATCTGGTGGTATTTCTGAAATTCTGACTAGCTGATGTTCTGGTCACATACCTATCCAAGCATGGCATCTGAGTTCAAACCAACAAACAAGGGGAGCAGCCACCTGTGGATACACGATCTTTCAGCTTTGAAAGCATCGATAAATCACACAGAAAAAACATTCAGAATTCGACTTGAATTAGTTCTTCTACCTCATAAAGCGGGATAGGGAGTAGACACTATAAAGATGAACTTGAACTAACCCCTTGCCACAATTCTGCTCATTATCTGCCAATCAAATTGGCAAGAGCCTGAATCAAGGACTTCGGGTCATAGACAACACCAACCTTTGGATCATGTATGGAATCAACAACTACCTGCACAGATTATACAACATATGAACAAGAACTCCGATGCAATAGGAGCAATACGTAGTTTATTATATCCCTGCTCAGGTCTTTGGTTATACTGGCCGTCCTCAACATTACAAGCTCAAATGAGAAGAGGACATCACATGGGGCTTCTAGGACAGTCTTAACAGAGGATGAGGCATGGATCATGAGACTCATGAAGAAGGTGTTTTGAGATGTTATCCCAGGGAAGATGGTAAAGTTGGGGACAAAAGGAGGCAGTAAGATGGTTCTGGCCATATATTTCTTTCAAATTTGGGATCAAGTAGCTTTATGAAACCAAATCATATGTATCCCACCAACATATACTATAAATGTCAATAAAGCAAATATTTGACAAAAGAAATAATAAAATTTGCTAGAAATTTTGAGCTTGTCATATTAACATACCAGATCTATCAGACAGAAAGTATGACCAAATATAAGTTCAATTGAATATTTTTGTTTGATGAGCAAATTAAAATGCTGAACATGAAAAAAGACTTGACAGATCCACATACGTACCACATTTGAAATACCCTGAGTAGCCAAGTCTTTGATGTCCACTGGAATTGCACCATCTTTTGGCACAAAAAGTGTATTAATGTACTGACTCGGCTGCAAGATATGACAAGTGCAATGAAAAACTGTTAAACTACTCCCTGCATCATCAATCTAATCTAGCTCTCCATCTACCTGATTTGAACCTTATCCCATAGGAGTAGATATTTAAAATGGATACCCATAGTGTGGCCATGATGAATTTTACAAAATAAATGTGCAACTCATATAAAATATCTTCAGCAAAGCACACGATTTACTCTTCAGCTAGAATAATTGCACTAATCTACTACCTTTCAAAATTGATAGTAGCAAGAATTATTCTTAAGAGCAACTTTGGATTAACAACATCAGGGGACAGCATCATACAGAGACACTGATGCCACGTTTGGTAAGGTGGAGAAAGTGGAGGGGACAAAATTCGAAAGTTGAGAACAAGTTGACAATTTTGTGAGAGTAAAAGAGAGAAAAACTTAACATTTTTAAAATTTCCTCTCCTATTTTTCTTTCCCCACCCTTTCCAAACAAAGCCTAAGACAAATAATTTCAGTATCGTTTTAAAAAAGCAGGAGGCTTCCAGCTCCTCAAACCATGTATCGTATCTATGGTTAGAAGCCAAGCAAGATTAATCTATTGCGAGTTAAGATCATTCCTGATTAATAGGAGGAGAGAAACAGTAAGACATGAAGATGACATCATGTTTTACCAAATGAACAGATTAAGAAATATAAACTGAAGGTACATTCCTTGTATCAAGATGAAAAGATGTAATTGTCTGTCTGTGCAGCTAGAGCCTTGAATAGACAAGGTGCAAAGAAACACTGACTTCAAATTCAGCACAAAAACTAGACAAAGCATGCTGAGGAGGATTGTTGTTATCTTTAACTTCAAAATGTAGAAGTATCTCCAGAAAAAGTCAAATATGCTATCTGTTTCTGCACATTGCATTAAGATGGCAAGAGTTGTATCATCACATCCACAATCGTTCTTGTACTCTAGACACTGTATTTAAGATGTAATTGGATGATGCAACTTACGAGATTTTCAAGAGAATTATTGGAATTCCCATAAGTCCTATTTAGGGCATCTGTAATGGCAGTTACAAAGCTTGAAGCAGAAAAGCCACTTGTCTCTCGATCATGGGAACCATTCAATAGTAGCACCTATATCAAGATAATACACGATAAGCTAAGATAGCAGAAAAGTTTGTTCCCAGACATAAGAATGTAAGTATCTTAACAACAAGAGAAATGCTAGATGCGTTCAGAATATTTGTTAAATCTGGTATATAAATATGCTGTAAAATATCTAATGGTGAAACTGACTTGTCTCAGGCACCCTGCTTCACTAGACAATCAAGCACCTCCAAGTGTATTGTCCCATCGTTTAGTAATAAATCATTGACCATAGTAATAATGATATATAATTTAGGAAAAATAGCTTATCATGGAAATTTGTTAAATTAAGTTGCAAAATTAAACAAGCACATCAATATCTAATGCTATGAGTCAACAGCTGAGCTTCTGTTGCACTTGTAACCTTTTTTTTTTCCCCCACATAGATCATTAAGTTACACTGACAGAAAGATACCTTGGGACATGCCCGGGAAGAAATAATCTCTCCAATCCCTAATAGCACCTGGGAAAGAGAGCAAGTGGTTTAATTTCAACCAAAAAGGAGAAGAAAAAATTGTGCTTCTGAACAATGAACATCTACTAGAACACTGTAGGAAAACTGATGCTACCAAGTAGATGGTTAAGTTGCAAAAGGCAAACGATTGCCAAAACCTCACTACTTAAAAGTATATCCATCATACCGAATTATAAAGCTACTACTTTTAGGAGCATACATATAAAAAGTGAATAAAGAATGATTTCCTATCATCACAAGGTGAATTCATTTATCCAGAGAAATAAAAAGGAGCTGTTCTGAGTACTTATTACCATCTATGTCAACTCAAATGATTGAGCAAAATAAAAGGTAACATATTGGTTTACTTCTCAGATGAAAGAAAAAAAAAAAGAGAGAGAGCATTCAGCATTACAATGAAGCTGTCAAACCAGAGAGAGCTGAAATAGGAAGAAAAATCAAAATCATCATATAACATTAGACACAATCATTGCCATGTACAGGAAAAACTTGTTATCTAATCAAAGATCAAGACATGTTTTATCACGATATTGTCATGCACTACTTGAAAGCAAATTGTAATTGGTTAACTATGAATAAAAAAAATCAATTGATCATACTATGCTCTGGATACTCTTCTGGTACTTTCTTATAAGATACTGATTTATACTTTTAATCATTTTCCTTCAACATAATTCTCTTTGGGAAAAGCTGCTAATTCATCATTTGGATTAATTGTGATTTCTAAAGTATATCCATTTATTCTCCTTCGATATGTCAAAAAAATTATTTTACAAAATATATTTTATTCTCTTTCATCTTCCATTATTTATTTTAGCAATTTGCTATTGGTGAAAGCTAACGCTTGTCTCGAGTTTTTTCATCTGGTGAAATTAATTCTCCATTAAGATTTTAGAGGTAATTATTAGTGTAATTCTATTAATTATTCTTTTGGAATTACAAAAAACAAGACATTTTCGCAAAAATGGGAAGTTGCTGCGCCACCCACCAGTACCATCGCTCCCCTCTCTCACTACACCCCCTATGCCCACCTCTCTCACACACTAACACGTGGCTTATTGTGGGAAGGGAATTAACGTATGAGTATATGGAGATTATAAACTTTGTGAAAGTTCACTAAAATAACTTCCTAACTAGTTTATAGAGAGAGAGAGAGAGAGAGAGGGAGGGAGGGAAGAAGAGGGAGAAGGGAAGGGTAGGAAGCAGAGGGAATAAGATGGAGGAAGATGGATCTTAAATAAGGATGACATATTCTATGACAGATTCTAGCAATACATAACACCCTACATAAAATGTAGACTTATCAGTCTCACTATGGTCCCAGACAGTATGCACTAAAACCACAAAAGCAAACACAAACGATTAGAAATCATAAGTTAGGCACTTAAGAATCACTATCTCAAAATTATTTGATGCTGAGGAGGGGGAGAGGATCAACAAGTACACAAGGGAGGGCGTTAGATTATCAATTCGAGCTACATATGCAACCCTAAAAGACCCAAAAGCTGTGAGGTCATACCTTTCCAAGAAAATAAAAAGGTTCTAATAGATTGATACCCATGCAGCAACTAAAGCTTAGTCCAGGAAGGAAACAACATTGATATCCAGTAAAAGACAAAATCTCCAAAGTTTTAAAGATAGTTGAGTCGAGATTACGATGGATAAACCAGTTCACAATACCAGAACACAAAAAAAAACATCATTAGATACAAAAACCACACTATTCTTACCAGTGAAGGACAAACTGATGTGAAAAGAGATCCCATGGCATAAACAATGCAATCAACAGTTCTCAGCTGGTCCAGAACAGCTGGATTGGCTGAGGGGTAAACCTATAATGACTAAATCATCATAAGTTCCAGATGAAATAATGAAATGTGTATAAACAACAATCACTTAAAATCCATTCTGTTAAAGCATACAAGGAATGTTGAACTAGTTTTCCTTGTGCTAGGCAAAAATGTGCATGAGAAGAAAACACTTCCACATACTTAAGGTGTTTCTCATGCAGGAAGACTGAAAAAACTAGCCAGAAACAGCTGTGCTTGATCCTAGGAAGCACCAACACTCTCCGAAAGCCTTCATGTTGTGTCAGACACTCCAACATGTGTCCGATACCCTCCGACACTTTTCAACATTCGGTCAACACGTCGGAAAATCTGGTACTTAGTCAATTCTCTCGACACTCTCTAACACGCGAGTTGGGAATTCCAACATGTAAGTTCGGAATTCCGACATGCAAGTCAAGAATTCCGACATGCGAGTTCGGAACTCTGACACACATGGAGTCAATTTTAAAATTTTTCAATAAATGAAGAGTCAAAATGTAAATATGTAAGAAAATAAGAAATAATAAAAAGAATAAGGAAAGAAGAAAAACCTTGTCTTCTCTTCTCTTTGGATTCTCACTTCCCATGATACAAGATTCACCCCCCAAGTTTATTTTTTGTCTCCTCTTTCGACATACTCTAACATGTAGTCCAGAATGTGGATTGCTTATTTTTTCCCTTCAAGTTTTACAGATTATTTGAGAGGAGTTGAATTTGTCAAATTGAAACAATGAATGATATTAATAAATGGTAGATTAATGTTTTTAATGTAAATTCAGTCTAGCCTTTTTCTTATTATTTATTTATGATTTGAGTCAAATTAATTTGATTAAAAAACCATAAAAATGATAATTTATCATGTATATATAAAAATATACATTTAATATACCACGTATCCCAACGTATCGGAATTCTCTATTTTTTGAGAAACGACGAGCCAGGATGTCGTGTCGCATGTCATATGTCGGTGCCAGTGCAATTTAGGCCTGAGCTAGGAGCACAAAAATGTAAACTTAAGATAAACATAATTATCATGCATATCGTCCAGCAACCTAGATAGAAGCAAGCGGTACATGAAATTTCTGTAGTAGACCATAAATATCTGAAGAGGAGGAAGAAGGCATTTATTATGATAAAGAAAAGCTCTTATTGCTATAACTATGCCTTAAAAATTATGCATGTTAATTAAATTTCTCTTGATTGCTTTGCTCCACCTTTTCATTGTTTCAAGAGGATTTAAAGAGTGAAAATTCAAAAGATGCTGGTGGCAAGTATAAAATCTAAATGTTTCAGATCACATGGTCATCTTGTACTTTCCAACTTCAATTCCCATTACCAAGTAATGAGAGTAATGAAACTTAAAGAAAAGCACTCGAGATGATGAAGCTTCACAACCTTAGTAAAAAGACCTAGTTTTGAAGACCTATTCAAGAATGACATGGCACATAAGTGTCATCTATCTCATTTCATGTGAAACAACAAATAATGTTGCTTGTCCTTACCTCATGCAAAGAATTTGTGCCTTCTCTTGACAGGTAAAATACTCGTTTTATTCTTGAAGGAAGTGCAGGACATGAAGAGCATTCCTATGCACAAGCAAACAGCAGCATAATAAATTGACTGGTTGTTACATGAAACTAGCAATAATAAATGATTGTAATAGAATATTCTACAGTTAAATTTTTATACATACCTTGTTGACAGGTTCCATTGTCCCTGTGGTTGGGTGAGAAATTTCATTCTGACCACGAATGACAGTACCATCCTACACGCAAGATAAAGAGATCAATGTATAACATGATACCATCTGGCACAATAATCAAACTTTGCTTCCTTTAAGGATGGATGAACCTCACTAATCAGTTGGTGAAAGTAAACCTTGGGGAAAGAAGAATTATATGCACAAACTTCACTTCTAAATAAAGTAAAGAAATATTCACGTTAACCATCCCTATGTTTACTTGAATTACTGGCATAACTACTAAGTAAATGTAATCTGTAGTCCATCCCCTCATCTAAAAATGCTTGGCTTCTTTATGGCAAGGTCTCTAGCAACAAAATTCATCATTTTGTTGCGTGATCAATTAAGTGATTAACTTATTATGTCACTAAAATCAAAGAAAAGAACTGTTATTAAATAAGTATATTGAGAAGATAAGCAAGAATTTTAATGATGCAGCCTGTGTTCCCATGTTTTTTAATGAAACCTACATGTCCTTGATATGACTGAAAAAGAATGCATTTCAAGGTGGGCTGGTGGTCATGCTTGAACTAAGACATTCGGATGCTTTATTGAGGAGATGTCATCCAGAGATGGAGAGTGAAGTTAAAAGCAGCGAAGAAAGATGTAAAAAGACATGAAAGAAGACAATAAGGAAAGATAACAAGCACTGAGAGCTTGCATATGGTTCATATGGAGTCAAGCCCAATGGCATAGAAGGAATCATTTAACTGCTCCACCTAGTGGGATGAGCCTTGGGTTGTTGTTGCACTCACCATGATGTGAGAAGAAAGAAGAAGAAGACAAAATCAAGCTTTGTCCCCAGAAAATTGTTCGTTTCTTCGCAATTGTGGAGCAAACATCAACGACAATTTTCAACAAAGTCAGCAGAAGATGGTATGATCTCAAACTAGAAATCCCTTAGGAAGTTTGCTGGAGTGTGCTATCCAACTAGGATATGATGCCAACAAAAAAATGTCAGTGAGAATATCAACTCTAGTTCTTTCCAGAATATAAGCATCTGCATGCCAGAAGAAGGTCTAAACTTAGGATCTGGCAACAGGTCATGCATCAAGTCCAGACTCTTGAATGAACGAGAAATTAATGCCAATGTACCTCAAAGCATATATCTTATAATGGATATTTATAACTTATAAGGACCATCAGATGACATTAGTTTGGACATGTAATCACATCAAAAGGTAATTAAGAGTAAAGAAATCACTTCCAAGCAAAGGTCAACAATATCAGTTTTGAGATAGAAATTGATACCAATAATTCACATCCCAAGGTGAGCCTGTCATTGGTAGAAATCACTGGGAGAACCAAGCTTTCTGATGGAATCTCTGACACACGTGAAAACAAGAAAATTGCAGCATCTAAAGACTGAAAAAATATGCGAGCTCCTGCAAAGAAAAAATTCCCAATGCTGCAGGAATAGTCAGTAAATCTAGAAGGTCATAGATTATTGATACTGATGAATGGGTATGCCAAAGTTTCCTTATTGAAAGCTAAACTTTTGAGTACCAAAAAAACATTGATGAAAGGTAACAACATGGAAAGGCAGATATTTTGTGTTTGCAATAGGTGTTAGCTTCAGCCAACTACAAAAGTAATGCAACAGCTTTATATTTACCACATTAGATCAACCTCATATCATGTCAAGTAAGAAACCTATTTTGCTCTGGCAGTGAAGACAAACAACTCAAGGTATTAATTGGACAGACTTAAAACTGCTCTCACAACTTCAAATACAGTGAAGACTGATCTTAAAAGTTCAGGAAAAGGGTTAATTCAACGATACGTAAGCAGTGGCTCAAATATTTCTCCCAAATGCTCATTTTCCCATGGCATTATCTGAAGTGATACTTCTTTTAGTCAGATTTTTCTATATAACTGCCAACAATAATTCGTCACAAAAGCTTTCCCTGATAAAACTGCTATGCACAAGTATTTCAGTCTTTCAAGCACGAAAACCTCTGGAAATATAAGTTCATTGTTCACCTCACAACGCATCACACAAAAAGAGTGCTTCCGTGTGATCTCACCTAGATACCTATAGACATCTGTAAAATTTATCAGCAATAATGTCTGGAAAGTACTCATCAAAGATATGGTCTACTGTAGTGTTATCAAAAAAAGTCGAACAGCAATCACAATATACAGTGGGACAATTTCAACAGTTACCTGCCATTGCTAAAACAAAATGATTCATTAGGACGCCGAAGGATCTGTATTAACAAAACATGTACCAATTTTGAGCCATACATCCGCTGAAGAAGGTCAAAAAGCCACTTAAAATTCAAATAAACAAATGCACTGACAGGTATATGCAGAGATGGTAGCAGTCAGTAGAATCACAGATATATAGGTGGCACAGTGCAGCATTATACAACGATCACAATATTCACAACAATAAGAAAGTCCATAATCAGAGTTGAGTTTGTCAACATAAATTAGACAAAACTATTTGCATAGCTACTATTAGAACATATTGGTTAAATGAATAACTTTTACAGACTAAAAGTTCAGAGTTTGAGCAGAAGGTGTCCATAATTGACAGAACAAAGCAGCAAGGGTTGACACATTGTCACAATTACACCGAGTAAACATACCTCATTCTGAAAGTAAACTAGAAAAGCTCTAATCGTTTCCCGGTAGGGTCTTGAAACACCATCCCACAAGGAATGATCTCCTTCGACAACATTATACCTGCCAAAATCCCCGATTCATAAATCTCACTAGCTGCCCTAAGGCAGTAAGACCTAACAAGATCCAAAGATTCATCTAAGCAATCTATACCACGCAATGAATTTGTTGATAGACAATTGACATAAAAACCCACAGCTTTCTTATGCAAAACTCTGCAAACTGCAGTCTTACAGGAGCTAATATAAGAGTATAATGACTAGGATCCGCGGCACAGCAAATCAAAACTTGGATATTATTGGCAAGTAGCCACCACCATTTATGACGTTTTACATGCCAATCTACCTGAGGCAGCAGGTGGAAAACTGTGTTAACTAACTTTGGCAGACAAGATTATTCAATTGGTATCTTAGTTAAAGCTTTGGCCAGAGTGAGAAAGGGCTCAATCAGTCATCACAATGCAAAAATATTCACAACCAAGCACACCAAACATGAAGCACCGCTGAGACAAGTACACTACCATTCTGACTTGGCTAGCTTCGGATCACGTGGCAAGCGATGACCCAGTAATCTTCGGACTGAAAGGGCCTCCAAAGTGCTCTGATTCGACAATCTCAAACACCTTGACCTGATGTCTCCAACTGCTGGCCCACCTACATTCATTTCCACAAACTCACATTCCATAAATTCACCGACAAAATTTCCGTTCTTGTAATCTGAAATGTTAAAAGCATTCAGAGCAAAGTCCCGACATTGGAAAGATGACAGAAAGACGAAGCCTTTACTAGTGTGTGCACAACAAAGAGCATCACTTTAGCGTGTGGACTCACTAATAGGCCTAAGAGCCTTGAATGGACATTATTCATCTTGACTAGGCACTTGAGCTTGAGCTTTGAACAAGTGTTTTACAAATTCGTATCATGAAAAATTACTATATTCGGTCGCGTGACTACAATTAACTTCAGATAATCATCGGCACCCCTTCAGAGCGACTCTCAATTTGTATCTTCCTGGCAACAGTCTCACAGCCGACCCCAATCGTGTCCTGCCGCCTTCCCTCTCTTTCCAATTCTTTCACAAATTTCATCCCACCAAGTCCCCCAACTTCTCCCCCCGCGAAAAAACTCCTCTAATCCCACAACCCACAAAAGATTGAACAAACCCGGAAACCGATCGCAATCATTTCGAGAAGCAGAGACTTACCCAGGACGCGAACAATCTCAGCCGTGCTGCCTCCGTCGTCGGAGACGGGGAGGACGTGGGCGACGCGGGTGGTCAACGTCTTGAGCTCCTCGACCACGCCGTTGAACGCAGTGCCACCTGCAACAACAACAACAACAACAACATCAAGCCCCGACCGAGCACGAAACCTCGACAATGCGCTGACCCAGAGGCGCCAAAGAAGAGAAGCGAGACCTGAGAACACGAGCAGGGAAGGACGGGCCGGGTCGGGCTCGGGGCCGGAAGCGGGATGCGAGGGAGGAGACGGAGACGCCATGGACACCGCGAGAGGCCTCGACGGCGAAGGGGACGAGGGAGGAGAGGAAGGAGCGAAGTGGGCGGTGGGCAAATGATGGTGGAGGAGAAGCTTCCTGTTGCAAAGCGAGGGACCCAAGCAGCGATCCGCCATAATCGCGCGAGGAGCTTGCGACGCGCACCACCACCCACCGGAGATGCCCCCGAGGAGCACTTGAGCCGCTGCTTCGGGGAAGGGGCACCAGAAAAAAAAAAAAAAAAAAAAAAAAAAAAGCCTCTGCTGACTTGTCATCCGGCGATGGAATCCCGACCGGCCACGTCAGCATCTGTCGTTGCCTACATGGCATGGGTCCGCCCTTAATGACGTGGAGGTCGGTCCGGCTCGAAGGCGGTCACCGGAGATGTCGGGATTGTATACATTCAAAATGGTGTCAATTTTGTTTCATCTTAATTTTTAGATCACATGAATTTCAAGTAAAATTAATATTATTGAACGATGGAAATAGAGGGGGTAATATAGGTTTTTCTGTAACAGGTTACTTATCTACAACTTGTGTTATTTTTTGGTTAGGTAGGATTGATTCCAGATTTTTTCAATTGAGTTATTTTGATATTGTTGATCATGTACATTCAAAATGTTTTATGCCCTGATGTATTTATGAATGTCCCTCCCAAATTCGAAATTGGAAATTATCACACAAATCTCAAGGTTTTTGTAAGTGGTTCTCAACATATTAGAGATAGGCTTTTCATGATATTAATTTCATCCCAACTCGTGAAAAATTTAAGAGAAAAAAAAATAGAAGTCACTCTACAAGACAAAATAATCATGTATTTTGAACATATGGTATCTTTTTTTCCTTTTTCTTTTCTTTTTTTGGGGCTTCTTTGCTTATTCAAAAGATCCGGGCAAACTCTTTGAGCTTGTGCTAATGACCAAGGTCTTGAGCCCCGAGGGAGAGCCTGGGGCACCACTCGCTCTCCTTGTGATCATCTCCATGTTCTTGTGGAGGCTCTCCTTCACCAGCCCCTGCATCATCTTCCTCCCTTCCCGGGCCTCCCGGTACCGCACCGGCGAGCCCATCGGGGCCCTCCCCACCTGCGGCCCCGAGTGCAGGCCCATCTTCGTCTGCCGCTCGTCCTTGAACCACTGGAGCATCTTCAGGGCCCGCTTCTGGGCCAGTGCGCTCCCCAGCAGGGCCACCTCGAGGAGGACCGGGACGATCCCCGACCTCGCCATCTTCGACCGCTGGGCCGCGCTCTGGTAAGCCAGGATCATCAGGATGTGGGCCGAGGTCTCCTGGCATCTGGGCCGGTCTTCCCACGTGAGGACCTCGATCAGGCTCTCCGGCACCATCGGGCTATCTTCCAAGGCCCGTTTCCCCGGGGAGGTGACCGCGAGGTTGGCCAGCGCAGCCAGGGCCTTCTCCGCCAGATCCTTCGACGCCAACGCCGTCGTCAGGAGCGCTTCCGCCACCCCGTTCGAGGCCAGCTTCGAGGCGTTCTCCAGGGCCGCGGACAGGTTGTGCAGGGCCCCCAAGCACGACTCTTTCGTCTCGTGCCTCGACCCGGACGATTCGAGAGCGGAAAAGGCGAAGGGTATGATCCGGGACGACTCGAGAGGGGGCAGCAAGTGGGCGCTCTTCAGAGACGACAGCGACAGGAGCAGCTCCGCGAATTCGTGTCTTGTCTGTTCGTCCACTGCGTCTTTGCCGCTTGGCAGTGTCTGAAAGATTCCTGCTTCCACCATGAGAGCCTTGTTCCTGGACAAGAAGGCCTATCAGATATGGCTAGTTGCCAAAAGAATAGATCACCACCACAAAGGAAATCAATAAAATATATATATAAGGTTAAATGTACTAAAAGTCTTAAAACTTCATCAAAGTGTAATTTAAAAAAAAAAAGTAAAATCGAATCTTAAAATTTATCTTGAAAAGATAAACGAGTATTAAAATTTTTAGAAAGTGCAATTAAAATCTTAAAATTTGTCATGAAAATATGATTAAGTCATAAAATTTTTATAGGTTATTACAAATGGAATGACTTAATTAGACAATTTTAATAAGTTTTAGGTCTACGTTACATTTTTGGAAAGTTTTAGGATTCGATTAAATTTTCATGATAAATTTTAGGACTTCCTATACACATATCCCAAAAATATATTTGAAAGCAACTAATCTAGATGATTTCAAAGATATTCTTATTCGAGCACTAGACACGAATCTATAACATCGTTTCGTAAATCGACCTTTTGCATTTCGGTATTATACTTTCGATTCGGTATCTGATACGATTTTTCCACATGATACACTTGGACATGCATTCAAGGCAGTTTGGTGAAATGAAACTCAGCATGGCTTTGTCTACAAATTAGAGATGATTTGTTTCCTATTTTAAGATCAAGAGGTGGGCCAAAAGCAGACAATTCACCTAAAAAAATGCCTGTAAAGTCAAAGAGAATCTCTTTGGTTGAGATCTAGGCAGGGCGTTAGGTCAACACATGGGAATTTTCAATGGTGGCAAAGACCAAATGCAAATTTGTGGGATCTGAGACAATTTGCACTGAATCTTAAGAGCAATAGTTTATATCTTTCTTGTCTCTAATTTTTTAATTCACCATCGTACACCTTCTGTTATACCTGCCCACGTAAAACCTAGCGAACCACGTTAGTGGCGGGTCGGCGGATCCTGCGGCCTTCTCAATCGAAGGGCAAATCCCTCGAAAATTTAAAATTCGCCACCGACCCGACTCGGACCTACTTTGCCGTGTCTTTTTTATCTCGTAACCTAAGATTTTCGATAATATTTCCTAAATCAATTGGGCAAATAGGCAATTAGGTGATGTATGTATTGGCTCAAAAGTCCAAATTCGGGGACCCTATCCTGAGAAAACCAACGACCACCACGTGAAATCGACAGCATAATTCATCCTCTAAAGTCAAAAGAGTGACGGTTCCGATGTGGCTCCATTCAAACCCCCAATCATTTCAGTGTTTAGGCTACAAAATTTTCATTTTCCCTAAATTAAGGAAGCAAATCAAGAAAAAAAATTGCTCATATTATAAGGATTATGGATGTGGTTTTCTTATGATAGAGCCTAATCAGCAGTTACTTTTTAAATAGGTTCCAACTAATGATCCTGATTTTTTAAGTAATATTAGGAGTTAGATCAACCACACTCAGCAAGCCTGTTGCCCCTCTTGACATTAGTGCCTAACCATAGTTGTTGAGTGAGATATGAGATCATGCCATAATAGAACTTTCGTTCATTAGTGCCCCTAATAAAAAGAATATCCCCCCATCTTTGTTTTTTCATTATTATTTATTGACATTTAAAATCGCACATTGATTTTTTTTTTTTTTTAAATCGCACATTGATTGGAAAAGGCTGTTTTGGGCGATTCATAAGTTAGTACTCACCAAAAAATAATCACCACCTCGTGTGATTATTCGGAATATCCATTTTGAAAACTTAGGTCACATGAAACGGATCGAGGTATTACGTACTAAAACTTAAGTAGATATTTTTGTAAACTGAAGTTTGATAGTCCAAGCTAATCACTCGTGCGGAGACTTTACATTGGACCCATCTTACACGTGAGCGAGTCTATTTACCCATCATTAGTAGAACGAACCTATACAATATTCTATCACCTCGCTCATTCGTCAATAAATGATTATTACCCCAAATTTCCATCGCCACTCTAATGTCATCTAAAAAAACAGAAAGAATAAAAAAAAAAGAGCAGCAAAAATTTATAAAGCATTTATTTACAAAAAAAAAGAAAAAAAATAGTGCACAAAATCTCATGCGTCAAATAATGACTTTATCGCAACAAAAAGTCGGGCAACATTTGTAGAATTTGGTTTATTCTGATTTTCGTTATTACTCGTTTATCCTTATTTTATTGCTCAAGAAAAATAAAAAATAAATTAATTAATAAAAAGTGGAAAAAAGAAAAAAGAAAAATATGCATATGATAAGCGAAAAATACTTACATGTGATTTCCATTAGCAAGCTCAATCAGAGCTCGAATCGCTCCTCGTCGCGCACAATCTCCGTTGACTCCAACCATGGCCACCAGAGACTGTACGACCCCGAGCTCTGCCATCAGCTTCTTCGCCCTCGTGTCCTCCCTCGCCAACCTCTCGATCTCCGCCACCGCGGCCCGCCGCTCCTCCATGCTCCCGAAGTGGACTCTCTTCACTGCTCTCTGCAACGTGGCCGAACCGTCTTCAGTCACAGTGGTCCCTCTGCGATCAACATGGCCTTTGTCATCGATTCCACGACGACTCGCTGAGCGGCCGGCAAGGCTGGATTGCTTCGGCCGCTTCCGGGCCGTTTTGGCGCGCAGGAACCGCCTCAGGAGAGCAACTAACCGAAGCCATGAAGAAGAAGGAGGAGGAGGAGAAGGAGGAGGAGGATCTGGAACAGGTTTTGGTGTTTGTGGAGGTAAAGAAACAGAGAAAGACATATGGAGAGAGAGAGAGAGAGATGGAAACTGTTGCTGAGTCTTTTGCTGTGTATGAAACTTTCTTCTACAGAGAGAGGGGGAGAGAGAAGCATGGAGCAAGAGAATTAGAGAGCGAAATGAATAAAAGAGAGGGAGCAGGGAGAGCACATGCAACAGAACAGTGATGTCCCCCCTAACCTCACTGGGCTGTCACCAATCATTCGACACAGCACAATAATTTTATGATCCTTCACTTCCATTTGGAGACAAAGGTGTAATTAAAAGCAAAAAAATAAAAGATATTTTGAATTTATGGTGTTAGATGATTGACATGTGTATCGATGACTCGACCTTGTTTTTTAAGCATACCCATTTCCCTTGTCAGTGCCTTTAACTATAAACACTAGGGTTTTGTTAAAAAAAAAACATCGTGAGATGCTTGTTCATAATACATTTGATGTCAAACATTCTAATTTTGAGAATATGAATTAGTGAAAACCCGAGTGCATTTACAACTATACACCTTTCTATTTGAGTATTAGAACATGTCTTTGAGATCCAAATGGACATAATTACATGAAACATATCTATACATCAGGATTTGAATCTTATACCTTTTTGAAGCTATTGCCTTACGTAAAGTCGTGAAGATTACATATGAATGTATGATGCATCATCCTCATGCAATTTGGACACCATTTGACAGGAAAAGTGTGACACAAAGATGGCTGTCGTAAGCTTGAGGAAAGTGCCGGAAATCTAGACCGGTCCTAATTGGTTAGCACTCCACTATCCTTCCCCACCATAGGGTTGGTACCTAACACGACCTATATCAGTGCAAGTCCCCCTTCTCTTATAAATCTATTTTCGGCCATTTCTTGTTTGGATGTATATCGATCCCGGGCCTACAAATTCCCAAGAAGAGCCATTTTTCTTGGCGACATGGCACTTGTGCCTTAAACAAAGTCTTGTGATGGCTTCGACAAGGGTTTCTTTTCGCTTGCGGGATCAATAACTGAAAGAGGACCACGATGCATTTAATAAGGCTCTAAAACCTAGCTCATCGGAATGGACCGTGAAGAGTCAAACTTTTCGATGGTGGAAGTAAATGTTCCACTTGCCCTAAAAAAAGAACCAAAAGGAAATTTCGCTTTTGCGAGAGGCACAAGCTTCCCGTTTCGAACATTGCGAGCATTCAAAAGAAAGAAAACGTGAGTTTCAACGCTGACGCTTGTCGCTGGACCCCAAAAGAGTAATGTGGATCCTTGTCTTATACCAGGGTTTAGGTTTTCTGTGCCAAATTTCTGATGATAACGCACGATGGCAGCATTGGAGTTGATCCGTGAGCAGCCGACCTCGTTGCACTCTTAAGAAGTCAATGCCTCGAGCCCCCAAGACCTATAGTTGCCCATATTTTCCATTCACTACATTTATATACGCTTTGCAAAGAAAAAGAAAAGGAAAAATTACACAATCAATTATAAAACTTATTGTATAGATACTAGTTTAATCTTGAACTTGTCAATTTGTCAATTTTTGGGGGACTCAACCTCAAAAAAGGTCTTGTGCCAATCTTGAACTTTTAATTTGTCAATTTTCTAGGGGACTCAACCTAAAAAGAGGTCTTGTGAAGTGAGGGGAGCCGCGGCGATTATAAAGCAAGTCTAGGACTACCTTGCATATTAGGGAATAGGATCAGCATACACCTAAATCCACCTTAACCTGGCTTTGATACAACTATAGGGGAACTTAGCTCAAAAGACATCTTGTGAGGTGAGGGAGCCGTAGCGGTTATAAAGCAGGTCAGAGGGCTTCTCCCAAGCAATGTGGATCTACCTTGTTTATAGCATTGGATAGAGATCAGCATACATAAACTTATACACAAAATCCCAATGTACTCTTTGTTGGAGAAATCGCTCTAGAAGATTTTGAAGCTGACAAAACGTTTCCATCAGTTTAGTCTGGTTATTTGCGTCTGAAGACTTTCTGACCACCAGACTCATATCTCCAGACTCATAACTCAAGACTCAAGATTCAAGACTCAAGACTTAAGACTCAAAATTATTCTCATTGACAGTCTATCTCGATCCAAAGTGTCGAAGGAAATCCAAATCGAGGATTATGATTAAGGATTTCATCTTGATCTCTCGGAGAAGATCTTTTGGCTGGACAAATACAACGGATTCTTTGATTCGTATCTAGATCAATTGAAGATCCGATTATCGACGAAGTATTCTTGGAAGGTTCTATTCATGGAAACCAAGATCCCGATTGTATGGGCGAACGGGATTGATGGGCTATCGTCGATTCCTTTAATAGCTCGGATGATCTTCTTGATTGATTCCGTCCAACGGATAGATTGGAGGAATTCCTTTGGTAAGTGCCAACGGTTATGATGGCATAAAGGAGTATAAAGGAAGACGTTCCAGTTGTTCAAGATGTGTGATAGATAGAGAAATTCCGAGTCGAAGCACCTTGATTATTAGTCGATACATACCGAGCGAAATTGTATACGAGAGTGTCTATACTTGGTGATACCTTGAGTGAGTGTGGTAGTTCATCTACACCCAGAAATCAAGGAAGATCAACGCCGTAACATCTCTTTGTTCATAGTGGAATCCAGCCGATTGGTCACATCGGTGCGAAAGAGTGGACGTAGGCTTGAATCAAGCCGAACCACTATAAACCGCGTGTTTAATTCTCTCTTTCATTCACTGAGTCTTACGATTGAATGCTATTTGTTGAAATTTCTTAATTGTCTAAGTATTGTGCGAAAAATCGTTTATATACCTATTCACCCCCCCTCTAGGTACTAGCACTAGCTATATCACTCTTTCTGATCGATTTTCACAGGAAATATTTTATGGTAGTATGCCATGTTAGTCAACTGGCATGATTGGATTGTCATGTCAACAATTTTGGATGAAAATTGGTCAAAAAGACTACATTAGAATTTTGGCACAAAGGTTTAGGATTAAATTGATGAAATTGAAAAGTTTAGGATTGCATTGGCATCTATAAATTAAGTTTAGGACTAGTTGGGTAATATTTCCAAAAAAGAGAAAAGCTACCTCTATTTGTAGAAAATTATTAAACAGCAAGTAATAATAACAACATTAGAAATAGAATTCGATCAGCACAATAATGATAATTGGTGTGCATGAACTAACATGTCATATCGATTATTGGCTAGTCTGGAATTTGGGCCAAATGCTCGAGCAAGGATCATAACCTGAAGTCAAGGATGCATCTAAAGACAGTTTCTGAAGCGTTCGTGTGCGGGAGGAACAGGGCTGGACGTCTGGACTACCGACTGCTATAAGCAGTACAGAGTTTGATACATTGTAGGGATAAGTCGACCAACCAAGGCCAATAGGTTGGCCGATCCGACATGGCAAGCGCCTGCCACAGCTTGCCATAGGCTTGGTAAAGCACCATAAAAGATAAATACAGCAATGGGGCAACTATTATTAAAAAATTTCAAAAATTTTAAGTTTGAAAATATTTACAAGCATGATTTTAGTTTAGAAAAGAAAATATTTTCAACAAACAAGTTTGACATGATTTCAAAATGAGTCCTTTGGCATCCACATTACCACTCAAATCAATAGTCAGTTTCAGACACTTCGAGGTCGATCACTTGTTTTTTGCAATGTTCGGAAGTTTGCAATTCACGTTTTTCAATTGCATTAAAATTTTCATTGCCGGTCACTTTTCAGTCGAATTTTTCAATATCCAAAAAAAAGGCATCGAAACCCAAAACCATACTTAAATGTTTCGCAAATGAAACAAAATTTTCCAGATCTCTAGGTTATTGTGAATAATGATTTTTAAAAGTTTGAGCCACTGAAACGACGTTCGGCTTATAGACCTGAGTCTTAGACCCCGATACAACCCCGATGCAGGCCAAAACTTCTGGTAAGTGACTTTGCAATTTAATCTATCAATATTGAGCTCGCTGGAAAGCCTCAACTTGAGCATTCCTGCGCCTCTCAACATGATTGTTCCAGCACCACATCAGTCTATGAACGTGAAAGTTATAGGACCATGCCCCAGAGTCAAGGCAGCAATGTCTTGAGATAATGCGCATATCATTTTCTATTAACAGCTCCCCATTTCTTCTTTTGTGAATAAGCATTCGTTCCTAGAGCATTCTCTCTTCAATAAACGAGGACTCTCACTAGTTTCTAATTTTGGAGCAGAAGAAATCTCTCTTGAAAGCTCTCTTGTCAAGCTTCTAGTCTTTAATTTTTGGTCGGTTCATGAGGTACTAGCCGGCGATCCTTTTCATTGCAAAATATTTGGGCAAAAAAAGAGTATGAATTCAAAATTCTTTCTATGAACATGAAGATTAGTTGAGAAAACTTATATGACTAATTTATGGGGAAAAAAAGGGAATAACTTAATGAAAGTAATGGTGTTAGCTATTAGAATTAATGCAGTCAATGAGAAATTTTATATTACTAAAATAATTAGGGGTGAATGGTTTCAGGGTTGGTAGGTTCTAAAACAAAAACTTAAAAACCTACCCTGTCAAGATCGAATTTCAATTTTTGGAATTTGGAACCTACCTTATAAACCTTGGAACCAACCCCATTGGTCCGATCTAGTTCCATGGTCTAACCAAGAAGTGACTGATTCCTTTTTCTTTTCTTTTTTTGTTCTAACTTTATTTTATTTCGAAAGGACAAACTTTTATAAAACATCATATAATTTACAATTAAGACAAATAGTAGTTATGGCAAAATAGAAGAGTAAAAAAATTGTGAGAAGTGTGGTACAAAATAAACAAAAATATAAAAGCAATTGGGAAGTGTCCAACTCTTCCCTTAGTCAAGTAAAATGACAGTTAAAGTAACGACAAAAATTCCTATCTACCAAAAGTTACAATCCATAAAAGATGAAAAAATTACCACATCTTCAACTAAGTTATTGTGAAGTGTTGAGAGTCATTGACAGTTTGAAAGAATTAAATTCTTTGAAGGAGGTGGAGATCAAACAATGCATGTCCCAAAAAGTTTGTTCAATGTGTTGACATTCACCAAGTTTGAAACATATTCAAACTCTATTAGAAGTTGAAACCTATCCTATTAGGACCGCTATTCACTTAGTAGGGTAAGCGCTTATAGGATGGGTGGGTTTTGTTACGTAAATCCCTTATGATATTTTAAAGATGACAAAATAAATCAAAGGCTGTTAACATGTTTAATAATTGAGTAACAAACTATGCAGATGATAAAACATGTAAATGATATTATCAAAGATTATAAATAAAAGAGTCAGAAGACTGGATGAATATATTCAGATTGTGTCCAAATCTTAAGGCTAAATATGTTCAAAAGTAGACTCTAAAGATGAATATGCTCAAACTTAAGTCTAGATTATAAAGTCTCTTCAAATAGAACATACTCAAACTTTACATACAAAATGGGACACAAGTCCAGAATGTGACAAGATCTAAAACTTGATGGCTCTAGAATGTGATATGTCCAAAAGACATAAGTACAAAACATGATCCAAAACGTGACAAGTTCATAATGAAGCAAGTTTAGAGCATAGCAAGTTCAGAACGAGCTAACTTGACAAAACATGACATAAGCCCAAAACATATAATGGCTAGTGATATGATTTGGATTTCATACCAAGATAGATTTCATTGATTCAATCTAATTAATTGACAATTGGGTCATGAAGATAAGAATTTTTTAAATAAAGAAGCTCTACTTATGGAAACAAAAATTCTGATTGTATGGGCGATCACAATCAACTAGGGATTATGCTTCTATCACTCAACAACTATCTAATCCTTTTGATACGGATCTATTCAATAAGTAGATTGGAAGACGATCCTTTATATACTATCCAACGGCTAGTTTGGAAGGGTGAGAGTATTTAAGGAGATCAAGGACCAAGGAGCAAGAAAGAGACAAAGGGCATACAATCTACAATTCCAAAGTCTAAGCAAACTTTGATCATATACTTGTTTTTCGTGAGCTTAAACGTTTGTGATTGTAAGAGAAATATCAAAAAAATGACTTAGTGAAATAGTGTGATTTACCACTAAGTATTTAATCATATAATGGAATTCAATTAGTAGGTTGTCAATGTGGAATAGTAGACGTGGGTTTAATCTAAGCCAAATCACTATAAATTTCATGTGCAACATTCTCTTCCCTTAACTCTCTTTATTTAAATCGTTGCACACTTACAAGTTATTTTACAAATTTGTTTCATCGTATAACAAATTCTAAATATTTACCAGAAGTTTGATGGCTCATTTATTAGACTCTAATCCTATTCTGACTTTGCTCACAATTTATTTTATTCTACTTTTATTTGTCAAGATTTTTTTAAATACCTATTTACCCCCTCTAAGATCTTCATACCAGCTTTATCAATTGGTATTAGAGC
The DNA here is from genome assembly GCA_014182575.1 of Eucalyptus decipiens. NCBI lineage: Eukaryota > Viridiplantae > Streptophyta > Magnoliopsida > Myrtales > Myrtaceae > Eucalyptus > Eucalyptus decipiens. The sequence continues at coordinate 6,277,527 of CM024612.1, read as the reverse complement.
CAAGTACTTGTTTTATTGAGATGTTTTTACTTTTGAGCTAAATATCTTCTATGGCTAATATCTTGGCACTAGGGCTTGTTGAAGGGTGAAGTAACACCAAGCCATTATATTTTGATGGAAAGGAATAAAATGTTTGGAAAAACAAAATAAATGCATTCCTAAAATCTAGAGGTCCCTTGGAATGGGATGTTGTGGATAAATGAATCAATTCTATTGCAAAGTCTACATCAAAGAAAAATGACAAAGATAAAGAAACTAAACCCCTTGCTTCTATGTCTCGGATGGAGATATCCAAAATAGAATCTCTTGATACAAAAGCAATTTATTCTTTATATTGCACATTGTCTCCAACTAGGTATAATAAATCTCTTCATATGAAACAGTTAAATAAGTCTAGGATAGATTTTATGTCACTTATGAAGGAACATATCACGTAAATGAGACAAAAGTGAACATTTTGCTTGGCTAATATGAATCCTTTAAGATGCAGCCTAGTGAATCTGAGTGTTAGGAGATATGACAAAAAAATAAATCAGTCGTTTTACAAAAATTGTAAACGGTTTGGCACATTAAAGTTAGCCAATTTTTACTCCAATGAAGGTTAACAAACTTCTGCGAGGACTCCCAAAGGACAGTTTGAAATTTTGCAACAAAATTTTTTACAAACAAAAAAAAAGTCGATATTTACTTGTCAAAGATAATGATTCTTCAAAGAAAGAATTTTTAAATATTTCAACAAAATTTTTAAAAGGTTCAAAATCATTATAGCATATCCTTTTCATACAAGTACTTTACTATAACAAGTCAAGACTTGATTTCAATAAGGAAAGTGATTCTTTGATAGACTTTCTTAAGGTTAAGAAGAGACTTAGACAAAAACCTCCTAAACTTATTTATAAACAATATTTTCAAAAGGTATTTGTAAAACTTTTGGCTGAAATGCTCTTAAATGCTCCAAGTGTGGAGAACCAAAATACTTTGAGAATGCATGTCCTAAAGTTTGGAGACCAATTAAGAGACTTAATAAAAATAGCATATTCTACTAACTCTCATGGGCCCAAGTAGATTTGGGTACCAAAGAAAGGATGCGTTATTTTTGCAAGGAATAAAAGAAAAGCATAAAGATAATTTGGTAAGAAATGCATACTTTTTAAATTCTCAATTTGTTTTGGGTACATTTTTCTTTAGATTATCTTTGTACTTGATATTTTATATCTCCATGAAATGATTTGCTCAGCTTAGACTTTATGTGACATGTGATATAATTCCAAATTAATGGTGTTGATTTTGGAGTAAAAGTTTGATGCATTTTTATGGGTAATGAGATTGGATAAATATAATTAATCGATATCTTGCCTTCAAATAATTCGGTTGATTGGATAGATACTTGAGGATATTATTCTTTTTGATCTTATGATGCTTTACTTAGTGAGAATTTTTTCTTTTTACGAGATATTATTATGCAATATATTTTCCCTAAATACTCTACTGAGATTTCAATGGAGATTTCATATTTTGCTCTAACGCCGAGGAATGATCCAAATACAAAGATACCAAAAAGGAAATAAGTTTATTGCAGGAAACTCCACGAAGGAAGAATAATTGCAAATCTATGCAAATTATGGTGCAATCAGAAAATTATCTCATACGAAGATTGGCAATGATTATCTTTAAATCAATGGTATATTTCAAACATATACCTTGGTAAGAGAATAGTTTTTTTTTATCATCCCGCTTTGCAAATTTTTGCATGCATTTATTATGATTTTGGATGATTGCTTTTCATTTATATTGCAAATATAGCTTGTCATAAATATAATGCATTGCAATTTTTTTTTATTACTTGATTTGGCATGTGATAGAAATATATGATTTTCTTTTACAAAATGCATCAATAATATGCTTTTGAGATTTATATTCAAGAAAATCCTTTAATAGTGAAAGATATCATTATATGTTCATTGATATTCTAGCTATATTCTTAGAAGATATCTTATATCTAACAAGTTTGATCTACAAATCGAAAGAACTTATTACGTGATATTTTTGCAAAGATTGTTATCTGTTATATAAGAATTTGCAGGTGGCAAAAGAATAAGTTTGAAAAGCTCGATTAAAAAATTATGGAGATTTTGTAATATTTTTTGGAGGCTTGAAAAATTCTCTTTCTTGTGCAAAGTTCTTGCAAATTATTGAGGAACTCACTAATGTGTCATATGAAAGGTTGAGTAACTCTGAATTTAAATATTTGATAATCTTATATATGCTATTCAATTTATTTATTTGAAGAAAGTGCATTGTATATTACATGGATATTATAATAGTGTATTTGTTGAAAAAGTTTGTTGAGTTTATGCAGATTGAATTTGAGACGATTCCAATTTAAAAAAATAAAATTCTAACTCGAATTTCAAAAATTAAATGGTCGTTGCGGATGTTGTTGCTACAAAGGAAATAAAGGAAAGACGTTCTGTTTAATGTGCACAAGCCGCAACAAGTGCCTTTCGCAAATATCATTTTGATGATAGGGAGAGAAAGTGAATCCAAAAGAAAGGAGGAGAATCATGATTGCCTTTAAAAGGCAACAAATTGAGGGGAGTATTGATCAAGTATGAGAAAACCTTTTGAATTGATCATGATATTGACTATAATGAAAGAAAGGAAAAGGTAAATGTGTTAGAACTTGTTAAGTTCTACAAAATCTGGTCAGTGCATCTTTTATTTCCCTTACCTTTTGTCCTTAACAAATTTGTTATTTACATTATCGTTTTATTATGACAAAAATGGTAAGTGAATTTTATAATGCATCATAATTCTTATTAGATATTTGCTAATATACATGATGAACATAAGCTATATTACATATCTTTGGCATTCGATTTACTTTGTAGAAGATGATGTTTCTAGAAATTGTGTTTCATATAAAATATATTTTGAAAATATTATGTGAATTTGAGCTGAATTTTATATTCTCTATGTGATATCCTTTCCATTGTTATCACTTTTTTATTGTGACAAAAAAGGGGGGAGAGAATATTGATGATGCTAATACGAACACCTAGAGGGGGTGAATAAATGTTTAAAAAAAGTCTTAACAAATAAATGCTTAATAAGACAAGTTGTGAGTAAAATCTAAATAAGAATCAAAGTATGACAAACGAGCCACTAGACTTCTAGTAAATATTCAAAATTTGTTATGTGATAAAATAGACTTATGAAATAACTTGTAAATATGCAACAAACTTAAGTAAGAAAAGTTAAGAGAAGAGAAGGTTGCACACAAAATTTATAGTAGTTTGGTTTAGATCAAGAGTACATCCATTGTCCCACGTTAACAGCATTCTAGCTGGATTTCACTATGTGATCAATAAAAGATTACAACTTTGAATGCAAACACTTAGTGGTAGATCACATTATCTCATTAAGTCACTCTTGTGGTAATTCTTTCACTATCACAAACATTTAAGCTCACGAAAGATAAGTGTGTGATCGAAATTCTCTCAGATTTTGGAATTAAAAATTCTACGCTCCGTCTCTTATTTGCTCCTCGATCCTTTCTCCTTAAATACTCATCCATTTTCAAACTAGCCGTTGGATAGTATTTAGAGGATTGTCTTCCAATTTACCCATTGGACAGATTTGTATCAAGAAGATTTAGTAGCCATTGAGTGACAAAAGTAAAATCCCAAGTTGATTTGATCGCTCGTACAAATAGAATCTTGGTTTTTATAAGTAAAGCTTCATCATTTGAAAAGTTCTTGTCTTCAAGATCTAATTGTCAATCAATTAGATTGAGTCAAATAAATCTATCTCGATGTATAATTCAAACAAGATCACTAGCCGTTATATGTTTGGGGCTTATGTTACATTCTATCGAGTTGGCTCGTTTTGAACATGTGTATTGTTCTGGACCCTGTCACATTCTTGAGTTGTGTTTCGTTTTGTATGTAAAGTCTGAGAGTGTTCTGTGGAAGTAAATTATGAGTGTCTTCCGTCTAAAGTAGAGTCTAAGTGTCTTCCGTTTAAAATAAACTTTACAATCTAGACGTAAGTTTAAACGTGTTCTGTTTTTGAATATATTTAGCCTTAAGGTTTGAACACAGTCTAAATAAGTTCAGCTTCAACATAGAGTCTATCTTTTGGTTATTTCAAGTATAGACTTCAATAATATCTTTTACATATTATATCATATGTATAGTCTAATACTCAACCATTAAACACGTTAGTAGCATTTAATTTATTTTTTCATCTTCAAAACATCATAAGGGGTTTCTCTAATAAATATAAATATGCATATGTGTTGATATTTTTTAAGACACAATTATCTTGCAATTATATTTCCATATATTGTTATGCTCAATCTATGTGTTATCTTTTGATTTGAATTATATTCTCTAAGATTGCCTTGATTTATTAATATCCTTAAAGGCGTGTTTATACATCTGCATATTTAGAGATTATTTTGTCATCATCAAAAAGGGGAAGATTGTTAGCGAAATCCCTTTTGATATTTTAAATACGATAAAATAAATCAAATGCTACTAACGTGTTTAATAATTGAGTAACAAACTATACATATAATAAAATATGTAAATGATATTATCAAAGATTATACATAAAAGAGTTAGAAGACTAGATGAATATATTTAGATTATGTTTAGATTTTAAGGTTAAATATATTCAGAAATAGACTCTAAAGATTAATATGTTCATATTTAAGTCCGGATTGTAAAGTCTCTTCAAATGGAACACATTTAGACTTTACATATAGAACGAGACACACATCCAAGATGTGACAAAATCCAGAATGTGATGGGTCCATAAAATGATATGTCCAGAATGACACAAGTACAAAACATGATCCAGAATGTAACAAGTTCATAACAAAGCAAGTTAGAACGTAGCACATATAAAACAAAATAAGTTCAGAACGAGACAACTTGACATAACATGACACAAGTCCAAAACTTATAACGTCTAGTGATCTAGTTTAGTTTTCATACCAAGATAGATTTGATTGACTCAATCTAATTGATTGACAATTGGATCCTGAAGACAAGAATTTTCTAAATAAAGAATCTCTACTTATAGAAACTAAGATTCTATTTGTATGGACGATTAGAATTAATTAGGATTTTGCTTTTGTCACTCAACAACTATCTAATCTTTTTGATACAGATATGTCCAATGGGTATATTAGAAAATAATCATCTATATATTGTCTAATGGTTAGTCTGGAAGTGGTGGAGTATTTAAGAAGACCAAGAACTAAGGAACAAGTGAGAGACGGAAGTGCAAAATCTAGAATTCCAAAATCTGAGCAAATTTTGATCATACACTTGTTTTTCATGAGCTTAAATGTTTGTGATCGTGAAAGAAATACTAAAAGAATGACTTAGTGAGATGGTGTGATCTATCACTGAGTGTTTGCACTAAAGTTGTAATCTCTTGTTGTCATGTAATGGAATCCAGTCCGTAGGTTATTAGCGTGGAAGAGAAATACAAATTTGATATAGGTTGAACCACTATAAATTTTGTGTGTAACATTCTCTTCCATTAACTCTCTTTATTTAAGTATGTTGCACACTTACAGATTATTTCGGAAATATTATTATTGTTTTTGGTAAGATTCGGAAATTTGTTCCATTGCATAACAGATTCTGAACATCTACTAGAAGTTTGGTGGCTCATATCAAACTCCAATCCTTATTTAGAATTTGCTCATAACTTATTTTATTTTGCAATTATTTGTCAAGATTTCTTTTAAACACTTATTCACCTCATTCTAAATATTCATACTAGTTTTATCTGGTTTCAATCTTGAAATCTGAAACCTACTAGAATCGATTCTAAATTTTTAGAACTCAAAACCTACTTTATAAACCCCATATTTGTACTAGAACTTGCCAGGTAGTGTCGGTATGGTCCGGTTCTAGGATTTACCTAGACTAGTGCTCACCTTGAAAAATAATGCAACTCACATAAAGAAACTAACTTAAATTAGAAATCCTCAAACTTTAAACATAATTGATAGGGATAAGGTAGGTTCATGGGTCTCGGCCAATGCCAACCACATGCAAGGCAATAAATTCGCCTCATCCCACCTTAAGACTCATTGTTTATGGATTTTATCCTCACCCATTGGAGCGTGTTACAACTATTCGAATGGTATGTAAAATTGTCATCCCTAGCTAGAAATGCTAGACCAAGTTTGCATGTTCTTGACGCCTATTGTCTTGGGTCGGGTGGTGTCATGTTGTTTCCCAAACTTATGCATTAAAATGCAAACCTATTTTAGTGTATTACACATTTACATTCTCTTGAGGGTGTACCTAGGATTTTCTCTCCAAGGTTTTGAGAGAAAAACAATTGAAAGATCAAATAAAATTAGGGGTGAACATAGTTCCAAATTAGAACCTGGACTTTGAGAATTGGACCGGTGGGAACCTATGCGGTTTGAGGTTTCAAGGTATACAAGGTAGGTTCTAAGTTCCAAAATTAGAAAACTTGTTTTGATGGATAAGTTTTAGGTTCTAGGTTGGTGAAATTTGGAACTTGAAACCTAGAACCTAGAATAAGTTTTTGTGTTTTTCTTGATCTATGTCTTTGCGCGATCCTATGTTATTCCATGGCATTCAATAATTAGTGTATAATTTGGAACTACTAGTATGAGTTTCCACTTTATGATTAAGTCTTTTACTTTATTAATATTTCATATTTTTAGTATATCTAAATATAATTTATGGTCAGTAAATTGTAGCAATAAGTGGTAGTTATTAAAGGTGATAATTAACTATAATAATAATAGCATTTGTGGAACCTGGATAGACCATTGAACTTATATAAAAGTTGATGCAAAGTAGGTTTTAGGTTTCAAAAAATGAAGAACCCATTCTAAGGGGTAGGTTCCAGGTTTCAAGTTGAATCTATATGAAACATGGAAACACTCACTCCTAAATGAAATACTTGGTGAGAATCGATTAGATGTAATCCAAGAGTTGGGGTAGAATTGGGAAGGAGGCGGGGGATGAACAAGGATCCCCATGGGCCAAAGATTGTCCCGCCACTAACATGTAGGGTGTGGCAAGGGCTTTAGTGATCTCTCTTACTAAGTAGCACCGATACAGACACCCGACATGCGACACGACACAACACGACACGACACGACATGGCACACCAACACATCGTATCTAGAAAAATAGAGAATTCCCCATGTTATGACACATTATATATTATATACATATTTTATATATAAATACTAAATTATTATTTTTATAATTATTTCAATTAAATTAATATGATTCAAATTCACAAATAAATAAATAATAATAAAATCCTATAATAAATTTATACTAAAAATATTAATCGATTATTTATTAATATCCTTCATTGTCTCAATTTGATAAATTCAACTCCATTTCAATAAATCCATAAAATTTGGAAAGAAAAAAAAATTCACATTATAGACTTGCATGTCAGACATGTCGAAAGGAAGAAAAAAACTCGAGGGTAAATTGTGTATCACAAAAAGTGAGAGTCAAAAGAGAAGAAAAGAAAATATTAGATTTTTCTTCTTTCATAATTTGCTATTTTTATTATTGATTTTTATTTTTTTCACATATATATTTTGACTCTCATTTATTTAAAATTTTAAAAATTAATCTTGCATGTCAAAATCATGTGTGGAAAACTCACATATTGAAATTCCGACTCGTGTGTCGAAGAGTATTGAAAAAATTGATCAGGTATCGGATTTTCGACACGTGTTGAACACATGTCAAAGTGTCCGATACGACACGAAAACTCTTGGAGAGTGTCGGTGCTTCCCAACTCTCCCAAAGTGATAGGGCTCGCAGAACACTGTCTTATGCAATAGGGAAAAAATGTGGTATTTTTAATAGTACTATAATGTGGAATATATAAAACGATAAATGACCTCACGAGTGGGACCTTTGAAAAGAATGAACTGATGTGTAGAGTCAAACAAGCATAAATTTCATCAAATAGTCGATGCCGGACAATTATACATGGAAAGCAATTGCCCCACATTGCTTATATAGAGAACTTGAAGCTTGTATCCCCCACAAAGGCAAGGCTTGTGAGGAGAAGAGGTTATTCTTAAAGTTTTTCATATCTTTATTAATTTTATCTCAAATCCATATATAAATAAGTAGAAAAAAATCAAATTAATTTTGGAAATTATACAAAAAGGGAGGACGTCTCTTGCTCCACACCGTTCCCCCCCCCCCCAAAAAGAAAAAAAAAAAACCAAGGTGGCCGGCAGACTTTTTACGGGTATAATTTGGCCCGCTCAGGCCAGTGCCCTTCAAGCACAGATTCCTCACGTCTCGTGCTATTTCTAGGTTTAGGTACGAGAGTTTTTTTATTTGAGATTGTAATCTTCATTTTTCCAAATTCCGCTGTTCTTCCCGTAGATATAAATACCGTCTTTGGAACAGAACAGATAAATCATTATGTCTTATTTCTGTTTCTAAGTTTACTTCTCCATTTATCTCACCATCAGAATAGATTGCACGATTCTTTAGCCGCAACGCGGTCAATATGGAAAAAGTAAGTTCTAGCTGAAAAGATTGTGACAATGATACGTATAAAGTTTATTGTCAAGATACGATCTACAAGTATCTCCCTCCATCTGTGCAGAGCAGGTGTAATCAACACACCTTTATCATCGGTTATGGTCGCTGCTCTATAACACACATTCTCGAAGTTCTAAAACGTGTCCCGATAATTTGAGGATTTGCCATACTTATCTATCGGTACAACAGCCGATTGGACCGTGTACGATCAAGTTACATCCGTAAGTTCGGCGGATACTGGTGCACCACGGGAGAGAGAATTAATCACCCAAGGTGACCCATTTCCCCATCAATATTTCGTTTCGACTCGAGAAATATTGGTGGGTTCGCTTTAGGTGGTGTCATTTGGCGGCTACTAGCGAAAGCCATGTCGAATTCCACTACCCATATTGGTCCCTCCTTCGAACCCACTTGGCGACAATTCCTCCACGTGTGAATAGTTTGGCAAAAAGAAGCAACTGTTCGGATTGGCCAATCTGGTATATGGTGGACGAAACGGAGAAGTGTTCAATCCGGAAACGGGGTTCTCTTGGTGCTCCCGTGAGGTGTACCACGAGAGAATTTTAGTCACGGGCCTTCCATTCGGCTCGCGCACGGAACGTCGAATGTGCTTGCATAATGATCTTGATCCTGCCATCTCAAATGGGGTCAATTGATCATAAGTTGCTTTCGTTGGGGTTCCAGGATTGCACGATTGAATTTGCTTGCCACGAGTCGCTTTTCAAGTGAAATGTCTACAACTATTACAATCCCACAATCCCTATAGTTAACCTAATTTAGGTCTTGAACAGGATAAGAACACCACAAATATAATAATTTATGTATTACACTTGAATTTTGTTACTTTTGAATCGGGAAAATTATTCAAATAGTCCAAATTTATTGCACTTTTATTAATTCAATTCTAAATTTTTTTAATTTTGCCAATTAAGTCATAAACATTTTCACGTTTTGCCGATTAAGTTTGTTTAACCAATTTTAGCTAGAAATTGCTAACGTGGATGCCAACCGTTCTACATAGTACACTCAATGCTAATGTGGACAAATTTTAATGATATATATTTTTTTGAATTATTAAAATTTTCCTTTCTTTAAGCTTTTTTTTCTTTCCTTCTTCCTCCTCTAACCAGTCATTAGCCTTTGGGTCCAACTAGAGGCGAAGGTCGGCGAGATCAACCTCCCCTATCCATTGGTGAGGCTAACCTTGCTAGCCACACTTGTTCCTTGCAAGGCCAACCTCGCTAGGGGTGGGTGAGCTTCACCAAAGGCAGCTTGCCAGCCCTTGGCTTTGGCCAGACGTTGAGGCCAAGCATCTAGTTAGAGGAGGAAGGAAGGGAGGGGGACAATGAAAAGAAAAAATTAATTAAAAAAATTAGAAAATATTATTAAATATTATTCAAAATTTTCATCATCAATGCAAACCGTGCCATGTACTTTTCAACCAAAACTGGTTAGATAGACTTAATTAGCAAAAAATGAAAAGTTTATTACTCAATTGGTAAAATTGAAAGGTTTATAACTTATTTAACAAATTTTCTATTTTCAATCGATTAATTGAATGGCATGACTTTTAAAAAACGTTTACTTGAGTGTTATGACTTTTCAATAGATCACTTAAGTGCTATCACTTTTAACAAACGTTTATCACAAATGCCACACCATGTAAAATTTATGGTACTTATGGTCAATGTTTCTCAATTTATGGCATTAAGTGTTTTATTGAAAAGTTATGGTACTTGGGATGTTTCTTTCCTTGTCTTAAACTTATAACTTGTCTTTTTTATCTTCACGATCATGACACCATTGAATGATCAAACCCAACCAAAATGTATAAAGATAAAAGCCAAGTCGATCCAGTTAGCATCAATAATTTGTATCAAAGTCCCAATTACTTAAACAACGAAATAATTGGTTCTTGTCCTTGGCGTCTGTGTTTGTACCTATGAAGGGAAAGGGAAAATCAATCTTAGTAGGATCCAATCGTCTAATTAGTGGCCATATAATGTCATCTTGTGCAAGATTTAGAAGAAAAAGTGATCCAAAGACTCCCACAACACGCCCACAATGATAATTTTCGAGACTATTGCTAGTCGCGGAACCAAATTGTACATTCTCGTGATGCATCCAAAGAGGCCTCGTGATGTTTTATCAACAGCACTTTGCCTTCATGTGATTGGTGAAGAATGAAGGAAAAAGGCGCTTTGGGACGTCAACCGGGGCGTGCTTAGCGATCACATGTTTGCCTTGGTGGGCTCTAAATAAGATAGGGCAAAGCGTGATCATCCTACTTTGGAAAAAGGTCACCAGAGGATTTAAGTGGTAGACTTGATTTCTAAAAGCAACAAAAATTAACGAGGGGAAATAAAACAGATTAGTAAGTGAACCCAACACTGCTAAAATATTTATAGTTGTTATTGAAATTATGTTTCGAATTTGAGTCCATTTAAAAAGTCTGGCTTAGATTGAATTGTGTAGAAGTCAGAAAACATTGAAGTTTTTTTGGTGTCCGATCTTAGAAAGCTAAAGGCCAAAGTTTCTTCCATGGAGGAGGAACCAAATATTTGAGTCGGTCAAGGAATTTCACAACTGCAATTTTTCTAAATTTATAAATAATGTGTGAGGATTGGCCTTTAATGCCTTGACTTGCCACTTAAGTTGACTTAAAGTTTCACGAGCAGATGCTATTGGTGCAATATCGACAGTCGGCTTACTTGTGAATTACATCCAACGAAGAATCATTGTTGTAGCAGTGAAACTTGTGGAATATTTGCATATTTTTTTTGTGAGATTGATATATTGTTTTGCGAGAAAGTCTAATAGCTTAACATTGTGAGTTATTTGATGTAATTGGGGATTGTAAAATATTGATAGTATTTGAGTGATTTGATTATAGTTTTAATTTCTACATGGGCTGATCTATAGTTAAATCATATGCTGCTCTTCCTCTAAAGTTGATCACATCTACCAAATCATGTAAATACAGTTATTTTCTTATTCTATTTTTCAATCACTTGATTTTCACAACAATTGCCATCTCACGTGATAGCGAGAGATCTTTACTTGGATTTGTTATCTCGTGTGGTAATCGACAACAATGGGTGTTGTCTAAAGACACAATTTGAAAACCCAAGTGGATAACCTTTACATGATGTTGGTTGCCCTTAATGACTTCCACTAAATTGAATGCCTATCATGCGCATAAAACACAAAATCCTTTTCCTTTACGATCTACGCACCTGATGGATTTGTCTTGTTATCGCACTATTAGTGGATTGTCACTATCTTGTACCTTATACTTTTGTCTCTACAAAGGTCGATTGTCTCACCATCTTTCATTTCGATTTCCACATGAAAGAGGATTAAAGTGCATGAATAAACTCTACATTTACTATGATTTTACCTTTGTTGCGTTGCAATGTCATGAGTTTTGTCTAGAATTGTGATTCTAAGAGGAGGTATTATTGCAAAAGAAAGAAGTATATAGAATGAACTGAGATAATTGTCTAAAAATTCATAAACCTATTACATGACAGAATCAATTCAGTTTTAAATATTTCAATTGTGCTAATTTAGTTCTAAAATTTTCAATTATGCCAATTTAGTCCTAAAATTTTCAATTATGCCAATTTAGTCCTAAATTTTTTGAAAATTTGTCAATTTAGTCATAAACTTATTATTTGATATTTGGCCAAAAGGACTATATTAGCAAATCGTCATAGGACTAAATTGATAAATTATCAAAATATTTATAATTAAAATGGCATAATTGAAATATTTAAGACTAAATTGATAAATTGTCAAAAGGTCAAGGAGGAGGCATTATGGCAGTAAAAGTTTTCTGAGTTGTTGCGATCAAATCTTCCAGGGAAAGACTAGTAGTAAACATGTGCCACGAATATGTTTCCCTGTTATATACGGAACAGCCTTCATTGTCCTTTAACCTTGATCATACGGCTAAACTGTTCCTGCGTCAACTTGGGACAACATATCATCATGCACTCTTAAGAAGAAAATTACGTTTTTGTTTCTATGAAATGCCAGTGGAATATTCTGACATTATCCTATTAAATGTATCGATTGCTTGTGGATAGACCTACTTATTCATCATTCTTTCTAAAAAAAAAAATTTAAGCTAACAAATGCAAATTAGCCAACAGTGGCATTAAATTTCAAGACGAAGATAATTAGCGTGAACAATGATTTTGCTAAAACATCTATATATTTAAATTATGTATTGTGACATCCCGATTTTCCAAATCTATTTTCAATAAATTGAAACGGACATTTCGTTGGCACGCATATAGTTCATTTCCTTGAGTCGGCCGCTCATGTGGAAACTAGTCTATCGGGTGAAGCTGTTAAGAGTTTCTAATGCATCAGACTCGAGAATTTGACCAGGAAGCGATCTTTCGACCGAGCTAATCTGCAAGGGTCATTACGGCACAATTAAAATCGATTAGAGATCGGAGATAGGTCGACTCGACAGAGGCATGTGATCAGGTGTGGGTGATTCTATTAGATCGCACAATTCTGGTTGATCGGCCTTTGGACCGACTTTTCTATCGATTGGGTACCCGTGTTCGTATTTGAAATCTTGAGATTACCCCGGCAACCGAAAGTCGCCAATATTTCAAAGATGTACATTGTGGCTTGAGATGATCAACCACAGGTCAAATGCATGAAAATTTCCAAAGGCTACCCGGTAGGTTGGGCCGCGCTAGTATCGTGCCAAAGTGAAATTAACCGTAGAATTGAGATCGAATTCAGAAATTGGGAGTCTGGGGGTGTCACAAATCATTTTAGGATCATTGACTTATCTTTGGAAGATTTTTCATGCAATCAGGGTCTTTCAACAATTAAATCAGAGAATGGCTAATTTGGCTCGAGAAATAGTAGGCTCGTCTTTGGTCGTGCTTTTAGGACTTAAGTTGGTTCTATGGACAAATGAATATGTAAATTGAAGTGTGGTGACATTGGATTAATTTTATGGTCTTCAATTTGATTCAATTGAAAGAGAATCAAGTGGAATTGAAGAATTTGTTGTACGAGATTTTATGCCCCAGCGGAAAAATAAATTGCACCTATTGAATATTGTTGTGGGGGGATTGAGTTAGTGGAGCATGACATTGGTGATGTCATGGTGTGGGGCAAGAGTGGCTAGGATGTTGACAAGTGGAGGGTGAGGATTTGTTCTCGGAAAGGTGGCCTATCACCATCATCTTCTTCCTTGAATCAAGGAAGCTTGTTGGATTTTGAAAAAAGAGGAGAGAGAGAGAGAGGTGAACGGAAAGAAAACCAGCAGCTCGCCGGCCACCCCCTCCGCTCGCTCGACGCCGCCGCACGTCGCCGGAGCCATCGCCGTTGCCGCCCGTTCGCATGCGAAGCCTCGTGTGTTCGTTCACCGTTCCACCGTCGTGCCATCTTCCCTTCGTCCGCGCATCCCAGCCATCATCCTTCGTCGTCCCGAGCCGTCCGCCATCGCCAAGACCGCCGGAAAGCCGCCGGAGCCACCGCTAGCAACCGTTCGAGCATCCACCATCCTCCTTCACCGATTTCGCGCCCGAAACGCCGCCGAACGGCCCTCCTCCGAGCTTGGACAGCAGCTGGTTTTAGTGGGTATGGCAGCTCGGTTTTGGCCCATTTTGGCCGGCTTCCCAAGCACGGATGCTCGGCCCGCTTTGAGGAAAGTCGATTCTCGCGTCGTCCCCGTCATTTTGGTCCGCTTGGCTCGCTAATCTGGTGAGTTTAACTCACTAAATCTTGATTAGAGGGTTAATGATGCCCTAAGTGTGCTTAGTCTAAGTTAAGTAAGATTAGGTTGGTAGATTAGTTTATTTAAATATGGATTAGATTAAGTTGTTTAATTAAAGTTAAACATGTTTAGTTTAAGGGGTTAAGTAGGTTTATTTTAAAAATAAACCTTGATGTGACTTAAAGGAATTTATTTATGATTTAAATAAATGTTTCGAAATTGTTGGATTATTTAATAATAAATCATATTCCGAAATTATTAAAAATATTATTATTAAAAAAAAACGAAAAAAATTATTTTGAACCCGGTTGCTCGAATTTCGTGCCGATCGCTATCATGTAGTTGGATTTTGAAATTGATGATTGGATATCATAAATTGAGCGTGGATCGTGAAAAATATGGATATTATTATTATATTAATTTTCGGAATAAATTTTATTATTTAATAAATTCGAAAAATTATTTTGGGACCCTAAATTCTAAATTTCGTGTAATTTCTGCCGATCGCCGCTGTGCATTTAGAATTTGAAATTGATGAATGGATGTGGCAAATTGAGTGTTGATTGTGGTAAATAGGGATTTTATTCATAAAAACCCAAGTGTCGGGTCTTGATGCAAAAATTGGATTTTAATGATTATATTAAATTGTGGGGTTTGAAAAAGTGAGATATTGGTCTTTTGATTCGAAATTAGCGTGTCCCCACACACGTGAGTAATTTTTGAAATATTTTTAATATGAAGAAAAATAGCCGAGATCACTATTTTAAGTGGAAGCGTTGAGTGAAATGCAAAGTGTTCTGGGGCCGAGTATGCTTTGGCTGTGTGATAATTAAGAGGAACCGTTCTGGGCTGTTGAGCTGGACTTGCCCCTATATGGGATGCCCACGCGGTGGTTGCAGGTCGCAGTAGATTTTGGGCCCATGCTTTTTCGGGAATGCCGTCGACGTCCGACAAAGCCGCGCTCCATGGGGAGGCGATGCCGGCTATATGCCGTAGATAGCCGAACAAATGAGTAGGCTATGCCCTTGTGTGGCGGTGAATAATAATTGGAATGCATGTTGAGTGAATTTGATGTGTCGGATTATGGGACGAAATTGTGTGGCATGGAATGGGACGTGTCATAACGATTTAGTTTTATAATCAAGACCCCCGTGGTTGTTGGTTATATGAAAGTGAATGCGTTCCGATTGTTTAAGTCCCTGTTGCTATTTGTGATTGAGTGGTTGAATTGTGCTAACTGCGGGGAAGGAAGGAGGCGAGGTAAGTCTCTGTGTGTGATGTGGCTAGGCCACCCTTGGGTGTATTTTCTTTCTAATAGGGGTTTAGGGGGTTGAACTTGCTAAGACATTGTCTCATCCCAGTTTGGGGAATCAAAATTTCAGGTCTGTGGTGGATGGAGCGGCTAGATAGCTTTGGTTGGCATTCAGGAGTTGCAGAGGTGAAGTCATAAGGATTGGAGAACGTGTCCGACTTGTAGGTCATAGGACAGTTCCTTTTTTTTAAGAGCCGGTCTTTTGTAGACTTTTGGCTATAGGCTTCTGTTTGTAATTCTATTGAATTATGAAAGTGTTATGTTGGTATTAACATAATAACTTAAAATTTTAAAATAGTTGACAATGATTCTACAAAATTTTACATTGTATCATAGCCAGATTCTATCTAGTTTATTTCATGTGTGCTGTCCCTCATTTCTCAAATTTAAGTTTTTTTTCCTAATTCAATATATAAGATGGTTTATATGCTCTTTTACATACATACATACATACATACATACATACATACATACATATAATTCCCTCTATGTATAAGTTTAGACTTTTGGATTGAACTATTAGATGAAAACTTGGTTTAATATAAATATTCTAACATAAATCTTTTAACATAATAAGTACTCCATATGTTCTTTCTAGTTTCCGGTAGAATGAAGATTTGGATATTTGGTCGGAATGACTACATTGGCAAATTATCAAAATGTTTAGATTAAATTAGCAAATCATCAAAAAATTTAGGACTAAATTGGTAAAATTGAATTGTTTAGGACTAAATTGACAAGTCGTCAAATAATTTAGGACTAAATTGGCATAATTAAAAAGCTTAGGGATAAGTGCATTAGAAGTCCTAAAACTTATCATGAAAATGCAATTGAGTCCTAAAACTTGTCATGAAAATTCAACCAAATTCTAAAACTTTCAAAATGTTCAATAAAGTCCTATAACTTTCAAAAAGTGCAATCAATGGAAGGACTTAGATTGAATCACCATGACAAGTTTTAGGACTTGATTTGCACTTTTTGAAAATTTTAGGACTTAATTGCACTTTGTGATAAGTTTTAGGACTTAATTGTATTTTTTGAAAGTTTTAGAACTTAATTGTATTTTCATAACAAATTTTAGGATTTCCAATGCACTTATCCCAAAAGCTTAAGACTAAATTGGCTTCCGTACAATATACTTAGGACTTTTTGGATGATTTTTCCAGAATGAATTCCTAAAGTGGTTTCAAAGAGGCGGTATTATAAGAGTAAAAATTTTCTGAGTTGTTCCCATCAAATCTACAGAGGAAAGTCTAATAGTAAACATGTGCCAATGAATACGTTTCCTCATTATATACGGAGCAGCCTTCATTGTCCTTTGACCTTGATTATGCGGCACAACCGTTCATGCGTCAACTTGGACACAACATATCGTGCACTTTTAAGAAAAAAATTATGTTTTTGTTTCTATCAAATGCTAGTGGAATGTTTTGACATTTTCCATTTAAGATGTGTCAATTGCTTATGGATTTTCCTTTTTGCTTCTACGATTATTAACTGTATTATTGATCACATTCCATTAAATAGAGGATGCTTCCGCAACCATAGATACCGACTCATTTATCAATTTTATTCTTCCACAAAAAGAAATTTAGCTAAAAAATGCCATTTACCTAACAGTAACACTGAATTTCAAGACAGAAAAATAATAAGTATGAATATTGATTTTGTTAGAATATCTAAATATTAAATCACACATTCATCTAATAACTTAAATTTTTAAAACAGTTAACAGTAACCTTACCAAATTTTACAAGGTATAAGAATCGTATTCTTCCTAGTTTATTTCATGTGATTAAAATAAATCAGATCAGCAATAGAAGATAAATCAAGCAGTTGATATAATTACTTGGATCATAACTTAATGGCTTAATTATTTAGTGAGGTGGGGCTAACTGAAAAGGTTATCAAGTTTGATGTTAGACTCCTTGTGCTCTCTCCCTAGAATGGGGTATTGGATTTTTATTGGGCATCCTCAAAAAGGAATATTAGTGTGGCTTTTTTATTGGTTGTTTCCATGTGTATGACTGTTTTATGGATATCTCAAGAAATGAATTTTAGTCATAACCATGGATTGAAAAAATATGAAAACTTGCATTGATTTAATAAAGAAATGTTGAGAGGTGCTCATGTGAGCATGCTAGGAACAAAAAAGCAAATCATCAATTGAAGATGGATCAAGTAGTTGATATAATTAGTTGGCTCATAATTTAATGGCTTAACTTTTGAGTGAGGTGATGTTAATTAAGAAGGTTATGAAGTTTGAGGTTAGACTCCCTATGCTCTCTCCTTAGAATGGGGTGTTGGATTCTTATTGTGCATCCTCAAAAAGGAATATTAGGATGGAATTTTTTATTGATGGTTTCCATGTTTATCATTGTTTGATAAATATCTCAACAAAGGAATCTTCGCTATAACCATGGATATTAGATGAAAATTACCATCACTGTTTGACCTAACGAAAGAGACCATGGTTGAAGTTTGGTGTTATTGAGTATTTTCTAGCGTCTTGGGTTTGATGTGTCATCACGGGGTAGTTTAACTACGATTATAGTTGTTGCAGTTGACAACGACGGATTGTTATGGTACAAAATAATAAGATTTCATGATCGGTATCAACTTTCACTACAAGTAAACAACAAGAAGAGATTGTGTAAAGATATTTTACCTGAAAATCTGGGTGGATAAGCTTCGCTTGTTGTCGTTTGCCCTTGATGGTTTATATTGAATTGAATGCCTGTCGTGCGCCTAAAGTACAAAAACCTTTTCCTCAACAATCTATGCGCCTGATGCATTTGTTTTGTCGTCACACTATTAGTGGATTCTCATTATCTTGTACCTTATTCTTTTACCTCTCCAAAAGCCAATTGTCTTGCGGGTAACCAATGGGGCCGGAATCTTTTTCTAGGCCCGGATCCCGACCTGTACCCAGACTTTCCTGATGGTCAGAGCCTTTTAAGGACCTGCTCGGGTCTAAGATTCTCATTATCTTGTACCTTATTCTTTTACCTCTCCAAAAGCCAATTGTCTTGCCATTTGTTCATTTTGATTTCCACGTGAAAGAGGGTTAAAGTACATGAATCATTACGTTTACTAACATTTTACCTGTGTGGCACTGCAGTGTCATGGATTATGTCTAGGGTTATGATCCAAAGAGGAGGTATCATTGGAAAAGAACTCCAGAAGTGGATTCAAAGAGTTGGTATAACGGTCGTACAATTTTTCTGAGTTGTTGCCATCAAATCTACAAAGGAAAGACTGGTAGTAAAAATGTGCCATGACATTGTTTTCTCGTTATATACTGAGCAGCCTTCATTGCCCTTCGAACTTGATTATGCGGCAGAAACTGTTTCTACGTCAACAGGGCACAACATTATCATCATGCACTCTTAAGAAGAAAATTACGTTTTTGTTTTTATCAAATGCTAGTGGAGTATTTCAACATTATCCTATTAAATGTATCAATTGCGTGTGGATATACCGACGAATTCTTTCTAAAAACAGTATCTAAGCTAAACAAATGCGAATTACCCAACAATGGCACTGAATTTCAAGATGAAAATAATTAGTGCGGACAATAATTTTACTAGAACATCTAGATGTTATAATCATGTATTCATTTAACAGCTTAATTTTTTTAAAACAATTAGCATTGATTTTACAAAATTTTACATGGTATCATAGTTAAGTTCTGCCCAATTTATTTCGCGTGCACAGACTCTCGTTTCTCAAATTTCAGATTTTGTTCCTAATTCAGATTGCATGTGAGAGGGTTTATATGCTCTTCATATACACATGGTCTCTCTTCATTTATAAGGTTAAACTTTTAGATTGGACAGTAAGATGAACGCGCAGTTCCTGGAACATAATAAGTACTCGATATGTTCTTTCCAGTTTCCAGTTGAACAACGATTTCTCAAAATTCTTTGCCCTGTTCGACAATTAACAATGCAGTGCACGACAAATTTACAGTAGAACTTAGTTTCGTCCCTTTTATTTCAGCATGAACCGAGTCCAGAAGTTATACAGCACACTTATTATTGTACATCGCAATGTACACAAAACCCTCTGCACAAGTCTCATACAAACTTCTCGTCAGCTTTCACATATCAAACGTTCAACATTTCTGAAAGGATTAATCTTAACTACGTACACAGACATTTATTAGGATGTATATGAGTATATTGTGACCGACTATCTACATTACTCTCTGTCTGCCGATTGCATAATCCAATCCCTCACAACGACGGGCTCGAGGAATTGAGGAAAGAGACTCTTCGCCGTTTACTTGGGAGCGTCGTTCTTGGCGAGTACTCAGACGATATAGAAGTCTTGGCAAGGACACTACAGAGGGCCTGGCGAATCGAGCTCGCGAGGAGCTGCCGTTGCAAACTCCAGTTGTAACTAAACTGCTCTTTGCCGCTCAAGAAGATGAACTCATTCCTCATGCGGCTTTCGAGAGTCGATATCTCGGCCTTCGCAATCTTCAGGTGGAGGGCATTAATAGCCTGCCGGAGATCAGAAAGCAGCTCGGGTCGATATTGGCAACAGATAGATGCCTTGAAAGAGAACGTACCATTTCCTGTGGCGTCATCAAGCGGCTCAACTTTGACTTCGTCGGCATCCAGCGGCACGAGGAGGCCTTTGCTTGCCTCCAGTGCTGTCTTCTTCAGCTCCTTCACCTCCTCGATGACATGAGCAAGCAATGTGGCTTTGTCCATCTAGCAATATATACATGTCTAAAATTAACACAGATCTCATTTTGACTACCAATCTCCTAAAACCTGATGAAAGATTATAGAGAAATATGAGCTAGCATGAAGAAAGTTCATTTCTATGTTTAATATTTTTGGTCAGGGGATCTTCCTTTGATGCAACATTTTTTTCTTATGTTTGCTGCGTGTGGACTACCTAATCGTGAAAGTGTTCATGCTTCTTGAACATTGTCTCCGTTCAATTCCGGAGACAAATGAGGGTTGCGGCGATAGTTATCAATGGCCGGGGCACCCTGCAGAAACTTGGCACTGCACACTGCTCTCCTTTGTTTTGTCGCTGCCCCGCCATCACCGCCGAACCCTGGCTTGAGCCCACCTGACATCACCGCGTGCATTGCCTGGCCTGTTCAGCTCCCTTGCTGCCTCTGATCCGAGGTTTTGGCCTCGGACGACTCCGATCCAGGGTCAACTGAGATTGAGCAGCCATTTGCGCTATGGCCACAACCTCTACGATCACAATGTTATCTTTCACACACACATACGCAGAAATCCTATGTTTAGGTTTTCTAGGTAAACTCCCGCCTTTAAAAAATAATTGGGCGATGTCCTATTACACCATAACTTATAGCTCTAGAGAATCTCCATCCTTGCAAAACTCACCTAAAAGATCTAGGGGCCCCACCTTCTATAAATGAAAATCCAGTCACATATGATTTGCACGTCTACCAATTTTTAGACGATTTCAATGTCTCTAACATCACTCAGTAGCCTAACATTCACATGCTTTCCCTCGACTTTTGCGAAACTATTTACAAAAGGGGCGACAAAAATTAGTCTCTTTCCTGAATGTCTATGTCACTGGCGAGATGTCTGCGCAAGATATGTCACCGGATCCGCATTTGACTTTTCAAACATCTAAATACTAACCATGCTTCTGTGACAGCTAATCCATGGACTCCTGGCCAGTTTTCTCTGCTTCTAGGGCTCCTTGGTTTAGGCCTCCCCAACCCATGCCGTCCCTGGTACCGTTCCAATAACATCGTGGTCTGGAGAACAACTTGGCCTCCGTCACAGACTTTTATATTCATTCATTGACTTTTGTACGCAAGAATCAATGTATATTCTCATCACCATGTGACAATTTGTGCAGGAAAACGTGATCGAGCAGCCTAGATCGGACATAGACGCACCTAATTCTAGGATGTGCTGAGTGCGCCTTCCCCTAGATGTACACCAAAATTGGGAGACTTGCAATCTTTCCCAATTTCAGAAGAAAGGGAAATTGGAGATTCGGATGGAACAAACGTTTGACTATTTGGAGCTCCACGACGCATCAAGAGGGTAGACTTTCAGGGACACGACTCACAAATTCTTTTAAGAAATGAATTATTGAAATCGAAGAGAAGGGTCAACTGTTCAAGGTGGAGAAGACGAACCCTTTCGATTTCGTCAGTTGATGCCACCGTGCCATGGCACGAACTATTATTTCGTTCGATCAGCTTAAGAAAGTCAAACCTCAGCTTAGGTGGGGAAACTGCCCATATGTCAAGGAAAGCACCAGATGCTTAGCTTTCTTGCCTGGGTTTCCCCAGAATACGTATGACAAATGACAATCACTTTATGCATCCGAGTCCTTTCCAGGGTTGTCCCAACCTTTCATTTGAACATAATGATATCTAACACCATTCGTATTCCGAATCTCAAGAAAATTTTCTTTGTTCTACTAGATAGTGTCGGATTTAAGTTAAGGAACGAGGAGTATGAAAATAAGGGCTTGATCCAAATATATTCCGCTTGGGGCATCAATATACCTACTTAAGCATCGCAAACCTCTACCCAAAATCTCTGTCAAAATTTCATCTTTTTTGTCTAGAAGATTGTCCATGCATGTAAAATAAATGGATCAAAACAAAGGAATCATCTCTTAACCGGTGGAGTACAACCACAAAATGATTGCGGGGCGGTGTTGGGATGTAAGAATGCAAGTTGAGGACAACATCACGGCCTTTGCATACACAGCATCGACCAGATTGAGATATAGTTTGAATTAATTAGAATGTTCAGTCTATTGTCAATCTATATTATGACTCATATAGTTCGTATGATATATAACTATAGTTGCACTGCGGTTGTATTGTACTGTAATTTGTGTGTGTGATATATACATATAGAACTTAAAGAAATTTTTTTCCACATTATTCATTTTCTGAGAAACAAATAGAACTTAAAATTTAAGTGATGTAAATCGTTATAACTATGAGTACTCGTCACACACCTTGTAAAAGTGAGGACACTTTTTCAATAGCTGATACCATCCTAATCTCTTCAAACGACTATTATATGTAAGATTATCTCCTTAGCCAATGTCATTTCGGGATGATATGTGATAATGTTGGAGATCGTTACTTTGACCCTCCTAAATTTAGAAAAGAAATCGAACAGAAGGTCCGACCCTCTCCCAAACTCCACTATATAAGAACTTCTCGATTGTAACACGAACGTAAGCGAAAAAAGAGAATGAAATCAATTACCTTGTCTTCGCAGGGAACTAAGCCGCGGAGAGTGGCGAGATGTGAGTTGATCCGCTCTCGCCTCCGCCTCTCGGCCTCACTATGATTCCTCAATGCAGACAACGCCTTCTCCTCCGAAACATTCTTCTTCACCGCTCTATTCGGAGCCTTGATCACAAGCTCGCTCTTCTCGCCATCCAACACCAACGACTGTGGCGTGTCCCCTGCTGGCGCCGACCCATTAGCCCGCAAGAGCGGGTCGAACATTTGATGCGGGTCCGATCCATGTAAGCCATCCCAATAGTTAGTGTAGAGAGCCATATAGAAACTGTTCAATCTCCTAAATGAAACTAATGACAGCAGAAAAACTCGGGAACTTTTTCAAAGGCCAAACAGGGAAGCGCCAGGCGGGCGGGTGGTGGGGGCGAACCAAAAGGAGAGTGTTTGGAGGGGGAAATTGTGCTGGTTGCTAGCTTTCCGGTTGGTGCTGGTCAGTGATATTGCAATTATGGTCATAACTTCCATCACGAGACAAGACAAGGATCGAGAAATGGCTTTGAGAGAGAGAGAGAGAGAGAAAGGCAGAGAGAGAGAGAGAGAGAGAGAGAGAGAGAGAGAGAGAGATTTTCAGAGAGAAAAGATCCACATTTTCTTCCTTATGGTCTTGAACTCCATCGTCTCGATCGAGGAGGTTCAAACTTGTGGTTCTTGGGAAGTGGGTATGGCGTTTTGAAAGGTGCGAAGTCGTCTTCTTGATTTCTTTGAAACTCTTGGCTGTTTCCTTGGGATTCCGATGCGGGTTTCAAAGCACAAAGAGTGGACAAACAACGTTGAGAGCTTTTTTTCTTCTTTGCAAAAAGGGGTTTGCGAGATGAGAGGACCTGAAGCTCGTACATATAGAGAGAGAGAGCAAAGGTTAAATTTGGCTTTTTTATGGGAGCCTTTGTGAAAAGGTATCCATTGCGACCTGAAGAGTCCAAAAAAAAAATTGAAAAGGTCTTTAATTAGCTGCTTAGGCCTTTTCTGGGGTAGGATCCTATCCCTTTACCGGTATAATCCATTAGTATACCCATCGTTACAAATTACGAGGGCAGTGTCTACGAATTTCTACCATAACCACCGTCGCCATCGCTGTTCACCACCGCCCGCCACCATTCTCCACTATCCCACTACTATTTCAAATGTAACAACAGTCCGTCGCCGCCGGTCTATCTCATCCACCTACTATTTCAAGTGTCTACGAATTTGAATAGGTCTTTAATTAGCTGCTTAGGCCTTTTTGGGGTAGGATCTTCTTATGTTGTGACCCTTTGTGATATCCCTTGTTTTCTTTGCCTCGTAGGAAACGAAATACTTGTGATGTAAAGAATCATAATATTTTGTAAGTTCACCTTTTGGGTGATATAGTGGAGGTGCTATCATTAAACATGAAATATAGAACAACTTGTATATTTTGATAGCCCTTATAGGACGGGCCCATTGTTTTTCAAACCGGCAAGATGCCAGTGTGTTGCATGGGTTTAAGACTGTATTTGTTTGGTCATTCTAAATGCTACTGTCGACGTGAATTTTTGCAACACAAATAATATGTGAAAAAATTAAACGAAATATAGTCACATCAACCTCGTAACTTAATCCTCCAATTAAAAAGAAAACATGAGACATAAAATTCATGGAATCATAATATAAAAGCATGCAATATTTGGAGTACCTAAATAAACGTGAAAGTGAAAGTAAAAGGTGTAAATTCCTCTCTCTTGATAGTTCTCTCTATTTGTTGGAATTTTCACCTATTGCCCCATCAACTCACGCATAACAGGCGATTTGTGTAGAATTTTCGTAAAAGTAAAACGATCCATCCTCTCTTCTTCATTTGATGCTGTCTATTTAGAGAGGTAGAGGCGATTTCTTGAAAATCATCTTTCACTTCCATATATTTTAGTTTCCACTTTCATGGATATAACTCGTTCTTTTTGGCGACCATTTGATGTCTAAGGTTTTATATTTGGCAAAAGTTGATAGATATCTCTTTATCAATTAAAATTTTATGAGAATGAATCACAAAAACAATTAACTAATACATTGCAAAAGAAATACAGTATTCAATTTATAATTTTCAAGTAAATGCACAATAAATATATTTGGTAAAGCTTATGTGACTTTATGGAACCATAGTCGACTGTTCTAAAAGTTTAAACTGTTAGATAAATGCGCGATTTATTATTTAAATATTTTAGCACTTCCTTCACACTAAGTCTATTCTTTTGCCTAGTACCAATCGTGAAAATTTAATTGGGAAGACAAATAGGGCACGGTAAAATTTAAATTCAGGACCTCCCTCTAGTACCATGTGAATTTTTGTGGGACCACGGCCAACTATTCTAAAAACTTAAATTAGTAGATGAAGGCGAGATCAAGAATCAAACACTTTTGTCCTTTCAAAGCTCACATGGATCACAAGTGAGCATTTCTCTAGCATGGTCGATGGGATAAATTGTTTCAAAATATAGCATTTTGCATTATTATTAAATCCACAATCAATAGAGCTCAAGTGATTGCTCCTCATATGTGTTATTTATCCATTACCGAATAGTGTCGAAAGTGCTTTTCACCATTTGTGTATATTGATTAATTAGTGGGAATGCCCGGCAAAGAGCCAGTACCTTTACTAAGGGAGGTCACCAAGAGAGAACTCAAGTTCAAGTCAAGCTCACCCATATAACTAGTTGGAACGACTTCACTTAAAATGTTAAATCAATGAGTTATGGGTAAACTAGAATTATCAACTCTTTTACCCCACACTAATTATCTGATATGAGGCTTTTATGACTCAATTCACACACATATCTTAACAATTTCCCCTTATGTGTTAGCTCAATGTGATGTTTGTTGAATCTCCACAATGTTGGATGTGAGGACCACAATAACAATAATGCCCACCTTCATCCCTAGTCTATTTCGCCTTTGATCTAGCAATGGGTGTTGTCTTTGGGACCACATTGGTGAGATTCCTCTCTCAGATATTTACCAAACATTGGAACAAATTGGGAGCTCACCAATCAAACATTTGCTCTTATGTCACTTGTTGGAAGCACAAAATAGAGGTCTAAGATATTCTTTTGAGGAGATCGTCAAGGAAGAGCTCAAATATGAATTTGTCAAAATTTCTAACTAGGCTAATCTTTACTAAAAAACTTAAGCCAATAAACTATAGACTAATTACAATTATAAAAATATGGCCTCATCACCACAGCAATTCTCTTAATATGTTATTTTTCTAACATTACTCCTGTGTGCATGTCAACAATAATCCTTCTTTTTCAATGTAATTTTCGCAAAATAAGAATGCCGGGATTGTCATCACCTAACACAGGCCGGGAGCAGGATAGTGTCTGAGGAAGTGATCATGAAGCCAAGGTACATGTACTTTGAGCTTGGAAAACACGCCAGATGATCTCCTCTTGATTGGGGATATTGATCCAAGCAATCCCCTCATATCTTTTGAAAACTGAAAGGACCTTTTTTATAGCTTGGGTCAATTTGCTCCTGTTTTAGGATCTAGATAACATCATACACTATCGTTATGATTTGTCATAGTCTAGTCTTTTGCAGAAGAGGCAGCTATCTTTGGTCAACTTAGAAGTAATTGCAAAATAGTGCTTTGTTTATAGTCAGTCCAACTGGTGATTATTAGCCTATCCCTTTACCGGTATAATCCATTAGTATACCCATTGTTACAAATTACGAGGGCAGTATCTACGAATTTCTACCATAACCACCGTCGCCATCGCTGTTCACCACCGCCCGCCTCCATTCTCCACCATCCCACTACTATTTCAAAAGTAACAACAGTCCGTCGCCGCCGGTCTATCTCATCCACCTACTACCACTTAGCACCTCCACCGCCATTATTGCCACCTCGATTTTCACCACAACCCTCTTTTCAAGAAATATTAAAGTAAAAAATTTGTGGAATCGCTATCTGCTGCGTGGAGAAATTAAGCCGGTGGAGTATGATGTTAATCATATTTGATAACTTAACAATACCGCTGTGTGTACTACATAAAAATCCTTTAATTACTTGTTGAAAAACATCTCTATTAAAGTAAACAGATTTATTCATTGATTTAGATCACTCAACTAAGTGACATTTTTTTTTCTTGGTTGAGGAATACAAGATGCTTCAAACTCCAAAGGTATTTTCCATAACAGACAAGACCAAAGGAAGCCCTTTTTCGCCCAGAAAAAGATCTTTTAAATTGGAACCTCTTCATTGAAGTGGAAGTCTTTTCTTCTTGATAATCTTGAAGTATGGGCGTGGAGATCCGATTATTTGAAGATCCATATCATGTTCCAATTAAGTACAGGCACAAGTTACTTTAGTATAGAGTAGTTTAGAAGTTATCGGAGTTGCAGGGTCCCGTTTAGAAGTTATCGGAGTTGCAGGGTCCCGTCGATGCGATATTATTTGAATTTAAAAGGATGACCTTCACTATCTGAATTAGAAATCTCAGCCACCTACGTTTAGTTTTGCTATTGACAAATTCTTCTGAGTTGATCAACTACAAGACAAGAAATAGTTGAGGACAACGCTATGTCCCCGTCACTTCTCTTTTACGAGTGCCAATCGATTTCATTGATCAATTTATGAGAGTTTTGACTAAGATTCCAACTATGTATTTAAAAATGGCCCAATGTACTTTTTAATAATGCGGTATTCATCGAAAACTTTAAGTACCCATTTAATCCCCATTAGATATAGTAGTCCTTACAAAGAGTCAATTTAGATCTGGATCACGTTCAACACTACATCAAAATTAACCCGAATCATAATATTAGTTACGTGATAATTTTATAGGATGTTTAATACTCCTGAAAGCATATTATTTAAAGACCATATATAGCCAAACATAAAAAGCAAAGTTTAGTTGGACAATGGGACGCCCAATAAAGAACAGATAAGAGTTACTTTGAGGTGCCGAAAGAAAGTCTTGCACTGTCATCTTCCTTATTTTTGAAGTGGTCCTATCTTTCTACATAAAGCAATGTTGGGATGTGGACCATTGGGGTTCTTTTTTAATCGGATCATCAATGTCCATATTCAACTATTAATGGAAAATGAGGATAATAATCTTCTTTTAAAGAGGCATGTTTTGTCAAACACTAGTCCAATTACCACTCCTCCACTTGTTGAATTTCGCCCAGGGATATACGTTTGTAGGCGTAGATGCATGTGCCCCTGAATGTGTATCGAATTATACGCTTGAATATTCAAATTTTATATACTATTAAGTGATGACCTAATAAGGTAATGAGTTTTCATTTAGGTGTGTTGGGTGTCAGATGTCTCTTTGATCTTACATCGCCAAGTATGATTTAATGTGTTAGTAGATAAGTCTCACACATTCTCAAACTAGCATGGTAGTTCTGAACCCGTGCCGGCGTGAGTGAGCTACAACCAAGCTAGATTATTATGCGTTGGCACGATGGGCTCATGTGAGCCGTTTATATTGGTTTTGATAAGTTAGTCACGGAAGAGGTGCTGGTTATTAGCTATAAAATATATTTCTAGTTTCCCATTGCCCATGTATTTATGAAATGTTATACTAGTAGATAACTCTTGTACAACTTAAAACTAGCACGATGCATTTTAAGCTGTGTGGGAGCAGATGAGTCGTGATTGGAGAACGGCAGAATTGTCCAAAAAGTCCTAAACCTATTGCAGTTTTGCCAATTCAGTCCTAAACCTTTTAATTGTGCCAATTGAGTCCTAAACATTTTCACTTCTTGCCAATTAAGTCCATCCGGTCAATTTTGGCCGGAAAATGCTGACGTGGCCGCCGGCGGTGCCACGTAGAATTTGCCGGCGGCGCTGATGTGGATAATTTTTAATAATATTGAAATTTTTTAAAATTTTTTTGAATTTTTTTGAATTTTTTTATTTTCTGTTTTTTCATTTTTTTATTAATTTTTATTTTTGGCCTTTTCCGGTGGCCGGCCACTGGCCACAGACGACGGCCGCCACCGGCCACCGCCGGCCGGCTGGCCTCGCCCGCCACGGGCGAGGCCCGGCCGGCGACGGCGACGCCGGGCGAGGCCGCCCTAGCCCGGCGAGGGCCGGCCTCGCCGGATCCGGCGAGGGAGCCCTCGCCGGGGCTCGCCCGCCGGGCGGCGTCGGCCTCGCCCGGCGTCGCCCGCCACAAGCGAGGCCCCGCGGGAGACAAGCAACGCCGGGCGAGGCCGCCCGGCCTCGGCGAGGGCCGGCCTCGCCATATCCGGCGAGGGAGCCCTCGCCGGGGCTCGACCTCGCCGGGCGAGCTTCGGCCTCGCCCTGGACCAGATCCGGGCGAGGCCGGCCCCGCCCCGGCCGGGCGGGCGTCGGCTTGCCGGCCGGCTCGCCCGGCGAGGTCGAGCCCGGCGAGGGCTCCCCTCGCCGGATCGGGCGAGGCCGGCCCTCGCCGGGGCCGGGCGGCCTCGCCGGCGTCGCCATCGCCGGCCGGGCCTCACTGTGGCGGGCGAGGCCGGCCGGCCGGCTGTGGCCGGTGGCCGGCCATCGTTTGTGGCCGGTGGCCGGCCACCGGAAAAGGCCAAAAAGAAAAAAAAAAAAAAAAACAGAAAAAAAATTCAAAAAAATTCAAAAAAATTTAAAAAAATTAAAATATTATTAAAAATTATCCACGTCAGCACCGACAGTCCTACGTGGCACCGCCTGCGGCCACGTCAGCATTTTCCGGCCAAAATTGGCCGGATGGACTTAATTGGCAATAAGTGAAAAGGTTTAAGACTCAATTGGCACAATTAAAAGGTTTAGGACTGAATTGGCAAAACTGCAATAGGTTTAGGACTTTTTGGACAATTCTCCCATTGGAGAACTATATCAAGTTGGCCACATTGCCAATAAACTTGCTTACGCTTTTGTCCTCTCTTATCTCACTTTACTTTTTGAAAGAACTTCTTATAAACATTAACCTGTCGAAAATCATCAAATTGTAATTTTTTTTTCTTTTTATAATCTAAAGACATGATAAGGGAAGTCCGACTATCTAGAGATATTTCAAACACCCTCTAAGATCATGAACCAATTAAATCCAGACCTTTTACTTGTGTAGGTAGCTGTGACCTAGAGCATTTTATGCATCGTTAAGATACATGATGTTGTAGATACTTCTACCATGCTAAAATACTGTCTTCTCATATAAGGACGGGAGCAAGATCATATCCTTTGGGAGGCCAACATGTGAAATTTTGCCTATGATTTCAAAATGGTTATTTCTCTCTTGAGTTTTTCACATATAAAGTTCGCGCTAGATCCATCCTTGTTGTTGAGTCACTATCTTGCAAAGTCTAAGTACCATCGTAGTATGAGCTTGCCAATTACTCAGCAAATCACGAGAAAGTCATAGACACATTTTAAAGATTACATTCCCGTCTACTAAAGTCGATCACTACGTATTAAGTTTTATAAGTTTTCTTATCTTTTTTTGACAATATAATAATAAATTCGGGTGGAACTAAACAATGCGGTACCATCAAATAATCTAAATAATCTCTCTACAAATTGACCTAATAAAAAAATATAAGACAAGAAACTTCCTGGAAGCTTCGTAGTTGCTGGAATCCAATATCATAGTGTATAATTTATTAATTTAGTGATTAGTGACTGGTATATAGTACTAGGCTTAATTATTCAATGATATAAGTATGATGTGACCTATAGAGATTAGTAATTGCCTTTAAATTTAGTAGTTTAAGCTTAGAATTCATTGCACCGTTGTTACGGTAGGTGTACTCGTTCGATTAGGATTGCCGCTGGATTGAACCGATTATTGGATAATGAAATTTGCGCTTTTTAAAGTGATTTTTTTTTTTTTTTGTAAAGTTAGTGTTTTTTTTTTTCATTTCACAATTAACCTGGATAATGATTAACAAATAGAGAATTATCAATTCATAGGAAAAATTACTCCCACGTGGCATTACCTCAATGGGGGAGTTATAGAAAAAAATATTATTATGTGAAAGGGTGGCTTCTAGGAGGTAGAGTCATGGAAATTTCCTATCAATGAACCTGTCCCACGCCATCGTCATGTAATTTATTTCATTAAGCTAATTTATGTTATTACTGATAACTTCTCAGCCGACATTATTTATCAAGAGATTGGAGATTGCTCTTATCTTATATTTTAAGAGAAGATCAGACAATTGAAAAGTATATGAATATTGTAAAGGATGTGTCATACTAAACGTTAAATTGATGTTTTTAATTTTCACAAAACAATAAGAACCCAGTGACACGTGTGCATTGTCTAGTCGAAATAAATATTGATCTTCCTTAAAAATATATATATCTGTGATAAAATTGAGACCACTTAATTTAAAATTTTAAATTGTCGGCCTGATGCGAAATTTATATATTCTTACCAAAATTTTCTGCCACTAGCATGTGTAAGGCCATATTTTTCCAATAATGTGTATTATTTTGGAAAGTAGAGTGACATAAACGTGCTAAAGGACCTCTGGCTAATGGTGAAGGAGCAAACCTTTTTAATAAAGGAGGTTTGGTGGTTAGATAGAAGATGGCTGGCCGAAGACCAATGAAGTTTGAGTCATTTGGTCCAGAAAGGTGGGCTTCGAAGTCAATAATGTAGGCAGAGAAAGACACAAGTAATCTCTTCAGCAGTTTGTTCGGGAAAAAAAATAAAAGAGGAAATGGTGAACAAATTTACTTTTGGTTTGTTTTGTCGGCTATTATTCTCTTATAACTCCAAGACTGAGTTTGGTCACAATCAATAAATTGGATAGGGCAGAACAGCATAATAAATCTTACCACATTCCTTATATTCAATCTTTCCTTTGGAAGACCATCGGACAACCTTATACATTTCTATGTCCTATTCAGAGTACCCAGATTTGGACTGGTGCAAGTAAAACAAGTCAAATGAACGACTTAAGAAGTAGAAATCGAGCTAGGAAAAAATAATCAAATCGAGATAATGAAAAATATAGAAGACATACCTCAGTTTTCTTTCTAATGACAACTTACATGTCTCTATTTTCGCAAATACCAATTACATGCCTCTAAGCATAACCCCAAATGGCCTCTCCTTGCAAACTTATTTTAGCCTCTTGCTAAGGTGGGTGGTTAGATCTTTAGTTACTTTGAGAATTTTGGGTGAGCACAAGAATTTAGGGTTTGGATTTGGAGTTTTTTTTTGTAAAGAAAATGACATTTTTAAAAATGAGTACACATGGATAAGTGGTACGAATTTGTAAAGTAGTTTGAAAGATAAAACTCAACTATATATTGTGTATTGTCAAATTATATTTTGAATTTGAGCATTGAACAAAAACCTGATTTAATTAGGAGATTTGGATGATTGTCGTTATTTTTGTTGCTTGATAAATATAAAACAGGACATAAGCTTCCTACTGCAGCCAATCAAACCAAATATTTAGAGAAGTATGGAAAAGGAAGTTTCCGTTACGTTAGGCCAAACTTGCTGATTTCGGCTCACTCTCTTTATATTGAGTTTGTGTGTTTCCTTTTTTTTTTTTTTTGGTCATAAGCTTCCTATCGCAACCAGTCAAACCAATAATATAGAAAACTCGTTAGTTTGGGGCTTTAGTTGATGTGAACTGAGTGTTGATTGTCTTGTGCGTGTGTCGTGACTTCAAGAAAAGTGGCTTGATGTTCGAGTAATTACGTGAGGCCAGATACTGTGATTTTTGGTATAATTTAGGGTTGGGAAACACTTAAGTGCATAAGAGATTATAACTCTTTAAATTTTCGACTGTTTCATGGATTGTGTGCTGCTAACTCTCTCCATGGACGAGATCCTTCAAGCGAAATGGTGAAGTTGAGCAAAGAGTAGTCTGGAGGTGGAAATAGTAGTGGATCTGGCGATGAAGGAGATGGACCGAAGAGAGCTAGAAAGAGTGGGTTTGAGACTCTAGTGAGCTCAAGTGGTGAGATCTGGATACCATGGGAGATTGTGTTGGACAAATGAGATTTTCGAAGATTTTTATTTTATTTTGAATTGCACCAAACATTTGATGAAATTTTCTACAAATCAAAGAATATTTGGAAGATTTTTAATTTAATCTTATCCTATTCTATTTCAATTAAATCCGAATGACCAAACGCAGCATAAGACTTAATGCTTTTTGAAGCACCTATTAGAGTAATCCATCAGAAATGCACGGAATCTTTTCGTTGTTTGCAATCTTTTCCCTTATTTGGTTATGGTTATATACGTAGTCTTTCGCTAGCCTAGGTTTTTTTAGTACGTCTATATACATTAGTTGATCCATTTACTACGTGAATGCCATGCATATTCATATTTCACTCACGTTTCTAGAATAGGCATGTGAGCAAAATGTCTTGAATTCAATATCTCACACGTGTTTTCGCCAATAAGGTACTGATTTAGATAACAAAAAGATTTGCTTCTTTCGTGGTTGTGTTGTTCTGGATCCAAAAATTGATGGAAATAGTTTAAAAGTAAAATTCTGAGAGCATCAAGCTGATATGGGGGAGTGCGCTCTAAGATCACGCCGGAGTTGGGTTAGTTGAGATACGCAAAAATTGACCTTGACACCGGCTTATCCAAACACCAAAACAAATATTGCCAATTAAAAGTCAGCAAATGGAAGGATAATACGAACACAAACATATGATGGCATATATCGTATACCAAAATGGCGATAGTGTAGGGAAAATTGACTCAAAAATCACAAGACTAGCAATTCAGTCATAAACTTTTTAATTTGACCAATATAATTTTAAGTCTTTTGATGATTTTCCAATGTAATCCATTCAACTAAATTAGGTTGGAAAACACTAAATTGACTATTCAGCCGACCATCCTACATGACACGTTGGTGATTCGACGTGTTCCATTCCTCTCTAAACAACATTGTTTTTGCAAAATTTCATTACTGTTTTGCCTTTTCCTTTTCCTCACTATTCAACTTCATGGGAAGAGCTGTTGGGGGTCATCGGGGCCTCGACAATGGTTGACGATCCTCACTCAGGTTTGCCTTCGAGGGTCAGGGCCCTCAGTTAAATCTAGGCAAGGGCCTACAAGCCCTCGCCAGTGATAGGAAACTTCAATGGACACCCAATACCTTGGCCTTCAAGTGTGTGCTCGTGAACTGAAGAGTGACCGAGAGTGTTGCCAAATTCGAGAGCCCTTTGTGTACGTAATTGGAAAGATCAGTCAAGCATGTGAGTTGATGTTTCCTTGAGCGCGTCGCTTGCTTCTTGTCCCTCTTCAAGGTGACTGATGCTTAGAATTTTCTTCGACTAGGCAATACAAAATCTGCTTCATAGTCTACTTGGTCCTCTTCCTTTCACGTTTGTTTTTTTTCACTTCCATAAGATACTAGTTGAGAAGCACGTATTACTTATGTCAGAAAAAATCTCACATCGGACAATTGGTATGGTGTGGAATAGTTAACATATTCTTATTAGTCCACAACTTGTTGGTTAATCATTTAAGGGAATATAGATCCAACTGACTATATTGACAGGGTCGAACTTGGTCTCAATCTTAAAGATTTTTCTAATTGAATGTATTGGATTTCTATTGCATGCTCTAACATGGCTTGCCCAGATCTTGTCCCCTTGGAAACCTCCCAAATTTTGCCTCTTTTTTTTTGCTCAAGAGTCTTCACATCTCCGTGGGAATGTAGGTATGATATGCATTGAAGACGTGAAAAGAGGTTGAGAGTGATGAATGATTTCAAACTTATGGTGTGCCCTAAAGATATGGGCGATTGCTGCAAGCCTCACTTTTGTTATGGCAAAACATATAACCTAAAGAGGGGTAAATCAGTCACAAAACAAAACTTGATAAATTTTGCAAGATTATTTAAATCAAGTATAGTTATGCAGGAACAAATTGAATATATGGAAGAGTAAGTTGATGATATCAAGTGTAGTATGCTTTTATTGAATAAAAATGGAAACAAATAAAGAGAGATAGAAGAGTTGCACATATATTAGTAATCCAGCTTAAATCAAGCCTCCGTACATCCTTTTAGACTAATAGCCACCAACGGACTAGGTTTCACTAGTAATCCTTTGAGAGTTTACAATGTATCTTGTGCTACTTCTACCCTAAGCTAGTAGATAACACTACCAATTTCCACGCACTACAACAATACTTGAACACTTCTAAAAAATATTACAATTAGTGTGTCACTCTCAGTATCAATAGCACTACCAATTTCCATGCACTACAACAACACTTGAACACTTCTGAATAGAGATTACAATCAGTGAGCTGCTCTGAATATCAATAACAATATAGAAGAAGCTTTCTCAATAGTGCAAAAGGTTCTTGTGATTCATATATCTTCCTCACATGTTGACTTTCTTATATTGTCTTCAGAATCCACACCAACGGTTGAAAAATCTTCAAGATGATTTATTTAGCCATTGAAGATAAGTCCCACAATCATCGGAAGATCTGGTTGCTCTTACAATCAAATCTTCTTAGTGATAGTTTGTTTTATATGAATAATCCTACTCATATTCGAAATAACTCTTACTAACAAATTGATTGGCAACGGGTCAAACTTTTTTCTGTATATATGTCTCCAGAATTCTAGGCCTGAGGTGGATTGTTAACATTCCCTAAGATTTGCATTGTTTTCTTTGGTTCTTTAGGACAAGGTGCGTGTTCTTCTCAAGTGATATAGGGAACCGCTTCTATTAGCAACTCATGAGTCTATCAAGGCTTCCCACAATTTGTCACGCCCCAAACCCCGGGCACATAACAACCCCTTCCTTGGTTGATAGAAAGCGACGTTCCAGGACTCGTCGCCGACCCTTCATTTTTTTATTGCATATGCAGAAGCGTACAAACAGTCTCCAGACAACACATATAAGGGATAGAAAAGCAGTACAACAATTTTCACAAAACAAACTTTGATAAACACCTTAGGTTCTTATACAGAAGGTCTATCTCAAAACAACTACTAAGCCACCTATACTTTGACCCTTCCACTTCAAGCTTTTGGTTCTTCACACTATGGACCTGAAAATGGTTATACAATAACTAGTGAGATTAAAATCTCAATGAATCCTCCTTTAAGCCCCGGTTAGAACACTAACTCAACTCAAGGTATCTCTCCAGATCACCCCACGAACTTACCACGACTAACAACCAACAATCAACAAATCACAACAGTTAGAGTCAACTACTAACTACATAGTCGATTCGCATGCAATCTTACTTGGTATGCCATATCCTGCATGTTACGTCTCCGCACAATACACGTAATGCACATGGTCATTAGATGATGTAGTCCATCAATTACATACGAGTCGCGTCACAAGCGATTTCAATTGGCCATTACCACACCTTGCACGTTATCTATTTGTCACGAGCTTCCCGAATTTTTTGAAGGTGAATTATTCGAAAGGGCTAATGGATTACTAAGTCCGAAGACTTGGCACGGACCCTCCCAAGTCCTACCAATCGCGACTTGATGATAAGAAATTAATCTATTCAAACATGCAATTATACTCAATTTGGAGCCGCCACTAACCAATTAGGGCTGGTTAGAAACCCAATTAAAGTATGGGAGAATACTTTACTATTGCGAAGAGATTCAGTAGGTCTGGGGACATGGTTACGCTAGATTAGTCTAACGTCCTTTCGGTACATTTTTATTTTAATTTTAAAAATATTTTGCAGGCAATGTCGATTAATTTAAACTTAAGCTACTAACATGCAAATGGTGGTCATGCGGGTGCGCAATCAATAAAATAACATTAAAATAAAAAAATGCTAATAAAAATGCATGTCCTAAACATTATTTCTAAATGACATGA
This sequence comes from Eucalyptus decipiens, assembly GCA_014182575.1. NCBI lineage: Eukaryota > Viridiplantae > Streptophyta > Magnoliopsida > Myrtales > Myrtaceae > Eucalyptus > Eucalyptus decipiens. The sequence goes on along the minus strand of CM024612.1, from coordinate 6,240,801 downwards.
CACATAATTTTTCTTTTTCTTTTAAAAATGTTAATTATATGCAATCTTAATTTAACTTAATATGCATGAATTTATTTTGATGACATGTGAGATGCAATTCATATGGTATGACTTAAACTTATCACTATATATATGCAATTTAATTTATATAATCCTAAATATGCATGTGTTACGTGATATGAGATGAATGACATGGTATTTCTACATGCATGCTCTTTTATGATTTTTATTTTTATTTTTTTTTATGATGATTCATTTTAATGCATATATGCAACCTATGCTAAATAATGATGATATGAGATTAATTATGAATTAACCTATTAACTAACCAAGGAAATGATCTTTTTTGTTTTTGTTTTTTCATGACATAATGTTTTTTATTGAAAAGAAAGTAACTTAATGGTGCAACGATCATCTTTTAGCATTTTCCTTTTTATTAAAAAAAAACAATTAAACAATAACTTATATGGCATGCATAACATTTTTTGTTCCTCTTTTGTTTTACTAAATGAAAATTGACTTAATCTAAAAATATCTAGGTGTGTTGCTTTAATATGAAATGTGTATGGACCTAAGTACCGAAATTCTAGATATGATATAATTTTACTAATAAAAAAATTCTAATTAAATAAACCTACATGCTCTAATGCAAGATTTTGATTTGTTTGATTTTCTGATTTTTAGTTTTTTTAAAGATAAGTAATTATTAAATCTAAACTATCAACAAAATAAAGGATTAAAATAATAATAAAAATAACTGTTGTCTCACGAGTCAAATTAACGATTATCCTAACCCTAATTATCACGACAGAGAGTTCAAAATAATTAAAAATTTGATCCGATATCTCTCAAATCAAATTAATAATTACAAAAATCTTGGACAAAGCCTTAAGGATAATGTCTAAACAATACAATTAATTAACATTAATATACCATGTTCTAACTTAAATAATAATAACAAAACTTAAAATATAAACAATTAAATGAATAAAAAATAAATAAACCACCTAAGGCTCAAGAGAGGACAGTGGCGTTGACGGGGAAGCGGATCGCAAGCGGAGGCGGTGCGGTGGCGCGGCGAGGTCAGGAGTGGCGGGCTTCGGAGCTTCGGCGAGGGCTGGGCAGTAACAGGTTGCGGCGGTGTTGGGCTCCGAGCGGCGGTGCTACAAAAGCAACAAAGGCGGCGTCGGATTTGGGTGCTCGCGGTGTCGGTGTTGCTGGGTGGAAGTGTAGGTGCGCGACTGACAGTGGGCTCAAGCGGAGGGAGATGAGCGGTGACGGGCGGTGTAGAGATGGTGGCGTGGCGAGGTCAGGAGCGGCAGGCTATGGAGCTCCAGCGTCGCGCTGGGCAACAGTAGGTCGTGATGGCCGGCGCGGGTTCTCGGGCTGCTACAGTGTCGCGGGGGATCGTCGGGTGGTGTGCGTGAGTTGCTAAGAGTCATAGGTTGCTGCGCGGCAAGGCTTGCGGGTGGTGGTGCGCGAAGGCGTAGCGATGACTAGCTGAATCGCGAACCGGCGGGTTGCAGGCGAAGTGGAGGGAGCTGTTGTAGGCGTCGGTGGCGGGGCTGGAAGTCGCGGCATGACCGGCGGAGTAGCGGTGGCGGAGGCGAGCAGAGTAGCGAGGTGGCAAGACGCGGCGGTGGCTGGCGTTGCGGTGTTGGCGCTGTGACCGGCGCGGGCACAAGACCAACGCGAACGGGGGCAGCGTCGGGAGGAAGAGGACACCGTAGCCCTGTTTTGCTTCCTTTTTTTTTTTTTTTTTTTTTCTCTTTTATCTATTTCTCTCTTTCCCTCACATGTCTCACTCACTTGTCTCTCTCTCTCTCTCTCTGTGTTTTCTCTGAACTCACGTCTTCTGCATTTCAACCAAAAGGGAAGAAAACTTTATGACTTTTTTCTCTAGGCTTTTCCCTTTCTATCGGAAGCTCTTCCTCGCTTTCTCTTTTTTTCACTTTTCAATTTTTGACGAAAAGAAGTCCCCCTTGATTCGAAACCTTGCATTCCTTTTTATAGAGGAAAGACTTGAAATTGTTGAAGATCCGACGATATTCACTCAACTTCTTCAACAATGAAGTGGCTCCAAAAATTTGACTGTTGAATTTTTTTAATTCAATTTTTTTCAAAATTTCCCTCTAATCAAATATTATCTTTTATTTCTAAAAATTAAATTTAAATTAGGTGTCAACACTATTCATGCATACGTGCCATAAGCAATATGCTCAACTCATGCATAACCGGAACTAATAACGCTATGATTCTCATACGTTCTTGCACTTTAGTGCGCCGCCTATCTCTCATCAATTGATTACACAGGTCTCGATTATAAGGTAAAATCGTTATGACACGTCCCATACCACGCCACACAATTTTACCCCATAATAAGGCCCAACCAACTCAATACTCATGCGTTTTCTAGTTATTAATGACCTATCGGCTATAGCTAACTTTCTAATTAGTGCTCATCCACCTCGACACTCATGCATGTTCTAGTTATTAATGACCTACCGGCCATGGCTAACTTTCCAGTCAGCAATCATCCGACGTCAGCCGGGTTACTGATAAAAAAATTCAGGCTTCGTCTCACCCCGTCAGGCACGTCTACGTCTAAAACTTCCGTTTAGATGGTATCCCAAAAGAGACATTGGTCAAGAATCTAGTGACCGACTTCTGACTCCCGTTAGGTATCGCCCTCAAACTTCCGTTTGGTGATGGTTCAACTTAGCGATCACGCAAACATACCTCCTCAAATCCTTTTCTCATAAAAGCGGTCCATCTCGATGTCTCTCGGACAAAGCATATTTCCCTTTTTGTGAAAATCACTCAGTTCATGCGGATGCCCATACATTTATACACTCAAATCACTTCATAAGATCAAAACACATGAAATTAGACACTTTTCATTCTCGGGTAAACAGTGCACGTGAATAGTGTCGCGTGAACAGTGAATTTCAGAATTAAATACCTAATAAATTAAATTCAAAAATCATTAAAAACACTAATTAAAAGCAAGCAATTAATCAATTAAATTTAACCAAGTTTAATTAAGCACATAAGCCACAATTAAGCAAATAAAGCAAGATTAAATTAAACTAATCCTATCTATTCATCTAACCACCTATCTTAGGACTAACATAGCTTAATTAAATCTCATAAACTAAAATCAACACCAATTAAACCAACTCTAAGCAAGTTTAGGCACTAATAAAATGATTATGAGCTAAACTCACCTGTTAAATGGGCTGGAGACACGGATGTGACGGCGATGACGGAGGCTACGCTCGGGAACCTCAACCACAACAATCCAAGGTGGTCTTGGGGCAAGAACAACAGCCACATAATCGGACTCCCACTAAAACACTAAAAATCTGGACTGCCGGAAGAGAAATAGAGCTGAACGGGCTTGGTTGGAGCTCCAACGAGGGGTTGGTCGGCGACTGGCGGCACCTGAGGGTCGAGGGGGACCTGCTGGTGGCTAGGATGGGTGGAGGCTGGGTTAAAATGGGAGGAAAATGGTTGAAATGGGTGAAACAGGCGAAGCAGTGCAAGCTGCTGGGTAGATCGACGGACTAGCAATTGGTTTCTTCAGGCCGGCCGGCGGGTCATCCAACAGCTTCGTTTGGCGAGCGGCCGAGTCCTCCTAAACAATTTGGGCCTTTTGAGTACGATGGTGGGTGGCACAAAGGCTGATTCTCATGGGAAGGCAACAATCAACTCATCTTTTCACAATAAGGTCAGCTGGAGCAAAAATAGGAAGAGAAGGAAAACAAGGGAGAAAATGCTACGAATTTGCTTGGGGTGAAGAGGGGAGAGAGAGAGATGTGAGGGCTCGTTTCTCTGGTTCTCTCAAGCTCTCAAAAAAGTTTCAACAATGGATAAAGCAAGGGGGAGAGGAAGAAGATGGCTGCTCAACTGAAGAAGGACCACCATTTGGCCTCCAAAGTCCACAACCTTATCCATTTCACTCATTGCATCAAGTTGCAGCCCTCAATCTTCCCCCACACACTTCCTAAATGGTCCAAAATATTGAGTCCCCCATGGCCTACGAATTTTGGACCCATTTCCCCAAATCCACTTCAATTCCTCCTCAATTCTCTCTTAAATGAACCCAATTCGGTCCCTATTGTCACGCCCCGATCCTCCGAGCACGTATCCATCCCTCATGCATCGATTAATAGTGACGTCCCAAGATATATCGCCGACCCTGTTCATTTAATATAAGCATGCAGAAGCATATAAATAATTCCCAGACAATAAAACAATGGGATAGGAAAGTAGGACCGAGTTTTTTAAACCACAATAAGTCTTCCATAACCAAATGGGTTTATACACAAGACCAGACTGATTACAAAAATGTCAACTCCTCAAAAAGGAATTGTCCTATGAGTAACTAGCCATACATGTTTGCTGATTATGCTTCTTCTACCTTTCCAAACTCCGGGACTTCCGGCTCTCCACGGTCGTCACCTAGGGACCTAAAAATATGATCTAACAACAGGATGAGATTACGTCTCAGCAAGTTCAACCCCTTAAGACCCGATTATGAAGAAATTTACGCCCTAAAGGCTGTCTAAGCATAATCAGGCGTTAGAGAGCTTACTTTGGCCTTAGTTCCCTCCTATAGGTTAGTTCAATAAATAAACACTGACAATTATATCACTCAATTCAATCAGATCAAATCATCGATCAATCAACTCAGTCGATTACATGTCATCGATACCATCACACGGTCATTTCAATTATTCACCCTCAACTCTTAGTCACGGCCCAACAGGCACGACTTAGATTAAGTAGTAATCACGTTCCCACTGGCATAATTTAGACTTGATGGTAATGACGACCCCAATTGGCAATTTTCTAGATTTGGTAGTAATCATGGCCCCACTCGGCATAACCATACTTTGGTGGTTTTCTTGATTTAGTTCATAGTCTCACACGGCAATTTCCTAATCAATTACGCAAGTTATCCATTTTTGGAATAACGACTCACAATTACTACTTGCACTCAAATTGCACAATCCGGTACTCAATTAAATAAATAGATAGCACCACTGCAATCAGCACAAAATTCCGGTTACTAGCTATCCTGGTATAATTTCTGGAAAATAAATAAATAATTAAATAATTACGAAAAATATTAAAAAAATGCCAATAAATCCAACTTAGGCCCATAATGCCTAATTGGATGCCGAAACGAATCTGGAAAATTTCCGAAACTCGTTCAATAAATACTAGAGTCTATTTACTCACTAATTAAACTAATTATCCACCTAACATGTATCAACAATTAATTAAATTACTAATCTAGTCTAATCTAACCACCTAATCCATCTTAGCCTAAACTAATCAATCCCTAAGCACAATTAACCTACTAAGCGAGGATTAGTGAATAAAGTCACTGGTTTAATGCAAAGACTAGAACACCGCGACGGCGGCGCGATGGCGGCCGAACTTATGCTCGCGATGACACTAATGGGCTTGGACTGAGCCTAAAATTAGCACAACAAATCTCAACCTAAACTAAGATTGGTTGTTGAATTGGGCTAGGCTTCAAATGGCGTGGGCTTGGAAATTTCGTGGGCCTCTTTTAGGGTCTTCGGCTGAAGTTTGGGCCAAATTGCTGCTGTGAAGATAGGTTGAACTCCACTCAATGGGCTAGAAAAGAAGATTGAGGACTAGACTGGGTTGCAGCTGGACTCGAAATGGACTAGTCCACGGCTGGAGGTTGAGCTGAATGTGCGAAGATGCTAGGCTGGACTGCTCTAGCTGCTGAATAGGTGGCTTCGCGTGGAGGGATGGAGATTAGTGGGTTGGACTTCGGCTTCGCTAGAATCACGAACAAGAAAATGGAAGTAGGCTGGTGGCATTGGTAGGAGAGAAACCAAGTGGAGAGAGGGCGAGCTAGTAGCATGGGGTTGTCTTCAACGGTGGAGCAATGGGTGGCAGCAGCTTCAACGCCACGTGGGGGAAGGAGTAAGATGAGGAATTGGAGATGGGTTGAGCTGCTTCGTGGCTTCGGTGGGCTGGGCTCAGATGAAGAGAGAGAGAGAGAGAGACGAGTAGCTTAAGGTCAACAAAACCAGCAGTTGGCTTCGGTGGAGATGCAGCTTCGATATCATTGAAAATGAAAGGAGAGGTGGCAACGATGGAGAATTATGTGGGCGTGGGGTTTCGGTGGAGCAAAAGGTAGATGGAGAGAGAGAGTCAGTGACCGAAAAATGAAAGTGAAAACAAAATCAGATGGAGGTCCAATTTCGATGAAGAAAAATCCTGTGAAATTTTCTACAAGTCCCCAGCACTCAAAGGCTCGGCTTGGAAGTCCAAATTTCCTTTAATTTGGCCCATCCGAATTTCCACTATTTTTCCGTAATGACCAAAATGATTATCCGTAAAAATCCCGGAATCTCCGAAAATTCTTAAAAGGATGAGTCGATGTTCCTAAAATAGATCGTGACATGAAAGAACTTTCAATTTATGAAATTAGGTCAAATTCGAGGTTAATTTCAATCGATGCGTTTTAAGTATGACCTCATCTACCGAGTAGCTTTTAGGAATTTTTAGTATAATTGACCCGTGATCGATTTATCTTGAGTCACAATGTATATCTTCGACACATTGGCAACTCTCAGTTGTCGTAAAAATCTCAAGGTTTCAATTATGGGTACATGGTATCCAAAATGATAGAAAATCGGTTTAGTGTCGATCGACGAGAATTTTGCAATCAAGTGGAATCACTCATACTTCATCACACACCTCAGTTGAATCGACTTATCTCTAGTCTCTGATCAATTTTTAATTGTGCCGTAATGACCATTGCAGATCCACACAATCAAGCAATCGATTCCTGGTCGAATTCTCAAGTCTATTGCGTTAAAATCCCTTAATGGCTTCCCCAGATAGTCTAGTTATCTCATGAGTGATCAGCTCAGAGAATAGCACTATTGGCGAGTCAATGAAAGGCCTGATTTATTTAATCGAAAACAAATTCTAAAAATTCAGGCTGTCACACCTATTTTGACATCCCGATTTTCCACTTCTATTTTCAATAAATTGAGACGGGCATTTCGTTAGCACACATATAGTTCTTTTCCTTGAGTCGGCCACTCATGTGAAAACTAGTCTATCAGGTGAAGTCGTTAAGAGTTTCTAATGCATCAGACTCAAGAATTTGATCAAGAAGCAACTTTTCGACCGAGCTAATTTGCAAGGGTCATTACGGCATAGTTAAAAATCGATTAGAGACCAGAGATAGGTCGACTCGACAAAGGTATGTGATCAAGTGTGGGTGATTCCACTAGATCGCACAATTCTTGTTGATCGGCACTAGACCGACTTTTCTGTTGATCATGTACCATGTGTCTGTATTTGAAACCTTGAGATTATTCCGATAACTGAGAGTCGCCAATGTGTCAAATATGTACATTGTGGCTTGAATTGATCAACCACATGTCAAATGCATGAAAATTTCTAAAAGCTACTCGGTAGATTAGGACGCGCTAGTATTGTGCCAGAGTGAAATTAACCATGAAATTGAAATCGAATTTAGAAATTGGAAATCCTGGTGTGCCACAAATCATTTTAGGAACATTGATTCATCATCGGAAGATTTTTCACGTAAGCTGAGTTTTTAGCGAAGAAGCAGCATATGGTTAACTTGGTTAGGTAAAATTTGGTAGGCCCGCTTTTGGTCATACTTTTGGGACTCAAGATATTTCTATGGTCAAGTAGAGATGTGAATTAAAGTGTGGTGACATTGGATTAATTTTATAGACTTCAATTTGGCACATTCGGAAGTGGATTGAATGAAATGTGTTGTACAAGGTTTTTAATTTCATGCCACGACGGAAAAAGAAATTGGACCCATTGAAGATAGTTGTGGAGGGTTTGAGTTAGTGGAAGATGACCTCATGTGATGTCATGGTGGTTGGGGCCAAAGTGAAGGAAATCTTGACAAGTGGAGGGTGTGGATTGGCCCTAAAAAAGTGAGGAGGTCCCATCATCTTCTTCTTGAAGCTTGGAATTCGGTTGGCAAGGGGGGGAAAAGCAGAACCAGTGAACGGAGCCCCTTCGCTTGCCCGCATGCACGCCAGCCAAAGCCCTCATCGTTTGTTCGTCGCCGCCGCCGCTTTGCCCAACCGCGCGCATGCTGCTCGCTTGCCTACTCACTGCTCTGCCGATGCCGTCTATTCTTGGTTTGGCATCGTCGTCCACCGCCTGGGAGCCTCGTCCGTTGCTGCCCTTGGCCAAGCTGCAGCCGTGAGCCACCGTCCAGCTCGCTGGGAGCTCGTGCTAGCCGCCGCTGCCACCCGCTGGTCCTCCTCCACCCAACCAGCTGCCGTGCAGCCCGCTTCCAATCGAGGTCAGTAGCTGGAAGTTCTAGCAAGATCCGGTTCTTCAAGGCTTATTTTGGACGCCTTTCGGTCCTCATTTAGTGTTACTCCGGGTAGATTTGTTGACCGCCTCACCGCTAGCTTCGCTGGAAACTCATCGGAAAGCGATTCCGGTGAGTTTAGCTCACTAAACCTTGATTAGAGGGTTAATGATGTTTAGGGAGGTTTAGTTTATGTTAAGTGTTGTTAGGTGGTTAGTTTAATTTATTTAAGTGTAAATTAGATTAAGAGTATGATTAATTTAAAGTATGTTTAATTAAGGTTAAGTGGTTTTATATTAGAATAAGCTTTAATTTGACATAAATGATTTATTTTTGATATAAAAAATATTTCGAAATTATTTAATTTAATAATATATTATTGTTCAAAATTATTAAAATATTATTATTTAATAAATTTTGGAATAAAATTAATTATTTAATAAATTTCGAAAATTATTTTGGAACCTTAATTTGTTAGATTTTTATGCTGATTGCAATGACACTTTATGTTTATTTATTTGAGTGCCGGTTCATGAGAATTGAGTGAATTAGTCGTTATGAGAGAATTATCCCAAAATTTGAAAAGGTTGGTATTTTATGGGAAGATGACTGTGAAAGGTTGTGAGTGGACTTAGAAAACCACCGATGTATGGCCGTGCCAATAGGGCTGAGATTTACCACCAAATTTGAAATCGTTCGTGCCCATTGGGCCGTGATCTACCACTTATTAAAGGTCGTGCCGAGTGAGGCCGTGATTCCACTCATCATAAATTTACCGAGTGGGGCTGTGATGCCACTAAATCTATTTTGCCAAGTGAGGCCATGATCACCACTAAATTTTAGACTTGCCTGTAAGGTCGTGTTTGAGAGTCTAGAATGAATAGTCAGAATGACCGTGTGATGACCTTGATGACATGTAGTCGACTAAATCGATTGATCGCTGAGTCGATCCGCGTAATTGAATTATTTGGATGATATGGTTGTCAGTATTTATTGATTAAACTGACTTATAGGAAGGAAACTGAGGTCAAGGTAAGCTCTTTGATGCCTGTTTGTGCTTAAGTAGTCCTTATGGCGTATTTTCTTTCTAATAAATGTTTGGTGGGGTGAACTTGCTGAGATAATGACTCACCCCGTTGTGGGAAAAATATTACAGGACTGTAGATGGCGGAACCCCTGGAGCGATATGTTATTCCCGTGCAGATTATGGAGCAGGTGCAAAGTTTTCCTAATCCTGATAGTTATTGGATCTATGAGTTGATTAGAAGCACGTCTGGATCCAGGAAACCGAGCTTGTCAGGGTATCTCATAGATATAGGGCATAGTTCCGTTTTGGGCCCAATGATTTTAGGATTGGTCCTCTTGATAGCTTTGATATTTCACCTGCTGTGATGGAAGCCATTCTAGGTGAGGGTGTAGCTGACGCACCCGATGGTGGAGTGGAGGACGCATCGTCTTTGAAGGTTGATCAGTCTGAAGGGGGATCGACGAACGAGTCTGACTAGTAGTCTTAGGGCTCATTTGGTTTGGCTTTGGGGAAATGTCTTTGGCCAAATGCAAATATCTTTAGGATAAATGGGTTTTCAGGAATGCTCGGCCGTTTGGCAAATTACGCATTGGAAAGTTGCTTGTGCAAAAATACCGTTTGGCAAAACTTATTCCAAATGGGCTTTTGCTTTTAATTTTTTTTTTTTAAAATCTGAAAATTAAATTCGGCGCTGAGGTCACGACCTCAGGCGCAGAGGCCAGATCTGGCCGTCTGGCGACCAGATCTGGCCTCCGGACCACCAGATCTAGCGGTCTGAGGTCGCGCGGACCCAGGCGGCGCGACCTCAGGCAACGTCGTCGCCGCCTAGAGGCGCGACCTTAGGCGCCTGAGGTCATAAAGGCCAGATCTGGCTGTCCGATGGACCTCAAGCGACCTCGGCGGCATCGGCGGTTCCGAGTGAACCAGGCGACAAACCAGTCGACACCACTTGAGGTCCGCGCGACCTCAAGCGATGCCGCCTGAGGTCCGTGCCGCCTAGGTCGCGCGTCGCGGCACCCCCAGACGGTGGCCACCGATGATGCGCGACCCTCATGCGGTAGCGGCGGCGATTGCCGGAGAAGCCCGGTGGCCAGGAAGAAGAAGATGAGAAGATGAGAAGAAGAAGAAGACAACGAGGAAGAAAAATGATGAACAGTAGGCGTGGCATTTCCCAAATGCCGAATGCCTAATGCTGCCCCTCCCCATCTTTCAGCATTGAGCATTCCAAATGCTTATATTTGGGCAAAGGGGCTTCCAAAAAATTTGCCAAACACTAAAATTTTTCCCCAATGGGCTTTGGGGGCCCAAAACCCCTTGGGAATGCCTAACCAAATAGCCCCTTAGGACCGTTCCTTCTTTTTGGTGGACTGATCCCTTTTTGTAGGCTAACCCTTTTTGGTACATACAAACTTTGACCCATTTTTGGTGTATATAAACTCTGACATGAATATCTATGAAAGTTTGTTTGGTTTTGAATGAGTTGGTTTCCTGCTTTCCTATCCCGTAAGTTTTGTTAGGGGTTTTATAATACGTTCCGCATGCGCATATAAAATGAATGGGGTCGGCGACACTATCTGGGATGTCGGATTTGCATGATCATGGCGGGTTGTTCACGTGCCCGGGGTTCGGGGCGTGACACCTATAAAATCAACGATGATGTCATCATCTCTCTTAGGATTTTTCCTTGTCGATTTGTCCAACTTGAATCCCAAAAATGCGGTAAAAAACGGTCCTTTGATTTTCCCGATAAAAAACGGCCATACTTTAAATTTTCGCCAAAAATCTCGGTTTGCAGAAAAATCTTTGAATGATAAGTCGACGTTCCTAAAATGAATCATGACATAACATAACTTTCAATTTTTGAAATTGAGTTTAAATTCGCGGTTAATTTCAATTTGACGCGATTTTAGCATGACCTAGCCTACTAGTTAGCTTTTGGGAATTTTTGGTGCAATTGACCCATGGTTGATTATTTTTGAGCCACATTGTACATCTTCGACACATTGGTGACTCTCGGTTGTCGTGAAAATCTCGAGATTTCAATTATGGGCGCATGGTACAGAAATGACAGAAAAATCAATCTAGTGTCATTCGATGAGAATTTTACAATTAGGTAGAATCACCCACACATTAATCACATACCTTTGTCGAATCGACCTATGTTCGATCTCTGGTTGATTTTGATAGTGTCGTAATGACTTTTGCAGATTAGCACGGTTGAGCAGTTGATTTCTAATCGAATTCTCGAGTCTATTGCGTTTTAGATTCCTTAATGGCTTTACCTGATAGGCTAGTTATCTCATGAGTAACCAACTCAGAGAAAAGAATTATCGGCGCGTTGATGAAAAGCCCAGCTTATTCAATTGAAAATTGAACCCGAAAATCAGGATGTCACACAATTAGTCGACTCGCATGCTGCCATCCACTTTATCTTCCTATGTATGAATATGACCGTATGAATTGTTTTACCTTGTCACAGTACTTCCAAGTTCTCGTGAACTTCCCGATCCTTGGCTTGTTCACCTTAATCAAGGTTCTTCTTGTTATCTTTAGCCCTTTACTTCATACTCCATGTTCAATTAGTGGGTATAGAGGTTTCCTTGTATTCGTTCATTCCCGAGATAAGGCAACATTTGTATTTATCCAATAATTGGTATAACAAAATGCTTTTGTCAGCCTAAAAAAGTCATAGGAGGTTTTTCTTCACAATCTTTCCATTTTTTTACAATGAAAAAACTATCTATAATTATGCAAAAAAGGAAGCGCGGACACTTGAAGGCCAAAATTTGGCTCGATGAGACACTTAAATGCCAAAAGTTTGAAAATGTACACTTAATTGCAAAAATTGGAACAAAATAAATCAATTAAGTGCTAATGGCTAGAAAATCCAGCCAAAATATTGATATGGCATTTTTCCGGTGAGAAGTACAAATGACATTGTTTTGCACACTGATGTGGCTAGTAAAGCGAAAACGTCATTGTTTTGCATGTTGATATAGCTAAATAAGCAGATGATATTGTTTTGCCTCGGATTTGAATTTTAATATACATATTAACTAAATTAAATTTAAAACAAAAAGAAGAAGTTGCAGAAGGCGTTGGGTGAGGGCTATCCCCACCGTTGTTGGGAAGGGTTGGCAATGGTGGGGAAGTGGTGGTGAGGGCTTGCATAGCCCTTGCCCAACACTTTCTACAACTTTTTTTTTTTAAAGTTTTAAATTTGATTTAATTAATATTTATATTAAAATTCAAATAAAACGCAAAACAGATGTCGTTTTGGCTTTTTTTTTGCTGACTCTGCTCTTCGGCAAGCCATGTAGACAAGTTATATTATTAAAAAAATGTTATGTAGGATTTCCAGCACCTTTTGCCAGAATTGGCACTTAAATATCTCATTTAAAAAAAAAAGTGATACTTATATATATTTTTTTTAACTTTTAATACTTAAGTATCTCTCATGTCAAGTTGTAGCACTTGCGCTGTACTTCTGCCTGCCAAAAAGTAATTGGATTGATTGAAAAGGTGGATTTTGCAAATAAGGTAGATATTTCATTGCTTGCTTAATTAATAAGAAATTTAAAACGATAAACAATTGAGATTAATTTAATATAGCCATTTAAAGTAAGAGACAAATGGATGCAATGTTATTAGCCCTAAACAGGGGCTTTTGTAGAAGAATAACTTTCTGAACAGGTTAAGTCATGGATAGAAGTAGAGTGTAGAAGGCGCTTAACCAAGATGAATCGTATGTTCTGCCAATTGAATGTTCCCCTGATTTGATGGTCATATTCCAAAGTCTACAAGTCTTAAAATATCCCAACGATCTAAAATGTGAGTTGAATTGTACCGCATATCAAACTGTACCAAACTGTTATTTCTCTGCATCGCATATCAAACCTGCAAATCAAACATTCTCCCCTTTTTTGTTATAATAGAAAAGAAGTAAGAAAGAAAAAGTCCAAGCTCCATTGACAATCCAACTAGTTAGAGGTTATACGTAGTTAGCCTATCATTTAAACACTATCAAACCACTGAGCAAGCTAGCAACTCAACATAAAAAACAAACGCCATCAAACATCAAAAGAAAAAAGAAAACTTCTGGACACCTCCTAAACATTTTAACCACTAAAACAGAACATACCAAAACAGATAGCATTCAAACTATCTTTCTCTCTTGAGATGTCGACGGAGATTTGAACAAAAGCGAGAGATCAAGGTAGGCTTGGAGAGGGTCATAACATTTCAGTGCTTGCAGTTTGCTCGTTTCTAATTTATTAAAACCTTCTTCTTCTCAGCCATTGGTGTGGTTAATGTTGGAGAAATCGCTCTAGAAGATTTTGAAGCGGCAAAACGTTTCCATCGGTCTAGTCTCAGTTATTTGCGTCGAAGACTTTCGACCACCGGACTCATAACTCAAGACTCAAGATTCAAGACTCAAGACTTAAGACTCAAAAATTATTCTCATTGACGGTCTATCGATCCGGTGTCGAAGGAAATCCAAATATGAGGATTATGATTAAGGATTTCATCTTGATCTCGGGAGAAGATCTTTTGGCTGGACAAATACAACGGATTCTTTGATTCGTATCTAGATCAATTGAAGATCCGATAATCGACGAAGTATTCTTGGAAGGTTCTATTCATGGAAACCAAGATCCCGATTGTATGGGCGAACATGATTGATGGGCTATCGTCGATTCCTTTAATAGCTCGGATGATCTTCTTGATTGATTCCGTCCAACGGGTAGATTGGAGGAATTCCTTTGGTAAGTGCCAACGGTTATGATGGCATAAAGGAGTATAAAGGAAGACGTTCCAGTTGTTCAATGAGTGTGATAGATAGAGAAATTCAGTCCGAAGCACCTTGATTATTAGTCGATACGATCGAGCGAAATTGTATACGAGAGAGTATCTATACTTGGTGATACCTTGAGTGAGTGTGGTAGTTCATCTACACCCAGAAATCAAGGAAGATCAACGCTGTAACATCTCTTTGTTCATAGTGGAATCCAGCCGATTGGCTGTTAGTGCAGAAGAGTGGACGTAGGCTTGAATCAAGCCGAACCACTATAAACCGCGTGTTTAATTCTCTCTTTCATTCACTGAGTTTACGATTGAATGTTATTTGTTGCAATTCCTTAATTGTCTAAGTATTGTGCGAAAAATCGTTTATATACCTATTCCCCCCCTCTAGGTACTAGCACTAGCTATATCAATTGGTATCAAAGCCCGTGTTCTTACTTTATTTGAAGTATTTGACTTCAGAGTAAAAGATCCATGGCTAGTATGCTGGCACCAGGGCTGATGGAAGGGCAAAGCAATACCAGACCTCCCTACTTTGATGGAAAGGATTACAACATCCGGAAGAACAAGATGAAAGCCTTTCGCGATCAAAGGATCCTCTGGAATGGGACGTTGTGGAAAAAGGGATCACTCCTCTTTTGCTGCATCGGTTTCGAAAGAGGAAAAAAAACAATTGAGACCGGTGGAATGACTCGGGAAGAAATCAATAAGAGACAAGCACTCGATGCAAAAGCAATTTACACTTTATATTGTGCTTTGTCACCAAACCGAATATAATGAGAATATCTTCTTGTGTTACTGCAAAAGAAGTATGGGACAGATTACACATCACTTATGAAGGAACATATCGAGTGAAGGAGACGGAATCAACATTCTCCTTGGTCAATATGAATCCTTCAAAATGAAACCAGGAGAACCTATAAGCTGACATGTTTAGTCGTTTCTGAGATATTGTCAATGGTCTTGAGAACCAAGGACAAAAGATCTCGATCCCATGAAAGTGAACAAGCTCTTTGCGTGGACTTTCTAAGGATTGGAATCATATAAAGACTTCAATAAGAGAGACGCAAAGAATTATGCCACTATCGTTGATGAGCTGATTGGAACTCTTGGTCTTATGAAGTGGAACGAATCAATGAAGACGAAGATCCAAGAGGTAAGAAATCTATTGCATTGAAATCAAATGATGATTCGATGATGCATTCGAAGATGATACGGACGATGAGGAGCTTGCTCTTATGATAAGAAGGTTGAAAACCGAATAGAAAAGGAATAAGGTTCAACTCCAAGAAACAAAATTTTCAAAGACAGCAATCCAAGTTTGTTGATGATGAGGAACCAAACAAGGATTTAGTTTGTTTTGAATATAAGAAAAAGGGACACATAAGACCCAACTGTCCTCTTCGAAGAAGAAGAAAGGAAAAGCTGAAAAGTTTCGAAAAGCACTCAAAGCCGAAACTTGGAGTGATGCGAGTGTGAAGAAAGTGAGGATGAATATGCCAATCGTGTCGATGGCACAATCGGACTCGACTCGGATCTGGATCGGACTCGGAAAGTGAATTTGAGGTAAGTGATTTTAAAATTCTGTCAAAGTCTCTAAATATATTGATGAACTGTGTTTTAGTCTTAAGACTTCTCTCAAAAGAGTTTCCGAACTAAAAAGGGAAAACTTAGCTTTAAAACAAAAAAGAAAACATTTTAGAAGAAAAATCAAAAGTTTAGATTTGAATGTTTCGACTCTTAAAGAAAAAGAAGATAATCTTTTAAAAGAAAATACTTTTCTAAAAACTGACTTATCTAATATTTCAAGGAAATTTTCTATAGGATCTGAAAAACTTGAAAAAGTTCTTTCGGTTCAAAGACCTTACTTCAATAAGTCTGGTCTAGGTATAACAGCGAGAAACAATTCCCTTGATTGATTTTCCTAAAGTAAAAGAAAGAATTAAGAAAAGACCATCGAAAGAGGCTTACAAAAATCATTTCAAGAAAGTTTTTGTAATATCGTAGGTCAAAATGCTCTAAGATGTTCAAAGTGTAAAAGTAAGGATCACTTTGAAAAGACTGTCCCATGATTTGGAAGCACTGTTAAGAAAGCATGGCCTTATAATGATTATTCTGCTAACACCAAAGGACCCAAGAAAATTTGGGTACCAAAGAAAGTTTGAGATTTTCATTTGAATGCGGAGTCTCCGTCAAGAAAAGGTAAAATGGTATCTTGACGGCGGATGTTCAAGACACATGACGGGAGACTCAAATAGTTTCATAAAGCTTATTCAAGTGAACGGAGGAAAAGTTACATTTGGAGGAAACAGACAAAGGAAATATTGTGGGATTTGGAACTGTCAAATTGGAAATCTCACAATAAACAATGTTTCTCTAGTAGAAGGACTCAATTACAATCTTCTCAAGATCAGTCAACTATGTGATCTTTTGGATTCAAGATTTTCTTCCAAGAAGGAACATGTTACGGAATCGGTAAAGACTATACTCGATCTTTCAAAGGTCGAAGACATGGAAATATCTACCTCCTAGACGTAAAACCGGATGAATCACATTGCTTAATTTCAATTCAAGACGAAGCAAGCTTATGGCATAGAAAGCTCGGCCATGTCAACATGAAGCAATTGGCCAAAATCTCATCAAAACAGCTTGTTCGAGGACTACCAAAATTATCATATCAAAAGACCAATCCATGCACTCCATGCATTCTGGGAAAACAGGTAAGAAATTCATTCAAATCAATAAATCATATCTCTACTAATCATGTACTGCAGCTGCTGCATATGGATCTATTCGGACCAACCAGAACCCAGAGTATTGGAGGTTTCAATAAGATCCTAGAGAATCTCATCTCAAGGCTGCAAAACGTGTTATTAAATACGTCGCCTCGTCTTCAAGCATCGGTCTATGGTATCCTAAGGAGGGAGACTTCAATCTTTTGGGATATTCGGACGCCGATCCGGCCGGTTGCGAGTCGATAGAAAGAGTACTTCAGGAACTGCCGTTGCTTGGAAGCGGGGACGGTGTCTTGGTTTTCAAGGAAACGAGCACGTAGCTCTCTACAACGAAGCGAGTATGTAGCACTTGGAAGCTGCTGTTCGCAAATTCTATGGATAAAACAACAGCTACAAGACTTTGGGATTGAAGACTCATGCACTGAGATCAGATGTGACAACACCAGCGCAATCAATCTTACCAAAAATCCAATTCTTCATTCAAGAGCAAAGCATATAGAGATTCGACATCATTTTATTAGAGATCATATTCAAAATGGAGAAATCTCAATTCAATTTGTTGATTCAAAAAGTCAACTAGCGGATATATTCACAAAGCCTTTGGAGAAAAATCAATTCGATTTTATCCGTTCCAGACTCAACATCTTGAAGCTTGAAGAAGTTAAAGTGAAGAATCTACATCAATTAGACTCTATCTTTCGGACTCTATCCTACGGACTACGAATTCTCGGACTCGGACCTTCATTGTATAGACTGTAAGTTATTCTTTTAATCTCGAAAAGGTACGATCTTTCGTTCAGTTATATTTGATTGATACCATCTTTAATTTCCGGAAACATGCCTTTTTCAAAAAGGGATAATCTCTTTTAAAATGGCAGTTATTATTATTTTAAAGAAAGACGACTGTTCACTTCTTTTCGTAACGATTGCTCTTTCCTTTTCAAAACTGAGTTATATATACACAGTTTTCTCTTTTTACTCGATTCTCAAAACCCTAAAAGGCATTCTTCTCTCAACCCTGTTTTCTACTTCGTATTCATACTCGAGAAAGTTGTCGTTTTTCCTTGGGAAAGCAAGTGAAGGAATCTTCCATTGACAAGAAAAGATGTCTTCTTCGAGAAAGTCGTCAAGGATCGCAAGCAAGGGTCCACAAAGAATGAAGGAGGGACCGACGCACTTCGATCTCACCGAGGAAGATGATTTGTCGAGACAAGACAACAGAGTCTGTTCCTTCTCCACCTCATCACTCACCATCTACCCCACAAGGTGCGGGTCATCATCAGGAGGAAGTCATTCTAGAGGACGTTGAACCTGTGAGAGCACAAAAACCCTCATTTATTTACATGCTCTATCGTGCGTTGAAAGTTTCTGGTTCTCCTCTGAATTATATAGATGCCTTCCTTAAAGATAAGAATTATGGGAATGAGTACAGATTTTTGAAGCGAATGGAGGAATTGGGAATTGCTCCCAAAGGTAAGGCTGAAGAGTCACTTGCGAACATTCCAAGTGACCCTCGTGTTTCAGGACCGATTCCTAATGAGGGGAACGAAGATGATAAAATGTTTAGTGATTTTCAACCGAGAATGGGCATTCTTTGCAAAGGTGAAGGGAAAGAAGATGGAGTTGTTTAGATCGAATGAACAGGAGAAGCTGTTCTTGATCTGTTGAAACGAGGGGTGATAAACCCCGGGAGTGTTGATTTTGATTTCTGGATGCAATTAATGTGAACTTAAGGGAAAAATTCTTGCTTCAACTTGAGCGGTTTTGCATCGATACCAGCGATGGTTATGCACACTTGACTGCATATTTCTATTCGAATCTAAGTTTTCTTGATGCAAATAGAATATCATTCGGTGTCCGAGATCGGGATTATGTGATAGATGTGGACATCTGGCGGACATAATTGGTGTTGAACGAGGACGTTATCAACCAATCAAAGTCTCGATTGCTCGTGCTACTCTGGATCTTGTCAAAAACAGAGATACAGAGGCGAATATTACCTACTCGAAGATGAATGCCATCAATATTGTGCTGCACAAAATTGTGATCAATTGTATCAGGCCAAAGTCTACATCAAAGACTGATGTATCCAATTCGGAAGCTAAATTGATGTATGCAATCAACTCTGGGAAGAAGTTCTCTCTGCCTCATACTATTCTCTTCCATATGTACGAGCAATGTCGAAGAACAAGGGACAATTGCCTTACCCAAATCTTGTGACAAAATCTTCGAGACACATGAATATCGAATTGCCACACACTCTGTGTTAGACCGTGCGATAAAATGGTGGTAGGTTTGAATATGTTAACGAAGATGCGTCTGAAAGAACTTAGCAAGGAAATGGCAAAGTTCAAGGTGAAAACTCCGCTCTCTTCTGCATCAAAGAGAAAAGGGAAGGAGCCCATTGATACTCCATCCAAAAAGAGAAGAACTCTCATCTTGGAGGATGAAGAAGACGATGAAGATCTTTCTATTCCTGCCTTTGGTAAGGACTAGACGTTCTGTATCTCGATCAACAGAACTTCAGTCGAAGCAAAGAGAAGAAGAAGAGCAACGAGAAAAGGAAAAAGAAGATGAAGAAGAAGAAGAGCAGAGAGAGAAAGAGATAGAAGTTGAAGAAGAAGAAGAGAGAGAGAGAAAGAAAAAGAAGAAGAAGGAGAAGAAGAGAAAGAAAAGTCTGGCGATGAATCTGGGAGAAAAAGAATCAAGAGCATGATAATCAATCCACCCATCTTGATGTCTTAGAGACGGGGGAGTTGGCGAGCAAGATTTTGATGTCTTAGAGACAGGGGGAGTTGGGGAGCAAGAAAAATCCTCACCTCATGTTGCTCTAGAAGAGTCTCCATTGATTGAAGAACATCATGATACATCATCAAATCTGCAAGGTCATACAGAAGCGCCATCGTCTGCATTTACTCCATCTGAGAAAGTAAATGCTAGTATGCAGACAGACAATTCAGCAGATTTTCATCGTATTCTTATGGAAATGCGGGGCCAAATCTATGCTCTGGACTATGAAATTCAAGCCATCAAGAAAGCTGGCCAAGCATCTTGATTCCCGGAAGACGAGAATGAAAGACCTCGCTCTGCAGATTCAAGCCAATGCCAAAGGAGAAGAGGTAGCAAAATTAAGGGAAGACTTGAAGAGGCTCGAAGGCATAGTACAGTCCATGGGAGAATTCCAGATCGTGCGCATTCCCAAGCGAGACATGACTCTTTTCTCACCTTTTTGCTGATGACAAAAAGGGGAGAAGAAATTTGAACCAACCATCTTTTTCAAACATTGATTTTAAATTTGTTTTTGTGGTTGTGAGTTTTTTTTTAAGTTTTTGAGTATGACTTGTGTGAACTTGAGTATGGACTGAATTTGGCTGTGGATTGTGATGCTTGACTGTTGGCATTTATATCGAGTGTTGTTATATGGTATTACTCATGAAAGTCTAACCAATTTTCTATGGATGCGAGTCCGGTTGTTTTATTAAATCTTTATGAGATAGCCATATTGCTTGAGAAATGTTTTTGCAGGTCAAGGTTGTTCAAATCTACAGGAAAGTTTTGTCATCATCAAAAAGGGGAGATTGTTGGAGAAATCGCTCTAGAAGATTTTGAAGGCGACAAAACGTTTCCATCGGTCTAGTCGGTTATTTGCGTCTAAAGACTTTTCGACCACCGGACTCATAACTCCAGACTCATAACTCAAGACTCAAGATTCAAGACTCAAGACTTAAGACTCAAAAATTATTCTCATTGTGAGTCTATCCGATCCGGTGTCGAAGGAAATCCAAATCGAGGATTATGATTAAGGATTTCATCTTGATCTTTGGAGAAGATCTTTTGGCTGGACAAATACAACGGATTCTTTGATTCGTATCTAGATCAATTGAAGATCCGATAATCGACGAAGTATTCTTGGAAGGTTCTATTCATGGAAACCAAGATCCCGATTGTATTGGCGAACGGGATTGATGGGCTATCGTCGATTCCTTTAATAGCTCGGATGATCTTCTTGATTGATTCCGTCCAACGGGTAGATTGGAGGAATTCCTTTGGTAAGTGCCAACGGTTATGATGGCATAAAGGAGTATAAAAGGAAGACGTTCCAATTGTTCAATGAGTGTGATAGATAGAGAAATTCCAGAGTCTGAAGCACCTTGATTATTAGTCGATACAATCCCGAGCGAAATTGTATACGAGAGTATCTATACTTGGTGATACCTTGAGTGAGTGTGGTAGTTCATCTACACCCAGAAATCAAGGAAGATCAACGCTGTAACATCTCTTTGTTCATAGTGGAATCCAGCCGATTGGGTCGGTGCGAAAAGAGTGGACGTAGGCTTGAATCAAGCCGAACCACTATAAACCGCGTGTTTAATTCTCTCTTTCATTCACTGAGTCTTACGATTGAATGTTATTTGTTGCAATTCCTTAATTGTCTAAGTATTGTGCGAAAAATCGTTTATATACCTATTCCCCCCCCTCTAGGTGCTAGCACTAGCTATATCAGTTAAGACATTCTCCTTGCCTCTGCTCATACTTGGCCCTTGCATCCTTTCCTTCGGCACAGCTCTCGATTTTTCATCGTCCCCATCTCCAATCACAATCGCTTTGGCATCATTGTCCACCCATTTATGCTCGGTTAGCCTCTGGTGCAGTCTCATCGTCCCCATGTCCAATCACAATCGCTTTAGCGTCATCGTCCACCCATTTATGCTCAGTTAGCCTCAGGTGCATTTTTATCGTCATCTCCTTACTAATCTCCGGGTTTCCAATCCTTTTCTTCTTCAATTCAGCGGTATATGGATACCCTTATACTTACAGATATAAGTAGACAGAGCATCATAAGGAAGCTTACTAAAACCAGTGCAACATATGTTGAAGAGGCATTGCCTCTCTCTCCTCCTCTCCCTCTCCCAACTTTTCTAGACTACTCCAGCTTATTCTTTTCTTGTGCAAGTTGGCAACTTGCCAAGTTGCTAGGAATAGTGCGGAGACTTCCTCCACCGACATAGAGGCACTATAATAGACAAGTTGCCTAGCCATTTGGAATGTGTGGAGAGTACTCTTCCACCATGTGTGTGGAGTACGTGTACGTGTTCCACCGAAGAGAGTTGTCGTCCATGAGAGATAAGATAAGAGTGTTGTATGTGGGCACGCGTAAGAGTTAATGTATTTCGAGTATTTGTATAACGTAAGAGAATATTATAGCGAGAGTTTAGTACATTAACACAACGCTTGCGCAACTCTACGAGGTATGGATAAGAATTGTGAGAGGAGTTGAAAACTCAGTTCTAATTAGCGTTGCCTAAAGAAGTTTTACTTCATATCGAGAAATATCATTTGTTTAACTGGCCTTAAGCCGAATGCACGTGATGAGAATTTTCTGGATGCGTTTCGATTTGACAGGAAGGAGATTATGGGAAACATGGATTCTATGCTTTCTTTCAAATTTAGGATTCTCAGTCAAAATATTGCTGGCACCATTGAAAGAGACGGGAATTTTCACAAAGTGAAACATAAATGCAGCAATGATATGAGCAAGTTCCTCAACAGTCAGAGTGTATCGTTTGTTCAGAATAGTGAAGATCAACTCATTCGGATTTTGAAAGTGGAGGTCCGGGTAGAAATGCGCCACTAGTTCAAGGTAAATTTCACCATGCATGGCATCGAGATTTTTCATGGATTTCCTCAAAGTACTTAGATAGGTACGGACCATGGGTTTCAAAGAAATCAAGGTTTATAATGCAATGAGGCATAACTTCATGATTCCAAAAAAGATCGAAGCTTGGGCAATCGAAAGAAAGTACGGGGATTGAAGCTTGGGCAATCTGGTAAGCCTTGTCGTTGTCGTCATTCCTCTTTCCATCGACCTGGACTTCCGATTTAATTCCTCAACTACTTTCTCTGTTCCCTTCCCGCGTGGTTTCTGTCATAAAAGGAGATGTAGCAAAGAAGACGCAGCTACTGGATTCGTGAGGAACCAGAGACGAGAAGGAAGAAATTGTTTCTTCATTCAATTGAATTTAATTTCTGTACAGTATCGTGTATTTAATTACAAAAGGAGAATCAATAAAGGAAAAGTAAAATTCTCTTATCTTTTCCTATCTTTCTAATCCTAAAATAAACTAGATTCAATATCATACAAAATTACATAATCATATCTTCCGACACTCCCCCTCAAGTTGGTGGCTTGTATATGTCCAAGACGCCTAGCTTGTTCAGAAGATATGCATGTTGTCTTTGACAAAGAGGCTTAGTGAATATATCTGCTGGCTGCTCAGAGGTTCTGATCCCCCTTGTCTCGACAACTCCTTCCTGAATCTTTTCTCGAGTAAAATGACAATCGACTTCTATATGCTTTGTCCTCTCATGCAGTATAGGATTCGCTGCAAGTTTGAGTGCTGAATCGTTGTCACAGAAGAGTAAAGTTGGTCCTTTAACTTGTGCTCCGAGATCTAGTAGAAGACCCCTTAACCATACTACTTCACAAACAGTCTTGGCCATAGATTGGTATTCTGCTTCAGCTGAAGATAAGGACACAATAGATTTTTTCTTTGTCTTCCAGGAAAGTAATGATTCCCCAAATTTGATGCAGAAACCAGTGATAGACCTCCTGCTCATAGGACATGTGGCATAATCTGCATCGCAATGGGCCGTCATTTCCATGTTGCACTTTCGAGAGAGAAGTATTCCTAAGCCTGGACATGTCTTCAAGTATCTCACAACCTTCAAGGCTGCATTCATGTGAGATTGCTTCGGACTGTGCATAAATTGACTAAGAGTCTGCACTGTATAACAGATGTCTGGCCTAGTCATGGTGAGGTATATTAGTTTCCCTATGAGCCTCTGATATCCTGAGGGATCTTTTAATAATGGATCATCAGAAGGAGAAGATATGCCATTATCATAGTCGATGGATGTCAGTTTGGCATTTTGCTCAATAGGGATAACTGATGGTCTACAGCTTGACAGTCTTGCCTCTGATATGATCTCCATTACAAATTTCCGCTGACTTAATGAGATCCCTTGATCTGAACGAGCTATCTCAATTCCAAGAAAATACTTAGGTGGGCCTAAGTCTTTGATATGAAAAGTGGAATGCAAATACTCTTTGAGTTTCTTTATAGCAGAATCATCATTTCCCATGATAAGTATGTCATCAACATAGATCATCAAATAAATAGATGACATGCCTTTTGTCCAGGTGAATAAGGCATAGTCGTACTTAGACTGTTTGAAACCAGCAGCTATAAGTGCATTGGTGAACTTGGTGTACCATTGTCGAGAAGCTTGCTTTAAACCATAAAGAGATTTGCGGAGACGACATACCTTCGACTCCCCCTATCTCCGTAATCCGGGTGGAAGCTCCATATATATTTCCTCATTGAGGTCACCATGCAAGAAGGCATTATGGACGTCCATTTGATGTAGTGGCCAGTCACGAAAAGCAGCAACAGATAGAAAGGCACGAACTGTGACATCCTTTGCGACAGGTGAGAAGGTTTCATGGTAGTCAAAACCTTCTCGTTGTGTGAAGCCTTTAGCTACCAACCGGGCTTTGTATCTTTCTACAGATCCATCTGCTCTGTATTTAATCTTATATACCCACTTTTTGCCAATTGGTTTGCGAGTAGCAGGTAATGACACAACATCCCAAGTACGATTCTCCATCAAGGCATGCAATTCTAATTCCATGGCCTTCTGCCAACGAGGATTATCTTTGGCCTCATTATAACCAGAAGGTTCTCGATCTTCAGAAATGCAGCTTATGCAACAGAGATGATATGATGATAACCGATCAAAGGAAAGATAAGACGAGATAGGATAACGAGTACCTGATGATCTTGAAGAGCCACATACATAATCTTTCGTCCAAGTAGGTGGACGAGTAGCTCGACTTGAGCATCGCTGTGGTTCATGTGGTGTCGAGGATGATTCATCAGTGATTCCGGTTTCTGAAATATCCCCCAACTGTGTTGGTTCTGCTTGTGCTGGCTCTTCTATAGCATTTTCAGAAGGCATTGGAGACAAGATTTCAACTGGTTTTGGAGGAGAAGTAATAATCAACGTTCCTCCGGAAGATAAATCCTCCTCCAATAAGAATTGCCTATGCACTATCTTCTCATCTTCAGATAAGGAAGTAAATTTTGAAAAAGGAAAAACATCTTCATGAAAGACAACATCCCTGCTTACAAAGAAATTTCCTGTAGATGGTGCATAAAGCCGATATCCCTTTTGCAATGTTGGATAACCCATGAATATGCATTGTCTAGCACGAGGTGCCATCTTATCTCTATGTCCCATTGTAGTCACATAACATAAGCACCCAAAAACTCGGAGATGACTCTGAACCGTTTTCCTCCCATATAATAACTCGAAAGGTGCCTTCCCTTTTAGAATGCGTGATGGCATGCGATTGATTAGATATGCTGCTGTGACCACACAATCTCCCCAAAAATTTTTAGGAATGGAAGCTTGGAATTTAAGTGCTCGTGCTACTTCTAAGAGATGACGATGCTTTCTTTCAACAATTCCATTTTGCTGTGGTGTATATGTGCAGGAACTCTCATGCAAGATTCCATATAGAGAAAATAAGGATGCACACTCAGCATTGAAAAATTCTCTCCCATTATCAGTGCGTATTCAACGGATTGTTTTTCGAAATTGGGTCTTGGATAAGGAAAGAAAAGTCTTTAAGTGAGAAAAAGACTTGATTTTTGGATTGCATGAGAAATATCCAAGTTGCACGAGAGTAATCATCTACGATTGTAAGAAAGAATCAGGACCCATCATGATTCAAGGTGTGATAAGGCCCCCAAACATCATCATGAATTAAAGAGAAAATGTCATCTGCTCGGGAAGTGCTATTTTGGAAAGGAGCACGTGTTTGTTTTGCCAAGGGACAAATGGGACATTAAGGACAAGGAAATGATGCACTATGACCCAATCTTTTATGATTAAGGAAATTCATATCATTGGTAGTAGCATTACACAATGATTCAACAGGAGATAATTTAAAAGAATGTGAAAATTCCATCCAAAAATACAATCCTTGAATGACTGTACCCAAGCCCATCAATTTGCCAGTCGAGGGGTTCTGAAAGAAACATTTATCAGAGTGGAAAAGGATTTGACATGAATTTTCTTGACAAGCTCGGGCAACTGAGATTAAATTGAATTGGAAATTAGGAACATAAAGCACATTTCGAAGGGTGATTAAGGAGCTAAGTTTCACAGTACCGGTCATGGTGACCCTAGTGGTGTGTCCATTAGGAAGTTGTATTGATGTAGGGAAAGACAGCTCAGTAATATCGGAAAGGAAAATTTTGTCACAGACTATGTGGTCACTAGCACCTGAATCAATAATCCATGCATTCTTCGATATTGAATTCGTTAGACAATAGGACGCACCTCTGAAACTGCCACCCTTATCTGTAGCATCCAATTTCTTCAACGCTTCCATCAGCTCGTGATATTGCTCATGGGTAATTGACTTTCCCATGGGTTGACCCGATACCTGAAAGACCGAGGAAAATTTTCCTTTTTCTTTTTCTCCTGGTTTTCCATGTAATTTCCAGCAGTTTTCAATTGTATGATGCGGTCTTTTACAGTAATCACAATACATTTTACCTTTCCCTTTTGGCCCATTAAATTTCGCACTATATGATGGCCTGGTTGTGGGCTGAAGAGCTTGGGCCGAAACGGGTGCATACGAATCAGCTGATCCGGCGAAGAAGTTTCCGCGCGAAATAGGCCCATTTGGCCCATGGAAGTGCACTGATCGGGAGCCGTCTGATCCAGCAACGTTGAAGCCACACGGACCGTCGGATCCTGTCGCTCCCAGGAAGAGATGGTGGCCGTCCGATTGCTGGAAATAATCTGCACCGTCCGCTGTCTTCCTTATAAACGATCTAGGGTTTTCGCTTAACCCTAGATCCGCTTCTCTTCCTCTCCCCGTGTTCTTCAAGTGACGAATCTGGCTCCTTGTCGCTAGAGTGATTCCGTCTCCTCCCTTGCCATGGTCCGCCGATCTTTGTTGGCTTTCCTCCTGTATGGCGAGTTGATAGATTCGGCCAAGACTCGGCATGGGCTCCATGGTGAGTATTTGAGATCGGAAAGCCAGGTACGTTTCGTTGAGGATGAGGAGAAACCGCGTCGTCTTCTCTCTTTCTCGCATTTTCCTATATTGTTGCTGGACGTAATCGGGCCAGTCGAACTTTTCTTCGGCTGCTTCCAATTAGTTCCACAGCGCCAAAAGTTTGTTGAATACCGTCGCGACGGTCATATTTCCCTGTTTCAGATCTGAAATCTGTTGGGTAAGCGAGAAAAGTTTAATTTGATCAAGTTTTCCAAACATCTCTTGTATATTTTCCCACATTTTCTTCGAATCCTCCGTCGGGGGAAGCGTGGCCGCGACTTCGGGTGCGATGCAGTTACCAATCCAGGTTCTGACCAACTGGTTGCATCGCCTCCAAAGCCGTGCCATTCGCTCGTCGGATGGAGTCGGGAACGTTCCATCGATAAAAACCTCTTTATCCTTTGTTACTAGTGCCCGCCTAAATTCGCGTGACCAACTTGAATAGTTGTCAGCACCCGTTAGTTGTTGACTAATGATCTTTAACTCTGGTCCGTCGCCATTTGTTGTATAAAGAGGATCGCCGGGTTCTGGCCGGCCACTGGCAGCAAGGATTTGATATGGAAAGAAATTGGGCGTAGGGTTCGGGTAGGGATTTGTTCCCTGACCCGGACCGCTGAACCCAAATCTGTGACCCGCATTGTGAAAACCCGAGTAGGGATTCGTTCCCATACCCGGTCCAGTCGCTCCGCTCGTCTGCTCCGGGTCGATGGTTGAATTTGCCCCTTCATCGGTTGGTAGACTTCCATCGGCTCGCGCGCTGCTTTGATAACCAGGCGATGATGCATTGGGGATCGGCCCATGGAACCATGGATACGGCATCCATTGGTAAGGGTAGCTTGCGAAAGGTTGCCCCGGATTAGCCTGAGCCTGTTGTTGCCATTGCGCGTGGGTCTGGATCTGTTGTTCCTGTTGTTCTGATGCAGGAATTACAGTGGATGAGTCTTGGTTTCCCTTGGCTTGCAGCGAAGCTCCTGTTGCAGATTGGTCGATTGAAGTTGAGGTATGGTCTTGCGGCTTTGTC
Source organism: Eucalyptus decipiens (assembly GCA_014182575.1). Lineage (NCBI taxonomy): Eukaryota > Viridiplantae > Streptophyta > Magnoliopsida > Myrtales > Myrtaceae > Eucalyptus > Eucalyptus decipiens. Next base: position 6,212,712 of record CM024612.1, on the reverse strand, counting down.
ATGTTAAAAAAAAATTGATTCCTCCGGTAACTTTTTCTGCAGATGTGGTTCCTCAATTAGGCAATCAAAAGGATCGATTCCTATGGCAACACTTCTCTGGAATTTGGAGTTCCTTCGCGAGGTAATCGGAGCGGAAGCAAAAATCAGTTCAGAACCACAGATGGCTCTGATACCACGTCATAAAAGGAGATGTAGCAAAGAAGACGCAGCTACTGGATTCGTGAGGAACCAGAGACGAGAAGGAAGAAATTGTTTCTTCATGCAATTGAATTTAATTTCTGTACAGTATCGTGTATTTAATTACAAAAGGAGAATCAATAAAGGAAAAGTAAAATTCTCTTATCTTTTCCTATCTTTCTAATCCTAAAATAAAATAGATTCAATATCATACAAAATTACATAATCATATCTTCCAACAGTTTCTCCTCTTCAATATCCACAAGCGGTGAAGTTGGAGTGGCAGTTTGTGGTTCCTAACTTTGGAGAGGCAGAGAATGCTTCAATCTTGCTCTCAGTAATTGACCTGATATCATCAATCAGACTCTTGATTTCTTCCTTAGTGGCGTTCTGCTTCCTCAGACCCTCTAGCATATTTCCAACAGCTCTAGCATTTCTGCTGCTTCCCAGGAAGTAGGAGTTCCAGTTGGAGTTGCAATTAGAGCGGCCATTTCTTCTTCTTGCTCAGTTTCACTTGGCTGTCCACTGGCGGTGGCATGGAACTGCAAACCTTTCAGGTTTTGCGCACCAGTTGAACCTCCTCACTTTCGGTTGCAAACTCGCCTGGTCCATCGGCGAGATCAACAAAGGAGGGTTCCTTCGGGGCTTTTGAGAAAACAGAGGGCAATGCGAGAGGATTTTCCTAGTTCGACGTACCATTCTTCTTCATTGGAGACATTTTGATAGATTGGAGGTTTGGACAGAGAATTGATGGAATTTATCAGAGAAGCAACGGGCGGTTTTTCTTAGAGAAGGTAAAAGCTTGATACATGGTCAATCAATCTGTCGATCAAATATTCACATAAGAGATATTTTGAACGTGATTTCGAGGGAAGAGATAGTTTTACCTTCTATATATGGTAAGTGAAAGACTTCTCCGCCAGAACTGCTTCTATACAAGTCTTTGCTTATATCAACGTTCAGCTTATACAAATGAGCCGATCTTTAGTCAAATTTATTGCACTTGTATTATCACACATGATGAGTACTGTCAAATTTTCTCCAACAAAGATCGCTCGGTAGCCGTTCTGATTCAGCCACGAAGTTGCACACAACAACTAACAAAAGTTATGTATTCAAATTTTTTTTTTGAACAGTTATGTATTCAATTTGAGCAGTTGATAAAGCAACTCAATTTTGTTTCTTAGAAAACCATGATACTAACACGCACCTCTTTAATTGATATGTACCCGAAATGCTCTTTTTATCAATCTTGCATCCTCTAAAGTCAACGTCAGAATATTCAAATAGAATAAAATCTGAACTCTTAGGATACCTTAAAACCTAATTTAGGAAAGTTTCCAACATACTTAATAATCTTCTTTATGAAAGTTAAATGAGATTCCTTATACTCGGGTAGGAATATCGCACACATGCAAATACTAAATACTAAATATAGATGAGATGCTGTCAAATATAATAGAGATCCTATCACACCACTTTAAAGTTTGGGATCAACGGACTTACCTTTCTCATCTTTGTCAAGTTTTGTAGATGGGGATATAGGGGTTTCAATTTTCTTGCAATTTCCATATCAGATTTCTTGACTTATTCTTTGATATCTGCTCTTAAAATACATGTGTCACTTGTAGTTGGTTTGAAGTGTAATCTAAGAAATAAATTTTTTTGGCCCATCATGCTCATTTCGAATTCACTTTATATGGCTTTAACAAAATACCTTTACCTTCCTTTCGAAGAAATTATGTTGTGTCAACTTGACCTTTTCCGAATCCCTTCTTGATTAGAAAGGCGTTGAGTCTCTTAATTGATAAACATGGTCTTTTTTTCAAGGTCTTGAAAGCCTAAAGGCTGCTCTACATACTCTTTCTTTGATATTCCGACTCAAAAATACAATTTTTACATTTATTTGATATAATTTGTAATTATAGTAATGAGCATAAGCAAGTCATAATCTGATTGCTTGTTTCAAATCTAGCGATTGGGAGAATAGATTTCATTGTAGTCTATATTTTCTTCTTGATAGTAACCTTTTGCTACAAACCTAACTTTGTTACAAATGACTTAACCTTCGTTGTCGAGTTTGTTTCCAAATGCCCACTTCACTCCGATGATTGGATGATCTTTCGGTCTTTGAACAAGCTTCCAAACTTTAGTCACCTTGAACAGATGCGGTTGTTCTTACATAAATTCCATCCAATTTTCATCCATTAAGGCTTCATCAATTCCTTTTGGTTATAATTCAGAGATCCATGCTAACGTATTAAAAAAGTGCTTTGAATGATGATCTCGTCTTAATCCTTTCATTAACATTTTCAAGAACTTGTTCTTGAGCTTGACTTGACTTGTATCGCCAATCTCTTCGTAAGTTGTGATGGTTGGAACCTTGTTCTTCAGTTGACATTTTCTGGTAGGTAAAAGAAGGTGCTTCTACTTGCTGATTATTCTCATTCTCATCAACAACTTGTGTGGCATGTTAACATTCTTCAAACCTGACATACATAGATTCCTCTACTTCTATAAATTCTTATTGAATACTCTGTATGCTTTACTATAAATAGAATATCCAAGAAAAATATATTCAACTGATCTTAGATCAAACTTACCAACATTGTCATTCGAATTCCTGAGAATGAATCACTTGAATAAAAAACACGGAAATAGGAAATTCTTGGTTTTTATTTTTATTTTTAAATTACTCATAGTGAGTATTCTCCAACAAAATTCTTAGGAAAACTCAGTTAATGATACGACATGAAGTTACAATAGCCTCGGTCCAGAGATATGAGGGAACAACACTTTCAATTAGTATGGTTATTGCCATATCCTATAGAGAGCTGTTTTGCCTTCCAATTACTCCATTTTGTTGTGAGTATGAGGAAAATTATGTCACAATCCATTTTCACCAGTGAATTTAGAGAAATCACGATTTTTAAACTCCCTCAGATCAGTTTTACTAGAAGAGTTTGCATAACATTTTTTTTGGCCATTTTGAATCCTTTTTCCAAATTTTATAAAGGTTTCAATTGCTTCAATTTTGTGAGTTAGAAAACAAACTTAAGTAAATCTAGAGTATTCACAATTACTAGACAGTATTTCTTGTCTCCTAAACTTGGGTTTTGAGTAGATTGGAATAGGTCAATGTGTGGGAGTTGCAAGACTTGGTTAGTAGAAATATGATTTATGGATTTGAATAAACCTTTCACCTGTTTCCCTAAAGAACATGCATTACATAGATCCCTCCATTCATATTTTTGTTTGGGTGGTCCTCGAACCAGATTTTTGTAAGACAGCTTAGATATTTGTTTCATACTCATATGACCAAATTTTCTAGGCATAGGAGACTATCATCTTCGATAAAAACAAGAGATTTGATAGAGTATGATTCCACGTCTAAGAGATTAATATTACCGTGTCTTCTTCAAGTGAAAACTTGCGACTTACCATTGCTTACTAGATTGCATTTGTCTTCTTCAAGTAGCAAGATTTCCTGGTTCGATGGTTTCTTTGCCAATGATCTTTCATATTTTATTTCTCTAAAAGTGACATTTTCTTCATTGGTCGTTGTGAGATCGATGAACTTGGTTAAGTCTCTAATCATATGTTTCGGACATCCATTGTTTAGATACCACTTATTCTTTCCCCTTTTTTCCTGCAACAAAAAAAAATAAATTATTTTTTCTTTGGTGTCATCGCTTTCCCCAAGCTGCAAGGATCAAGCACCTGTTAGGGTAATGGCTTGCCAAATGAGAGTAGATAGAGCCTCTTACATTGTTCGTGCAAACACTCGACATGAGTTCTTCTAGACCCCGCTAATGCACAACATTTGCTTGACTTGGTTCATTATGATTAATATATTCTTTCATTTGGAGCCGCCACTAACCTATTCTAGGCTGGGTTGGAGTTAAGTGAAACTCAAGAGGTCGTTTCACTTTTCATGGACAAGATTTTCCTAGGAAAGGGAACTTGGTTATGCAAATCATCTAGTTAACACCCTTTTAGTACCTAAACTCACTTTGTTTATCAAAAACACGATTCAAGTGGTCTTGCCAAATTTTAAACTTCAGATACACACTACTAAGTGATCTTGCGTGGTTGCTTAAATGGATAGCATAAATAACACACCAATAACGAAACTGGGGTGCTCAATGGTGGGTGTGGTTCAGGTTTCAATGATACCCGAACCAAACCGAGCTCTATGGGATGTGTGCATGTTTTGACTCAAACTGTGACCTGGATCGAAAACATGGGTCGGGTCGGGTTTCCTCTTCTTTTTTCGTTCACGTCCTCTGTCACAGCAACAGCTCCAAAAAGAATAAAAAATAAAAACCTCATCTTTTGCACCCCCTATCAATCGCTTCTAATACGAAACTACTACGTTTGACCAAAGCTGCAAATTACTTCTTCAACAGGGCATACTGAATGCTCCAGCTATAAGGAAAAGGAGAAAACACTAAAGCATAATTCCCCATACGCAATGACCCATTAGGAGAAATAAAACCCAAATCAGTAATTACATAGCCCATATTCTGGAACTAGAGATCAATTTTTGTCGTCAGAGACGCCCGAATATTACCTGGATCACAAACTCTATTTTTAGTACAGCTATAGAAATGAATCTTCCCCTGGCGTTGATGTCTAGCCTCTCTCTTGTCAATCTCAAGAAACATTCTGCTATGCAGTTGCTTTCTGGGTTGGATAGAACTCAACCGAAAAGCTATAAGATATCTGACTTCCTACTGAATTAACGTATTAAAGCTATTCCAAATGTGCAATCAAGGTCACATAGCCTTACTCAAAGCTTAGCTAAGCCTTACCTCGATATATCAAGAAGCTAACGCAACTCGAGGCCCAATACATAATAATGTAATGCACGCAGACGCAAGCCATATGGTAATCGATTTACAAGTTCAAAGCCGTCCAAAAAGAAACAAGAGTACTGATACCGCATGACAAAAGTCTTAAGAAGAGAATCAGAAATTGAAATCGCAATTACCCGAGTCCAAGGAATGTCCACTCGGAGCTTTGCGAACCCGAAGGTGGGCACGAGTAACGCCTCATCATCTCCTCCTGGAACTGGCCTAAATCCATGCTCGACAAATCCGGAGGATTGAACTCTTCGTCATTCGGAGGCGTTGTCCACTTCTGGCCCCATTGCCTCCAGGAATCGTCATCCTAGTGGTCAACCACTTCGTTGAGGTCGTCGAAAGTTGTAGTTTTTTTTCCTGGAGCTGTTGTTGTGACAAAGGGTTCGAAGGGATGAATAAGAAGCAAAGAAAGAAAAAGGGAAAACAAACAAACTCGAAACCCAACCTAAACCATCAAACTACCCGAATTCCTTTACTTATTACCCAAACCGAAAAGACCAGAATTTTTCGGTTCAGGCTGGGTAATTTTTTACACCCTCGATGAACTGTTCATGTTGTCACAACACTTCCAAATTCTTGTGAACCTCTCGTTCCTTGACTTCTTCACGTTCATCAAGGTTCTTCTAATCATTCACAGTGTTTTACTTCGTACTTCCAGGATTGTCAGTGGCGAAAGAGTTTTCCTTGTATTCAACCCTAAGATTAGGCAACATCTCCATTTATCCAATAACTGATATAACTAGATGTTTTTGTCAATTTCAAAATATCACAGGAGGTTTTCTCAATAACTTGTAGCTGATGAGAGCATGCGGGCCCTCGTCTGTGGCCAGCGAGAGTTGCTGGTCATTGCTGAGGCTTTAGCGGCTTTTCAGGTCCTTTTTGGTGGAGGGAAGAACGTGAACGATAAAGAAGGAAAAAATAGGAAAAAAAAAAAGACAAAGATAAAAGAAAGAACAAGAAAAAAAATAAAATTGTAAAAATTGACTCAAAACTAGGTTAATGATTTTTGGTTTACATTGACCAAATGAATTACATTGAAAAATTGTCAATATATTTAGAATTATATTGACCAAATTTAAATATTTTGAATTAAATTAATGATTATACGATAGGCTTAGGATTTTTTGGATAATGTTTTCCAATAAGGTAATGTTTGCCTTTAGGCTAACAAATTGTAGCCGATCAAAAGAGTGACGAGGATCACCTTGGAATGTGGACTAGTGGATATGCACGGAAGTCGGTCCAAATACATAGTTGTTGATCCAAAGTGCATTCTATGGGCGCAATATTTATGCACTAATTGGTAGTGGGTTCTTGACATGATTCAGTGTACTATAAGAGGATGTACATATTGTACATCATAATTGTAATAGTGTGGTGTTTGCCATTAGCCTAACAAATTGCAGCCCATCAATAAATGACATGTTTTTGCAGTAATAATTAGTCTAAATTGATCTCTATTGCAATTAGACCACTTTACTTTCTCTTCCATTACCAGATGCACCAATCTTTCATTTTATTCGTAACCGAAGAATTTCGATTGAAGTCTGGTTAATGACGTCATAAAATACCGACATGGAAGTCATATCACAAGTGGATGTTATCCTATCTTTGCTACCAATAAAATATAAATATAGTGCATCGAGGACTTTTCTGAACCTCTACTCTCATTTTTTTAGTAGCGACTCAGAATATAATGATTACGAAAAATGAAAACGAAACAAAAAGAATACAGTAATTATCAGCTAATCAGCACCCATTAGTAATATATTCATTGGCTTATCCCTAATGCAAAGGTTTTTTGTTACCTAAGGTCCACTTGTTGTCAATCGGCGTCGCAGCAAAAGCGGATTGTATATTTTTGCAATTATGTCGGAGCTATAGAAATCGATCGAAATAAAACGAGGAACAATAAAAGGAAAGGACACCGAAAATTTACGTGGTTCGGTCCGAATGTTGGAACTTACGTCCACGGGGAGAGCCAACAAATCAATCAACTATAAATCGGAGAATTACAGGATTACAATCACTCATGCACTCAAGTGTTTCCCAACCCTACTATATATATGATACCCACGGTGTTTAACAACGCAACTCACTGGACTCGACTCCGCACAAATCTCTCTAAGCTCACGTCTCTCGCTCGAGCTCGGTCTCTCGAGCTCTTTTCTTCTCTCTCTACTGAGCTTTATTCTTTTTCGCTGCTTATCAAGCTCCAGAAGTCTTCTCCTTTTTATCGGTGGAAGAGAAGGAAAAAAATAATATTGTACTCCAGAATTGTCGGAAGGCGCCGATTTTCAAAGCATGTGCTTCCATGCATTTAATGTTAGCGTGTGAGCTGAGGAGCATGTACCGACACACGTAGAAGAGCTTCTGCCTTCTCTCCTTCTTTATCCACAACAAGACGAAAGAAGTCCACAAAAGATGACCAAGAAGAGAAGAAAATTGGGCGCCTACGAGATAGTCTTTGTGAAGCCACAAGTGTTGACCAAGTGTGCATGGCCATGTGCATGCATTTAATAGCGTAGAAGAAATTCGGACGACCAATCCTTCGGAAATATTTCATGCTGACAAATGAAAAGGGCCACAAAAATCAACACATGGATTTTGGCCTTCATTTCCAACGTGAAGCGCGGATTGAGGGCGGGATTCTTTCGGCTCCAATCACACGCCATTCCTCGTCAAATGCTCCGCAGGCAATCTTTCTCGTTTTAGCATGTCCGTGTTTTGTTTGTATCGGGTATCGTATATGGATTCAAACTTGAGACATAATTTAACACCACCCCTTGTAGAAAACAAAGTAAAAAAAAGTTTGAGTAAGATATTATTTACATTCTTTTAATCCTTATAGTGTTAGGAAGATGAGAACTTACTGATTCATTGTGCGAGGACCTCGCCTAGATAAAACATTACCCATCACTTTTCATGCGCAAATCTTGTCCTGCTAATTGTCTTGCTACTTGTCGATTTATGTTGAACTACAATTTCGATTTCATGGTAAAACCCGCAATATTTCAGCAACTCACCCACATCAAGGTTGGTCCTAGCCGCCTCGTCCAGGCCTATCGCAGCCCATGTTAAAAAAAGATAATGAGATCTTCAAAATCAGAGTTTGAGACACTTGGAGTGCCAAAACTTGGTACGGATGGACACTTAAGTGCCAAAACATCGGAAATGTATACTAAAGTGTCAGTTTAGAAGCAAAAATGGATTACTTAAGTGCTACTCCGACCAAAATCTGGTCAAATTGCTGACGTGGCAATTTTTCGGCGAGTTGGGTGCAAAATGGCATCGTTTTGCACGTTGCTTGGCGACAAATTGCAAAAACGACGTCGTTTTGTGTATAATGTGTAAATAATTAATATAAAAATTATTTAAATTAAATTAAAACTTAATTTTATTTAAAATATTCTAAATATTTAAAACTAAAAATTTAAAAAATTTAAAAAATTAAAAGGTGGGGAGGGGCGAAGAGGCGGGCGAGGGCCGAGCCCTCGCCGCCGCCGCCGGGAAGGGCCGGTGACGGAGGGGGAGGGTTGGCCGGGGTTGCTGGCCCCAAGCCGACTGGTGGCGAGGGCCGCAAGCCCTCGCTCGATCGCAGTGAGGACCGCGACCCTCGCCCCAGATCTGGGCGAGGGTTCGTGGGCCCTTGTGCCTCCTTGCCATCGTCGGGAAGGGCTGACGACGGTGGGGGGACCATCGGCTGGGGTCGATGGGCCTTGGCCAAGGGCTGGTGATGTTGGCCGAGCGGCGGCAAGGGCCCGTGAGCCCTTGTCGGATCTAGGCAAGGGCCGCAACCCTCGCCCTAGATCCGGGGCAAGGGCTCGCGGGCCTCATCGCCTCCCTACCGTCGCCGGGAAGTGTCGATGACGGTGGGGGAGCATCGGCCGAGGTCGGCGGGCCTTTGGCTGACCCTAGCCGACCCTCTCCCCCTCCATCGCCGGCCCTTCCGGCGGCGGCGAGGGCTCAACCCTTAACCGCCCCTTTGCCCCCCCCCCCCCTTTTTTAAAGTTTTTTTAGAATATTTTTAATAAAATTCAGTTTAAATAAAATTTAATTAATTTTTATATTAATTATTTACACATTAGACACAAAATGACATCATTTTTGCAATTTGTCACCATGTTAGCATGCAAAATGACGCTGTTCTATACCAAACTCGCCAGAAAATTGCAACGTCAGCAATTTAGCCGGATCTTGGCTAGAGTGGCACTTAAGTGATCTACTTTACTCTGATTTTGGCACTTAAGTGTATATTTCTGAAGTTTTGGCACTTAAGTGTTCCTCCGTGCCAAGTTTTGGCACTTTAGCTGAACTTCTACCTTCAAAATCATGTAACTAGTTAGTGAACGAAGTAAGGACTTGACCCTCGTTCCCACGTGCAAGGCGAACCCTAGGCATGATAGCATGGGCCTTGGTCCCTTACTGCTAATTTGTGCAAGGCCTTGCTAAGATACAAGGCGAGGATGGTGCCCTTGTTGTTAATCAACATGAGGATTGCCCTTGTTGTAGGTAGATCCATGGTCTATACCTGCCTACCTGATGGTAGACCCTTTCGAAAAGAAGACATGGAATCTGTGACATCCTGAAATTTCAATCATGTTTTCAATTAAATGAATCGGGTCTTTCATCGATGCTATAATGCTATTCTCTAAGCTGATTACTCCTAAGATAACTAGACTATATGTGGAAGTCATTAAGGAATTTTAATATAATAGACTTGAGACCGATCAGGAATCAATTACTTAACTGTGCTCATCTGCAGACATCATTACAGCACAGTTAAAAATCGATAAGGGATCAAATATAGGTTGATTCGACTAAGATGTGTGTTGATGCCTAAATTTCGTTAATTAGGTTTTATTATTATTATTTATTTGGCCTTTTTCGGATAATAATAATAATAATAATAATAATAATAATAATAATAATAATAATAAAAATAAAAAATAATAAAAAACAAAACAAACCAAAGCAAAAGAAAGCTGGCAGCCCCCCCATCTTTTCCCCTTTTCGCAGGCCCAAGCCCAGTTTTTCTTTCTGGCCCGGCCCCTCTCTTCCTTCTTCTTCTTCCTCGCGCCTTCCCTCTCCGCCTCTGTATTCCACGAGCATCAACACCGACTCGTGAAGGACGACCTACGGCCGAGGAGGGTAGGCCCACGTCGGCCGGAGAGGACAAGATCTCAGGCGCCATCAATGCCAAGTAGGCTTCGCTGGATAAGCTTAGATAGGATGCCGGTTTAGCCAAGGAGGACCATTCGGCTTGCGAAGATCGGCAGTTGAAGCTCCGTCAACCGGCCACCCCCTTGCCTATAAATAGCAGGCCACAAGCTTCGTTGAAGGACACGGTGAACTCAGAGATCTTCCCTTGAGAGACTTCAGGGGAAAATCAAAGAGCGAGCACACGAGAGATCGGGTTGCGAAGCTCGAACGACCTCCCTCCGAGAGACTTCGGGGGAGGCCGGTGGCAAGTGAGCCCGAGGGGGAGAGATCCGAGCAAGTGGAGGCTAAGCGAGATCGAAGGAAGACCGGAGGAGCTCGTCGGTGAAGCCAAGGCCGAACAGCAAGCAAAACCCGAAGAGAGACAGAAAAAGGCCAGATCTGGAACATGAATACCAGATCTGAGAGGCCGAGGATCCGCCGTCGCTGCCTCGTCGCAGCTGTCGCTACCCTGTCGTCGTCATCGCTGACCAGCAACGCCCCCACGCCATACCCTCTCCACAAACTGGTATCAACCTCGCTTAGCCGTCACGTTGTTTCCGCTCGAAACCCTCCTCGCCACCTCGAGCCACCGTAGGATCCAGTTCTCCGTCGCATTTTGTTCGCCATTCCCCTCTGCATCTTCACCTATCACCGCCGCCGTGCCGCCACGCCGCATCCTCCTACCGCTGCTGTCCTCTGGATCGCCGCCGTCGACGCTGATCCGACGCCTCAGTCCCGCGAGCGAGCGAGCAAGGGGAGAGGAAGCCGGGAACCGGGTCGATTCGCAGGTCTATCCGACCCGGTTTCCCTGTTTCGGGTAGGGTTCCACCTGGGCCGGGTTGTGCACGTGGGTCGGTTTGTTGTTGGGATGAAAATTTTTACGGAAGTGAGCCAAAATCGGTATTGGTTTTTTTTTATAAAAAAAATCCAAGTCCGGCCCGAGTTGCGGGCCCAACCGCATTTTGGGCGAAGGGCCCAGGTTGGTCTTAACAGGGAACTCGACTTGGGTCATTTTTTTATATATTAATATTTTAATATAAAATAATATTTTAATAAATAAATAAATAAAATATTTTCCAGAAAATGAAAAAATAAAAAATCTTATATTTTCCCAAAAAAGGTAAAAAAATCAGAAAAAAATTAAAAAATATTTTTATTTTCCAAAAATGTCAGAAAAAGCCAAAAATGACTTGTATTTTCTAAGAAAATACCAAAAAATCCAAAAAAAAAAAAATCCCTTTTATGTGAAAAAAATATAAAAAGACCCAAAAATGTTTTTCCTCCCCATCAAATGCATGGAAAATCCCTTAAAAATCCAAAAAGCCTTAGGGTTTAAACAAGAATAGGTACTGAAAGGACATTAGTGATTAACTAGTGTAATCAAGTCCCCGATCCTAATTTCTCTAGTTGCGCAGGAGTGAGTATTTCTCTCAATACTTTGCTTGGATTTCTAATCGACCCACCCCAAATCGATTAGTGGCGATTTCGTTTTAAAATTAATTTACAGGTTAAAAACTTCGACTATTAAAGTCGTGAATTGGTGGACTTGGGAGAGTCTGGGTTTAACAAATTCAGCCAAGCCATTAGCCTCCGCCTGCTCCCATACCCGATTGCGGGCATCGAAAAAAAAAGGTCGTGACAATGTGTGGCTAAACGTGAGTGATTTCACCAAATTGCAAAATTCTCATCGATTGGTACTAGGCTGATTTTTCTGTCATTTGGTACTCTGTGTCCGTAATTGAAACCTCGAGATTTTTATGACAACCGAGAGTTGTCAATGTGTTAAAGAGGTATGTTGTGGCTTGAAAATAATCAACCATGGGTCAATTGCACCAAAAATTTCTAAAAGCTACCCGGTAGATTAGGTCACGCTAAAATCGCGACAGATTGAAATTAACCGCGAATTTGAATCCAATTTCAAAAATTGAAAGTTCGGCTATATCACGAGTCATTTTAGGAACGTCGACTCATCCTCTGAAGATTTTTCTGCAAACCGAGATTTTTGGTCGCATATTTGGGATGTAAGTAGGTTTTGTTGATGAGGAAAAATGTCAATTTGATCATTGACTCAATGGTGGAATTTACAAGAGCCAAATTGAGTTGATTCAAGAGGGAATTGAAGTGGAGTTGAGGGAAATTACACCAAAATTCGTAGCCCCTTGGTCCATGACCTTTTGGCCCACCTCCATGGCTTCCTAAGGAAGCTTGTTGGTCTACTTTTGGTTGAGGAAGCCAGCCCATCCATGGTGGTACCTCTTCTAGAGACAAAGAGGTGAGGATGAAGCTTGGAAGGACCCTCCACAAGGCAGCTGGCCCTTCTTCTTCCTCTAGCATTCTGCTTTCTCCATTTTCATACCAAAGAAGCTCTGAAAGTTGCAGAGAAACTGGCCATCTTCCTCCCCCTAGCCGTTGCACACTCATTGGAGCTCCCTGCCGCTCGTTGTTGCCGTCTAGCGTTGCCTGCTAGCGCGCGAACGTCCCTCGTAACCGCGACTCCAACTTGTTGTTCCATGACCTCCAGCTCGCGTTCGAGCCCTTTCGCTATCACCCTAGTAGCTGTCGTCCTTGTCCAACCACTGGAATTCCCTCACCAGCTCGTCTAGCCGCCCGCCTAGCCTGTTTTGGCCTCAATTGTCACCCGTAGCTGCTCCATCCAACAACAAGCAGAACCGAAGTCTAGCGAGAAGTTGTAGGCTTCGAGGCTTATTTCTAAGCTCTTCCTGGCCTCGCTTGGTGCCCCCGTTTCAGAGTTTACCGCTCATTTCCGCCTCACCTCCCTCATGAACTCATTGGAATTCAAAACTGGTGAGTTTACTCACTAAACTCTGCTTATGGTGTTAATTATGCTTAATGGTTGATTAGTTTATGTTAAGCTTGGATTAAGTGGTTAGTTAGAACGGATTAACAATTTAATTGTTCGATATTGCATGTTAGGTGTTTAGAGTAGTGTAATTAGCAAGTAGATAGATCGTATTATTTACCTAGATAGGTTCGAAAATTTTCCGAGCTTGTTTCGGTAATTAATTAGACTTTTTCGGCCTAAGTTTGCAATTATGGCATTTATTGGTATTTAATTAATTAATTTTGGTAATTATTTAATTATTTATTATTTTCCGAAAATTAGACCAGGATAGTCGGTGATCGGAATTTTGTACTTATTGCAATGTTGGGATTGGTTTATTTAATTGAATGTTATTTTATGCAAATTGAGTGAGATTTGTTTGGGATTTTATCCCAAAATTGAGTATTTTTATTATTTAATTGGGAAACACCGGGCGTTGGTTTATAACTCCAAAAATATTTTGGTAGACTACATTAAATGGTGGGAATTTTGAAAAGGAAAATATTATATTTTGGCTAAGGCCGACCGCGTACTCACACACGATTATTTTTGTCGAGTATGATAAAAGTGGTGAAATTGTTGATTGATTATAATGGTATACTATATCAGCTTGCGGGTCTTGATATATCAGTTTAGAGTGAGCTGTATATCTTAAGTATCGCACAGCTTCAGTGAGCATTATTAATATACTATACCAGCTTGAGGGCTTTGATATATCAGCTTAGTATGAGTAGTATACTCTAGCAGCTTTAGTGAGCATTATAGATATATAGCAGCTCTGGTGAGCATTATTATATATCTATTATCAGCTTCAGTGAGCTATACCATCTGTTGTCAGCTTAGGGTGAGAAAGGTTCAATTTGATCGAATTGTGTGGATGGTATTGATGGTATGGAGTCAAATGAGTCGATTGATCGATGTTGATCTGAATTGAAATGATTGGATGATTATATGAATCGTACTAACTTGCAGGAAGGAACGGAGGCGAAGGTAAGTCCTCTAACTTGTGCTTGTGCTTAGGTAGCCCTTGGGGTGTATTTCCTTCCTAGTCGGAGTTTAGGGGGTGAACTTGCTGAGACGTCGTCTCACCCCATTGTGGGATAACATTTATAGGTTCTTAGATAGATGCATTTCTCGAACATTCTGGCCAGCCGAAGAAGGTCACCGAGTAGGTATCTTATATTCCGCTTCATGGGAACCCAAGGGGATGGGTCTATGAACTCATGAGGTCTGCTGTTTGGGTTGATGAGGGTCTACTCCATAAGATACCCCATCAATATAGATCGTGGTATTATCGTGAGTGGAATGGACAAAGAGAAGATCCCATATCGGAATTTGAGATCCCTATGTCGGTGTTGGAGGTAACTTTTGGAAAGAATACGGCCGACCCTCCAAGTGGTTCAGTGGTGGACCCAAGTCTATCGGATCTAGGATACCCGGAGTATTCAGCTGAATACTCGAATGCTTAGAGGATCTGTAGCACTCTACCCCCTTTTTGCATACCTTGTATAAATCGGCTAATATTGTATATGACTTAGTTTGATATGTATTTAAGTGTGTTGTGGTTTGAAAATTTGTGGCCCTACTTCTCTATCCTATCTTTATGCTGTCTGAGGATTTATTTATTTGCTTCCACATGCACATTAAAATGAATGGGTCAGCGACACGTCCTGGGACGTTACTATTTAATTGACCTTCAAGGGATGGGCACACGTTCGAAAAATCAGGGTGTGACAGAATCTGCGTTCCCTTGAGGGCCCCCCTCACTCCCAGTTGAAAATTTTATCTTTCATATCTAGGAGGGAATACTCGTGAAGTTTTACGTTTTAGAATTTTGATGAAACAATTTATGGGACATATTCAGGTCCATGCCAGGGATGATGAGGTCTGAAGGCATTCATCAACGAGTGGCGAGGCTGGCGAAGGCTACTATCTCGCCTGCCTCAGCTTGCTGCCTGCAGAGACTTACTCTCTCTCTCTCTCTCTCTCTCTCTCTCTCTACCTGCTTTGCTTTTTGCTGAAATGAAGGCGCCAACGGTTGCCCTTTCGGGTTCGCCTGAGCCTTGTAACTCTGAGCGAACTTGTGTGGAAATGATCAAATTGAACATCTTGCAATAGTTAAGGATCTCCGGTGCTTTTATCCACTATATAATTAGTTCTTTTATCAACTCCATATCAAATGCATTAGGATGTTTTATTTATGTCCTAATATATACAATAGACAGAAAACGCATCTTGTCGAGTACTTCCTACATAATTGATAGTTTCATAATGAATTTTGGTTGGAAAGAATGGAACATCTTCATCATTACACATCTCCATCATTACACATCTCGTCGATGTTCCACTATATTATAGCTCCCTCAGTGTCATGTTTTTTCATCTTAGTTATTAACTTTGGTGCTTCTTATCGACCCTCCAAATGATGGAACAAGAGGGGAATTTTCCCGCAATGATGTCTTTATCAATTTAGTCATTGGATAATACTCGCACTGAAGTGACTTTTAGCGATAAAAATAACTTAGGTGCATATGATCTCAATGTACATGCATCATTTGACATTTGATCGCATAGATCTAATCTCATCCAACAATATATATTAATCGGATTCACATTCATAGAGGGCCCTCTCTACATGCTTTTTTTTGCTAGTTTTTTTTTTTTTTTTTTTTTTGCAATGATTTTCTATTTCCAATTGGATAGAGCAAAGGTAATCCACCTTCTTATAGAAGGAACATAAGAGAGTGTAAGAATTCACGTGTGAGGTACTAGTCAAATATAAGTCGCATATGGAATGATAGAAATCAAAGAGATTAGGTCACAAGTTTAATTGGTCTACAATTCATTTGTTTTAAGGTGTTAGAGTGAAATTGAGTAGAGATAGGAATGTCTCAAACATCTCTCTGAGACCTCCCATTATGGAATAGCGGACTTATGTTGAATCCCAATAGACAATATTGATAAATTTTCTTTTACTAATTCTTTTTGGGCGTCATTCAACTTAGTAAAAGGGCATAGCATAATTGGTGAATGCAATGAATGATGTAAGAATGAGCTGTGATATTGTATGGTCTTACTATAGTGTGTGGATTTTCATAGACGGATTATTGAGATCCTCTAAATTTATTTCGTCATTAGTCGGGTGTTTACCACCTTATCAAGCAAAATGGAATAACTGCGATATGTTTTCCTTGGTCGGTTGTTTCATTTTCCTTAAGTTTTGCAATGGTGTTTCCATCAAGGAATAGTTGTCCCAAATGACGTTTCTTTAGCTTCATGGCATTCTTCTGGTATTGGACAAAGTTCAGTACTTCAAATCAAGCTGATTAAACCATTTCATGCATTCATTAGAACATGTTCTTTATCTTGGCCCACACAACCATTTGAAACACTTGGTACAACTTTAATTGGCAGGCCCTTAGTTTTGCAAACAACATACAGTTTCTGTTGTTTTGACACACCAACCACACCCCAAAAAAAAAAAAAAAAAAAAAAAAAGAGTGACGTAGCGTTACTTAAAAACTCTCTTCTTCTGCAGAGCGCCCAATAACCCGTATGAGATATATAAGCTCATAATTTTTTTTTTTTTTATCTTCCTTCTTTCTTCACGCAATTGGATAAGAAGCATTCATGGCAAGACCACAGAGACCAGCCTTAGAGCTCACATCCCTCTGGATCCTCATGTACCCGCTCTCGCCCCACCCGGTGCTCCATGAATTCTTCAGCAGCCAATACTTGATCCCCCCAGAGGTCTTCCCGTACCCAACCGCCGTGACTGCGTGGTCGATGTTGGTCCCACACGAGCCCGTGAACACGCCATTTGAGTAGAATTGGAACCCCGACCCACCCCCCTCGACTGCCACCGAGACAGGCTGGTTCGCTACGGCCTGCAAGAGGGCCTTCTCGTTGTTGGCTGGCACATCCTGGTATCCGGTTATCGAGGCTGCATGTTTCGCCCTCTTGGCCTTGTTGCAGGTCTGGTCGGTTCCCCGGTAAGGGTATTTCGCCTCAGTCGTGAGGCCGCCATTGCTTATTACGAACTCAAAGGCACTGTCCATGTAACCGCCCCTGCAGCCTTCATCCTTACCATTAACATCGCAATCGACAAGTTCTTGCACCGAGAGTGGCACCAACTTCCTCTTCTTGAGCTGGGCAAGCCCTTCTATAGCTGCCACTGCCGAGAATGCCCAACAACTTCCTGCACAAGGAGATAATAAGTTTCCTCTGTCAGACATACAGAAATTGTTCAAATTTATGTACAAAAGAAAAGACATATGTATCTGTATGGTGGATTGGTGTAGAATGAATGTAACAGTGAAACAGAGAAAATATAATTGTGTTGTGTAGTTTTGTTACTGGTGCGTTTATTGAGAGCTTGAGTACGACATTAGAATTTCGACATATTCGCGATTTCGATTTTCCACTCACCGCAGCCGCCTTGATCCTTGACAGACGTCACGGCCTTCTTGGTTCGCCAATCCAAGGCAGCTGGAATGGCGGTGAAGTTCGCGTACTTGAACGGTTTCGCATCCACAGAGGACAGGACCCTGGTGGGCCTCCTCTTGTAGCCGGTGTAGGAAGCGCGGAACTCCTCATTGGTTAGGTCTGCGAACTTATTCACAGCCATTTTATACCCCACGTCCTTACCATTATTAAAGGTGTTGATGCGCTTAACGTTCTCTTTAAATATCTCATACCGTTTCGCCTTTTCGACCGCGTCCTTGTAGATGCGCCCGTGGATCGCCATCCACTCCTCATGTTGCTTTAACAAGTGTTCCTCCACAAGAGGGCGACAAAGTGTTTCCGAAACAGAAACTATAATGACCAAAAGAGTGGCTGATGTGAGGAACGAGAGTTGGTTTTGTTTGGCCATAGTAGTCGTTTGGGTACTGTCTAGGACACAAGTGGAGTGACTTGGTGAGTGTCTTTCAATTTGCGTACATCTCCAAACGGGTGTGATGGCTTTTTATAGACCAAAAGTTGCTCAATTGTAGTCACTTTCACTCTCTTGATAATGCTTCAGTGGACCTTTTGCTTCTCCTATGTGCCTAGATAACTGTTCTGACTTAGACCTCCAAAATTGATAAGCTTTGCTATTGCTCACTCATCATGAATAGCGCATATGCAATTGGAGTGCTCCCTTTCTCATTGATTGAAGGGTGATTAATCAAAAAGCTTCCATTAAACATGTAATGTAGTGCAAAAGTATGTGGTTCTAAGAGGCTTGTCAGTTTTGTGGTGGTCACTAACTCCTAGTCAAAAGTAAATCGGTGGTTTATTTCATTCTGTCACTGATTAGGTACTTCCACCTATACATACATATTTGCCTCCATACATGTGTATGTATTGGAATTTTCAACTTTTCCATAAACTATATTAGTGCATCTATTATACGTAGAAATGTTTTTGCATCTATCTTTTTATTGTGATCTTGTGTAAGTTGTCGGGATTCATGTTCGTATTGGAAAGAATCGCTTTATATCAGTGAAACGACTAGCTTAGGTCAACATCCGCCAATTAAATATTATGGATCTTAAGAGTGGGATTCTTTGGCAATAAAATGGTGCCACTAAATGATCATAAAAAGGTGAGTGGCGGGTGGGTGCAAAAAGCGAAACCAACTTCAACATTGAAATCATATTCTATGACGAATATCAACTTTGGACGACCGGGGCCTGCAAACCCATTTTGACCAATATCACTTTAGACACCAGATCATGCAAGGGTCGCCACGCCCTCACTAGCATCACAGATTCACAGCCCTTCCTGGACACAGCGAAGGTCTGGCAATCCTCGCCAGCCGAGTGGCCTACAAGCGTAGATGAGGACATCCTGGCCCTTACCTGTGTTAGCGATCGCCATACTCCCAACCATTGGAAAATGGAAAAATAATAAAAAATAATAATAAAAGAAAAGTAAAAATGAATAAATAATAAAACTTCAGAAAATTTAAGAAAAATTAGGAAGTATTGTCCATTTTAGCACCGACCATGCTATATAGGACGGCTGTCATCTAGTTAACAAATTTTGACTAAAATTGACAAGAATGAATAAATTGTCAAATTGTCAATAAGTTTAGAACTGAATTGACACAATTTAAAGGTTTATGATTAAATTGTTTGTCATATAATAAGTTTAGGACTAAATTAACTATCGTATAATAGATTTAGGACTTTTTAAATAATTTTGCTCAAAAGATTGATCACGCTGGACATTGAATACTATTTCTATATTCATCGACTGTTGTTATGTTTCTCTTCATCAACCAAAGTCGTTTGCTTTGGTAAATCATGATGTTATTATCTCTTGTAGTTGGCTTAAAGTTAAAAATAGTCTTACTCCTTCTTACTTGGAACTTATTTTGGACGATATCTAATATAGTTTTTGTAGGAAGTGCAAAGTAGAGACCAAACGCCATCATTTGGGAAGATTGGTAATAGAAAGTTCATATCCAAGCTCATCGAGATAACCCACCTTCACTCCAAAAATTAAGTTAAAAAGTTGTGGGCTAATAAGGATATATTAACTACTACTCTACACCACATCGATATTATGATGTAGGAGTTTTCAAATACAACTCACACATGCATATTAATAATCTTACCTTCACATGTGAGGTCAGTGTTAGCTCTATTTTCCCTTAATTCAAATATCCTTTTAGCCTCCCTTCATATATGAGCTCAGTGTTACCTCTACTCTCCCATAATTTCAGTATCCTTATGCACCAAGATATATCAACTTGAATCTCCACTTTGTTGTGTATGATTCACCCTAGGTGTCTTCCACTAGACCAAATTTTGAAAGCTACCTGGAAATTGCGTTGGTCAAAAGATTTCTTTTTTGAGATATAACTCAACAACAACATAAATTGAGAGTGGGTCATCAATCAACAATCAGATGCCATTTGTGGGGAATACACAATAGAAGCTAGATACCTTCAGATAGAAAGATTGCCATGGGAGAGCACAAGATCAACCATCATTTCTAGTTATATCCACCTTTATTAAAAAAACTCAAGCTAATGAATTATGGGCCAATAATGATATATTAACTACGTCATAGCACATCAATTCTCCCTAAGTGGAACTTTTCTAAATAAGTGATCACAATAATTTTAAAGAAGTGATCACAACGCAAAAGCCATGAAACAAGTATCTGAAAAATTAAAGTTGGACTTAGAGCCATTTGTAATTAATAGTCTAGATCGTTTAATTCCTACATGGGCCGATTGGACTGATTGGAGTGCAACGAGAAATCTTGTTTCTTCCTTTGTTGCCTTTTTTTTGCCGATAAATCAGAACCCTCTCTCCATTAGAGATTTTATATTTTATTTATAATCAAGGGCACATTTCAGAGATTTGGTTACCTAAACATTTACATCACATCTCGAAAATTGCATGAGTTTTACTCGACTCAATTCGATTAGTCAAATTTTATGTATGGGGAGTTATTATGTACTCAAAATAATTTCAAATTGCAACTCTTCGACAAGCTGAAAACCTTGTTTCCTCTTAGAAGATTAATTAGATTTCTGGCTATTTAAAGTTTTATTTTGTACTTCTAACACATTATGTACGAGATTGGTTTTCACTTTAGACATATTTTCGCATGTGAAAATTGGCCCATTCGAGAAAATTAAGATATATGAGAATATAGGTTGGAATGACATGCTTGAAAATCGACCCATGGAGAAAACATGAAATTCATTCTTAAATTCTTCTATCGAGCTTCCAGGTTTTATTCAAGCAACCTTATGTCCAATCGATTTGAAGGAGAGAATAGTTTTAATATTCAAATCAATGGTAGATAATTTTTATATATGTCTTGCGATATTCTTGAGGTGAACCCTAAGGAAGTTTAACAGATTGCTAGGGAGCGTAAATAATCCTCTTATAATGCCACGCTAGCGTTTGCATTTACACTTCGCATTAACTCTCCAACGTCCTATTGATTGCAACTGGATTTCTCAATTTTTATTGATCATATTGTAATTATAGTTGCTACTAACTTATTTGCAGGCTGGTTAGGAGCCATGTAAGGCAAACTCTATTTCTGCGAATTAGAGATTTAGGGTTCGAGGACTTAATTATGCCAATTTTTTCTAATATCCGTTACCACTGCATTTTCTCTTTTAATAAAACTTTATTTGATGCAATCATGTTCCGATTCTTATTTCTAAACAGACAAATTCTATATTGCCCGATACATAAGAGCTCAAACAATAAATTAATAACCCAATGAAAATATGTGAAGAAAATATAAGAAAAGAAAAATGTAAGCTTCATTGAGAAAAATTAGGCTTTGTTATTACGCCGTGGGACAGGACGATGTAAGCTACACATGAAAATTTACTTATCTCTATGATGAAACTACCGATAAATGTAAACTAATCCTATCATGAAATGCGAGAAAAACCTAAACGCATCTAAATAAATTTTTATTTATTTATTCAATCAACGAGATAATTTAAATATGTATAAAAAATAAACTAAACGCTGTGATAAAAAAAAAAAATTCTAAATTTTGTGCAGGAAAAGGGTATGAGTGGAACCGACACTCACAAATGAAAGGGAGATTTGTTTAGGTGCAGGTGTGAGGGTACTAATTGGTCAATAACCTATTATCTTAAATTTTTGAATGAAGATTAAGTCCAACTAGATAATATTGACAAGTCACATGGCTCTTTGGTGCCCCCAGCCGACGCTGCCACTATTAATACGTTTTATTGCTTTTAATATTCATGTTACCTCTCCTCTAGACATTATTTTCGTGGCTTCATCTTTTTTTATCTTTATGGAAGAAGGTAGTGCGTGGGCATGTATAAACCCACTATCAGACCAGATGCTGAGAGTTTACGTACTGAGTTTTAAGTAATGAAAGTAGAAATAAAGAGTTATTTAATAAGCAGTTGAAAATTGACCGCTAAATATTGTTGATTGTCTTCATAGATATAGTGGTAAAATTAGCAATATTCTAATTCCCATCGATTAAGACATTTCTTAGTCACCATATTAAACGAGCTTTTCTAGTTAGTTGAATCTTTTAAATGGATAATTGTTATAATTACTACTGGACTAATTTTTAACACTTAATTGTGTTGTTGAATGGTTAGTTAGTAATTGTAACGCTTGGTCGGGTTCAACTTTAACTTTACTTGGTCAAAGAAAGTTCGGATTAAAATTCTGAACCTGGTGAATATTCCACTTTCATTGAAATCACGGGGAGAAAGTGGATGAGTGTTATTTCCACTTTACAGTATTATCATAGGTAGGAACCCATCGACCGTGTTATTTACTGAAATTATTGCTGGACGCGACTCATGAAAAACGTTTGAAATGAATTTTCTTTTTTTTTTTTTAATAAAAAAATTGAGATTTTACTATTAATGAGTATTCTGATTTATTTGTTAAGTAAACAATGAAGAAAAGTCTACAGTGTTCCATACAGTATTTTCTGAGGTCATGTGTAATGACTTATTTGAAAATTGAAATATTTCTAATTCTCATGTTTCATAAGGACGATAGAAACACTCGATACGAAGACCTTTGTTTGATAAGAAATGCATAAGACTTAAAGGACAAGTTTATTTGACCATAAGGATGATTCAAATTTATCTGAGGTTTTTCATCACGTTCATAACTTAATATATTTTTTAAGTCTTCGCTAGAAAGCTACGAGAATTGTTAATAAATCAAAAGTGATTTTGGAGTTGTCCCACCCTGCTAAGAAACGTGACCATATTAAAGTCTTAGGATTCGAAGCCTAGTAATCAAGCATATTAAGGCTCAACGAAAAATGTAATAATTTTGCAAAATACTTTTCAAGAAAATGATAATATTTTTTACTATTTGCTTGAAATCTGAAAATAAGTTGGAAAATATTTTCCATTGTTTGGTATAGAAAATATGATTTTATTTTCCTAAATGGACACACTTTTCAAGCGTTAGTATTTGCACATGGGCATCTGGGAAATCGGTATGGGCATTGGAGTCCCAAGTCTAGCCTTAAAGGATCCTAACCCAAGCGTTGGGGATCTTCACAAGAGATCAGGGTATTGGTATCTAGGTATCAAGCCCCGCCAAGTCGGAATCTGCGTATCCAACTAACTCAAGTTTCTCGGTCCCGAAACCGAGTTTCAAATTTGAAGTTCCCGAATATACCTCATAATCCACTTGGCGCATTCCAAAGTGCTCTCTCCGGATTTGACAAATAGCGACTAACAACGCCAACCTGCATGTGCCGAGTTTGGGCGTGTACATACCATCGCATACATTAAGCTTCCTACGACTGAAGCATATGGAACACTTTCCATATCTTTCTTTTCTTTATCGATCGTAGGACTTTGCATCATATTTAACTTAAAGTGGGCAGCAAGAGGAGTACTAACCACTTTAGCCTTGTCCATATAAAATTTCTGAAGGATCTTCTCGATATATTTCTCTTGCGACAAAAATAACTTCTTAGCATCTCTGTCTCGGGTAATTCTAATGCCAAGAATCTGTTTCGCCGAGCCCAGGTCTTTCATGGCAAAAGACTTGCTCAACTGTTTCTTCAATAACTCAATTCTTGAAGCATTCCCGCCAACAATCAGCATATCATCAACATAAAGCAAGAGAATAATAAAGTCATCATCAGAAAATTTTTGGACAAACACACAGTTATCCGAAGAAGTCTTCTTATAGCCATGTTCTGTCATAACTAACGTAAATTTCTTATACCACTGCCTCGGTGCTTGTTTTAGGCCATAGAGACTTTTCTTCAATTTGCATACATAATCATCTTTCCCTTTCACTTTGAAACCCTCAGGTTGTTCCATGTATATCTCTTCCTCCAAGTCACCATGAAGGAAGGCCGTTTTAACATCCATTTGCTCAATTTCTAAATCTAGGCTAGCTGCTAAGCCTAGTACCACACGGATAGAAGACATTTTCACTACCGGAAAAAATATATCATCAAAATCAATACCCTTTCTCTGACCGAATCCCTTAACAACCAATCTAGCTTTGTACCGTGGTTGTGCAGTATGTTCATCTTGCTTCAACCTATATACCCACTTGTTCTTCAAAGCTCTTTTACCTTTAGGTAACTTCACCAATTCAAAAGTATGATTATCATAAAGTGACTGCATCTCA
Source organism: Eucalyptus decipiens (assembly GCA_014182575.1). Lineage (NCBI taxonomy): Eukaryota > Viridiplantae > Streptophyta > Magnoliopsida > Myrtales > Myrtaceae > Eucalyptus > Eucalyptus decipiens. The sequence continues at coordinate 6,188,494 of CM024612.1, read as the reverse complement.
TCTCGCATAGCATCGAACCAATTGCTTTTGTACTCATCTTCAATTGCTTCTGCATAACACTCTGGTTCACCTGCATCAGTCAATAATACATACTCATCTTCAGAATACCTAGTGGAAGGTTGTCGGTCTCTAATGGATCTCTGGACTGGAACATCCAGTGGAACATCTAATTGAGCCTCTGGTTAAGGAATAGTATTATCTATTTCAACATGTTCAGGAACATGTGCATTATTTGGAACATTAACTTCCTGTTGCTCTTCATAAACCTGTGTAGGAATATTTGTAAGAGGAATTGGATCTAAATCAACCAGATTATCACTAACCTGTGGTGCTGAAATCATCTCTGATTTCTCAATATCCTCTATTGTTTGATCTTCCATAAACACAACGTCTCTGCTTCTTACAATTTTCTTTTCAAGTGGATCATAAAATTTGTAGCCAAGCATATCCTGTCCATAACCAATAAATATGCACTTGTCATGTTTTCACATCAAGTTTAGACCTCTCATCTTTGGGAATATGCACAAATGCTTTGCACCCAAATACACGCAAATAATCATAAGAAACTTCTTTGCCTGTCCAAACTCTATTAGGAACATCAAACTCTAAAGGAACGCATGGAGTAAGATTTAATATATGCACAACTGTACTTAAAGCCTCACCCCAAAAGGATCAAGATAGCTTTAACTGTGAAAGTAAGCATCTTACCCTTTCAACCAATGTTATGTTCATTCTCTCAGCTAAGCCATTTAACTGAGGCGTCTTGGGAGGTGTCTTTTGATGTCGAATACCTTGTTGTCTACAGTATTCATCAAAAGGTCCAATATACTCTCCCCTGTTATCAGTTCTGATGCATTTCAATTTCTTTCCAGTCTGTCTCTCAACTGAAGCCTAAAATTGCTTAAAAGCATCTAACACTTGATTTTTAGCTTTCAAGGTATAAATCCAAATTTTCCTTGAAAAATCATCTATAAAAGTAACAAAATAAAGAGAGCCACCAAGTGATTTTGTTTTCATAGGACCGCAAACATCGAATGCACTAAATCTAGTATACTGACTTTCTTGAAGGAGGGGAGCTTTTAAATGCAACTTTCTGTTTTGTTTTCTGCTAAACAGTGAGCACACTTCTTTAGCGCTGAACTTTTCAATCCTAAAAGGAGCTTCTTCTTGGCCAATATTGACAAACCCTTCTCACCGATGTGTCGAGCCTCTTATGCCATAACTCAGCTGCATCTTCGCTATCTACTGCATTAATTTTGTCTGTAGACAATTTTGCCTGCATAATGTATAACGAAGAATATTTTTTACCTCTAGCCACAATAAGAGAACCTTTGGTGAGCTTCCATTGACCATTACTAAAGGTGCTGCAATACCCCTCATCATCCAACTTGCCTGTAGAAATCAAATTCAAGCGGATATCAGGTATATGTTTAACATTATTCAATACTAACCTCGTGCCATTGCTGGTTTCTAGGCACACATCACCGATGCCTACTGCCTTGAGCTAGTCCATTGTTTCCCATCTTCACGGATCCGAAGTCACCGACCCGTATGATGTAAAAAAATCTCTACGAGATGTAGCATGAACGGATGCACCACTATCAATTACCCAATCGGTCTCATGAGAAACAAAATTCACCACATCACCATCAAAAATAGTGAGAAAGTTTTCTTTAAGAGCAGCGACACGATTGTCATCACTATCATTATCACTTATCTTCTCTTTATCTTTCTCCTTTTGTTTGTCCCTTTTTAATTGGCGACAAAACCTCTGAATATGTCCCTTCTGATGACAATAATGGCACTCAACATTAGCAAATTGATTATACTTACCTCTGCTTTTGTCTCGACTTTTATCTCTATTTCTCGGACCTCGAGACTCACTTCTCCCCATTTTCTCAACAACCAAGGCATCAGAATGTGAAGAGGATGATCCCTGTGTCTTCCTTCTCATCTCTTCATTCAAAATACTACTCTTGGCTAAATCCATGGTAATCGTACCATTCGGGGCAGAGTTAGACAAAGATGTTTGGAACGTCTCCCATGAGTCCGGCAAAGTACCAAGCAACCATAGTGCTTGTATCTCATCATCAAACTTGATTCCCATCGCAGCCAACTGATTTATAATTCCTTGAAAAGAATTTAAATGATCAGTCAAACGAGTACCATCATGATATCTCAGAGCCATCATCTGTTTTATCAAAAACAACTTATTATTCCTAGTCTTTCGAGCATATAACTGTTCGAGCTTATCCCATAAACTGCGTGCATGTGTTTCCTCAATAATATGATTCAAAACATTATCATCTACCCACTGCCTGATATAACCACACACTTGACGATGAAATATAGACCATTCAGCGTTAGTTTTATTCTTTGGTTTCTCCTTAGCAAATACAGGCAAATAAAAATCTTTCACATATAAAAGATCTTCCATCTTCCCTTTCCAAATATGATAACTCGAACTATTCAGTGTAACCATTCTACTCGTATTCGTTTCCATTGTTTAACACAAGGCAGAAAAATCAAGCAATAACTGTTGCTCGATACCACTACGATGGGAGAACGGTAATAACCCGAACAATATCGAATCAACTCAGCGGAATAAAATAATCTCCCCTCTTGTGTAAACCTAATAGGAATCGATATAGTAGAGTAAAATAAATACCAAGCACGCGAACACAAGATAATTTTTTTACGTGGAAAACCTCCTCGATGTGAGGAGATAAAAAACCACGGGACCGGAGTCCACCTGAAAATCTTCACTATCAATAAAATTGTTCTTCTCTAGCAAATACTAGAGGTACATAGCAGCAAATACCTCAAGAACATAATTCTTGGCAATACACATGAACTTCACAAGAGATCAAGGATAAATCTGACAAAAAACGCAGGTTTTGATCAATGCACGAAAAACCTGATGTAGGGAGCTTCAAACGAAAATCAAACCGTCAGATTCGAGAAAATTGCGCCACGAACATGCTGACAACATTTCAGCTCAATCGGACCACGAATCGACCTCGATGCCAGCTTGATGTAAATCAGATATTGCCCCCAAACCAGATTTTCTGCTTTCTTTTTTCTCTTATTCTTGTTTCCTTTTCTCGCTGCTACCTCTTTATATAGATAGTGAGAAACCCTATTTCCTCATATAACTTATTATATGGGCTCAAGCCCTTTTGGGCTTGCAACTCGTGGGTCTCCTCCACATAGGAGTGAACCCAGCTAACATCGTGGTCTCGAGCTTAGCCTCCGTGGACCTGAGGCACAACCTTCATAGAACCAAGCATGGCCTTTGTGGACTTAAGCCCAAATGTTGGGGATCCAAGCTTGCATGTCAAGATCCTATGGACATGGGGTTGGGTGTTGGAGCATTGGGTACAGGCACTAATGATGAGCAATTTTAAGTTCCACCTGAAACTTGAAATCTACCTATTGGAATAAATTCATTATTCTTGGAACTTTGAACCTACCTTATCATAGGTTCAAAGGTCTACCTAGGAACTAGCCAATTTACATTTTGTTTTTTGTTTTTTTTGTTTCAATTATATTTAAGCCTAATTTGTCGTTTTTTTTTTTTTTTCGTATTTTGACACGAAAAAAGTATTGAAGTTACCTAGTTTTGTAAACTTTTTAACTATGCCACAACCAAATGAGGACTCAAGGGCTATATCAAGCCATCAATAGTCCATAGCTTTGCTTTGGCTTCAGCAAATCAATTCAAGTTTAAGTAGCAAAAGGGTACTTTCAAATAGATGATGATTGGTTTAGGTTCTGCCCAAGTTTCACTTGAAACCTACAGCTTACCCATGGAACATGTTTCTTATTTATTGGAACTTGAAACCTACCCTTCATACTCTAGAACAAGATAACCAAATCGATTGAAGAACCTAATTGATTCTTTATTGGTTTTGTTATCCAATTCCAAGTTTTACCCTAAAGCCATGCTCACTCCTAATGGTCATTGGGGTTACGGGCTTAGCCTTGATGGACCTGAGCATGAGCACTAAGCACCTAGGGTCACAAGCTCGACCTCAATGGACCTAGTCCTGGACGTTGGACTTTGAAACTAGTGGTGGGCTTTTCATGCACAATTATATGAAATCTAAACATGAGTCTTACCCATTAAGGACATGAATGATAACCACTCTTGTCAGAAAGTTGTTATTTCCTTAAGAAGAGCTTTTATTTCTCATTTTTATTCAATATATAGAGAAGTAAAAAGTTGTTATTTCTAATTTCTACTCCAAATCTATTTCTATACCCAAAATTTGTTTCAGAAATAGAAAAATGAAATTGTATTGCTAAATGTATTTCTTCCAGAAACAAGTCTAGAACAAAAAAAAAGTTTGAGAACACTAAAATGGTTATCATGCGTGGCCTTAGAATAATGAATTGATGGAAAATGTTTTTCTGGTTAATGGAAAAGATCTTCCTACGAAAGTTTAAGTTCGGGATATTGATTTCCTCTTCATAATATCAGAAATCGTTTTCCAAAATATGACTAGGTATCGGTAGTTGAACTAAAGACACTGCACTTGGGTATGGGAATTCCAATGTTTTCTTATATGTACAATTAGTGTATAAGGCTTCCAACTTAGGTATAAGCATAGTCTCATGGACACACTCATAATGTACAGGAACCCCAAAAAGCATTAGCATTGAATGGTCCATATTTCTAAAAAGTAAAGGAGTGAGCTGAAAACCAATAGGTGAAATCTCCATGTTTAAATTAGAAATTCACTTTACCGCTTAACTTGATACAAAGCAACATAAGTTTAGAGTATGCAAGATAACCATGATTTGCAGATATAAAAACTAGTACTCTTTCTTTACTAATGCCATATGCCAAGGGAAAATTTTAACATCAATACAATAATTCATTAACTTGAGAGCAAGTGGATGACATATTATTTCAAGATCCACTAGTATCACCTAGTGTCTTAACATTATACAAATGGAATATCAATTCAGATGCAAGTAGATGGCATAATATTTCATGATGCATGGTTATCATCATAATGACTCATAGTTATATGCACATTCATGAACATGCATCCTGCTTATTATTACTTCTCTTCTTGAACATTCTTGAGGCATCCCAACCCATAGTGGGGCATTCATATCATACAAAAAGGCATCTCAATTCTGAGGCATCTCGCAAACTCCACCAGAAGCATCCCGTCTCATGGAACATCTCGACTATCGAGGCATCCCGAAACATTCATCGAGGCATTGGATCACATAGCAGGGCATCTCAACTCTGAGACATTGGGTGACAGAATCACATTTCACAATACACTTCATATTTAGTCATATGACGTCATGCACACATCATTAAAACAGTATGGCTTTCCCTGCATCAAGAAAACTTATTTTAACAATCGGCAGCCATTTCACAACGCATTTTCACGCATATCATTACCTTACTCTCTAAATGACCACATACATTGATAGTGATACTCACACGCTTATGTCATGGTGTGAAACCTCCTATACTCGTGACACTTGTGAGTGGTGTTGAGATTTATCTAGTGAAGAGCAAGGATGCTAGAGGGAATAAACATAACTGGTCCGTGAGAATGGCATCAGGATAGTTAGTGCTAGGAGTTCTAAGATCGAATGATTATATTACTTAAGAATTTTGAAAGCGGGGTTAGCCTCTTGTGCACAAACTGGTCTGGGAGCTTATGTTGCTCTCCTGATGATGCCATGGCAAGCTAATATCAGTTGTTGAGCCTAAAGAAATTTGCTATCTTGCTCGATGGATTAGATGCCGAGCTAAGTTAGGCATGCCATGATCTCGTATAAGGAAGCCATTCACCATTTGTTCTCCAAAACAACTATGGAAGCCAGGTGCCTTACGAGCTATTCCACGCCCAAGGAATTGCTAGCCTTGGACAATTTGGTATTAGAGTAGGATCGCTCTAGTAAGTGAGTGAGTTGGAGAAAGATCCAATTCTTTGCTCCAATGTGGGTTGAATTGGAGAGTACTTGTGGTCTACTCGGTCCTACGAGGGTGGAGAGTGAATCGCCAAGGCAAAAGGTGCTCGAATAAAGTGCGGCTCTCGACTAGCTTCTAGGATGACAATGGGGGCATGGGGGAAGAATCGGTTCCTCCCGAGTGAATTGAGTTGGAGAAGAATCGATTCCTTACCGAATGAGGATAACAGTTCGAGATCAATCGGTGAATCCAAAGAAGATGTCTATTGCCATGTTTTCAACGAGGAAAAAACCTCAATTGGTCTCTTTGGAGTCAAGATGTAGTAGGCAAAAACTGGTCTTTTTTATTCGAATTATCTCACATCTCTACAAATCTTCACTTCCTCCTCCCTTTCTTCTTCTTCTTTTCTTTTTTTATTCGAATTATTTTTTTTTTTTTAATTCGAATTATTTATAATTTCCTTTTTCTTTTCTATTTCTTTTCTTTTTTTTTTTCCTTTTTTTCTTTCTCTTTTCTTTTTTCTTTTTCTTTTCTTTGTTTCCCATCTTCTTCTTTCTTGGCTAGTCGTCGGTCGTCACTAGGCGAACCTCGAGCTCATCGATCTTAAGCTCACGCTGGTTGATCTGGTGAGCCTCGAGCTCGACGCTCACAATTGCCAATCTAGGGAGTGGCAAGCCTCATGCTAGTCGGCGAGCTCAAGGCTTGCCGGTGGCCAGTCGCGGGCTATCGCTGTGGCCGGCGACCAGCCAAGAAAAAGGAGATGGAAAACAAAGAAAAAAAAAAAAGAAAAGATAATTGAAAAAAATTAATAATAGATTTTAAAAATTAAAAATAATTAAAAATCAATTTTTAAAAATATAAAAAATCCATTTAAAAAATAAAATAAATGGAAAAGAGTATATGAAGGAAAAGATTTTCCTTACCCGGCGGCGAAAATATTTTCCATTCATTTTCAAATTTCATTCGAACATCGGAAAATATTTACATTTTCTTGGAAAATGACTTCTTGGAAAATTTTTCCAAAAACACCTCATTTTCCGCGAAACAAACGGAGACTTAGGTTCATAAATTAATGTACTCGGGTTTAGAGCTTAAATATTCTAAAATTTAAAGAATAATATATTCAAGTTCAAGACGAGATTTAGACTCATCATTTCTACATTGAACATATTACCACATCCCAAGGAGATAACTTGAGCACTTGTTAGATGTATAAATATTCATCAAAATAAATTAAAATATCACAACATATCGACACCGCACTATTAAATAAAGTCACATAACAATCAACCAAGTCCAAAGTGCTAAGTGGATTAGGCTAACTTAATGCCTAGAGTTTTCACTTACCTTCAAAGTAACTTCAAATTTATAATTTAAGTCACCTTCAAACAGAACAAATGCAACCGAAATTAACAAAGCTTGATTTTAAACAACAAAATCCATTGGTAGAAAGTAGTAAAAATCCGTGATTTATCTTGTCCAAACTGGAAAAATTGAGACATAATCTTGATATTTTTAGTGTGGGACCTTCATTTCTAATTGTGAGTTTTTAAAAACGAAAGATTGGAGAAAGGAATTGATGATGTGTGATGGTTGGAGTAAATATTTTTAACCTTGGATCTTGAGTTTCTACATGGCCAAGAAGTTGTAGAAAAGATGAAAAGTATTAACTATTGTTAAAATCATAATGAGCTTGGAATTAGAATGCTAAGTGTTCCAATGAATGAATTTGAAGTTCCCCTTAAAGCTAGGTAGTATACAATATTTTGACACGAGAATATATTTCGATGGAGATGAAGATAAGCCCCTCTTATTTGACTAAGTGAGTGCATGAATCACCCATACATTAACTGAATTAAAGTTAAAATTGATGATATCATGCATGATATCAAGACTACCAAGTTCAATGTAAGGGCATGGGTTAAAAATCTTGATAAGAAAAAGAGAAGTGGCGTGTTAATTAAGAAGAAATAGAGATTTAGGCTACTGACTTTCGCTCGGAACATCAAATTTTGAATATTGATGAGTCTGAAAATATTTAGAATCCACTAAAATAATTAATGAAAGATATAAAAATGAGAACAATCTCAATTCATTGAAAATTGAATCTTGAATATCATCCAATATGAATTTTAGAATGTACCAGTCCTATTCTACAAATAATATGAGAACAATTAAGTATTGCCATCCTATGCCATTAATGTATACATCAAAATCTGTTCACTAAATTCTGTCGTCGCAAACTCCTAGTGGTCTAGTCGTGGAAATTAATCCTAAATACTATTATCAAACATGGGAAATTTTGGATGTCACATGATTGGATGTCACATGATGCATTTAAGTTTTTCTCCACTTCCTAGCAATTCATTTATTGCTCCATTTATTGAGTGTTAAACTCGTGATTGCACACCCGCCTTATGATAGTGGGTTAGGATTAAAATCAACCAAGACTTTTTGCAAAATATTTTTTGAAATAAAAAGAAAATGGTACCAAAATGGTGTTAGATGTATTGATCGTAATTAAGTCTTTGTATCTATAAAATTTTGATTCGCAGATGTAGAACATTCTCCCATATTTTAATTGGATTTCTAATTGACCCGTAATAGTTTAATGGTTACTTCAAATAATTTGAATTGGATGTTTAATTTATTAAATTAAAACCCCAAAATGGTGGTTTCTATGGCCTCGGGAGAGTCTACACCAAGTGTATGCTTAGTAATCTATAAGCTTCCACTTGGTGGCTCAGCTCTAGGAAGATCACATCACCTTTGTATTTGTCAAAGACCGCTTTCACCCAGTATACCACTTTGTTACCCAATTCAATTAAAAATGAGAGAGAGATGGAAAAATAGTTTCATTCTCAAATTTATAGAGCCCTATCAGAAGTATTAGTTACTGATTTGGCTAGGATGTGTCTATGCAATAACAAATCGGTCAATCAATTTGTTGCTCAATCAAACAATCAAAGAAGGCTAGGAATAGATGCCTCACTTCACTCTCTAAAAAAAATTAAAGAATTTGGCTTTTAGTGAATTGAAATTCAATTTTAGAGAAAAATTCAAAGGTCAAGGCTTTGTTGCTTTATTTCAATCATTGACAAAAGTGTTTAAATATAAGCAACTCCTCAAATAAATAGATAAAGTGTCCAAATATATCTTGAAAGATATCACATAATTTTTGGTGAAACAAATGTAATGTTTTATTTTATTATCTTAAAAAATGTAATTTTTAGTTGTAATATTTAGTAATTTTATTATTAATGTTGTATAATACAAAAAACTAGAAATCATTTAAAATAAAATTGAGCGCGAAAAAACCAGCCTATTCTGTAGGCGACGAAAGTAAACTGTCACCATAGGATTTTAGATTGACAAAACAAATACATGCGTAATTAAATAATAATAGAATTTTATGAACATCATCTATTTTGTCAAAATATATTAGAAATATAATAGATGTTTGTCTCAAATAAAATTTGGATCCGTTATAAATAGGGGCACTAATATCTTGCTATATGAGCATATATGTATGAAATTAAATAAGCTAAAATAGCTAATATCTTGCTTAGAGAAAAATTTACTAAAAATGGAACAAAAAAAGAATAATAGGGAAAAACTAAATCAGAAATACAAATTGTCAAATTTGACATACTGATCTTGATCTATATTACGATTTAAAAAGAAAGAAAAGGGAAAAAAGTGACTGGGCAAGAAGAGTAAGACATTGTTCCATATTATAGAATACACATTATAACCTTCACGTATGGATCCAAATGTTACGAAAGTTACTAGAAAAATGTTAATAGCATGAATAAATGTCTTCTCATGACTTCATTAAGACCCTCCTCTAGAATATATTAATTAGAGGGCCCTACGTTACCTCACGTAAAACTTTAATCGTCGCGTCAAATTCTAAGTGCACGAAAGTGGCCAAGTTCACTAATTCGTTGACCACGTCCAACCACTCCCACTTTCTACTCCTCCTTTCAATTTTTATTTTTCTTTCCTATGAATTTCCCTTATACTTTATGCTTTCTAATAAATGTATTCTTTTATGTACTTGGTAAAATTTGATATAAAAAAGTAGGAAAAATGACCCAAATGGATCCGAAACTTTATTCAATATTGTGCCTAAACTTTTAATTTGTTCAATGCAATCCTTATATATTCAATTTAGTCTTTAATGAAAATGTTCAATATTGTCATTCCATTAATTTATGTTTAGGGATAATATATGACATTTTCATATAGTTTATGAACTAGATTAAACATTTACCAAAAGTTCAAAAACCACATTAATAAAATTAAAAGTTTAGGGACAACATTTCAAATTAAGGTAAAGTTAGAGATCATATTGAACAAATTACAAATTTAAGAATAATATTACATATTTGATCAAATTTTATGGATCATTTGGGTAATTATCTTTGACAGGATATGGTATATTACAATGCACCAAGTAAGAATACAATTTAATCTCAACAGAAATTGAGTATATTTCTGTTCACATAACAGTGCACTTAATCCAATGTTTATCCAAAGTACATGCATTGCTTATTCTTAACATGAAATAATTTTTTTTTTAAAAAAGGTGTATTTTACAGTATTTGTATTGATTTCAAAATCATATTTGTGGATCCTATGTTAATCTGACGTCTTTCGAGTCATCTATGTACTATCAAACTCATCAAGTAAGAATAGAGTGAAATTGTTATGTGAAAAGCAGGTCATTAGCTAGCTAAATCTGATATATAGACTGGTTTTAGCCACTTTGTCTAGGCTTGTTGTAGCCCCAACAATCAAAGATAGCGAGATCCTCATCATTGTCTGACAAGTTGTGGAGACGAAGCGAGGCCGTGACCCCCGTTGCCATGTGCAAGGCCGACCCAAGACGAGGTGGCGTAGGCCTCTTACCCTCGCCGCTGATCTGCACAAGGGCTTCACCAAGACACAAGGCAGACATCTTGTTGATGTTCCGCTTAGCTCTCAGTGTCACGCTTTTTTCATTTTAGACATTTAACTTTGGTGCTTATTATTGACCCTCCAGATTATCGAAGGAGTTTTCCTGCAAAAATGTCTAGATTTATATAGTCACTAGATAATACAGTCACTTAGGGAGGTCTCCAAAAAAAAGCCCAAGTTTGTGCCCGTCAACATATCTATTTGCACTTACTTTCACTTAAAAACTAAAGTTAATATATTTGGACAAATTAGAATACATTAACTACTCCACATGCATATGAACTCAACTCACATGCATCGTTTGATCTTGTGAATTTGATCTTATCCAATAATTTATATGAGTTGGGTTCATATTAATAGAGGGCACTCTCCACGGCAATGGCTTTCCGTTTTCGATTTGATTAAACAAAGACAACCCGCCTTCGTCTAGAGGAATGACAAGAGTGTGAGAATTCAAAAATGAGGCGCGCGTCAAAAGTAAGTCGTCCTTGAACTGATCAAAACCTAAGAGTGGATAACATGCTTAATTGGTCCATCAATTATTTGTCTAAGGCGTTGAATAAAATTGAGTGGAGATAGGAATGTCTCTGACTTAAGAGTTCAACTCCTTTCTGAGTAGTCCCATCATGAGGTGTAACATCCTTTGAACCCGTTAGACAACACTAGGATATTTTCTGTAATTTTTTTTTCTTTGGCTTCATTCAACCTAGTAGAAGAAGGACATAACATAATTGATGAATGCGATGAATGATTTAAGGATAAGCTATGGTATCGTCCAATTGTACTACACTTTGCGGATTTTAACCAAAAAGGAATAACCACCTGTGCTGGTCTGTAATCTATCAAGCAAAACACATTACAGGATGACATTTTATTTTCCATCAGCTTCCATTAAGGATCACATTACAGGACAGGATGATATTTCTGGTGTTGGAAAAAAGCCAGTACCTAAGATCACGCCGACAAAACTAAGTTTATTCGAACACTCAGAACCGAATTTAGTTGGACACACCACCCTAGTGACGTGTTGTCACTTACACTCGCTTCTTTTACTGAGACGCTAGACATAATTTCATACATATAGAAAACCTAAGAACCAGAATGACATATATAAGCTCATAATTTATTTATTCATCGTCTTCTTTCTTCACGCAATTGGATAAGAAGCATTCATGGCGAGACCACAGAGACCAGTCCTAGAGCGCACATCCCTCTGGATCCTCATGTAGCCGCTCTCGCCCCACCCGGTGCCCCACGAATTCTTCATTAGCCAATACTTAGTCCCGCCAGAGGTCTTCCCATACCCGACCACCGTGACCGCATGGTCGACGCTGGTCCCGCACGAGCCTGTGAACACGCCGCTTGAGTAGAATTGGAAGTCGTACCCTCCCGCCTCAACTGCCACCGAGACCGGCTGGTTCGCCACAGCCTGCAAGAGGGCCTTCTCGTTGTTGGCTGGCACGTCCTCGTATCCAGTTATCGAGGCTGCATGGTACCCTGTCTTGGCCGTGTTGCAGGTCCGCTCGTTTCCCCGGTAAGGATAGTTCGCCTCAGTTGTGAGGCCGCCCTTGCTTATGATGAACTCGAAGGCACTGTCCATGTACCCACCCTCGCAGCCTGAATCCTTTCCGTTAACATCGCAATCCACAAGTTCTTGCACTGAGAGTGACAACAACTTCCCCTTCTTGAGCATGGTAATCCCTTCTATAGCTGCCGTGACCGAGAATGCCCAACAACTTCCTGCGCAAAAATAGAAGACATATGTACATGTATAGTAAGATAGCTGCCGAATGAATGTAAGAGTGAAATAGAGATATTATAATAGTGTCATGTAGTTTATTTTTGTTGCGTGTTGTAACAGCTCGAGTACAACATGAAATTTTGACGTATGCGCAAGACAAATTTCGATTTTCCACTCACCGCATTGGCCTTGATCCTTGACAGACGTTACGGCCTTCTTGGTTCGCCAGTCCAAGGCGGCTGGAACGGCGGTGAAGTTCGCATACTTGAACGGTTTCGCATCCACAGAGAACGGGACCCTGGTGGGCCTCCTCTTGTAGCCGGTGTAGAAAGCACGGAACTCCTCGTTGGTTAGGTCCGTGAACTTGTTCACAGCCAGTTTATATGCCATGTCCTTATCATTATTAAAGGCATTGATGCGCTTAACATTCTCTTTAAATATCTCATACCGTTTGGCCTTTTCAGCTGTGTCCTTGTAGATGCGCCCATGGATCGCCATCCACTTCTCATGTTGCTTTGACAAGTGTTCCTCTCCAAGAGGGCGACAAAGCGTTTCCGAAACAGAAACTATAATGACCAAAAGAGTGGCTGATGTAAGGAATGAGAGTTGGTTTTTTTGGGCCATAGTATTGGCTTCGTTGCTGTCTAGGAGACAACTTGAGTGACTAGGGGAATGAATCTTTCAATCTGTGCACATCTCCAAACGGGGATGATGGCTTTTTATAGACAAAACTGTTGCTCAATAGTTGTCACTCTCACTCTCTCTCGATAATGCTTCAGTGGACCATTTGCTCCTCCTACGTGCCTAACTATTCTTACCTAGACCCTGAGAAATAGAAATAAGCTTTGCTACTGCACACCCATCATGAATAGCACATTTGCAATTGGAGTGCTCTGGTTCTCATTGACCGATGGGTGATTAATCAAAATGCTTCCATTAAACATATTATGTAGTGCCAAGATACATAATTCGAAGAGGCTTATTGATTTTGTGGTGCTCTCATCTCATAGCCAAAAGCGAATTGATGATATATTTGGTTCCGTCAATACTTAGGTACTTGGACCTACACATACATATTTGCCCCCATACAGATGTATGTATTGGAATTTTCTGACTTGTATCAGTGCATCTGTTATACGTAGATATGTATTTGCATCCATCTTTCTCTTGTGATCATGTGCAAGATATTGGGATTCATGGACCTTTTGGAACAAATCGGTTTTCTACAGTGAAACAACTAGCTTAGGTCAACATCTGCTAATAAAATATTATTGATCTTAAGAGTGGGTTTCTTTGGCAATTAAAATGGTGCCATCATAAAAAAAAGTGTGTGCGACTCGCGAGGTGCAAAAAGAAAACCCCACTTCAACACTGAAATTATATTTTATGACCAATATCAACTTTAGACGACCGGGGTCTGCGTTCCCATTTTGCGCGCTTTTTCTTCGTTTGGGAAGAAGTTCTAGACGCTTACGATGTTTTGCATTAAGGATGCAACTCAGTCAAGCCACTAGAGGTATTTGAGTTCGACTTTCAGATTTCTCAAAATCGACTTGATTCTTTTTTAGTTCAAGTGGCTCAAATTCTAATTAATTGAGTCTAGCGGAGGGATTAAATCTTTACCTATTATAATAATTCATGTAAATTAATAAATATGAACAAAATAAATCTAGAAAAGAAAACTGCAAGTGCCATAATTTTCATTTGATGTTCGCTTGAGTATCATAACTTTTTTTTTTTAAAAATTATTTGAGTGTCATAGATTATATACAATAGTGACTTGAGCACTATAACTTTTTTACCAATCTCTTTCAACTAATTACTTGAATGTTATGACTTCTAAAAATGTTCACTATAAGTGCCATACCATGTTAGATTTCTGGCACTTAGATGAACATTTTAAACAAAATTATGGCTCTCAAGTGATTAATTGAAATTTATGGTACTTAAGTGAATGTTTTTTTAGAAATTATGGCATTCAAGTGATAAAAAAAAGAAGTTGTGATCTTTAAGTGAGCGTTATGCAAAAGTTATGGCACTTTTGCTGTACATATCCCAAATAAATCTTTATTAAAGTTTCAATTATAGTGTATTTTCATGATTCAAGCTCGAGTTTGAGTTTAATTTGAGTTTCAATCTAGAAAAATTGACTAATTGAGTCAAGCTTGAACTTACTAATAACTTAATCAAATCTAGTATCAAGTCTTGGCTATTTGAGTGCGGTCGAGCTCAAGTGTCAAATTATCGTCGACTCAACTTGATTACACAAGTACACCCCAAGTATGGACATATAGTTTGAAAATTAAACTCTCATATTCCTTTTGTGTATAAAATTAGGGATAATAACGTATGTGGTTTTTGAACCTTTTTTTTTTAATACTTAATTTGGTTATTAAATTTGCGTTTTTGTTTAATTTAGTTATTAAACTTCCAAAATTCCAATCAATGTAATTCTTCAATTGAAAATTGTAACACTTAGATGAGTTGGCCATAATTTTGTTATCTTAATTTGAGATTATGACATATATTATTTTGGCCATAAAAAGGAAAAATAAGATTCGATGACTTGGAGAAACGATGTGGCAGTCTACATCGTTATGTTCGCCAATATATGCTGACATGGTTATCCACGTCCAAAAAATTCACGTGACATGTTGATACACTTGATAAAAGGATAACTGTGAGCGAACTTTTGGCCGAACTAATTCAAGATAATTATCTAGACAGTCCTAAACCTATTGCATGGTGCAAATTTAGTCTTCAACCTTTTAATTATGCCAATTTAGTTTTCCGATCAATTTAAGCCGCAAATCGCTAAAGTTAATGCCAGCCGTCTTACATGGTATGACCAGGGCTAAAGTGGTTATCCTACATTAAGAGTCGAGTGGGGCTACGGGCCACTGGCCAAGGCCTAGAGACCCTTGTCGGTCACTAGACTAGGGCTTGTGAACCCTCTTCTTGCCTAAGCCCTCACTATGGTGACCCCTCACCCATATCATGTGAGGATTATGACCCTTGCAACTCTAGGGAGGTGAGAGTTTTGCAACCCTTGCCAACTATAGCAAGGGCATTGGGGCCCTCACCAACCTAGTGCATCATGAGGGCAGCGAGGGTGTCTGACCCTCACCTATGCCAACAATCATGGTAGTGGCTGCTATCGCCAACCACTAGAAAGAGGAAAAAAGAATAATAAAAATGAAAGGAAAAGAAAGAAAAGAACGGGGGAAAATTAAAAATTAAAAAGGTAATAAGATTTTCAGAAAATTCAAGAAAAATATGTAAAAATTGCCCACTTTAGAATTAGTAATTTTTTATTATGCAATGTAGGACAGTTGGCATTCACATTAGTAATTTTTGCCCAACATTGGTAAGAATGACTAAATTCAAAATAAGATCAGTAAGATGATCATAAATTTTGCAAGGCGCTTATTTGAATGTCATAATTGTTTTTGCTTACTTAAGTGTCACTATCGATTTGCTTTGCTGGAAAATCCAATATGAGATTAATTTATGATATGTCATCCAATGTGACATGCCAACAAACTAAAGTAAGCAATTGAAAAGGTAAACATCGTTGTTTACTCATTTGATTGGAGAACCTTAGCCTTATTTAAGAAAATTGGGACAAAATCCAATTTCCATTTTTCAAGAACCCTAACCAAACACAAATCCCAATTCTTCAAATTGGGACAAATCATGTTATCAAATTCGCAATGGGGAGCAAAAATAAGAGAAGTGGCTCAAAATTGTATCAACAAAGCCAAAATTTAACAAGCCTAATTTTTTCCTCACGCTGTCGCTATTTCCTATGTCTTTACTCTCCGTTGAGTGGGAGAAGATGGCATTGAAAGAGCAAGAGCTCACTTGATAGAGAGGAAGATAGAGTATATGAGTAAAGGGGAAGACAAAGCCCCAATTTTTTTTCACAGATAGAAAGAGAGAGAGAGAGAGAGACCTTTGCTGAAACAACGACGTCTAGTTATACCCTTGCCCTGTTGAACAAAAATTCCCATGTTGAACTTCAATTTATTTTTAAAAATTCCATGTCCAAATGAAAAATTAGTAAAAAATCCATGTGGGATGATTTATAGGAAATTGTACTTAAATGAATAATTTTACACTGATGTGATACTTAAGTAAGCAAAAAGAGATTGTCACTCTTAGTATTTTATCCTGATTAAATTGGCAAATTGTTGAAAGGTCTAGAGGACTGAATTAATACAATTGAAATGTTTATGATTAAATTGACCATAGTATGATAGGTATAGAACTTTTTAGGTAATTTTTTCCAAAAAAGTTTAGTGGCAGTGTTGGAAATTAAGAATAAGTCACCAACTACCTATGTCGTTGCCCATTTTTTATTCTTGTTGTTTTCGTTATACTTGAAGAGGTAGCCCAGCCTAAATCGGTAAAATTTGGTCCGTTCGACAACCCCAATAATCCGAACAGCCCACAAGACGAAATTCGTATCATTTGAGACTGAATACTATTTGCTACATTCTTTGACTGTTTTCAGGTTTCTTTCAACAACTGACGTGGTAATTTTTGGCAAATCATGATGTTATTATCCCCTGTAGTTTGCTTAAAGTTAAAAAAAAAAGTTTCACCCGTTCTTACTTAGAACTTATTTGGGACGATCTCAAATACATTTCTATTAGGAGTGTGCATTAGAAACCCCAAAACTTTCATTTGAGAAGATTGTTAAGGAAAAGTCTAAGTCTAAGCCTATCAACTTATCTAGTTGGACTTATATTGACTTAAAAACTTAAACTAATAACTTATGGGTTAACAATGATATATTAACTTATACTCCACACTACGTCAATTTTACGATGTAAGATTTTTCTAATATAAATCACACATATATCTCAACAATCCCCCTTCTCATGTGAGCTCAGTGTCAAGTCTATTTCCCCATAATTCAGGTATCCTTAAATCACTTTGTTGCATGTGAGGATTGCAATGACAATGACTGTTTATGAAAGCTGCCATCAAGACTTCACTAACACTGATATAAATTGAGAATAGGCTACCAATCAACCATTTGCTTTGATGTTATTCATTCAGTACACAATAGAAGCCTAATACCCTTAAGTAGGGAGATTGCTATGGAAGAGTCCATGTTCCAGCTCATTAATGTATCCAGTTGAACCCACATTTATTTAAAAAACTCAGACTAATGAGTTATGAGCTAATAACGATATATCAATTGTTTCATACCACACTGATTCTGCAATGCAGAATATTTTTAACATAACTCACATATACATGTCAACAATAATGAAAAGGTGACTCCAATGTGGAGCCATGAAACAAGTAGCTAAAAATTATAGCTGAACTTAGAGTAATTCGTAATTGATAGTGTAGATCGTTCAGTTCAACATGGGCTGATTGGCCTGATTGAAGTGGAACGAGAAATCTTTTTTCTTTTTTTTTCTTTTTTTTTTTTTTTTTTTTTTGCCTATAAATCAAATGTCTCTCTTCATGAGGGGAGGGGGGAGAGTATTTTATATTTTTTTTTTTTTTAATATAAGGAAATGTTGTAGAGATTTGACTTCCTAAAAATTCACTAAACATCTAGAAAGCTGCATAATTTTTACTCGACTTTACTCGATAAATCAAATTTACATATTTCAAGTTATTTGTTAATCAAGATAATTTCAAATTGCAACTCTTTAACAATCTGAAAATATTGTACATGGCCTCCTGCCAATCTGTGGCTGGCTATTTAATATCGTTAATCGTAATGATTTTTCCCCTTAGAAGAATGATTAGATTTCAGGCTATTTAACATTATATTAGATTGGCTTTCACTTAAGTATATTTTCGCATGTCAAAATTGGCCCATTCGTGAAAAATAAGATATATGAGAATATAGGTTGGAATGACATCCTCGAATATTGACCCATGGAAAAAAAATGAAAACCATTTTTAAAATTCTAATAACAAACCAAAAAGTGATTGGCTAGGTAGTTAAACGTTTTTCTTGAGTATTTCTCACTTAAAATAACTCATACCCCTACTATATATATGAAATCGTACCTATTATGCGTGTAAGGGGCCTATTTACTCCTAATGCGTCCATTCCTCCTCAACATATAATATAGACACAAACAAAATGAGAATTGCTTTCGTAACTTCTTAGTCTACAGCATCTCTCTCTCTGTGATCTCATAGAATGAGTGATTTGAAGGAGAAAATAATTATAATTTTCAAATCAATGGTGGATAATCTGTTTATATGTCTCGTGATCCTTCCAAGGTAATCACTCAGGGAGTTCAACACAATGCTAGAGAGCGCAAATGATCCTTTTATAAGGTGGTCCCAAATTTGGCATTTATGTTTCACATGAACTCTCTCAAATCATACTGATTGCAACTTAATTTTGCATTTTTGATTTATCATATTTTAATTAGAGTTGCTACTTATCTATTCTTAGGCTGGTTAGAAGTCATGTAAGGCATAGGAGGCAAGCCTTGCTTCTGCGAGCTAGATATGTAGGGTTTAAGGGGTTGATTGTGCTAGTTTTACCAAACATCTGTTACTAGTACGTTTTATCTTTTAATAAAACATATTTGATGTAACCTAGTTCTAGTTTTTATTTCTAAACATGCAATTCCATATTACCATGCATGAGAGTCCAAACAATAAATAAATAAATCAATAAAAGTATACAAAGAAAATATAAGACAAGAAAATAATTTAAGCTTTATTGGGCAAATTTAATAGAATGCTTTGTTATATCGCTCCGAGACATGACCCTATAAACTACACATGAAAAGTGAACGAGTACTAATCTAATAAAATAAAAATTTTAATGATCCATCTGATGAAACTAGCAATAAATTTAAACAAATCTTATCATGAAATATGAGGAAAACCTAAACACATCTAAATAAATTTTTTTTTATTTCTTTTATTCATGCAATGAGATTATTTAAATACGTATAAAAAATTACCTAGCTGTTGAATATAAAAAAATAGAAAAACTAAATTTTGCGAGGGAAAAGGGTATCGGTGCAACGATACTCACAAATGAAAGGGAGATTTGTTTAAATGCAAGTGCGAGGGTGCTAATTTGGCTGATAACCTACTGTTGTATTAAAGTTTTGAGTAAAAATTAAGTTCAATTATATAACATTAAGGGGTTCAAACTTGAGCTCTCATTGGTTGATCTCTTCGGACGGGTTACACGGCTCTTTGCCGCTATCATTACGTTTTATTGCTTTAAATATTCAGGTTTCCTCTCCTCTAGACATTGCCTTCTTGGCTTCATCTTTTCCATCTTTGTGGAAATAGGTAGTAAGTGGGGTTGTTCATATAATCCACTATTAGACCAAATGCTGAGAATTTAAGTATTGAATTTTAAGTGCTGAAAGTAGAAATAAAAAGTTATTTAATAAGCAATTGAAAATTGACCGTTGAATGTTGTTGATTGACTTCGTAAATGAAACCGTGACAATTGTCCATAGATATTAGTAGTATAATTGGCAATATTCGAATTTGCCATTGATTAACCCATTTCTTGCTCACAATATTAAATGAGCCTTTTCTATTTAATCATATCTTTTAAATCGATAGCAGTTATAATAACTACTGAACTTTTAAATTTTTTACACTTAGTTGCGTTATTAAACAGGGTCATTAGTAATTGTGAAGCTTGGTCGGCTTCAACTTCAACTTTACTTGGTCAAAGACAATTCGGATGGGTATATATATAATTCTTAAGCTGGTGATTATTCCACTTTCGTTTAAATTAAAAGGAGAAAGTGGATGAGTGTTGTTTCCACCATATAGTATTATCATAGGTAGAAACACATCCACCATGGTTATTTACTGAAATTATTGCTCCACGCGACTCATGAAAAGCATTTGAAATGAATTTTACTTTTTTATATAGAAGTTTATCTTTAAAATTTGAGATTTTACTATTAATGAGTCTTCTGATTCATTTGTTAAGTAAACAAAGAAGTAAAGTTTACGGTGTTCAATACACTTTTTCTGAGGTCATGTATAATGACTTCATTTGAAAGTTGAAATATCTATAATTATCATGTTCCATAAATACGTTAGAAACACTCGATAACAAGACCTTGTTTGATGAGAAAAGCTCAAAACTTGGGACAAGTTTGGTTGACCTCAAAATGATTCAAATTTATCTGAAAGTTTTCATTATGTTTATACATTAAAATAATTTTTCGCGTCTTCACCAGAAAGCTACGAGAATTGTTAACAATTCCAAATCAAAAGTGCTTTTAAAGTGGTCCCACCCTGCTGAGAAATTACTTGAAGTTCCATATTAAAATCTCAGGATCTGGAGTTTTTTTTTTTATTTATCAGGAAATATAATTTAATTATAGAGATACGAAATACAGTCAGCAGCTATATTGTCTGATAACAGCAAGTCGAGAAGCGGAGAGGGGGGGGGGGGAATCGGCCCAAGCAGGAGAGAGGCAGCCCTTGTTGTGGGCTCGTGCTGCCCAATCAGCCATTGAGTTTGCAGCCCTATCACAAAACCTAATTTGCAAAAGAGGAATAGCGCTACACAAAAGAGAGACTTCATGGAGAAGGGGGCGGATCTCCCATGGAGGCTCTTGCCGGCTGTTGATGGCTTCAACCAAGACTAAGCAGTCCAAATCAATCTCCAGAGGGGTAGTCACTGAAGGGAGCTGTAGCATGTACCGGAGAGCACAAATAAGCACCTGAGTTTCCGTCTGCAGAGCCGACGCTGCCTGCACAGATCTGGTAAATCCCTCCTTCAAATGCCTAGAATGGTCTCGACATATGACAGCAATTGATCCGTTGATATCGCCGGAGATGAAAGCCCCATCAATGTTGATTCGTAGGGACCCCGGAGGAGGAGATCTCCAGAAGCAATCCAAAGTGTCGTGCTTATGCCCCTTTCGCAGCAAAGACGGATGGAAGGGCTGAGTAGATCGAACCTGGGTTGTGGCAACAAGAACAACAGAAGATGGATCTAGGCGATGGTTGGAGAATATTGCGCTATTTCGGGCTTTCCGGAGCTGCCAACAAACTGCTATAATAATCTCTAGGGCAGGTACGATATGATTATAAAAAATTATACTAGCTAACCATTCATCCATGCGGCGGATATTAGTGTTGGTGAAGGAAATACCTATTGACGGGTGCGACCAAATTTCAGATGTCTAGGGGCAGAACAAGAAGAGGTGCTCAATTGACTTTGGCTGTTGGGTGTGACAAAGAGGGCAGAAAGGATTGAGGCTGATACGACGTCGATAAAGATTCTCCTTTGTGGGCAAGGCATTATGGCAGACATTCCAGGAGAAAAGCCTGAGCTTTGGTGGGAGATGAAGCTTCCAGTTGCGCTTCCAAAGTTGAGGAGGCGACTGATATGATGATGAGGCATGCAAGGTCAGAGACCCTCTTTCTGCTCCTTTGATAGAATTATAGCCATTGTGAACTGTATACTGGCCATTAGTTGTAGCTGTCCAGATTAGTTTATCAGTGGTAAGGTTTCGTCGCACTGGAATGCTAAGTATGTCTTTTGCTGTTTGTGCATCATAATAGGTGTTTAGAGTTGTGATATCCTAGTTATTCGAATTTTGAACTAGTAGATCAGCCACCATTCTCAGTTCATCACGCTGTATAGGTCCACCAAGAATGCCCCTATGAAGCCATCGATCCTGCCTGATGTTGATATTTGTGCCGTTGCCAACCGACCACTATAGATAAGGAAGTATAACCTCCCTTCCTAACAATAAACTTTGCCAGCCCCATGAAGGGCGAACTCCTCTCCGGGCATAGCGAAAGTCTTGTGTAGGAAAGTAGATTGCCTTAAATAGTTTGCTCCACAATGAGGACGGCTGTTGGATGAGACGCCATGCTTGTTTACCCAACATGGCTTTGTTGAAAGCCGCCAAATCTCAAAAGCCTAGTTGTCCCTCTGCCTTAGTATCTTTCAACACAGCCCATTGTTTCCAATGTATCCCCGCTTTCCGACAATCATTCCACTAGAATGTAGCAATCTATTTTTCAATAGATTTACAGATGGATATTGGGATTTTAAAAACAGACGTTGCATACTGGGGAATGGCCTACACAACAGTTTTAATAAGGACCTCCTTGCCACCCTTTTGAGATTAGATTCTCCTTCCAGCCCTCCATTTTCGAGTTCACCTACCCAAGATCCAAGAAAAGAGCTCTCCTTTTGATCGGCCCCAATCAGAGGGGATGCCTAAATATCTACCCATTCGTTCCAGCACAGGTATTCTGAGCTCACTGCTAGGTTATCTTTAAGATAGCTTGGGTAGTCCTTACTTAGGAAGATACCAGACTTGTTTTGATTGATGGACTGACCTGAAGCTAAGCAATATTGAGACAGAATACTTGCTAGGTTATGGCAGTCAGCAATGGTGCCATTTACAAAGAATATAGCATCGTCAGCAAAGAACAAATGAGAGAGAGTAGGACTAAACCTGTTAAGTTTAACACCTTTCAGCTGTCCCATGTCGATGGCTCGATGAATGAGAGTGGATAAGAGATTTGTCAAGAGGATGAAAAGATAAGGGGATAAAGGATCCCCTTGACGGATACCTCGAGTAGGGCGAAAATAATCCATATGTTGACTATTAAACTTGATGATGATAGATACGGTTGATATGCATTGGAAAATCCATTGAACCCATTGGGGATGGAAGCCAATCTTGTGTAGGTAGGCCATCAAAAAGTCTCATTCCATCCTGTCGAATGCTTTCTTCATATCCATATGAATGATTGCCGGGAAGTTACACCGTCGTTTTCTGACTTTAATCTGATGGATAATCTCCTGGACCACCAAAATATTGTCCTGTATTTGACGCCCACTAACAAAGGCCGATTGTTCAAGTGAAATAAGTTGAGGCAGTATAGGTTTCAGCCGATTAGCTAGGACTCTGGAAATAATCTTATAAGTGAAATTGCATAGACTAATAGGGCGGTAGTGGTCTAGACTCTATGGGAGGGGGATCTTTGGTACTAAAGTAACAGTAGTCTGGTTGAGAGCCAAGGGCATTTTACCGGAAAGGAAGAACTGTTGGACTAAATGGAACACCACGTCCTCGAGAGTATCCCAATTGGATTGATAAAACAAGTCCATCTAGGCCATCCGGGCCCGGGGCCATCCGGAGTTTAGTAATCAAACAAATTTAGGATTCATTTTTTTTTTTGCCAAAAATGTCACAATTATGGATTCTTTTTTTTTTTTCAAGAAAAAGACAATTTTTTTAGTATTTGCCCAAAACTTGAAAATGAGTTGGAAAATATTTTATGTCATTTGGTATGAAAATTTTGATTTGACTTTCCTAATAAGATATACATTATTTGAGTGCTAGTAATTTGCATATAGACAGTTGAGACACTAGGTAAAGGTACCAAAATCCTGAGTTTGGCTGTGAAGGACCTTGACCCGGGCACCGGGAATCGGGACATGGTCACTTGGGTTTCAGGCCTGGCCTTTATTTGGATATAATGGTCCTAGACCTAGCCTCCATGGACCCAAGGCACGACCCTTGTAGACTTGAGTATAGCCTTCGTGGACTTGGGCCAAGTGTTGGGGATCCAATTTTGTGTATTGGGATCTTGCGATCGGCCTTTAGGGACCTAGGCCAAGGTCCTGAGTCAATGGGCACGGGCATTGGGGTTTCGAGCTCGGCCTTAATGGATCTAGGTGGGCCACTAGCGACCTAGGGTCATAGGCCTAGCCTCAATGAACCTAGGCCTGTACGGAAGCCAAGCACAAGCACCAGAGACTTGGTCTTGGATACCTAGGACTTTGAAACAAGTGTGGGATTTTATGTGCTCAATCGTAGAGTTTCAAGCGTAAGTGCTAATTCCTAATCATATTTTTCAAAATGATTTTGATATTTTAAAAAGTTCATTTTCAAAATTTAAATATAAATTATCCATTGACTAGACAAATATTTTCCATTAACTCATTTTCCTAAGCAAATCGAATGCCAAAAAATAAAAAAAATAAAAGGAAAATGTTTTCCACAAAATAATGGAGCCTAAGTAGGAAAATGTTCTCTCCACAAATATTCATTGAATTTCGCTAGACTATGCCACAATCTTATCATGGTAATAGATCTCATATTCAACAATGAAAATAAATTTTGTGTTACCATGGATAAAATAACTGTTGCAAGAGATTTGATGATTAGCCGTGAATTATTCTGTCTTATGTCAACAGATGTGAAGTTGGATTGACTTTTAGCCACGCACAGTAATTTAATGGTAAATGATTTGCAATTGGGCAACTAAACTATGCTCGTGGTGAACATTTCTTGTCTGTAAGTCTCACATTTAGGCTCTGCTTATTTCATGAAGAATAATTTCTTCATTTTCTAGCATTTGAATCACTCAAAATAATGAGTTAATAGAAACTATTTTCATAGTCAACAGAAAATGTTTTCCTATCAAAACTTAAGCACGGGAACCTCGATGCTCCTCCATGAGCCCAGGTAGTCAGGCCAAGTCCCCAACACCCTAATTGAGGTCAATCTAGGTCATGCCTCAAACCCTAGCTACCACACTCGAGTCCATCAAGGCTGAGCTCAAGACACCAATGCCAATCGGCCGCCACGCCTAAGTCCACCAAAGCCAAGCCCAAGACACCAATGCCCACCCGCCACCGCACCTGGGTACACCAAGGCAAGCCCAAGATACCAATGCCCATGCTCATGATGCTAGGCTCAGAAACATTGAGGTTGGGGTCATGTGTTTGGGCCCAATCTCCAATGGACCTGGTTGTGGGCACCAGTACCTAAGTCACTACCCTAGTCTCAAGTGCTGGGGTCTCACCCCCATGTGCTAGACCTAGTCTCAATGGACCTAGGCTTGGGCATTGGGGACCTAGACACAATCTCTATAGCCTAGGTTGAGGCGCCAATGAGCCAAGCATGAGAACCGAATTCTTGGGCTTAGTTTCAATCCCTAAGGATCCAAGACTAGGGCCCGTGTTCATGCTTGGGAGTTGAGGATTTGGTCTTGGGACCCTAGTGCCCATGCTGGGTTCCTTGGCTATCCATACACAAATATTTTTTTTTGGTCAGTCCTACTCTATTCCTACTCTACACTCACTCGCAGACTTGTGCCATGCCTCTTGCAGGGCGTGGGAGTCGCAACACACTCTCGAAACTTACGCGTCCCTACCCCCATCTCCCCCTGAGAAGGTGGGGATTTCAACCCCTCACCTCCCCCTTCCATGTTGGAAGGGTGGCCACTGGGGCGAACCCCCAGTGGTTATCCATACACAAATCACTAGCACTCGAATAGTGTATATATATTTTATGAAAAGCAAATAAATTTTTTCTTATCAATGGGCTTGTGAAGCTTTTTATGTCAATAAACGTGCTGGAGCAAAATAGAGGGAAAATGAGACTAGTAATCAACTATCAGCCTCTCTCAATCTTTTTCTCCGGGATGATAAATTCCCCTACCATCCAGAGACTCTCTCTTTCTTTGGACCAAAGGCCCATATCTATTCCAAATTCGACCTTAACAGCCGGATTTTGGCCCGGGGCATCCACCCCGAAGATAGATCCAAAACGGGATTACGTATCCCGAACCAGCATTTCCAAAAGAGAAAGTCCTTCCTTTTGGCCTAAAGGTAGCACCATCCTTTTTCAAAAAGGCAATTTGTCGTATTTTCCAACCAATCTTGTCAACCGCAGCACCGTACATTGACGACATTCCCGCTCTACACCCCGATGGCAGTCACCATCAACTCCTTGAGCAATTTGCGAGAAATTGTGAAGAAACATGGTATCATGCTCTCTCAAAGAAAGATGAATATCGCCCGGCAAATCGAATTTCTTGGTATGCACCTTAACAAAGGTACGTACCAGTGGCCACATTGCTCAAGAATTATTGAGTTTCACAAGACAACTTCAACACAAAACAAGTTCAACAATTTCTTGGGATAATTAATTATCTCGGAGATTTTGTCCCAAATATTGCAAAGCTTTTGATTCCTTTGCAATCCATGCCGAAGAAGAATCCCCCACCTTGGGGAAAACCTCGGAGCGAAGCGGTTGCTGAGCTTAAGGAGATTATGAAAATCTCCCACCACGCAAATACCATCACGGGGAAGAAGAATTCTTCCAAACGGGCGCGATGATGAATACTTGGGCAGCCATCCTATTTGAAGAAAATTGATGGTAAGAAACACCTCTGTGCTCATAAAAGTGGAAAGTTTTCTCAAGCCGAAATGCATTACCACTCCACTTTTAAAGAAATCTTGGCAAGAAAATGGAATCAAAAGTTTGAGTTTCATCTCACGGCCATCACTTCTGGTAGAATTAGACATGGCATCTTTTCTCGGATGACCAAGTTTAAAGAAGGAGATTCAAATTCTCTCGGCTGCTTGATGGGCTGAATGGTTTTCAAAATACTCTTTTGAAACCAAACATTCCTAAAAAGAATGTACTTGCTGACTTTTGTCAAGACCCCAAAGCACCGGCTGAAATCAACATGTACATCAAGCGACCTGCCTTCCATATGCTCAATTATGGTGTAAAATACAAGATTGAGAAGATCAAAGACTTGTCAAGCTGGAAATATCCCCAGGAGATTGTTCAACACATCCAGAATGACAATCTTGTTGAAAATCTGGAAAATCTTATGTGGCAATGTCACACAGATTTGTTCAGATTCAATGGAGGTTCGATTCTCTATCCTTATGGGTTAAATTTAAATTATCCTTTCATTCATCCTCTCATCTGGAAGGAAGATGATTTCCCTGACCAACTCAAGATGTTGTTATGGTACTTAACCAATAAGTATTAATAGCTATTGAAATTTCAACCGAAGATTCATTGCAAGCCTCACCAGGATATTTTTACTCGGAAGGAATGTAGAAAAGAAAGTGATAAAAACCTCTTAGACTTTCTTAGTGGTTTTATCATCCTACATGTTGGAAACAAGACTTGGAAAGAGAAGCGAGAACTATGACACCAAATCCCGAAGTCCACACCATCTTTTCCGACGTCCATGGCATTTTTCACAAATAATGGCACCATTATCGATAATGCATGAAATAGGACCACATCTTACAAACCCCATCGAACGGGGAAGCCGGATTTACAAATCTTATCCAAGATCTGTTAAATTTCGCAAAACGAGTACCGACAACTCCGAGAATCCTGTGTCAAGAAAACAAAACCATTCGAAGACGTTTGGAATAATGCACCCACTACGTGGGATCATTATGACCTAGCACCGAAGCTAGGGAAGCACTCGAGCAATACGAGACAAGCTGCATCGTCCCAAGAGCATGAAATGACAGAAATAGATGATATTGTCCAATCCACCCAGGACCCCTATGCACGCTTTGGAGGTCCTCTGTCCCAGGATCCCTACGACCAAGGACCCTCGTCCTTATTCCAGAATATGGACATATCCTTTTATGCACAACCATCCAAGCGGCCTCGGCCAAGCATCCCCGCCCAAATTATGACAAATATTTGCTAGTTCATTTTTTAAGTCTTGGTATTTTTTTTTTTTTTGGGGGGGGGCTGGGTCATAATTTTCTAGTCTTGGTTAAACACTAATAAATTTTGTTATTTTCCTTTTCATAAAGATCACATTTTCTGTGGAACAAACGGAATCTTGACTATGACAAACATGGTTTAAGATGGGGTCATTAATATATTTTAGTTGGCCCATAGTTTATTGATTTAAAGTTTTGAATAAATGTTAAGCCCAACTAGATAATGTCGACGGGATCAAAGATTAGCTCTCTCTCAAAGATTTCTCTGCACGAGGTACATGGCTCATTGGTGCGACTAGTCAACACTGCCGCTATCAAAAGGCTTCATTGCTTTTAGATATTCAAGTTTCATCCCTTCTAGACATTGCCATTTTGAATTCATCTTTCCCTACTTTGTGAAAGAAGGCAGTGAGTGGAGTTTGTTTATAACCCACTATTAGAGTGAAACTGCTCAAATAATCTATTAACTGAAGACTCCTTTGATAAACTTGAGCTCTCTTCGAATGATCTCTCGACGAGTTTCATGACTCCTTGGTGCGCCTAGCCGACACTGCCGTTATCAATACGTTTTATTCCTTCTAGAAATCCACGTTTCCTCTCCTCTGGAAATTGTCTTTATGGCTTCATCTTTTCCATCTTGTGGAAGAAGGTAGTCGGTGGGGTTATCTACAGTCCACTATCTAGACTAAATGCTGAGAATTTAAGTATTGAAGTACAAGTGCTGACAGTAAAAGTTGTTTAAATGAGCATTTGAATTGAACGGTGAATATTGTCGATTTTCTTACAGTAAAAGAAACTGTGACCATTGTCGATAGATTTTAGTAGTATCATTGGCACTATTCTAAGTGCCATTGCTTACATTTTTCTACTTAATAAATGAAGTAACACATTTATCTAAACTAAAATAATAGAATAAAGTAACACATTTCTTACTCACCATATTGAATGAATTTTGTGTATTTAATTGAATATTTCAAGTCGATATTAGTTATAATTCTACCGAACTTTTTAATTTTAAACTCTTAATTGGGTTACTAACCAGGTTCATTGGTAATTGTGAAGCTTGGTCGGCTTCAACTTCAACTTTACTTGGTCAAAGAAAGTTCGTATGAGAATAATATATAATTCTGAACGTGGTGAATATTCCACTTTCGTTGAAATCAAAAGGAGAAAGTGGATGAGTGTCGTCTCCGATTTACAGAATTATCATAATTAGGAGCACATCCGTGATGGTTATTTGTTTAACTTGCGGAAATTATTACTGGACGAGGCCCGCGAAAACGTGTTTGAAATGGACTTTACTTTTTTTATATATTAATTTCTATTTTTACAATCTGAGATATTGCTTAAAAGATTTAATTCATGAGTTAAACAAGAAATTAAGGAAATTATAAAACAAATGAAGCCTTAACCATGACAAATATGGTGTAAGATGGGGCAATTAATATATTTTAGTTGTTCTATAACTTATTGACTTAAAGTTTTAAATAAATGATGGGATCAAACATGAGTTCTCTGTGGAAGATCTCCCTGACGAGGTACATGGCTCATTGGTGCGATGAGTCAACACTGCCACTGTCAAAGGGTTTCATTGCTTCTAGAAATTCAAGTTTCATCACTTGTGGACATTGCCCTTTTGGCTTCATTTTCCCCTTCTTTGTGAAAAAAGAAAAAAAGAAAAGGGTAGTGGGTGGGTTTGCTAATAACCACAATTAGAGTGAAATTCGTCAAATATTCTATCATCTGGAGACTCGTTTGATAAAAAAAATTAAGTAATTAGAAATTAAGCATTGAGTTTTAAGTGCTAAAAGTTCGTAGATCACATTAAATAAAGTACAAGTTCATGAATGATGTTACAATTGGGCCAAAGTTAGATCGTATTAAATAAATTAAAATTCAAAAACAATATTGCACAATAGGCCAAAATTTAGGGAATGTTGGTGTCAATATCCCTTGTATAAAGCATTCCAGGCCATCAAATAATGCTTGTGGCAATTTTTTAAGGATACCTTGTCCCATATTTTAGCATGAAAATGATTTTTTTGCAACTAAAAATGGAATCTATCGCCAAATTAATTCGCTGCAAGCGAGGAATGAGGGTTGCCAATTTAGTACAATTAAAGCATCAGAGATGGAAACATAAACACAAGTCTTGGGCCTAAAGGGTAAAATGGATAAATTTACAATTTTTTTTTTTTTTTGGACGGAAACGACAACTAATTTATAGAAACATTACCACCAGCATCCATTACATCCGAAATAAGAAGATCTAATAATAAAGGAGGGGGAAAAGCGAGCCAAGAGGAAGATAAGGTACCACCCAATTGGGCCTTTGCAGCCCAATCGGCGACTGCGTTGGCCGTACGAGGGACAAACCCTAACTGCAGTCGAGAGAAACAACGGAGGAGAGCAGCCACTTCTTCAAACAAGGGCCGAAGCGCCCATGGAGTCTTCCGAGGATCTTCAACGGCGTTGATCATGGCAAGGCAGTCAGATTCCAAAATCAAGGGAGCGTTGGTTTTGCCGAGTCGACGGAGATGGTGCAGCACGGACAGGAGGGCAGAAATTTCAACCTGCAACACTGAAGCAGCAGCAACGCAAGAGGTATACCCATCAACCATTTTACCCAAATGATTTCGGCAAATGATAGCGATTGCACCTCTGGAGTTAGCAACCTGAAAAGCCCCATCGATATTGACTTTGAGTGCACCTGGATCAGGGGGTCGCCACAGGGTAGAAGGAGCAGAAAAGTTAATTCCTGGGGTTGACGCAGTTGAGGAGGAAAGACTTAAGGATAATTCTCTCAACATGCAGAGTTCTCTCCTACCACCATGGTAGTTTTTTCTTCGTTTAAACCCTAATCAGTCGGTCTTCGACTTCTTTGCTCTCACCATAATTATCTTCCTTCCCGTCCCCAAATCCTCAATTGCATGGTGAAACTACCTCCCTCGTAATTCACGGTTGTCATCGAGCAATTTGGTGCTGGCGGAGATTCCTCGAAGGATGCCTTCTCTTCACGCGTAATTCAGTAAGCTTGAATGCCTTGGCATTGTTCCTCATGGAACCCGACCAACAGGAAGACAATTCGAGAATCGCCGCCCTTTGTAACAGATTAGGGCGTTTATGGTCTACACAACAAATAGAGGATTGGAATGAAGCTCTGCCCTTGGCAAAGATTGAAGAATGCAAATTGATCCTAGTTAGTAAAATTCTATCGAACCCCTCTATAAATTTTCCGGCTTTTCAAAGTACCTTGAAACGCCTATGGCGAACTGACCGAGTTGATATTTCCCAATCGGAAGCGGGCATATATGTAGCAAAATTTCAGACGGAAGAAGACAAATAGAGGGTACTAGAGGGGGGTCCTTGGCTGTTCTCTAGTAATTTAGTTATTCTTAAGCCTTGGATAGCCAACACACCTTTACATTGTTATGATTTCTCTACTTGTGACTTCTAGGTGCAAGTGTATGGCTTACCTCTAGAATGGTGTTAGGAGGATGTGATTGCAAAGGCTGTGCGACATGTAGGTCGTGTCATCCAAGTTAAGCTGGATAACAAAGATGGGACGACTTTTAGAACAGGTTATACTCGAGTCGAGCTAAACCTCAAGGAACCCTTGAAAAGTGGACAACTAGTACGCATCTCACAAAAAGCCATATGGCTTGACTTTCGTTATGAGTGTCTACCACACTTATGTTACTCTTGTGGTACCATAGGACATTACGCTACGTTCTGCCCAACTATTCCTTTCACTGAGGCAAAGATGGAAGGTAAAAGAAAATGGCTTTTAGCCACTGGTTGCGAGCTGAAGTAAAAGAACATAGTTCGTATTGGTTAACCTTTTATGCAAAGCCAGACATAAATGAAGATGAAGTCATACCAGAGACCCCACCTTCTTCCACCCATCTCTAGCGTCCAGCACTTCCACCAATCCCGTCCACTGACATCCCAACTAAGCAGATCCTTCAGCCAATATTTATACAAGGGGAATCATCTGCGGGTGCTGTAATCATACTACCTGAAAAGCTGAACAAGACTCAGACAGAACCACCTTCCAGCTATGACATTACTACAAGATATCTCAAACGCACAGCTTTGGGTAGTAATATATTACCATTTGATCATCAACATAACATAGCAATTACCCAACCCATTACCTTTCCTGAAGTGGTGTACCCTATTCCTGTGATGGCAAATGAACTCCAGCACCCGAAATCGAGCATTCCCTGTCGAAAGAAGTTGAGAACCAATAGAATTTCTGCAAAAGCAGGAACAACAAAGAAAGTTAGAAGATATAATCCTTATGAATCACGAATGAATGTATCGGAATCTCTTCATGAATCGCAGCTTATAAATACACCCATTTTACCGGCTGCAGAGGATGAAACATGGGCTTTGGTGGCTGGCCCTCAACAGCCACCAAAAGACAAATGAAGCTACTGTGTTGGAACTGTCAGGGGTTGGGCTCTCCCCTGACAGTTTGCGCTCTAAAGGCCTTAGTGGCCAAAGAATAGCCCGATTTACTCTTTTTGATGGAGACCAAGAATCAGGAGGCGGTTATCCTAGAGATGAAACAACGTTTGAAATTTAGCAATTCACATGTGCTTGATCCTGTTGGATTGGCTGGCAGACTAACTATGCTGTGGAATGACAACATTACAATCCATATAGAGAGAGCTTCTCAACATTTTTTTGATACAACTTGCACAGATATTCGAGTGGGGACTCCTATGCGTCTAACTTGTGTTCATGCTCCAGCAACTTATCAACTTCAACAACAACTATGGATAGATCTTAGACTAATAGCTTATTCAAATAATCTACCATGGGTGTGTGCTGGTGACTTTAATGAAGTTATGTTTCCTTGGGAAAAGGTGGGCAGACGGGCAGCTAAATCACATCGAATGCATTCCTTCAGAGAAGTTTTACATGATTGTTCTTTAATGGACATGGACAGCAAGGGTTGTACTTTCACCTGGATGAATAACCATGAGGATGATGACCTAGTCAAAGAACGGTTGGATCGATTTTTGTGTTCTATGGAGTGGCGTCTTACTTACCCTGAGGCTAAGGTGTATGCACTTCCACCAGTGGGCTCTGATCATAGCCCTCTTTTACTGACTACAAACGCTCGACCAAGAAGACGACACAAAAGATTTATATTCGAGGCCTACTGGCTTCAGGAAAATGAATGTAGCGAGGTGGTTGAAAAATCCTGGAATTCCCCACATATTATTACTTTTAATCTACCACGAAGACTACAGCAGGTAGCTCTGGCCTTAACCAAATGGAGCCGATCCAAATTCTCAAAGGCACCGAATCAAATATCGTACCTGCAGCAGCAACTTCAAACACATATCAATTCCCCAAACAACTATGGCGATGAGCAGCAGATTATAAATTTGAAGATGGACATTCAACGTTTATGGCAGCAAGAGGAACAGCATTGGGCAATGCGATCTAAGGTAAACTGGCTTAACTGGGGAGATGAAAATACCAAATTCTTCCATGCGACAACTCTACAGAGGCGAATTCGGAATCTGATACGAATGTTGAGAGATGCCAATCATACATGGATTAGGAAAGATGAGCTTTTGAAAAACATGACGAAGAATTTCTTTTCAGCACTCTATACATCTGTTGGCAATCGAAATTATGATCCTATTCTTGCAAAATGCCCAGCTAGTACTTTGGAAATGAACAATATCTTAAAGGCCCAGATTACTAGAGACGAGGTTCGACGCGCCACTTTTGAAATGGGGGCTACTAATGCACCAGGACCTAACGATATGAATGGTCTTTTTTATCAGAAGCATTGGAATATTTTACAAGAAGATATCTTTATAGCTATTCAAACTTTCTTTACAACTGGTACTCTATCTGCTCCTCTAAAAAAAACCAACATTACTATGATTCCAAAGGTTGCTCAACCAGAGAGTCTAGACCAATACCGACCAATCAGCCTTTGCAACTATATATATAAAATCGTTTTCAAAGTGTTAGCTAATCGTCTTAAGCCCTTCTTCCCTGATCTAATATCTGCTTAACAAACTACATTTGTGAGCGGCCGGCAAATCCAGGATAATATTCTCATTGTCTAAGAAGTACTTCATCAACTAAGGATTAGGAAATGCAAACGAAATTTTGAAGAAGTTTTAAAGGTGGACATGCAAAAGGCCTATGATAGGGTGGAATATGACTTTCTTTAGGATTATCTACTTAGATTGGATTTCCATGCTTCCTGGGTTCAATGGGTAATGCAATATGTTACAATGTCTTTCAGTATCAATTTTAATGGCGAACAACTAGAATATTTCCATCCATCTCAAGGACTAAGAGAGGGAGACCCACTATCACCTTACTTTTTTATTTTGGTGGCAAATGTCTTATCCGTTCTCATCCATGATGCAATCGAAATGGGACATCTAAAAGGCATACAGCTAAACAGGTGGTGCCCAACTCTTTCCTATTTATTTTTTGCTGATGATGCCATATTTTTCATAAATGCTACAGTCCAAGAATGTCAAAACCTAGCCAATATTCTAAATCAATATTGTTTGGCTACGGGTTAGCTAATAAATAGAAACAAATCAGGCATTTTCTTTGGTTAGGATTGCCCTAATAGCTTAAGGGCCAACTTGGCCGCTGAATTTAAGGTCCTAGTGTTACACAAGACATGCAAATACCTAGGGATCCCTTCTAACTGGGGTCGATCAAGATGAGACATGTTCGCCTGGATTATGGCAAGAGTGAATGCCAAACTAGAAGGATGGAAAGCAAATTTTCTATCAAAGGGTGGTAAAGAGGTTCTCATTAAAGCTGTTGTACAGGCAATACCACAATATGCCATGTCCATTTTCAAACTTCTGATATTGATTTGCAAATCCATTGAAAAGAAGATTGCCCACTTTTGGTGGCAAAATGACAGCAATAGATCTGGTATTCATTGGACACAATGGGACATTTTGAAGAGAAGTAAGATTGAGGGCGGATTGGGTTTTTGAGATCTTCTAGCTTTCAATAAAGCATTGCTCGGTAAACAGGCCTAGTGCTTAATACAAAATCCAGCATCGCTGTGCAGCACACTACTAAAAGGTCTTTACTTTCACCGACGAGAGTTCAAATGTGCAGAGAAAGGGGCGCGTCCATCTTGGGGTGGGCAGAGTTTATTATTAGGAAGAGATTCGATTTCAACCAAACTTCATGGTCTATTGGTAATGGGCGAAATATCATAATATGTGAGGACAAATGGCTTCCTAAAGGAATCTTAGGTGGTCCTGCCCATCTAACGAAAACTCATCTGGTTGCTGAATTACTAGATCCGCAACATCAAACTTGGAATGTTAGCTTATTACACTAGCACAATGATGCACACACAATCCAAGAAATCAAAAGCATTCCGGTTAGACCCAACCATACAGAGGACAAACAAATATGGACAGACACTCTCCATGGCCAATATATAGTGCAGAGTGGCTATCGAGCAATAAAGAAAGTAGAATCAAGCATTCAAATAGACATGCCATCGTCCTCATATCAAGCACCTGTGAACCTATGGAAAAGTATTTGGCGTCTCAAGCTTGCACCAAAAATCCGGACCTTTCTTTGGTCCTTATGCCATAATGCGTTGGCAACTAAGGAAAACCTCTTTCGCCGTCACATAAATAGAGATTTGGTATGCACTCTATGCAACAACAACAGTCCTTGAAACCCTTGAACACATCTTCCTATTCTGTCCATGGACAACACTGATCTGGTCTCACCCCACAATTGGTATTTATCTAACACCTCAAAATGTTCATCACATAGATCAATGGCTAGCAGACAGGGTAGCTCATAAACAAATCTTACCTGAGTTCGACACTATAGCCGAGATTCTCTAGCAGATATGGAAGGCGAGAAACAACTTTGTTTTTCGCCGCCAACGTCTTGATCCACTACATCTTCTGAATGTTGTATCTGCACAGGTTGACATGGCTAGGCTTCTACACCGTCGATCTACTCCAACAGGACAACCCTCGATCCTAACTTTCGATGTCTGGCGACCTCCCGATCCAGGTGTCCTTAAGTGTAATATCGATGGGGCTTTTAAGCTTGAAACCGCTGAAGGCTCAATGGCATGTCTATGTTGAGATCAAAATGGAAAATTGATAGAAGGATTTACCCGAGGGTTCGTTGCATCTTCGGCTCTGCAGGCTGAATGTCGGGCTTTCTTGATCACCCTACAACACTTGATCCAGCAAGGTAGAATGCAGGATCTGATTGTGGTTGAATCAGACTGCTTGCTGCTAGTTAACGCAGTGCGTGATGATCAGTTGACGCCATGGGAGGTAGACCCCTGCTCGCTGAAGCCACCGTCCTTTTGCGCCGTTTCTCTTCTCTACGGGTGCAACATTGCAAGCGTGAAGCAAACTTTGTGGCGGACTAGGCCGCAAAGGCCCACAAGAATGGAACCCTAGCTCCTAATTGGGCCTATGCGCCCCCCTCCTGCTTACTTGATCTTCTTGTTTTGGATGCCATAGCTGCGGGTTGTAATGGTTCCTTTTCTTGAATGAAAGTTTTCCTTTTCAGACAAAAAAAATAAATAAAATTGTAAATTAACTAAAATTAAATTCAATTAATGTCACAATTGTCCTATATAATAAACTACCAATGTGTAAGATCACTTATCATGTCCGAATTGACTTTGAATTAAAGTGCTCAAGCTTTTGTAAAAAATGAATCTAGGCCCAATATCCAAATTGGACCTAGATTTATGAAATTAAACCATAACCATGAATGGGTCAATTTGAATTTTGTTGATTGAAGCTTAATTGTTTCACTTTCTTATGCTCGGGAGGATAAAATTCTTCAAATTGATAAGTTTTGTGTGAATTTTTCAAAATCAATTTCAAATTTTGACTTATATTAAGGAAATGAGTGAGAAACAATCGTCTGTTTGCAATTTATTAAAAATCGATTTTGGTCCCCTAATTAAGGCTCAAAACGGCAATTCACATTTTGACCCGACAATTTGCGAAATTGAATGCATAGGTGAATTTAAAATAGTCCATAAACCAAATATCAAAGAAGGAAGTACGTCTAATTATGACTAGAATAAAAGCAATTTTATTTTTGGTTGATTTAGAACCTAAAACTGAAAAATTCAGAAAAGAATGTTCTTAATCGAATTTTGTGAAATTTTTGACATAAAAGTCAAATTGATATTAAAAGAAATGTTTTTGTGCATTTTTTATCTTTTCCAATTTTTTGGTTTAAATATTTGACCAAAAATCAACAATTTAATTGTCTTTTCTTAAAAATTTAATTTTTTGGTTAAATCTTTTAATTTTTGATAAATTAATTTGATAAAAGTGAAATTAAGGCTAAATGGCATCTTTTTGGATAAAAATTCAAATTTTGATCCAAGGTTGACTTTTCTATCAACTTGGTCAAAGTGTTAATCAAAAAGTCAACCCAAAAGTCAACTGTTTAATCTTTCAGTTTTTTTTTTAAATGAATGATAAATTGCTTTAAAAAAATAATGCAAATGAAAGAAATAAAAGAAAACACTTTTTGGCCAAAAAATGAGACTCCGGTTCTATCGGAAACCCAAATCTCAAATTTTTTACATTTTAATGACACATTGGCTAAAAATCAAGTTTCAACAGGTAGGATGCTCTCAAATCAAAATTTCCATCCGTAAGATTGGCTAACAAAGTTTAACAGGAGTTAGTAGTAAAAGGAGGAATTATTAGGCCCATTTATATGAAATTACATTCAAACTGGATCGATGCCATACCTTGTCCTAGAAGATTTGAGACTCCTGACTTTCTATTTTTACTGGCGAACACGAATAATCAACCATTGAGCATATTGGTTGATTTCCTGTCTAATGTGGCTAAGGCTTAAGTTATTTCCTTTGTCTTTGTCAAAGACGGTTTTCACCTAGTTTACCAATCTGCTGCACAATTAAATTAATAATTGGTAGAAATAGAAATGCAATTCCATTCTCAATTTTATATAACCATATCTAAAATAATAGTTGTCAATTTGGCTAGGATATATTATGCAATAATGAATAGATCAAACAATTTATTACTCAATTTAAGAAAGCCAGAAATACATAAATAGATGTCTCACTTCATTCTCAAAAAATATCTTCATGATTCTAGCTTTTGATGCATTGAAATTAAAAAAGTTAAACTACCTAATATCTTGCTTAGAGGAAAATTAACTAAAATATAACAAAAAGAGAGTAAAAGTGAAAAACTAAATCAGAAATGGAAATTGTCAAATTTGACATATCGATCTTGATATATGCTACAATATAAAAGAAAAAGAAAAGGGAAAAAGTGATTGGACAAGAAGAGCAGGACGTTGTTCCACATTATAGAGTACTCATTACAGCCTACGTCATCCCACTTAAATTTTTAATTGGCACGTCCAAATACCAAGTGCATGAAAGAGGGTAAGGTGACTAATAAGTCGTGGACGACGTCCAACTATTCCCGCTTTCTATTCCTTCCGATTTTATTATACTTTTCTATGTAATTTCCCTTATATTTTTACACTTTTCTAGTAAATTGATTTTTTATGTACTTGGTAGAAATTGATCAAACAATGACATAAATAGTTCTAGAATTTTGACCTAATATTTAATGTCGTCCTTAAATCTTTAATTTATTCAATGTTGTCCATGAATTTTAACCTATTATGTGATGTTGTTCCTAAATTTTAATTTTTTTAATGTGATTCCCATATATTCAATTTAATCATTGGATTATATAAAAATGTTCAATGTTTTCCTTCCCTTAATTCAAATTCTGGGAGAACATTAGATATTTTTATATAGTTTAGGGATAAATTGAACATTGAACAAATGAAAAATTCAAAGATGACTTTCAACACTGAGCTAAATTTTAGGGATATCATTGAATAAATTAAAAATTCATGGACGATATTACACATTACACCAAAGTTCAGAGACCATTTGTGTAATAATTCCTAACAAAATGCAACTCATCTCGACATAAAATGAGTATATTTGGATTCATATAACAGGGCACTTAATCCAATGTTTATCCAAAGTGCATGCATTGTTTATTTTTAACATGAAATTTAGAAGGGGCGTGTTGGTTGAATGTTAATACAATCTTACCTTACCAAGCAAAACAAAATCATATCTGTGGATACAATGTTAATTTGACATCTTTCAAGTCATCCACGTACTATCAAAGTCATAATAAGAAGAAAGTGAAATTTTTTTGTGAAAAGTAGGTCATTAGCTAGCTAAATCTGATGTATAGATTGGTCTCGGCCGCCTTGTCTAGGCTTGTTTTAACCCCCACAATCGAAGAAAGTAAGATCCTCATCATCATCTGACTAGTCGTTGAGAAGAAGCGAGGAGGCCGCCCAAGACGAAGCGGCGTAGGCCTCTCTCTAGGCGCTGATCTCCACAAGGGCTTCACCAAGATACAAGGCGAACTTCATGTTGATGTTCCACTAAATTATAGTTCAGTGTCATGCTTTATTTTCAGAAACTTAACTCTGGTGCTTCTTATTGACCCTCCAAATTATCAAAGGCAGTTTTCTTGAAAAAATGTCTAGACCTATATCGTCACTGGATAGTAACTATACTGAAGTAACTGTTGGGAGTGCATAATAAAAACGTAATACTTTCACTTGGGGAGATTGCCAAGAGAGAGGCTAAATTCATGCACATCATCTTATCCAATTTGACCCACAATTACTTAAAAAGTAAGTCAATAAGTTTTGAATCAATTATGATATATTAATTATTCCATACTGTATCAATTCTTTGATATAGAACTTTTTAACACAATTCATACATACATCTCAATAGTAACTCTCAGCAATAAAAATAACTTGGGTGCATATGAACTCAACTCACATGCATGGTTTGATAATGTGGATTTGATCTCATCCAACAATGTATTATTAATTGGGTTCACCTTCATAGAGGGCACTCTCCACTTGCTTTCTTTGCCAATATTTTGCAATGATTTTCCATTTTCAATTTGATTAAACATAGGGAACCCACCTTCATATAGAGGAGTGACAAGATAGTGAGAATTCACACATTAGGTGCGCATAAAAAATAAGTCTCATATGAACTAATCAAAATAAAAATGAGCAAATACCATGCTTACTTGGTCCATAACTCATTTATTTTAAGTGTTGAGTGAAATCGAGGGGAGATAAGCTATGAGATTAAAATCATTTTCTAATAACGTCAAAATATCAAAAAATGTTTTCGATCATATAATAACAAACAAAGGAAAATCAACCGTATTCTATGAAGCATTTTTCAAAAAAACATTTTCCTTTATCATTAAATTTTTCGTGAACAAACGCACCCTTAAACTTTAACTCCTTTCTAAGTCCTCCCATTACGAGGCAGCATACTGCGTCGAATCCTACTAGACAATTTTCTGCATTTTTTTTTTTTTTTTGGCTTCATTCAACTTTGGAGAAGAAGTACATATAGCGTAATGGGTGAATGCGATGAACTACGATTTGCAGATTTTAACCAAAAAGGAATAACCACCTGTGTTGGTCCGTAATCTATCAAGCAAAGCACATTACAGGATGATATTTCTGGTGTTGGGCCCAATTCAGTACTTAAAATCACGTTGATGAAAGTATTCCATTCATTCACGGGACTAAGTTCTTTATCTTGTCCCACACAATTATTCAAACTCTTGAAACCGAGCTTAGTTGGCAGGCCCCTAATTTTGCTAAGAACATGCAGTTTCCGTTGGAGGATACACCACCCCTAGTGACGTATTGTCACTTACACTCGCTTCTTTAACAGAGACACTAGACACTATTTCATACATATAGAGAGCCTAAGAACCAGTATCACATATATAAGCTCATACTGTATTTTTTCATCTTCTTCTTTCTTCATGCGGTCGGATAAGAAGCTTCCATGGCAAGGCCACAGAGACCAGCCTTAGAACTCACGTCCCTCTGGATCCTCATGTACCCACTCTCACCCCATCCAGTGCTCCATGAATTCTTCAGCAGCCAATACTTGGTTCCCCTGTAGGTCTTCCCATACCCTACCGCCGTGACGGCATGGTCGATACTGGTTCCACACGAGCCAGAGAACACACCGCTTGAGTAGAATTGGAAATTGAACCCGCTCGCCTCAATTGCCACCGAGACTGGCTGGTTTGCCACGGCCTGCAAGAGGGCCTTTTCGTTATTGGTTGGCACATCCTGGTATCCAGTTATTGAGGCCGCGGGGTTTGCCATCTTGGCCGTATTGCAGGTTCCGTTATTTGCCTGGTAGGGGTAGTTCGCCTCGGTCGAGAGTCCGCCCTTGCTCTTGATAAACTTGAAGGCCCTGTCCATGAGCCCGCCATGGCAGCCATTATCGTCAACGTCACAATCCACGAGTTCTTGTACTGAGAGTGGCACCAACTTCCCCTTCTTGATCATGGTAATCCCTTCCATAGCTGCCACTGCCGAGAATGCCCAACAACTTCCTGCACAGGAAGATAGTAGAATGAATTACAAATTAAAAGACATACGCATACGTGTAGTATGATAGGTGTAAAATGAATGCAACAGTGAATTACAGGTAATATTGTTATCTGCTATGCGTGCAATTGTGTACGACATGAGAATTGTCATTTTCGCAAGACAAATTTTGATTTTCCACTCACCACAGTCGCCTTGATCCTTGACAGGTGTCACAGCCTTCTTGGTTCGCCAGTCTAATGCAGCTGGAATGGCGGTGAAGTTCGCATACTTGAACGGTTTTTCATCCCCAGAGGACAGGACCCTTGTAGGCCTCTTGAAGCCGGTGGAGGAAGCGCGGAACTCCTCGTTAGTTAGGTCTGCGAACTTGTTCACAGCTAGTTTATATCCCACGTCCTTACCATTATTAAAGGCGTTGATGCGCTTAACGTTCTCTTTAAATATCTCAAGCCGTTTGGCCTTTTCGATCGCATCCTTGTAGATGCGCCCATGGATTGCCATCCACTCCTCATGTTGCTTTAACAATTGTTGCTCTTCAAGAGGGCTACAAAGCATTTCCGAAATAGAAACTATAATGACCAAAAGAGTGGTTGATGTGAGGACTGAAAACTTATTTTGTTTGGCCATAGTAATGCTTTGGGTACTGTCTAGGACACAAATGGAGTGACTTGTTGAGTCGTGTCTTTCAATTTGAGCACGAGGAAATCCAAATGGGTAAGAGAGTTTTTATAGACAAAATTTTGCCCGATCGTTGTCACTTTCGCTCTCTCTCGATAATGCTTCAGTGGAATTTTGCTCCGTTGTGCCTTGATGGCTATTGCACACTCATCATGAATAGCACGGATGCAATTGAAGTGAATCTGGTTCTCATTGACTCATGGCTAATTAATCAAAATGCTACCATTAAACATTGCAATGTAGTGCAAAAATTTATGTTTCTTAGAGGCTTGTTGGTTTTGTGGTTGTCTCAACTCCCAGTCAAAGCAAATCGACGGTTTATTTCCTTTCGTCAATGATTAGGTATTTGGGTCCATACGTATATTTTGCCTCCATACATATATACATATACATATATATATATATATATATATGTTTGTATGTATGTATCGACGTTTTCAACCTTTCATAACCTCTATGTATCTGCATCTATGTTTGCCTTCCAATTATGTGTAATTTTTTGTGATTCATGTTCCTATTGGAAAGAACTGGTTTTCTTCAGTGAAACAACTAGCTTAGGTCAGCATCTGCTAATAAAATAATATTGATGTTGAGGGTGTGATTCTTTGTCAATGAATTGGTGCCAGGTAAATAGTCATAAATAAATGAGATTGGCCGGTGGTGCGCAACAAGAAAACTATACTTCAACACTGGAATCATATTATGACCAATATCAACTTTAGACGATCATTGGCTGAGTTCCCATATTGCTTGACTTAACCATATCAACGTGTTTTTTAAGCTTGGGAAGAACTTCTAAATTCCTATGTTTGGCAATAAGCATGTAACTCAGTTAAACTCATGAGCTACTCAAATTCGATTTGCAGATTAGTCAAGTTTGGCTTGATTCTTTTTGAGTTCATGTAGCTCAAACACTAATTTATTGGGTCTAGCTTGAGCTCAAAAATAATTAACCTTAACAGCTCACGAGCCTAGTCGAGTGATTCAATCTTTATGTATTGTAATTATATATAAACATTAATAAATATGAACTGAATAGAGGTATTACTTGTTTTCAATTATAATGTATTTTGATGGTTCAAGCTCTAGTTAGATTTTTATTCGAGTTTTGAAAGACGACTCTAATCTAATTGAGTAAAGCTCATGCTTATTCAAAACTTATGTAAATTGAGTATCTAGTCTCTTAACTATTTGACTTGTCAAACTCAAGTATCGAACCGCTTGTCGACTCAACCCAATTACGCATGTACTCCCCTAGTGTGGAAATTTAGTTAAAAACTTAAAGTTTCCAAATTCTGTTTGTGCATTAAAACAAGGAATAAAGATACTGAACTTTTTATCAATTTTAAATGTGGTCTATGAACTTTTTTCCCTTTAATCTAGTAGTTGAACTTATAAAATTCCAATCAATTTAATTCGAAATCCTAACAGTTAGATGACATGGACATAGTTTTGTTAACTTAGTGTTAGATTTGCCAGGCTAGTACGTACATGGCTTACATGTGGCTTCCATGTCCTTTTGGCCCAAAAGAAAGGAACAATAAAATTTGCTCGCTAGGAAAACAAAGTGGCAGTCTAAATCG
This sequence comes from Eucalyptus decipiens, assembly GCA_014182575.1. NCBI lineage: Eukaryota > Viridiplantae > Streptophyta > Magnoliopsida > Myrtales > Myrtaceae > Eucalyptus > Eucalyptus decipiens. Next base: position 6,144,587 of record CM024612.1, on the reverse strand, counting down.
TTATTCTAGGTCAATAAATAAGAACGGTGCATTCCATATCAAAAGGGCACATGTGACATGTCGACATATTTTACAGGACTACATGAAGTGGATTTTTAAAAGGTTATGGGCAAAATAGAAAAAACAAAGTATAGCAACGCCATTAAATATTGAAAAATGTTCAGTTATTACCCATGTCGTTACTCCTTTTTATCCTCATGGCATTTGTTTTTGACGATGAGGAAACCCAACTTCAATGGGTAAATCTTGGTCTCGTTAAAGTACCTCGATAAATTACATTAGGATCGAAGGTCGAGGATGTAATGTAGAGTACAAAGGAGGAGTTTGGTGTGGCGTCCGAAGAGAAATGCCCAGAACCCATCCAGCTTAGAATTTGGGAGCCCCACGCAACTTGAGGAAGGGCCTATATGGCGACGTATTTTCAATCCAGAACGTTTTCTAAAGTCTGATTTCAATCAATTTTTATATGATTACACATTAGAACCTCTTAAGAGTGTTCCTTCGGTTCTGTTTGTGAGTTTACGTGAAAACACCGTAAAAGATTGTGTCAAACATGAGCAGAACACTCTTCCGCTTATCACAGGAAGTCACGAATATAAGGAGGTACCATACTTCCAATTAAGAAATCAAAGTCATGGGGACCGACTACATCAGCGCCTCTTGTAATGGATGAGACGTCAGTGGTTGGCATTGAGCGAGGCCTTATTTCAAGGTTGTAATTACCTTATTCAAAGTGGATCTCCCACTCTCGCTCTTTCCGTGATGTGGGTGAGAGTAATTCAGATCGAATCACCTTATCCTGCTATTTCATTTCTCTATTCGTCATCCATTTCTTTGTTAATCTCGCTATTATGGTGGATTGCAGATCTAATTGTGCAACAACACCGATGTATGCTCTACTTTTTCTTAAGGTTATGCGATCATGAATGACGGAGAATTACCCTTCTGCAGGTGCGCAGGTCTTTGGCCAAAAATACTGAGATGGTGTAAGATGGAGCAATTAACATATTTAGTTGGCCACTTGGCTTAGCTCTTAAATGTTGGTACATGGCTAATGTCGACGAATTCAAAGTTGGGCTCTCCTTGGAATAACTCTCTGATTGAGGCACATGGCTTCTATTTTTTTTTTTTTGGGTCTAAAACGGAGAGTTTTATTTATATTGGAAAAGCAAAACATCCCGTACGCATGGCTCCTTCATGCGTCTAGCCAACACTCCACTGTCAAAACGTTTGATTGCTTATAGAAATTCATGTTTTCTCCGTTCTAGATATTGCCTTTTTGGCTCCATATTTTACTTCTTTGTGGAAGAAGGTAGTGGGTGGGGCTGATTAATTCCCACTATTAGAGCAAAATTTATTAAATATTATATTTATTGAAGGCTCATTGGATAAAGTTGAATATTAAATATTGAGAATGTAAACACTGAGTTCTAACTGCCGATAACTTTAAGTGCTGAAAGCAGAAATAAAAAGACAGAAAAATTGATCACTGAACATAATTGGTTTTCTTACCATACATGAATTGTGATTACTATACGTTGATTTTAGTTATATAACTAGCAATGTTCTAATTGCCATAAATTACCTTTTTCTAATTGATAAATTATGTAACTTAACTTACCACGTTAAGTATAAGTTTTCTGAGTTAATGGAATTTCTATGTTGATATTAGTTCTAATCATCAAATAACATTCAATTTAATCAAGTGCTGAACTTTTTAATTTTCAATACTTAATCATGTTATCGATAGGCCATTAGTGATTATAAAGCTTGATGGGCTTCAACTGCAACTGTACTTGGTCAACGACATTAGTTCGTATGAGAACAGATAAAATTCCAAAGCCGTTGAATACTCCACTTTCGTTGAATTTAAATAAAGGTGGATAAGTGTTGTCTCCACTTTACAGCATTATCATAGTCTAGACACATCCGTTATAAATATTAATTCATTTTACTAAAGTTATTGCTTGACACGACTTATGAAAATCTGTTTGAAGAGAATTTTATTTATTATTTCAATAATTAGAGAATTTACTATTACTTCGTAGATTTGATTAACGTGTCTTGTGAGCCATATGTTATGCAGCAACTAAAGAAAATTTACGGTGCTTTTTTGTTTTTTTGTTTTTTTAGAAAGGATACATTACGGCGTTCAATGCGTTGTTTTTCACATATTATACAGAATCATTTTTTGAAAACCGAAATATTTTGAGTTAGCTTGTTTAGTGCGCAAAAGACACTCAATAATAATCCTTGTTTAATGAGGATTACTTAAACTAAGGACAACATCGTTTCACATCAAAGACTCTTCAAAATTATCTGAAGTTTTTCATCGTCACTATAAGTTAAAGTACTGTTTTTCGTCTTCATCAGAAAGGTGCAAGATTTTTAAAGAACTTAACTTAGTAAGTACTTTTAGAATTGTCCCACTCTGCTAGTAGATGACGTGATCTTCCTTATTCAGAAATTAGGAACATAGACATATGCAAGATTATGAATTTTTCTTATCAATCCGACCTGAAAATTAGAAAAGGTCCTAAGCTCATTTTGACTCACAAGATATAGCCCAAACTCTCTCTCTCTCTCTCTCTCTCTCTTCAATTATTATTGACAAAGCAAATTCAAGGACTTTGTTAGCATAAAATTTTAGGGCTACTATGAGATTAACACTATCTTGTGAGCCACAAATTCTTAAATAAGTGAACCCCACAACAATTTCTAATTATTTATTATTTACTTTTTTTGGGTACAAAATAAGTTATTATTCTCATAATGGATTAAGGGTAGTCATATAAGTATTTCTATAAATTAAAACAAGCCTTAATTCCAAGTCGGATAACCCGATTCCTCTTATGGAACTGACTTTTTATACATCTTATTGAAACCTTAGGATTACTCGATCTACAATTTGGTCCCCTTTAGGAATTTCCATCACCTTTAAGATCAGGCTTATTTCAGCTAGATTCCTCCCATATGAACCTTGATATGTCTCAATACAATGTGGACGTTTACCGAAAGAAAGTGGATGATGTTGACAGTGCCTAATACGATTTTCGCCCGTAGAGATTTCATGGGCAAAGAGATTTGGAAGGAGAGATGAAGGAACGACACACCTTGCTGGAATACTTCAGCCTAAGAGGTAAAGCCATTGCAGCCTCAGACCCCTTTAGTTCTCCTGCCACAGTGAAATTAGATTCCATACTGGCGGAGGTGGCTACTCATATTTGACAAATGGAAGCAATGGCATCGGTCAAGCTGGAGGAACAGTTCAGCACATTACAAGGGTTGGAGACACCGCAAACAGACAGGATCTCTCACGCCATGCTAAATTCAAAGTACTTAAAAGCTTCGAGGTGAGAAACTTTACGAATAATGACGGCGTTATATGCCCAAAGGTCTACCTCAAGTACTACATGCCGAATATGGCAAGTTACAATAACTGCGTGTTGTTAAAGTATATAAATATTAAAGCACATTTTCATCTACCGGCTTAAACTTTTAAAATAGTCGACAATAATCTTACAAAATCTCATAAGATATCAGAGCAGAAATTTTTGAGTTCAAATTTTCTAGCCCCTAAATGCCTCCCCCTAATATATTTCTATGCTTTAGGCTTAGGCCAAAGACCAGCCTATTCATGAGGAGGAGTATTGGAACATTTAAATGTTAAATCTTTTTCATCTAACAGCTCAACCATTTAGAACAATCGAGAGTGATTTCGCAAAATTTGAAGTACCATTTGTACAAATAAGAATCCCCTTGCTCCCGTGATATGAGTTACCACTCCTTGATCACTTATACTACCCCAAACATGTGTTAGATCAGGAGTGGCGATGTCATGGAAGCCTTAGGCTAAGTAGTTTCTGCCAGCCAAGTCTAACCAAGCCAGATCTTGGCCAATTTTGGGGAGGCCAAGCTAAGTCCCAACTGGTGGCAATGGCTGGCTAGGTGGAGGTTGAGCCCCACCAGGGTTGACCGAGGCAATGCTGGAGATGATGCACGGCCAAGCTGAGGCTGAGTGGCGTCGCTCACCTTAGTCGTCTCTATTGAGACTACGAAGAGCAGGGGACGCCAAAGGGTGTTGGGTTTGTTGAGGGTACCAGGTCGGACCCAAGTCAGGCGTAGGAGCTAGGTCGGACCAATTAGAGTTTGGTTCTAGGGCTAGGTAGAATTAGGCATATTGGGCTGATTTTGCTTTATCGGGCCGATTTTGATCTGTTGGGGTTGGGCTTAGATAAGTGCTGGAGGAATTGGGAGTTGAGCCCAATTCTTATTTTTATTGATTAAAGCCTCCTAATATGTAAAGCCCATTCGTGTCCTTGGGCCCAAATTTTGTGACCTGCGTCAGCTCATACTGGGCCCCAGGGCCTGGCCCCGTACCTATTTTTGAATTAAAAATATTTTATAAAATTTTTTTAAAAATATATATATTTTAAAAAATTAAATTCAAAATTCAAAAAAATTCAAGAATTCCGAATTTTTTTTTCCTATAAATTATGAAAATGCTTAAAAATTAGTTTTTGAGTAGCTTTCCCTTAAAATGAGTGAAAATCTTTGATAAAAAAGTTGTGCTCAAAATTAAACAAGTTTTTAGGGCTTTATAATAGGGTTTAAATGTTCTTTGAGATAGATCCATCTACTTGGAACTTCACACGCAAGAGTAGATGATAAACCACTTCGTATAACAAGGGTGGATTGCACAAAGAATGGGCTTTGATTGGAAGCTTTTCACCTTAAATGCACTGGAATGTAGTCTTATAGGAATATCATATTACATGATCAAGTTTTTCCAAATTCTTCACAAGCAATTAAGTTGATTTTACAGGAGTTTATGGAATTTTTGGACAAGTTTAGAGAGGAGAATAAAGTCAAGATTAGTTCAGTAGCTGATTCTCTTGGGGAAAGGAAATCGAGGGTTGAAACTCAATGTAGATGATGCGTAAAAAGATAACAAAGGAGCCATAAGTGCTATTGCATGACGATAAGAGTAGACATCTAGTAAGGAGGATGATAGGTGGATGTTGTTCATGATAGGATATAAAACAAAGAGGTAGTGGTGATGAATCTCAAGGGTGCACACGTCTGGTCCGAAGAAAGAAGATCACCATGCTTCGAGATGAAAATTGACCATGGATAAGAGCTAGCTGTAATTCAATCCTCATCCAGATTAAGCGGTTTTTAAGCTTCAGGCAATAAGTATGCAAATCAATTTGGATCAGACTTTCAATTAATTGGAAAACCTTAAAAAATTGATCATCCATGAGGATAATTTTAATTCGAGTTCAGTCAAATTGGCCCTCGCATGTGGCTGGTCTTGGTGATAAAAAAAAAGAACGATAAAAATAAAAAAAAAATAAAATTACAAACAATTGTCCTTGCTAGTGCTGGCCACATCACGTGGAATGGAATGCCTCTCATAAGACAAAATGGCTAATTTCCAATCAAAATGATCTAAAATAACTAAATTTCTAGGGTTGGACACAATTCATTACGATAAAATCGCATTAACGAAATTGTTCCATTCATTCAAGGGACTATGTTCTTTATCTTGTCCGGCACAGTTATTCGTACACTTACAAGCAAGTTTAGTTGGCAGGCCCCTAATTTTGCTAACAACATTTAGTTTCTGTTGTAGGACACACCAACCCTAGTGACGTACTGTCACTTAACACTTGCTTCTTTTACAGAGACGCTAGACTACACTTCATACATATTGAGAGCCCAAGAACCACTATCACATATATAGACTCATAACTTATTTTTTCATCTTCTTCTTTCTTCATGCAGTTGGATAAGAAGCTTCCGTGGCAAGACCACAGAGACCAGCCTTAGAGCTCACATCCTTCTGGATCCTCATGTACCCTTTCTCTCCCCACCCGGTGCCCCACGAATTCTTCATCAGCCAATACTTGGTCCCGCCAGAGCCAGAGGTCTTCCCATACCCGACTGCCGTGACCGCGTGGTCGATGTCGGTCCCACATGAGCCTGTGAACACGCCGCTTGAGTAGAATTGGAAATCAAACCCGCCCCCCTCAATTGCCACCGAGACTGGCTGGTTTGCCACGGCCTGCAAGAGGGCCTTCTCGTTGTTGGCCGGCACATCCTGATACCCAGTTATTGAGGCTGCCTGGTTTGCCGTCTTGGCCGTATTGCAGGTCCCGTCAATTCCCTGGTAAGGATAGTTCGCCTCAGTCGTGAGGCCACCATTGCTTACAATGAACTCGAAGGCACTGTCCATCAGCCCGCCCATGCAACCATCATCGTTATCATCACAATCCACGAGTTCTTGCACCGAGAGTGGCACCAACTTCCCCTTCTTGATCATGGTAATCCCTTCCATAGCTGCCACAGCCGAGAATGCCCAACAACTTCCTGCAAAAGGAGATAGTAAAATGAATTACAAAGAGACATATGTACACATGTAGTATGATGGGCGTAAAAGGAATGTAACAGTGAATTACAGATAATATTGTTAGCTGCTATATGCACAATTTTTGCCTCTTTTCAACAGCTTGAGTACGACATGAGAATTTTGACATTTTTGCAGGACAAGTTTTGATGTTCCACTCACCACAGTAGCCTTGATCCTTAACAGGTGTCACAGCCTTCTTGGTTCGCCAGTCTAAGGCAGCTGGAATGGCGGTGAAGTTGGCATACTTGAACGGTTTTTTTTCGCCAGAGGACAGGACCCTTGTGGGCCTCCTCTTGTAGCCGGTGTAGGAAGCGCGGAACTCCTCATTGGTTAGGTCTGCGAACTTATTCACAGCCATTTTATACCCCACGTCCTTACCATTATTAAAGGCGTTGATGCGCTTAACGTTCTCTTTAAATATCTCATACCGTTTTGCCTTTTCGACCGCATCCTTGTAGACACGCCCGTGGATTGCCATCCACTCCTCATGTTGCTTTAACAACTGTTCCTCTTCAAGAGGGCGACAAAGCGTTTCCGAAACAGAAACTATAATGACCAAAAGAGCAGCTGATGTGAGGAATGAGAATTGGTTTTGTTTGGCCATAGTCGTGCTCTGTGTACTGTCTAGGACACAATTGGAGTAACTTGGTGAGTGGTAACTTTCAGTTTGTGCACGAGGAACTCCAAATGGGTGTGTTGGGTTTTTATAGACAAAATGCTGCTCAACTGTAGTCACTCCCACTCTCTCTCGATAATGCTTCAGTGGACCCTCTCCTCCTCCTTTGTGCCTGGATAGCTGTTGCGACTTAGACCCCCAAAAATTAAGCTTGCTATTGCACCCTCATCATGAATTGCACGGTTGCAATTGAAGTGACTCTGGTTGTCGTTGACTGATGGGTGATTAATCAAAATGCTACCATTCAACATTGTCATGTTGTGCAAAAATTTATTGTTCTAAGAGGCTTGTGCGTTGTTATACGTGGATGTGCATTTGCATCTATGTTTGCCTTCCAATCATGGGCAAGTTATTACTAGTTTTCTACAGTAAAACAACTATCTTGGGTCAGCATCTGCTAATAAAATATTATTGATCTTGAAGGTGTGGTTCTTTGCCAATGAATTGGTGCCACGTAAATAGTCATAAATAACTGAGATTGGCTGGTGGTGCGCTTCAAGAAAACTGAACTTCTACACTGAAATCGTATTTTATGACCAATATCAACTTTGGACGACCATTGGCTGAGTTCCCATTTTGCTTAACTATATCAACGTGTTTTCTAGGTTTGGGAAGTGCTTCTAGATTCCTATGTTTGGAAATAAGAATGTAACTCACTCAAGCTCTTGAGCTATTCAAGTTTGACTTAGATTACTCAAATGCTACTTGATTATTTTGCTCAGAAACTCATCTGGGAAGTATAAATAAAATAATCTATTTTTAGAATAGAAATTGATTTCTAAATCAGAAGGGTTATGATTCACACCAGAAGAAATGAACAAAATGATTTGCTTGCCAGGGAAAACAAGATAGTAGTCTAGATCGTTATTTGGGGCCAATAAATGCTAATAGTGTAGTCCACGTCAAAAGGGTACATATGATATGTGGATATACTTTGTGGAAGGACCGCATGTAGTGGATTTTTAAGAGGTTATGGATAAAATTGAACAAATAAAAAGTATAGTGACCCCATTAAATATTGGAAAAAAAGTTTAGTAATTACTCATGTCGTTACTCCTTTTTATCCTCATAGCATTTGTTTTTATGGTGAGAAAACCCAACTTTAAATAGGTAAACTTTGGTCTCATCAAAGTACCTCAATAAATTACATGAGGATCGAAGGTCGGAGAAGTAATGTAGAGTACATAGAAGGAGTCTGGTGTTGTGTTCGAAGGGAAATGCCTAGAAGCCATCCAATGTATAAATTGGAGTCCCCGGCCTCTCGAGCAAGCGCCTAGATCGCATCACATTTTCAATCGGAACGTTTTCTAAAGTCTGGTTTCAATCAATTTTTATATGATTACACATTAGAACCTCTTAAGAGTGTTCCTCCGGTTCTTTTTGCGAGTTTACATGAAATCATTGTAAAAGATTGTGTCAAACATAAGCAGATCACTATTCCGCTTACCACTGGAAATCTAAAATATAAGGAAATACCATGCTTCCAGCTAAAAAATAAAAGTCATGGGGACCTAATGACATTGACGAAAGCTCAACGCCTGACGTTAAGTGAGGCTTTATTTCAAACTTGTAACCTCCTTATTCAAGGTAGATTTACCACTCTCACTCTCTCCATGAACATAGGTCTCGGTAATTCAAATTGAACCACCTCAATCTTGTTCTTTCATTTCTCTATTAATCTCGCTATTATGGTGAATTGCACAATCTAATTGATCAACAACACTAATGCATGCTCTACTTTTTCTTTATGTGATCCGATCATGAATGACTGAGAATTACTTATGTTGCTAGTCAGGACAACATAATCATCCTTGATATCTTTTGCGGGGCAAGATCATTTATTAACATTATTTTACTATCATTTTTGGGAAAAAAAATGCTAGTTGAATTACTTATAATCTAGGGTTAATATAACAAAAAAAAAAAAAAAAAAACCAAATTATGGCCACTGTAACACAACTACCCTAAACTTTTTTTTTTTTTTTTTGTATAACTAAAAGCTTTACACTTGCTTATTGTCACATAAATACTCTAAACTTTTTTCTTGTGTCATAAAAAAAATCCGAACTTATATGAGTATGATAACAAAAGTATAGTGCAAGTGCCAAAACTTGGCACGGGGAGCCATTTAAGCACCAAAATTAGAAAGATACACATGAGTGCCACTTTCTTTGAAAAATGAGACATTTAAGTGCTAACTCTAACGACGGGTGTCAGAAATCCTATGTGGCATTTTTTTAATAATATAACTGGTTTGCATGGCTCACTAGAGAGTTGAGTTAGTAGAGAATAACAAAAATGTCATTTTGCCTCTTATTTGAATTTGAATATAAATATTAATTAAATTAAATTATAAACTTAAAAAAAAAAGTTGCAGAAGGTGTTGTGCAAGGGCTTCTTCTTCCTTCTTTTTTTTTTTTTTAAATAATTTAGTTTTAACTTTAGTTTAATTAATATTTATATTAAAATTCAATTCAAGGCAAAACGACATCTTTTCTGGCTTATCTAGCCACATCAATATGCAAAACGATATTGTTTTTGACTTATCTAGCCACATCAGCATGCAAAATAATGTTATTTTGCACTTGTCTTGTCAAGAAAACTCCACATCAGCATTTTGGCCGGATTTTCTTACTATTGGCACTTAACTGATCAATTTTGCTCCGATTTTGACACTTAAGTGTGAAAGTGCTAGTATGAACACCTAGAGGGGGAATAGGTGTAAAAACAGATTCTGTAAAATGCAATGAAAACATTTATTTTTAACCCGAGTCTAAATAACAACAGATTTTTAAAACTGAGTCTGAAGAGCAACAAACTTTGAGCGAGTTCAGATTTTAGCAGTTAAATAGAATTACAAACAAAATAAAATAGTTCAGGGAAAAGAATAAGAACACATAATTTATAGTGGTTCGGCTTAGATCAAGCTTACGTCCACTCTCCCACGCTAACAGCCTTCTAGCTGGATTCCACTATACAATCAACAAGAGATTACAACTTTGAGTGCAAACACTTAGTAGATCGCACTATCTTACTAAGTCACTCTTTTGGTATTTCTCTCATGATCACAAACGTTTAAGCTCACAAGAGACAAGTGTATGATCGAAGGTTACTCAGACTTTGGAATTATAAATTCTACGCTCCGTCTCTTTTACTTGCTCATCGGTTCTTGATCTCCTTAAATACTCCTCCACTTCCAAACTAGCCGTTGGACAGTATCTTGAGGATCATCTTCCAATCTACCTATTGGACAGATATGTATCTAGAAGATTTAGTAGCCGTTGAGTGATAAAAGTAGAATCCCAAATTGATTCTAATTGCCCATACAAACAGAATCTTGGTTTCCATAAATAGAGCTTCTTCGTATAGAAAGTTCTTGTCTTCAAGATCTAATTGTCAATAAATTAGATTGAGTCAATCAAATCAATCTTGATGTAGAATCCAAACCAGATCACTAGCCGTTATACATTTAGGGCTTGTGTTACGTTCTGTCTCGTTCTGGATGTAAAGTCTGAGAGCAATAGACTTTATATTATGAGTCTGAGTGCGATAGACTTTACAATCTGAACGTCGGTCTGAACATATTTTGCTTCAGCATAGAGTCTGTCTTCTGGTTATTCCAAGTATAGACTTTGAGAATATCATTTACATGTTTTATCATCTGTGTTAAAATATGTCTCAAGTTTGAGTCCAATGTGAAACTCCGAATATTCCGAATTGGATATGTTGCGGATGTTCGAAATCGAGCAAAGAAGATCCGAAGATCAACTTCTCAAAATTCGAATCTGCATTAAAGAGTTTGGCCACTGAAATAGGAAAGTCCAACTTTCACTTGAATTTGGATTTTGTTTAAAATATATAGATATATATTTTGGTTAAAATAGGCAATATTGAAAACAGAATCCTATGAGAAGTTGGCAAAGGAATAAGGGTCTTACTTATATATATAGACTTGTGGCCATGGATGGAAGAGGGTTGATCATGCAGAAGTGTTCTTGAAGCGCCGTCTCGTTGTTGAGTGCTTGGGAGAGATTTTCTTGTTGGTGAATTACATCCAAGAAAATTTAGTGTTCAAGCCAATTAAATCTTGTGGTAAGATTTACGTGTAATTCCTTCATGAGATTGAGAGATTATTTCTTGTGGAATTTCAGGGCTAAACACTGCGTGCATTATTGGGGCTTGGGAAACATCGAGAGAGTGTTTGAGAGACTCGAGTGCGTAATCTCCTTATATTGCTTGATCTATAGTGAAATTCGCTGCTCCTCTCCTTGTGGACGTAGGTCTTTACGACCGAATCACGTAAATCTAGTGTCCAATTTATTTTCTTTTTATGTCTATATTATTGTTCGATCGCTCGCTTTATCGCAACAAGTGGTATCGGAGCTAGGTTTGGCTAAGTTGAAGCGAATTGATGGCAACAGAAGAAGTAAAAGTGAAAATCGACAGATTTGATGGGAAGGATTTTAGATTTTGGAAGATACAGATTGAAGATTATCTTTACCAGATGAAACTACACTTGCCTTTATCTGGGGAGAAACCATAGACGATAAAACAAGCTGATTGAGATTTGCTGGATAGACGAGCTATGGGTGTTATTCGGCTGACGTTGGCTCGGAACGTCGCGTTTAACATCTTGTAGGAGAAGACCACTGCTAATTTGATGCAAGCCCTATCAAATATGTACGAGAAACCCTCTGTGATCAATAAGGTCTATTTGATGCGATGTCTGTTTAATTTGAAGATGAGCGAAGGTGCGTCAGTTGCAGATCATATCAATGAATTCAATGTGATTATTCGTCAATTAAGTTCAGTTGAGATTGATTTTGAAGATGAGGTATGTACTTTGATTCTATTATCCTCATTGCCTGATAGTTGGAATACTACTGTTACTGCTATTAGTAATTTCTTTGGGTCAACAAGTTTGATGTTTGATGGGGTTCAAGATTTGATTCTAAGTGAGGATATTCGTAGAAGAGAATCTAGTGAACATGTATCTACTGCTTTAATAGGTGAAAATAGAGGAAGATCTATAACACGTGTGGGTAACAGTAGTACTAATATGAACAGGCATAGTCAATCTAGGACTGTTGATGTTGTCTGTTGGAATTGTGGCAAGAGATGGCATCTTAGAAGGAATTGCCTTAAGCTGAAGAATGAAAAGGGTAAGGGAGTTATAGTTGATTTTGTAGATAATGTAATAGTTGTAGCATATAATGCTGATTATGTCTTGTCTGTCACTGATTATTCATCGTTTGATGGATGGATTATGGATTATGGATTCTGGTTTTTCTTTTCATGTCACATCAAATAAAAATTGGTTTATCACTTATCAGTGCATGGGTAGTGGTAAAGTCCAGTTAGGGAACAACGCTAAGTGCGATGTTGTGGGTGTTGGTGATGTTAAAATCAGAATGCATGATGGCATTGTGAGGACATTGACTAGAGTAAAACATGTTCCAGAATTGAAAAAGAACTTAATTTCCTTGAGTGCCCTAGATTCAACTGGTTGCAGGTATTCTTCAAAAGGTGGAGTTCTGAAGGTTGTTTGAGGTGCCCTGGTGATAATGAAAGGAATCAAGCATGGAGGCCTGTATAAACTTCAAGGTGAGGCAATGACAAATTTCGTTGCGAAGACGTCGGATGCATCTGTTCGCGAGTCTTTTGACTGCTCGAGGAAGACCTAGGTGTTTGTGCCAATGCACAAATTTGATGCTGGTGTCAAGATCACGTGGTTGAGAGCTTTGATCGAGACGGAGACTGGTAAGTCGATCGAGCATGTTTGGACTGACGATAGCATGGAGTTTGCTCGGAGCTGGCAAATAAATTCTGCATGAAAGAGGGCATAGTGAAACACCGCACTAGTGCCGGTAAATTACAACAATTTGCAGAATTGATGAGCAGAATATTACTAGAGATGGCCCGAAAAATGATCTCTAGTGCTGGTGTTACTAGGAGAATCCTAGCTAATGTGCTTAGTACGATAAGTTGCCTGGTGAATAGATCCCCATCAACTGCTATTGAATGGCGGACTCCTGAAGAAGTGTGGTCAGGTAACATTGCTGGTTATTCTATTATTAGAATGTTTGGTTGTCTGCGTTATTTTCGAGTGAGTGATGATAAGCTCGATTAAAGGGCAATGTGCATATTCCATGGCTATGCACAAGGTGAGCGGGGCGATTGGTTGTGGTGCTTAGATATAAATTCACCTGTTAACAACAAAGAAGTTACCCTTGATGAGTCTCTGGTACTTCTAGCTATGAGTGTTTGTGGCAGTGTTAATACGGATCTAAACGGTGTTCAGCTTGAGGTGGAGTTGCAACCAAAAACTCTTGAGGTAGCAAGTACGAGTACTAGCAAAGTAATCGACACAGATGGTGCTTGTAGCGAGGTGGAGCTTATAGAGCCAACGGTTGCTATAACTATTGAAATTAACAAGGTACATATTCGATCTCCTAATAGATATGGATGCAATAATGGTTTTGCTTTATCTGCGGTTAAGGAAGTTGCGTCGGAAAATACATGCGAAGCAATTAAAGGCATGTGGAGTTGGTATTTTGATGAGGTCCTCGGTTATGGCGAAGTTCAAGCAAGGCTTGGACTTGGATAATATCTATGGCGGTTGAGCCCATCGGGGGCTATGGGAAAGTAGCAGCAGAGTTTGAATTTTTTGCAAAGCGATTGCAACTTGGCTCAAATGTCGAGCCAAGGTGGAGATTGTTAAAATATGTCTCGAGTTTGAGTCCAATGTGAAATTCCGAATATTTCGAATTAGATATGTTACAAACGTTCGAAATCGAGTAAAGAAGATCCAAAGATCAACTTCTTAAAATTTCAAATTTGCATTGGAGAGTTTGGCCACTAAAATAGGAAAGTCCAACTTTCACTTGAATTTGGATTTTTTTTAAAATATATAGAGATATATTTTGGTTAAAATAGGCAATATAAAAAACAGAATCCTATGAGAAGTTGGCAAAGGAATAAGGGTCTTACTTATATATATAAACTTGTGGCCATGGATGGAAGAGGGTTGATCATGAAGAAGTGTTCTTGAACCACCATCTCGTTGTTGAGTGCTTGGGAGGGATTTTCTTTATTGTGAATTACATCCAAGAAGATTTAGTGTTCAAGCCAATTAAATCTTGTGGTAAGATTTGCGTGTAATTCTTTCGTGAGATTGAGAGATTATTTCTTGAGGAATTTCAGGGCTAAACACTGCGTGCGTTATTGGGGCTTCGGAAACACCGAGAGAGTGTTTGAGTGACTCGAGTGTGTAATCTCCTTGTATTACTTGATTTATAGTGAAATTCGCTGCTGCTCTCCCTGTAGACGTAGGTCTTTATGACCGAACCACGTAAATATGGTGTTCGATTTATTTTCTTTTTATGTCTATATTATTGTTCGATCGCTCACCTTTCGCAACAATCTGCATAGTCTATTACTCAACCATCAAACATGTTAATAGCCTTTGATTTATTTTGTCATCTTCAAAACATCATAAGGGATTTCCTAACAATCTCCCCCTTTTCGATGATGACAAAACAATTTCTGAATATGCAGATGTGTAATCACACTTTCTAAAATATTGATAAATCAATCATCAAGTTTTAGATTTTCAAAAAATGATTTGAATTAAAAGATAGCAAATAGATTGAGCATATAATTATATATGTAAAGATAATCGCAGCTCAATAAATATCAATATCAACACATATGCATATTTATATTCTCTCCCCCTTGTTGTCATAATCAAAAAGTGATAACAATAGAAATAGTATCACGTAAAGAATATAAAATGATAACAAATATATCTTGCACAATTTAAAAAAAATTAGCATTGATAAAGTAAGTCAAATATTAAAGATATGCAATGTAGCTTACTTTGATCATATATATCAGCAAATATCCAATAACAATCATGGATGCATTATAAAATTCACTTATCTTTTTGTTATTATAAAATGAATATCAATAAGAGATTTGTTAATGACAAAAGGTAATAAAAGATGCATTAACCGGATTTTGTATAACTTAAATTCTGACGCATTTACCTTTTTCTTCATTTCATAACAAGATCACGATCCATCCAAAAAGAATTTTCCATAAATGATGAACACTCCCCCTCAATTTGTTGCCTTTTTGAGATGATCACGATTATTTCCTTTCTTTTAGATTCACGTTCTCCCCATGTGATCATGACAATATTTGTGAATAGAAACAATTGTTGCTTGTGCACGTTGAACATAATATTTTTCCAGTATTTCCTTTGCAACGACAACATCCGAACGATTACTTGCATTTTGAAATTCGAGGTAAAAATTTATTTTCTTCAATCAAGCTCGTCTCGAATTCAACCTGCATCAACTTAACAAACTTTGTACGACACATTAGGGATTTCCTTAACAATTTGCAAAAACTTTGCACAAGGAAGAAAAATCTTTGAGCCTCTAGAAAGTAGTATAGAATCTCCATGATTTTCTGATCGAGCTTTCCAAAATTCATATGAAAGATTCTATTGCCACATGCAAACTCTTGTATAATAGATGATACTCTTTGCAAAAATGTCACGTAATATCTTCCTTTGATTTGTGGATCAAACTTATTAGATATAATATATCTTCTAAGAATATAGCAAGAATATCCATGAACATCCAATAATATCTTTTGAGATCAAAGGGATTTCCTTGAGCATAAATCTCATGCATTTCGCAAAAAGAAAGATGATATTTCTATCACATGCCAAATCAAGTAAAAACTTGCAATGCCTTATATTTATGACAAAAGATATTTGCAATATAAATCATATATAATTCATAGGCAATCATCTAAAATCATGATAAATATATTTAGAGATTTGCAAGGCAGGATAAAAATATTCTCTTACCCAAGGTATATGTTTGCAATATACCACTGATTAAAAAAAAAAAAAAAAAACATTACCAATCTTCGCATGAGATACATTTTTGATTGCATCATGATTTGCGTAGATTTGCGGTCATCCTTCCCTTAAAGAATAACCTGCAATCAACACATTTCCCTTTTTAGTATCCATCAATTTGGATCCTTCCTTACCAAATTCTCATTCCTCTCTTCCTTTATTTCCTGCAAAAACAACTTATCCTTTCTTTGGTACCCATATTTTCTTGGGTCTATGAGAGTTAGTAGTGTATGCTGTTTTTACCCAATTTTTCTTAATAAGTCTCCAAACTTTAGGACATTCTTTCTCAAAGTGTTCCAAATCTCCACAATTTGAACACTTGAGAGCATTTCGACCAACAGGTTTTGTAAAGATCTTTTGAAAATGCTTATTGTACGCAAGTCTAGGAGGTCTTTATCTAAGTCTCTCCTTAACTTTAGGAAAATCAATTAGAGAATCACTTTCTTTATTGAAACCAAGTCCCGACTTATTATAGTAAGGTACTTGTAAGGAAAGAATATGCTCTAATGTTTTTGAACCATTTGAAAATTTTGTCGAAATATTTGAGAATTCCCCTTTTAAAGAATCACATTTTTAATAGGTAAATCTCGACTTTCTTTTGTTTGTAGAAAATCTTTTTGCAAAATTTCAAACTTTTCTTTTCGAGAAAAATCCTGTTGCCTAAGACATCAATTCTGATTTTTTAGTTCGGAGATCCTTTTAAGAGAAGATTTGAGATTTAAGCAGAGCTCATTTATATACTTAAGAACTTTGATAGGAATTTTGAATGGCTTATCTCGATTTCCTCATTGGATTCTAAGTCTGTGTCTGGGTTAGACTTTGATTCTGAATCTGTGTCTACGTTAGACTTAAATTCTGAATGTGCCATCAAGCATATATTTCCTTGCTCATCATCTTCTTTTATTGTTCTTTTCTGGCCATTCTGCTTATATTTTCTTCTTCCATGGAATTTCCTTCCTTTTCTACTCAACTTTTTGAATTTCTTGATCATAAAAGCAAGTTCTTCATTGTCCAAGTCATTTTATGAGTCTGTTTCATCAAAAATAACGTTAGATATTAAAGCGATGGACTTCTTACCTTCGGGATCTTCATCGTTGATTTGTTCCACTTCGTAGGATTGAAGAGTGCCAATCAATTCATTAACGGAGAGTGGCATAATTCTCTGAGTCTCTTGGATTGAGGTATTGACATGGTTCCAATCTTTTGAGAGACCTCGCAAAAGTTTGTTGACCTTCATTGGGAAAGAAATTGGATAACCTTGATACGCCAAACCGTTTACAATTTCTGTAAAACGATCGAACATATCTCAAATTGACTCTCCTAGCTTCCTCTTGAAGGTTTCATATTGGCCAAGCAGAAAATTTACTCTTGTCTCTTTTACACGATCAGTCCATTCATAAGTAACATGAAGTCTACCCCAAACTTCTTTTGCTGTTTCACATGAAGAGATTCTGTTATATTCAGCAGGAGACAAAGCGCAATATAAAGAATAAATGACTTTTGCATCAAGCGCTTCTCTTTTGGACATCTTTGTTTGAGACATAAGAGCGGGGGTTTGCTTTATTTGTCTTTGTCATTCTTATTTGATGTAGACGCAGCAGTGGATTGATTCATTTTTCCACAACATCCCATTGCAAGGGATCTCTAGATTTTGTGAATGCCTTCATTTTGTTCTTCCACACGTTATATTCATTTCCATCAAAATATGGTTGCCTGGTGTTGCTTTGTCCCTCCATAAGTCCTGGTGCCAAGATACTAGCCATAAAAGATCTTTAGCTCAAAAGTAAAAATACTTTTATAAACCGAGCACTTGGCTCTGATACTAATTGAAAGTGCTAGTATGAACACCTAGAGTGGGGGAATAGGTGTAAAAACAGATTCTGCAAAATACAGTGAAAACCTTTACTTTTAACCTGAGTCTAAATAACAACAGACTTTTAAAACTGAGTCTAAATAACAACAAACTTTGAGCGAATTTAGACTTTAGTAGTTAAATAGAATTACGAACAAAATAAAATAGTTCAGAGAAAAGAATAAGAACACAGAATTTATAGTGGTTCAGCTTAGATCAAGCCTATGTCCACTCTTCCACGCTAACAGCCTTCTAGCTAGATTCCACTATGTAATCAACAAGAGATTACAACTTTGAGTGCAAACACTTAATAGATCACACTATCTCATTAAGTCACTCTTTTGGTATTTCTCTCACAATCATAAACGTTTAAGCTCACAAGAGACAAGTGTATAATTGAAGGTTGCTCAGACTTTCGAATTATAAATTTTGCGCTCCATCTCTTTTACTTGCTCATCGGTTCTTGATCTCCTTAAATACTCCTCCACTTCCAAACTAGCCGTTGGACAGTATCTTAAGGATTGTCTTCCAATCTACCTATTGGACAGATTTGTATCTAGAAGATTTAATAGCCGTTGAGTGACAAAAGTAGAATCCCAAATTGATTATGATCACCCTTACAAACAGAATCTTTGTTTTCATAAGTAGAGTTTCTTCATATAGAAAGTTCTTGTCTTCAAGATCCAATTGTTAATAAATTAGATTGAGTCAATTAAATCAATCTTGATGTAGAATCCAAACCAGATCACTAGCTGTTATACATTTATGGCTTGTGTTACGTTCTGTCTCGTTCTAGATGTAAAGTCTGAGAGCAATAGACTTTACATTTAGAGTTTGAGTGCGATAGACTTTACAATCTTGACGTCAGTCTGAACATATTCTGCTTTAGCATAGAGTCTGTCTTTTGGTTGTTCCAAGTATAGACTTTGCGAATATCCTTTACATGTTTTATCATCTGCATAGTTTATTACTCAACCATCAAACATGTTAATAGCTTTTGATTTATTTTTTCATCTTCAAAACATCATAAGGGATTTCCCTAACAAAGTGTACTTTTCCAAACTTTTAATACTTAAGTGTCCCATTATACTAAGTTTTCGCACTTCGGGTGTCCGCGCCTCCAATATAACAAATATAACTTGGATGTAATTGAAATAGGGGATATATATACACATATATGACATAGATGTATAAGTTTGGACTTCTTGATGGTACAAAAAAAGTTAGGGGCATTAGTATCTCAGTGAACAAGTTTATGGTTTTAGGCAACACGAAAAAAAGAGAGGGGTACCACCGCACTGAGTGGCGCTGCTGGCTTCAGGTTTTCTGCCCCTCACGAAGGGGAGAAGTTCGAATCCTCAGCACGTCGCAAGTGGACTTACTCACTTCACGGGGGTGGTGGGTTCCTCCGTGAGCCCCAGGGTTTGCCCGCCGGCTGTCAACTTACGGGTTTCCCTAGGTCATCAAAAAAAAAAAAAAAGAGGGGTATTTGTGTCACAATGGGTATGGGTGAGGGTTTTTTGTTGGTATTTGCTTTATAATCTAAGAGCATCATAAAACTCCAAATTGAGGTGCACATGTGAGGATGTTTGGCGAAATGAATTCCATATTAGATCTGTGTTTTAACTTAGAATAGTCAACATATTGTAATCGGTTCATAATGGAATTATCTTAAATTTTTCAGTGAAGGTCAGGCTCAAGCTTGGGTTCTGTGACATCCCAAATTTTCAGTCATGTTTTCTACTGAATAAATCAAGTATTTTTTTGACGCGTCTATAGAGCTGTTCTCAGAGTTGATCACTCTCAAGATAACTAGACTATCTAGGGAAACCATTAAGAAATTTTATGGCAATAGATTTGAGAATTCGACTAGAAATCGACTTCTCGACCATGTCCATCTTGAGAGGTCATTACGGCACAGTATAAAATTGATTTAGAATTAGAGATAAGCTGGTTTGACAAAGATATGTGACTAATCGTGGGTGACACCATTAAATTGGAAAATTTTCGTCGGCCAGCATTAGACTGATTTTCTTATTGTTTTGGTACCTTGTGTCCGTATTTGGGTCATCGAGATTTTCACGACAACTGAGAGTCGCCAATGAGTCGAGTGGGTTCATTGTGGCTCAAAGAAAATCGACCATGGGTCATTTGCATTAAAAATCTTCGAAAACTACCCGGTAACCTAGGTCACGCTAAAAACGCACCGAATGGAAATTAACCGCAAATTCAAGTCCGATTTCAGAAATTAAAGATTCTGTCATGTCACAATAAATTCTAGGAACGTCGACTCGGTCTCAAAAGATTTTTCTGCAACTCGAGACTTTTTGGGAAAAAGTTGGCATAGGACCGTTTTCGTGCAGAAAATGCCGGGATTATTTTTTATCGCGAATTTGGGAAGCATGATGGATATATGGGTGAGGAAAAATATCAATTTGAATGATAGAGGGTTGATGAATTTATTAGGACCAAATGAGATGGAATCAAGTGTGATTATGTGTCTAATTTGAGGGGAAACCATGTAAATTCGTGTGCCCCCTTTCCCCTAGCATTTTGAACCATCTCATGAGTTGTTAGGCATGCATTGGTGGCTCAATAACAGCCAAGGAACCACACTTGGCCTACAATGGTCAATGGGGACATTTGAATGGAAATTAAGCAAGTGGTGGAGCCCTCTGGTCCCCTAGATCTTTTCTCTCTTCCTCCACAAGTCAACCGGCCTCCTCATCCCCTCTACCCCTCCATTTCGCACATCACAACCAAGGAATACAGCAAGCAAAACCACCGGACCGCCGCTCGTCATCGTCACACACCGTCTGCCCGCAAGAGCCACCCTTGCGCCGTCTGCCCCTTGCCGCGCCTCACCACCGTTTAGCTTGCTGTTTCAGCCATTCCAAATTGTTGTCCAGCTGTGCCAGCTGCCGCCGAAGCCTCCTCCACCGTCGCTCAAATCAATGGCTGAATTAATGGGTATCACAGTGACTTCAAGGCCGGTTTTGAGGTCGATCCCGATCTCAAAATCTAGGCCCGCTTTGGAGAAAAGTGACCCCTGCGACGTTTTCGACGTTTGAAACCGCTTGGCTCGCTAATCAAGTGAGTTTTGCTCACTAATCCCTCATTAGTATGATAATGATGCTTAAGGGTTGATTAGATTTAATTAAGTGCAATTAAGTGGATAGATTATATTAGAATAATTAAATTAGGGATTTACCTATGTATGTTAGGCAAATGGCTAGTGTAATTAGCAAGTAGACAAGCTCTATTATTTATTGAACAAGTCTCGGTAATTTTCCAGGCTCGTCTCGGCTTCCAATTAGGCATTACGAGCATAAATTGGATTTATTGCTATTTAATAATTAATTTTTGTAATTATTTATTATTTATTTATTTTCCGGAAATGAGGCTGGGATATCCGACAACCGGAATTTTGTGCTGATTATCATGGTACAGTCCGTTTATTTATTTGAGCATTAGTTCGTGTTGAATTGATTTATTGGTAATTTTAGGATTTATTCCTAAATTAAATTAATTTTGATAATTAATTGGAAAATTATCGGGCGTCGGTCTATAGCGTCAAAAATCTATTTTTGTACTGCTGAAAGAAGTGGGTGAATAAAAAGGAAATTATTTAATTTTGGCTAAGGCCGACCGTGTGCTCACACACGTGTTCTTTTATCAAATATGATGAAATGGGTCTTGTAGCTCGATGATAAAATTGATGTATGTGCATGGACGTTTTACTATTGTAGCTCGATGACTCTCTTGTCATCTTGAGAAAGAACAAAAA
This sequence comes from Eucalyptus decipiens, assembly GCA_014182575.1. NCBI lineage: Eukaryota > Viridiplantae > Streptophyta > Magnoliopsida > Myrtales > Myrtaceae > Eucalyptus > Eucalyptus decipiens. The sequence goes on along the minus strand of CM024612.1, from coordinate 6,122,925 downwards.
TACTATGAAATGTTGGCTTTGATGATCATCTTGGAGAATATGTCATTTGGAGCATCTTGGATTTATTGCTATTTAATAATTAATTTTTGTATTTATTTATTTATTTATTTATTATTGTAGCTCGACTGAACTCTCATGTCATCTTGAGAAATTTATTTATTCCTAAATTAAATTAATTGATAATTAATTGGAATAAAATTAATTATTTAATAAATTTCGAAAAAAATTATCGGGCGTCGGTCTCGATCAAAAATCTATTTTGGTCATCTTGAAGAATGGATAAAAGGAAATTATTTATTTTGAAATGTTGTGTTCTTTTATCAAATATTGAAAAGGATAAAATTGATTCTATAGATCATCATTTGGAGAATGGACGACATGCCATTACTCTCTTGTCATCTTGAGAAAGAATTGTTTATAGTGACTCAACATCTTGTCATCTTCTGACTCAACATGTCATCTTGGAGAATGTACATTATGATGAATATACTCGGTGACTCTATACGTTATATTGGAAAATGAATATTATAATATACTAGCTCGGTAACTCGATAGGTTATCTTGGAGAATGAATAGTATATTATAGCAGCTTGGTGACTTAGTGTGTCATCTTGGAGAATGAATTGTATAATATACTAGCTCGGTAGCTCAATAGGTTATCTTGGAGAATGGATAGAATTGAATGAAATGACTAGGGAATGGTCTGATTGACATGTAATCAACTAGGTCGATTGATCAATGATTCGATCTATGGTGAGTGATTGGGTGCCTATTTGAACTGTATATAATTGCAGGTGGAGTCTAAGGCCAAGGTAAGTCCTCTGACTCGTGTTGTGCTTAGGCAGTGTCTAAAGTGTATTGGCCTACTAATCGAGTCTTAGAGGGTAGAACTTGCTAAGACGTTGTCTCACTGGTTATTGAATAACCATTTTCAGGTCTTTAGATGGCATTGGTAAAGGACTAGAGGCCCGAAGTGTAGAAGGGGAAGCCTGAAGAATTGACGATCCTATTGGACTAGTGAGTCATAGGGCAATTCTCTTTTGATGAGAGTCGATTCCATCTTGCAGACCCTGTTTGAGGAACTAGTGGTTTAAACCTGACTTAACAATTCGACTTGTATATATTTGCATTATGATTGGCAATGTATATAAGTGTGATTGTTTTCAAAGTTCAATTTTAAAATCCTATTTTCCTATCCCATTGTTTTATTGTCTGGGGATTTCATATGCTTCCGCATGCGTAAATTAAAATGAAAGGGTTGGCGATGCGTCTTGGAACATCACTATTAATCGACCAAGTTGAGGGATGTATGTGTGCCCGAGGATTGGGGCGTGACAGGTTCTCCCCTAGGGATCCCCTTTGTTGAGGACTTCAGATTTTTGTTGTTAATTCTCAATAAGTGGTATCAAAATCAATGGTTGATTAGATTGAATAGGTCGAATATGTATAGATGTGTAGTTGGTGAATATTTTTTAAAGCGAGAATGTCGCATATGACTCATCTATCGATGTGACAAATAATGCGCTTTTGACTAAGTTTGGTTGGGCCAAAGCGATTAATGGGAAGTTAGAAGGGCAGAGTTTTGTCTCTTGCCAAACTTGGCAAAGTCAAGGTGCATAATGGAGTAGAGTTTATATTGTTGTAGGAGGATACTTGCATTCAGGGGGAGGGGGCCGAATATAGTAGATTCACATGCGAAACAAAAAAAATTTCTAAGGTGCAAGTGCACGGGTCTTAGGAAAAAAATTTATGAATACCACGGATGTGATTGAAGTGACTCTAGTTCGCATTGATTGATGGGTGATTAATCAAAATGCTACCATTAAACATTGTTATGTAGTGCAAAGATTTATGGTTCTAAGTGGTTTGTTGGTTTTGTGGTGGTCTTAAATTCTAGCCAAAAGCATAACGATGGTTGATTTCCTTTTGTCGATGGTTAGCAACTTAGGCCTACACCTATGTTTTTACCTCTTATATGTGTATGTATGTATGTATCAACATTTTCGACCTTTCAGAAACTATATTAGCGTGCTGTTAGTAGATATGTACTTGCATCTATGTTTGCCTTCCAATCATGTGTAAGTTATTGTGATTCATGTTCCTATGAGAAAGAACTGGCTTTCTTCAGTGAAACAAATAGCTTTGGTCGGCATCTGCTAATGAAATATTATTAATCTTGAAGGTGTGATTCTCTGCCAATGAAATGCTGCCACGTAAATAGTCATAAATACTGAGATTGGCTAGTGGTGCACAACAAGAAAACTAAACTTCAACGCTGAAATCATATTCTATGACCAATATCAACTTTAGACGGCCATTGGCTGGGTTCCTATTTTGCTTGACTTAGCCATATCAACGAGTCTTTTAAGTTTGGGAAAATCTTCTAGATTCCAATGTTTGGCGATAAGGATGCAACTCAATCAAGCTCACGTGCTATTCGAGTTTGACTTGCTAATTACTCAAGCTCGGCTTGATTCTTTTTGAGTTCAAGTAGCTTAAATACCGATTAATCGAGTCTAGCTCAAACTAAAAAATAATAGCTCGCGAGCCTAATCGAGTTATTCAATCTTTATTTATTTTAATTATAAAAATACATTAGTAGATACGAACTAAATAAATATATTACTACTTTTTAATTGTAGTGTATTTTAATGATTCCAGCTAGAGTTTGAGTTTTACTCTAAGTTTTGAGAAAGAACCGTTATCTAATCAACTCGAGCTGAAGCTTATTGAAAACTTATGTAACTCAATTATCTACTCTTAACTATTTGATTTGGGTCAGATTCAAGCATCGAATTGGTTGTTGACTCAACTGGATTACACACATACTCCCCTAGTTTGGAAATTTAGTTTGCCAGATTTTGTTTGTGCATAAAAAGTAGGAATAATGATATTGAACTTTTTTTTTTCAATTTTAAATGTGATCTATGAACCTTTTTTTGTTTAATAAATCCGTTGAGCTTTTAAAATTCCAAGCAAAGTAATTCTTCCATTGAAAATCCTAATACTTAGTTGATGTGGACAGAGTTTTGTTAACTTAATGTTGATTTGCTAGGGTGGCATGTACGTGAATTCCATATGGCTTCCATGTCACATACACACACACACAGAGGAACAAAAACATTTCCTGGCTAGGGAGAACGAGGTGTTAGTCTAGATTGTTATTCTCAGCCAATAAATGCTAATAGAGCAGTCCACGTCAAAAGAGTACATGGGGAAAATTGTCCAAAAATCCATAAATCTATTGCACTTTTGTCAATATAGTTCTAAATTTTTAATTATGCCAATTGAGTCCTAAATCTTTGCACGTTTTGCCAATTGAGTTCATTCAGTCAATTTTGATATGAAATCGTTGATATTGACAATTTTTACTAATATTTTAATTTTTTTTGCATTTTTATATTATTTTTCTTATCATTTTCATTTCTTTCGTTTTCTTTCTTTTTCCTTTTCCTTATTTTTAAGGCTAGTAGGGGGCCACCAGCCACTTGCGGAGACTTGGCCACCCTTGCCGACCATTGGATGAGGATTAGCCCTCACCTAGTGGCTAAGGTTGTTGAGCCTCAGTGGCTGAGGTTGTTGAGCCTGTGACCAGCAGCCAACTTCTAGGCCTTAACAATAAGAAAATACCCCCCCAAAGTAAAGAACGAAAAAGAAAAGGAATGAAAAGAAAAGAAAAAAGAAGGTATTAATATATAAAATTTAAAATGTCCATGTTAGCGTTGGTAATGTCATGTTAGATGGTCAATGTTAACATGAGTGGTTTCCGATCAAAATTTGTCGAATGGACTCAATAAATATAATCAAAAAGTTTATGAATAAAAGTGTAATAGATTTTGTATTTTTTGGATAATTTTCTCTAGTACATGTGACATGTGGATTTAAATGGAACGACTACATTGAGTGGATCCTTAAAAGTTTAGGGAAAAAATTGAATAAAAAAATTATAGCAATCCCATTAATTATTGAAAGAAAGTTCTAGGGCTACGCGTATCGTTTCTCCTTTTTAATCTTCATAGCATTTGTTTTTGATAACAAGGGAACCCAACTTAAATGGGTAAACTTTGGTCTCGTCAAAGTACCTTGATTAATTAAATGAGGATCAAAGGTGGAAGATGTGATTAGATCAGAAGAGTTTGGTGTGGCTTCCTTGGGGAGTGGAAAACGTTAGAACCTCTTAAGAGTGGTCCTTCGGTTCTCTTCTAAGGTGTGAGGCGAAAAATTTTCCACATTGCTCAAACTTAATTCTCCTTGGAATAAGGTCCACGGCTACTTGGTGCGCCTAGCCAACACTCCCACTGTCAAAACTTTCATTGCTTCTAGAAATTCATGTTTCCTCCCTTCTAGATATTGCTTTTTTGGCTCCATATTCTACTTCTGTGTGGAAGAAGGAAGTGGGTGGGACTGATTCTACCCCACTATTAGAGTAAAGTTCCTTTAATAATCTATTTCCTGAAGACTCATTGGATAAAGTTGAAAATTAAGTATTCAGAATTTAAGCACTGAATTTTAGGTGCCGACAATTTTAAGTTTTGAAAGTAGAAATAAAGAGTTATTTAATACGTAATTGAAAAATTGATCACTGAACATTATTGACTTGTTTACCATACATGAAATTGTGATTATTATAGGTTGATCTTAGTAATATAAGTGATAATATTCTCATTGCCATAAATTACTTTTTCTACTTAAAATGTTAAGTAACCCCGACTTACTTACCACGTTAAGTAGGTTTTCTGATTTAATGGAATTTTTATGTTGATATTAGTTTTAAGCAGTAGATGATGTTTAATCTCATTGAGTGCTGAGCTTTCTAATTTTAGTACTTAATTATATTCTCGACTAGCCATTAGCAATTATAAAGCTTGATGGGCTTCAAATGCAACTGTACTTGATCAAATACATTAGTTCGTACGAGAACAAATAAAATTCCAAACCTATTGAGTATTCCACTTTTGTTGAAATTAAAAGGACAAAGTGGATGAGTGTTGTCTCCACTTTACGGCATTATCTTAGTTAAGTCACATCCGTTGTAAATCTTAATTCATTTTTACCGAAAGTTTTGCTGGACGCGACTCATGAAAATCTATTTGAAATGAATTTTCTTTATTTTTTTATATATAATTTGGGAATTCACTATAACTTAATAGATTTAATTAAAGTGTCTTGTGAGCCATATATTATGCATTGCAACTAAGGAAAATTTACAGTGTTCTTCTTCTTGCCAAAAAGGAAAAATTGCGGTAATAAATGCATTGTTTTTCTCATGAAAAAATTCCAAATAAAGGCCGAAAGTATTCTCAATTTTTCAAAAAAGAGCCCGAAGCATCATAATTTTCTCAAATGGAAGCTTGAAGTGGACCTTGTTTCGAATAAAAACCTGAAGTGGTCATATTAGTCATAGAAAAAGACATGACTTCAGGGCATTTGCATCCTTCCTTTTTAGACATGACTTCAGGGCATTTGTATCCTTCCATTTTTCTTTCTTTTTTTCATTTTTCTTTCTTTTTTTCATTTTTTATTAAAAAGATAAAAAAAAATTTTAAAAAAAAAACACAAAATAAAGAAAAAAAACTAGGCGAGAAGGTAAGGCCCAGCCTTACCACCTGTGGCTGACACCCAACGATGATGAGGCGATAGCCACAAGCAGGGAAGGGCTATGAACCCTCCTGCCTGTATATAAATAGGAATATAAATTAGTCTTTTTTTTCTATTTTAAGTTATTTTGGGGAAAAAAAGTAGAAAAAGGAAAAAACAAAGAATAAAATGGAAGTATATATAAAAAAGGATATAAATAACCTTGACCAACTAGTGAAGTCAGGTCCTTTTTTGAGACTGACATGGTTAGTTCAAGGCTTTATTTGAAATAAGGTCTATTGCAAGCCTTTTTTTTTTTTTTTTTTTTTTTGAGAAACTAAAGATGCATCCGTTAGAGACAAGGAATACTTCAGGCCTATATTTAAGAAATTGAGGGCAATTTGGACCATTATTTGAAATTTTCCATTTCTCATAATGTATAGAATCATTTTTTGAAAACCAACAGATACGGAGTTAGCATATTTAGAATTAATGACACTCAATAACAAACCTTGTTTAATAGGGAATAGTTAGACTAAGGATAACTTTGTTTGACATTAAAGATTGTTCAAAATTTTCCGAAGTTTTCCATCATTTCTAGAAGTTAAAATAGGTCTTTGCGTCTTCGCCAGGAAGGTGCAAGATTTGTTAATGAATTTAAATGAGAAGTACTTTTAGAATTGTCCCACCATGCTAAGAGATGACGTGATCTTCCATATTAGACACTTTGCAGTCGAGAAAAGTATACCTCAAGTGCCATAACTTTACGCAAAGGGACACTTAAGTACCATAACTTACAAAAGGTACACTTAAGTGCTACATTGAAGAAAAACGGATCACTTAAGTGCCACTCCGGCCAAATTACAGCCAAAGCGCTGACGTGACATTTTTCCGGAGAAGCAAGCTCAAAACGACGCCATTTTGCACGTTGACGTGGCCAAATAATGCAAAAACGGCGTCGTTTTGGGGGTGGTAAAATGGTAAAAAAATTAAATTAAATTTAAAATTAATTAAATTAAATTTAAAATTAAATTTAGTTAAAATATTAAAAATAATAATTTTAAAATTAAATTTAGTTAAAATATTAAAAAATAATAATTGAGCCCTCAGCCACCACCCCAACTTTTCTTTTTTGCCCAAACTTTTCTTTTTATAATTTTTTTGATTTTTTATTTTAAAATTGTTATTTTTTAATATTTTAACTAAATTTAATTTTAAAATTATTATTTTTAATATTTTAACTAAATTAAAATTAAAATTTTTAACTAAATTTAATTTTGAAAATTATTTTTTAATATTTTAACTAAATTTTTTTGAAATTATTTCTTTTTATTTGAACTAAATTTAATTTTGAAATTCTTATTTTTTAATATTTTAACTAAATTTAATTTTGAAAGTATTATTTTTAATATTTTAAATAAATTTAATTTTAAATTAAATTTAATTAATTTTTATATTATTTTTTACCACGTCGGCTCCAAAACGATGCCGTTTTTGCATTATTTGGTCATGTCAACGTGCAAAACGGCGTTGTTTTGGGCTTGCTTCGCCGGAAAAATGCCACGTCAGTGCTTTGGCTGGAATTTGGCCGGAGTAGCACTTAAGGCTGCGTTTGTTAAAAATTATTTCTGTTCCCTGGAACAAAAATTTCTATTTTTTTGTTCCCGGGGACAAAAAAGGAACAGAAACGCGTTTGTTTGCGTTTTTGTTCCAAAATTATTTTTTTATTCCCAGAAACACATCTAGAAAAAACAAGAAAAAAAAAAAGTTGTTTCTTGTTTAGGAACACATTTTAAGAACACTTTTTTTCTCTTTTTTTCTTTTTTTTTTCTTCTTTTTTTCTTTCTTTTTTCTTTGGCCGGCGACCTCGCTGGAGCGTCGCTGGCCTCCGATGAGGCCGAGCATCACCGGCCCCTGGCGAGGCCAACCTCGCGTTGGGCTAGGCGAGCTCGATCTCGCCCAGATCCGGTGAGGCCGAGCTCGCCCAGTGGCTAGCGAGGCTTAGCCTCACCTGGCCATCGCCAGGTCGGCATCGCCTGGCGGTGGCCTAGCGACGCCGAGCCTCGCCCAGCTACGGCAAGGCTCGGGCGCGGCCGAGGGTCGGCGAGCCTTGCCATGGCCGGGCGAGGCCACCGGCCCTCGTCGGCCGATCGTCGGCCATGGCCGAGGTTGGCGACTCGCCAAAAGTAGAAAAAAAAAAAAAAAAAAAAAAAAAAAAAAGAAAAAAAGGAAAAATAAATAAGAAAAATAAGAAAGAAAATAGAAAAAATAAAATAAAAATATTAAAAAATTAAAAGAAATAAAAAAAAATTATACAAATTTACCAAACGTGTTTCTATTCTTTTTATATTTCTGGAATAGATTTACCAAACATGTTTTTTTGTTCAAAAATTGTTCCCTGAAACAGAAATATTTTTTTCTATTTCTGTTCCCAAAAACAATTTTTAAACAGAAATGTTACTAAACGCACCCTAAGTGATCCGTTTTTCTTCGAATGTGGCACTTAAGTGTACCTTTCGTAAGTTATGGCATTTAAATGTCCCTTCGCGCAAAGTTATGACACTTGAGGGTCCGTAACTCCTTAGCAGTCCAAGCCTAGTAATCGATTGAACTGAGTAGGAAAAGGTTCTCTTGAGAAATATTCATTGAATTTTGCTGAAGTATGTCTCAATCATTTACGACAATAGGTTTCACCTTGGATCATGAAGACAGTTTTCGTGATGAAAAATTAGATCTATTATCTCGAAGAAAATAATAGTCACAGTAAGTTTGACTGATGCCACAAATTGTTTGGTCCTTTGTTGATACTAAAGTTTTTTACTCCAAAACTCCCTTCCGCATTGCTCGAAAATTTCGCATTGAGTTGGCTATTAATATCGGATTTTGACCTTTAAGCAAAATGATCCAAATTGGTCTCGCAGTCCTGCTCTTCATTGCATTCTTCGTATTTAGAAATTAGGAACGCAGACATAAGCAAGATCATGAATTTTTCTTATGCAATCCGACTTGAAAATTAGAAAAGGTCCCTAAGCTGATTTTGACTCTAGAGATCAGTTTTGGACTCTCTCTCCCCCGCGCCTTCCCCCGCTCATTTGACTTAATGTGATCTATAATGAAATGCAGTCCCTAGAGAGCTAATCAGATATGTATCAAGAAAATGTGCAAACAAATCTAAAATTTTCTAAATGCACCCCCAAAATTTTTGTGAATTCTTCAATGAAGATATGATCTAGAGTTACCAAGACGCGAGATCTGATTATTTATATTTTTCATTAAATGACATGTGATTTATGAAAGTAAATGTGTAAATATGACAATTAAATCATAGTGCAAATGAAAAATCCAAGATTTGCACTAAAGCAATTATTTATGGAAAATTCTAATTATTCTGACATGTCATGAGTGATTATGCAAAGATAATGCCCAATCCTATCATAATATGCAAAGATGTACGAAATGTGTCTAAATAAGGACACCCATATATATCCAGATATGAATTTTTCAAGATATGTAAACATTCCTGATTCAATTTCCTATGTGCAGAAATCCAAATCAATGGTCATTGAAATATTTTACCAATACGTCGCTTGACAATGTGGTTTTCTTTTTCTTGATTTGAAACGTAAGTATCATTTATAAGATGAGGTATAGAAGTTTAAGGGCATTCTCCAACATTACAATAGATAACTAAGAATGTGAAAATGGGGTGAGGAAGTTCTATATGCTAGTCAATATTACATTTATCTAGGAAAGTCTTAAATTTTTGAAATATGAAGCTTGCCCTATGACAAGTTTACGAATTTTAGCCACAATGATGCAGACATCATTTGAATTGTTTTGGAGATGTCTACGATTACATTCCATCCAAATGCAATTTGTGATTGCTAAGAAAGTTACCTTGAGAAGTCTTGCCACCAACTCCTTGCCTTTGGCGGCCTTGATCATCCACTGAAGTTAATCATTCCAGCCTCCTAAAAATTCTTCCACCACCTACCAGCTTTGGTCATCCTTTGATAGCCTTTGCAATTTGGTTTATATGCTTTTTATACACATGTGGTTTCCTCCATCTAACAGCTTAAGCTTAACATGATATTAGAACCAAGTTTCGCTTATTTCATATGTGCATCCACCCACTCCGACATCGGTTTACATGCTATTTATGTACATGTGACCTAATTTTTGAGTTGGACTTTCAAATTATATTAAACATTCTTCTAGCATGCAAATCGTGAGTATTATGAATGTCTATAACATCGACATGGCATGAATGACTCTTAATGAAAAGCAATTATGTGCAATGCAAATGTGAAATTAAATGTGACCACAAGATCTAAAGTATCTTAGGAAAATGTATATTTATAAAAGAGAAATAATTTGGTAACAGTCTTTAATCTATGTGAAAATAATAGTCTATTCTAAATCATAAAAAACTAAATAACAAATAATTATAAAATATTATGGGGCTCACTCTTTCGGGAATTTGTGGCTTACAACAAACTGCTAATCTCACCGTATCCCAAAAAGTATTATGCTAACAAAGCTGTTCATAAAAATCCCAACATGGACAGAAAAAATAGTAATATTTAATTCCAATGTTCCAAGTTCAGGTTCGATCAAGTGTTCACCCACATATGTTACCTAATAACGCCACTAGGCTGAAATAAGCTCAAAATTCACGATGCATAATCCTATCAAACTACAATTTAAATCTGGCCAGCAAGAATTTGACACTAATTCTGCCCAGTTCTGTGCTTGCAATAGGCATGCAATCCACTTAAGATCAAGCATTACTAATTCGACACCAATTGGGCTTAGCTCTTTCTATTCCAGTATGCAAACCTCACAATCGGTTGCTATCAAAAACCTGCTCGGAAATAAGCTACAATTTATACCTGACTGATGACGCATTAGATCAATGACTCGGTGACATGGTTTAGGGTGGAGGCTTGTGATCAGCTATGGCAACCATGAGGCAGCCGCCGTTCTACAGTTCAGTGACGGCGATGATTTGGCTTCAAACAGCAAGTGCAATAACTCAGCTTGCTTATGCCTAAGTTCAAGTTAACTCACAAATCCAGAAGATATACATCAGAGAGGAAAATTCGTGCACTCGATCAGCTCCAAATCTCACTTGGAGAAGAAACTACCTGGCGGGGATGTGGCAAGTCAGTGTCAACCACGCGCGGTGGAGGCAATCTTACAACTCCACAGGTTCAGGAACAACAAAACCCGAATGGACTTGATTGAACCGGACAACTCCATTGGCACGACAATCCACAGCAGCAACGAATGGTGGTCGGAAAGTGTCTCGTGCTTGATATAAGTGGCGTATACGAAGGAAATAAAGATCCAAGAACGGGTGAAGATGGTTTGGCCCGTGAAAGATGAAGAAGTCGCGTGATTGGTGGGGTCTGATCTGCAAATTTGGAGTGGTGGAAGATGGTGCTCACTGTCATATTTGAGCAGCTTTCGCCCCTGGGGCAGAGGTGGGAGCAGTATTTTCTTTAACTTCCCACCATCTCATTTGTTATTTCCTGCCATCTCATTCACGTTATTGGAAGTTAAAAAACTTTTGATGATCTGCTATCTACAAGAGGCATAAGTTCTCTAAAAAGATGATGCGAAAAACAGAACTCATTATATTAAGGCTTCCATTGTTGCATTGAGAAGGTAATTGACATTTGCATTGTGGCAAAAGAGTATTTTCCTTGTGATCATATTCAAACCATTATGGAGTAGTAGTTTCATCCATTGTGGTGATTCAACCTATACTCCTGAGCAATTCTCTTGTTATTCTACCAGAGATAAGTCAACTTTTGAGAGCTTAGACCATGTGAAATAATCTAACACTAACGATGATAGTGATAATGGAAATTAAGTGAGGAGGATGATGATCATGGTAGCATAAAAAACAACAGAGATAGGGACTGATATAAGATAGAGGCAACGATTTAGGTTTTAGACGAACCTAAATGTTGGGGTTTTTATGAAGCAATAAGAAAAGCGGCGAATTAGGTTTTAGACGAACCAATGATTTCAACAATATTCCATCCTCAAACAAAGTTAGGGACTAATATAAGATAGAGGCAAGTGAGGGAAAATATTTCCGGAGATACAGTTTTTGAAACCACAAGGTTAAGGCATCAGCATCTCAATTGTGGAAGGCAATCATGAACCCTAGAGAAATACTCAAATTGGAAATCTTTATCAAGTGGGGGACAATCAATTGGGTTTGATAATTACCTTTGGATCCCACAAGTACCAAATCATTTACGTGGAAATTAAAAAAGAAACTCCAATCCATCTAGTTATAGAATATGGCCCATTTGGTTCAATATTTACAATAGGCTTCAGGACTCTAAAGTCCCTTAGCCAAATGCATTTGCATTTGGCTTGTGCTTTTGCTCAACTTTGAGAAAATACAATTGTATCTTCAAAGAGCTCTAAAGACCTTTAGCTCAAAGTAGATTCGGAGGTCCTTTGGGAAATAGCATTCTCAGAATGCAAGTTTTGGCCCTTGGTTACTATGCATCTTCTTCGAACCATCACACAAAAAAGCCAATTGGAGGCCGACGACCACCGACTAAGGGGTCGTGCAAACCAGCAACCACCACCTGGGGGTTGCCTGACCCCAACGACCACTGTTGGACCTCAGGCGACACCTGGGTTGTGTGACCTAGGTGACTGTTGGCCTGAATTGTGCAACCTAGGCAACGCCATCGTGTGACCTTAGGCAGCCTTGCTTGAGGTGGGTGATCTTAGGCGAGGCCATTTGGTGGCTAGATCTGGCCGTTCGATGGCCAGATTTGGTTGTCGGTGGCTAAACTCCAAAAAAAAAAAAAAAAAGTAATTATTCCTTTACAAATGCAATTTTTACCAATTAACATTTAAGCCAAAGTTATTTTTCAATATACTTTAAAATTACAATTCACCAAACACTATTTGCATTTCAGAGAACCTCTTTAGCTCAAAGATATTTGTATTTTTTCAAAAACATTCCCCAAAACCAAACCAAACGGGCCTATGCCCCTTGATTTAGATTTTATGGAAACAAAGTTCATGAGGGTATCACCATCTGCTTGGAACTTCACAACGCAAGAGAAGATAATAAACCAGTTCCTTGACCAAGGGTGGATTGCACAAAAATGGGCTTAGATTGCAAGCTCTTCGCCTTATATGCACTAGAATGTGGTGGTATAGGAATACCATATTACACAATCAACTATTCCAAATTCTTCACAAGCAATTAAGTTGATTTTACATGGGTTTATGGAATTTTCGAACAAGTTTAGAGAGGAGAACAGAGTAAAGATGAGTTCAGAAGCTGATTATTGGGGAAAGGACATCGAGGGTTGAAACTTAATGTAGAAGGTGCGTGAAAACATAAGAAGGAGCCATAGATATTATTGCTTGAAGAGAAGAATGAATATCTAGTGAGGAGGATGATAGGTGGACGGTGTTCACATTAGGATAAAAACACAGGCAGTGCTGATGAATCTCAAGGGGGTGCACACGTCTGGTCCGAAGAAAGAAGATCCCCATGCTTCGAGGTAAATATTGACCATGGATAAGAGCTAGGTGTAATTCAATCCCGATCCAGATTAAGCGGTTTGAAGCTTCACCCGATAAGTACACAAATCAATTTGGATCAGACTTTCAATTAATTGAAAAACCTTCAAATCCATGAGGATAATTGTAATTCGAGTTCAGTCAAATCAAATTTGGGCAAGGTGACGGCTCTCACCGGCCATGCTTACTGGCCCTCACATGTGGTTGCTCTCCGAGATAAAAAAAGATAGAAAAGTAGAAAAAAATAAAATTGCAAATAATTGTCCTTGCTAGTGCCGGCCACGCCTCTCATAAGACAGAATGGCTGACGCTGACAAAATTGCTCGAAATAACTAAATTCCTATTGTTGGGACAATTCAGTACTATAAAATTTCGCTGACGAAACTGTTCCATTCATTCACGGACAATGTTCTTTTATCTTGTCCCACACATTTATTCGAACACTTAGAACCAAGTTTAGTTAGCAGGCCCCAAATTTTGCTTACAACATTCAGTTTCTGTTGTAGGACACACCAACCCTAGTGACGTACTGTTGTTGGAGAAATCTTCTTGAAGTGTTTTGAAGTTGACAAAACGTTTCTTTCGAGTCTAGTCCGAAGGTTTTGCGAGACTCTTCTATTTAAAGTACGAAGACCTACGGACAGCCGGACTCAAGACTCAAAGTCTATCCTCATTGACAGTCTCTAATCCGTTGAAGAATGGTTATCCAGATCTGGATGATTCGTTAAGGGGATGACCTTATCAACTGGAGAAGATCTCGTGGTTGGAGAAGACATAACGGAATCCTTGATTGATCGAGATTGACTCGATGATTGAAGATCCGATGATTGTCTAGATATTCTTAGAAGGTTTTACTTATGGAAACCGAGATCCTGATTGTATGGGCGAGCAGGATTGATGGGCTACCGACACGTTCCTTTAATAGCTTAATTAATCTTCTTGATTGATTCCGTCCAACGGGTAGATTGGAGGAATTCATTTGGTAAGTGCCAACGGGTATGATGGCATAAATGAGTATTTAAAGAAGACGTATTAGTTGTTAAGGAGTGCGCGACAGAAAAATTCCAAAGTCCGAAAGCTTCCTGTTGTTTAGACAATTTCTTTGAGCGAATCATTGCATTCAAAAGAGAGTTTATATTTGTAAGAGACCTTGAGGAGGTGTAGTAGAACATCTACACTTTGTGGAATCAAGGAAGAGCGTGGTGTAACTCCTCTTTTGTTCATAGTGGAATCCAGCCAATTGGCTGTCAGTGCGGAAAAGTGGACGTAGGCTTAGAATAAGCCGAACCACTATAAACCTTGTATTTAATATTCTCTTCCCTTATCTCATTCTTACTTTGATCGCTGATTGTCTCAATTCTATTAACTGTCCAATATTGTGCGATTAAAGAGAAAAATATTTATATACCTATTCACCCCCCCTCTAGGTGCTTATACTAGCTATATCAATTGGTATCAGAGCTCGTGTGCTCACTTTGTTTGAAGTGTTTTACTTCAGAGTAAGAAATCCATGGCTAGTATGTTGGCTCCAGGGATGGTAGAAGGGCAAAGCAACACGAGACCGCCTTACTTTGATGGAAAGGACTACAACATATGAAAGAACAAGATGAAGGCGTTTCTAAGATCAAAGGATCCTCTGGAATGGACGTTGTAGAAAAAGGAATCATTCCTAAAGTTGCATCTGTTTCAGAAAGAGGAAAGGAAACTGTTGAGACCAGCGACATGAGTCAGGAAGAGAAAATCAAGAGACAAACTCTTGATGCAAAAGCAATCTATTCTTTATATTGTGCTTTATCACCAACTGAATATAACAGAATATCTTGTTGTGATACAGTCAAAGAAGTCTGGGATAGATTACACATTACTTATGAAGGAATCGATCGTGTGAAAGAGACCAGAGTCAATATACTCCTCGGTCAATACGAAGCCTTCAGGATGAAAATGGGAGAATCTATAACTGACATGTCTAGTCGTTTTACAGATATCGTAAATGGTCTGGAGAATCAAGGTCAACCAGTTTCTGACTCCATGAAAGTAAATAAGCTACTACGAGGACTCTCTAAGGATTGGAACCACATAAAGACATCAATCAGAGAAACTCAAAGAATCATGCCACTATCTGTTGATGAGTTGATTGGAACTCTTCAGTCTTATGAAGTAGAACGAATCAATGAAGATGAAGACCCTGAAGGTAAGAAATCCATTGCATTAAAATCTAATGATGATTCTGATGTTGCAGATTCTGAAGACGATATGGACGATGAGGAGCTTGCTCTCATGATTAGAAGATTCAGAAAGCTGAACAAAAAAGGAAGAAGATTCAATCCAAGGAAACAAGGTTTTCAAAAGCAACAGGCTAAGTCTGTTGAGGATGATGAATCAAACAAAGATGTTGTTTGCTTCGAATGCAAGAAGAAAGGATACGTCAGACCCAACTGTCCTCTTTTGAGAAAGAAGAAAGGAAAAATTGAAAAGTATCGAAAGGCTCTTAAAGCAGAGACCTGGAGTGATACAGAATGTGAAGAAAGTGATGATGATTATGCCAACATATGTCTGATGGCACAATCAGACTCAGAATCAAACTCCGATTCAGATTCAGAAAGTGAATTCGAGGTCATTATCAAGAAAAAGGTGAAATGGTACCTGGATAGTGGATGCTCGAGACACATGACAGGAGATTCAAATTGCTTCATAAAGCTCAATCAAGTGAATGGTGGAAAAATTTTATTTGGAGGAAACAGCAAAGGAAAAATAGTAGCCTTTGGAACTTTAAAGATTGGGAACCTCACAATAAGCAATATTTCTTTAGTTGAATGGCTCAATTACAATCTGCTCAGTGTCAGTCAGTTGTGTGATGCTGGTTTTAGGATCAACTTTCAAGAGGGTATTTGTTCAGGAACCAGTAAAGACTCTACTCAGTCATTTATGGGTCGAAGACATGGAAATATCTACCTCTTGGACTTAAAACTAGATGAGTCACAATGTTTAATCTCAATCCAAGACGAAGCAAGCTTGTGGCACAGAAAGCTTGGGCATGTTAACATGAAGCAGATAGCCAAGATCTCAGCAAAGAAGCTTGCTCGTAGTCTACCCAACTTATCATACCAAAAGTCTGATCTATGTACACCATGCATATTGGCAAAACAGGTAAGAAATTCCTTCAAATCAATAAATCAAGTTTCTACTAACCGTGTCTTGCAGCTCTTGCATATGGATCTCTTTGGACCAACAAGAACGCAGAGCATTGGAGGTAAGAAATATTGCCTAGTAATTGTGGATGATTACTCATGATATACTTGGGTATATTTCTTAGCAAGTAAGTCTGAATCTTTCTCATATTTTGAAAATTTTGCTAAGATGGTTCAAAATGAAAAGAGATATGTTATTTCAAGAATAAAAACAGATCATGGAGGAGAATTTGAAAATCAAGATTTTGCCAAATTTTGTGAAGAATCTAGTTTTCAGCATTTATTCTCTTCTCCATATACTCAGAGCAAAACGGAGTTGTGGAAAGGAAGAATAGATCTCTTCAAGAAATGGCTAGAACTCTTTTAATTGAAAGTAATATCTCTTTACAATTTTGGGCTCAAGCTGTTTCAACATCATGTTAAACTATCAATAGAGTTTTTCTAAGACCTATTCTAGAAAAAAAACCCCTATGAACTTTTTAAAGAAAAGAAGTCTATTGTTTCATATTTCCATGTATTTGGATGCAAATGTTTCATACTGAAAAATGTAAATGATCGAGTTGGTAAGTTTGAAGAAAAGTCAGATGAAGGCATCTTCCTTGGATATTCAACCTTTAGCAAAGGATTCAGAGTCTACAACAAGAAGTCTCTAAAAGTGGAAGAATCAATGAATGTCAAATTCCAAGATTCCATTCAAAATGAATCTTCTCAGAGTCATATTGAGGAATCTGAATCTGCTCAAGATTCTACAAAGTCTAAAGAAGCAGCTCAGACTTTGAAGGATCAGCAGCAAGTGACTGTTGAAGAATCAAGCGAAGAAAGTGATCATCAATCTGACAAATTATTCAGCAACTGGAAGCATAAGTCCAGTCATCCCAAAGATCTTATCATTGGCGACATCAATGAAGGAATTCGTACAAGATCCAAAAGGCGTGAAGAATCTAGTCTTTGTAGCTCTTATTTCTAAAATAGAACCCAAGAACATAGAATAAGCTTTATCGATGAAAGCTGGATTGAAGCTATGCAAGAAGAACTCAGGCAATTCAGTATCAATGATGTCTGGGAATTATCTCCTAAACCTAAAAGTAAATCTGTTGTTGGAGCAAAATGGGTTTTCAGAAACAAGATGGACGAAAAAGGAAAAATCTTGAGAAACAAAGCAAGACTCGTGGCCAAGGGTTACATGAAAGAAGAAGGGATCGACTATGACGAGACTTATGCACCTGTAGTAAGGTTAGAAGCAATTCGTTTATTACTTGCATTTGCTTGTTACAAAAATTTCAGGTTATTCCAAATGGACGTCAAAAGTGCTTTTCTAGATGGATTCATTCATGAGGAAGTTTATGTGGAACAACCACCTGGGTTTGAAGACCCAAAGAATCCAGACTCAGTATTCAGACTCAAAAAGGCCTTATATGGCTTGAAACAAGCACCTCGAGCTTGGTATGACAAGCTGAGTAAGTTCTTAATTCAAAATAATTTCGTGAAAGGTAAAGTAGACACTACTCTATTTATCAAAAAACAAAGCAAAAGTTTTATTCTAGTTCAAATATATGTTGATGATATCATAGTCGGATCTCCTAATGAAAATCTGTGCAAGAAATTCTCTAAGACTATGCAGGAAGAGTTTGAAATGAGTATGATGGGTGAGTTAACCTTCTTTCTTGGACTTCAAGTGAAACAACTAAAGGAATGAACTTTTATTCGTCAAGAAAAATATGCTAATGATCTTGTCAAAAAGTTTGACTGGACAATTGCAAAAAGACTCGACATTCCAATGTCAAGTGCCTTGAAGATAGACAAAGATGAAGAAGGAAAGAAAGTTGATCAAAAGCTATACGGGAGTATCATTGGTTCACTTCTTTATCTTCGCTACTAGACCGACATTTTGTTTTGTGTTTGCATTTGTGCTAGATTTCAAGCAGATCCTAAAAAATCTCATTTAAGTGCTGGAAAGCGTATTCTCAAATACATTGCTTCAACTTCAAGCATCGGCCTATGGTATCCTAAAGAGGGAGACTTTACTCTTCTTGGATACTCGAGACGCAGATTTAGCTGGTTGCGAGTTGATAGAAAGAGCACCTCGGGTACTGCCAACTACTTGGAGGCGGGGACGGTGTCTTGGTTTTCAAGAAAACAGAGTACGGTAGCTCTCTTTACAGCAGGCGAGTATGTAGCTCTTGGAAGTTGCTGTTCACAAATTCTATGGATAAAGCAACAACTAAGAGACTTTGGAATTGAAGATTCATGCACTGAGATAAATTGCGACAACACTAGTGCTATCAATCTTACCAAAAATCCAATTCTTCACTCAAGAGCAAAGCATATAGAGATACGACATCACTTCATTAGAGATCACGTTCAGAATGGAGATGTTTCAATTCAATATGTTGATACAAAGAATCAGCTGGCAGATATAATCACGAAGCCTCTAGAGAAAAATCAATTTGAATCGATTCGCTCCGGACTCAACATTTTAAGGTTTGAGGAAATCAAAGTCTAAAGACCCTCCAGACTCGAGAGATGCAAGACCTTAACGTAAGTTAGTCTTGGTACGATCGTCGACCGTAAGTTAGTCTTTTTCTCTCTCTCTCTTGAATTTTATCTTGAAAAGGTACGATTGCCAACCGTGTTTTATTGCTATCTTCAATCGACGTAATTATTGCATCGTTTCCTTTTTCGAAAAAGAAGTTATATTTTTTTTCAAATGAATATCTTCAAGGAAAAAGGGGTAGTTATTTTTTTTAAAAAGGCATATTTTTACCTTCCTTTGTGACGGTTCGTTTACCTCTCCTTTTATTCGATAGTGCTCTGTTTGTTCCTCTTCGCTTTACTCTCGAAAACCCTAGAAAGCATCAATCCTCTATTCTCTTTTCACCCTTGTTTAATCCTTGAAAAAGTTTTCATCTTTCTTGAGAAAAGTCAAGCAAGGAATCTTCCAAAACTGAAAAGAATGTCGTCCTCGAGAAAGTCATCGAGAATCGCTAACAGGGTACCACGAAGATTGAATGAGGGGCCTACGCACTTCGATCCTACTGAAGAAGAAGCTTCTCTTGAAAAGCAACCGAGCCCACAACATTCTCAGCAGCGTCATCCATCTAGTCCTCAAGGCGTTGATCATCAACAAAAGGAAGAAATCATTAAGGATGCAGATCCAGTAAGAATTCAAACGCCTACCTTTATTTATAAGCTGTATCGCGCTTTGAAAGGAACCGGTACTCCCTTGAACTATGTCGACTCTTTTTTAAAGGCAAAGGTTATAGGAACGAATACCTATTTTTGCGAAGAATGGAAAGTTTGGGAATTACTCGACAAGGGGTGGTGAGGAATCTCTTGCGAATATCTCAAGTGATCCTCGTGATTTCGGGGACCGAATCCTCGTAGATGGAAATGATGATGACAAGTTGTACAGTCAATTTCAGCCAAAAATGGGTGTTGCGGTTAACAGTCAAGGAAAAAGGGGAGAAGTGTTCCAATCAAAGGAACAAGAGGATTTGTACTCAAAATTGCTGAAGCGTGGGGTTATAAACCCTAGAAGTGTGGACTTTGATTTTCTGGATGCTGTGAAGGTGAACTTG
This sequence comes from Eucalyptus decipiens, assembly GCA_014182575.1. Lineage (NCBI taxonomy): Eukaryota > Viridiplantae > Streptophyta > Magnoliopsida > Myrtales > Myrtaceae > Eucalyptus > Eucalyptus decipiens. The sequence continues at coordinate 6,103,013 of CM024612.1, read as the reverse complement.
AGGGAGAAATTAAGTTACCTTCAACTTGAGACGTTCTGTTCCGATTCGACAGAGGCCTATCCTGAACTAACTGCCTATTTCTATTCGAATCTTAGCTTTTTGGATGCGGATAGATTTTCTTTCAGTGTCAATGATCAAGACTATGTTGTGGATATGAATGTGCTGGCAGATGTGTTAGGAGTTGAAAGAGGAAGATATCAGCCAATCAAGGTTTCCATCGCTCGGGCCACTCTTGAACTTGTGAAGGATAGGAGAACAGATGAGAAGATCACCTACCTAAGGATGAATGCATTCAATATCTTGCTTCACAAGATAGTGATCAATTGCCTCCGGCCAAAATCAACCTCGAAGACTGATGTTTCAAGTTCAAAGGCAAAATTGATGTATGCCATCCTCTCTGGAAAAAGGTTTTCTCTTCCTCACACTGTCATGTTTCACATGTATAGAGCAATGATGAAGGACAGAGGTCAACTCCTTGCCTTATCCAAGCCTTGTGACAAAGTTGTTCAGACATCTCAATATTCAGCCTCCGCAAATATTTTGTGTTCGATCGTGCGATCATATGGTGGTAGGATTGAAGATGGTGATCAAAATGCGTCTGAAGGAACTGAACAAGGAGTTGGAGAAATTCAAGGAGAAGACTCCCGTCAGATCTCATCAAACCTCTTCTTCAAAAAGAAAAGGAAAGGAGCCCTTGATTGCTTCAAAGCAGAAAAGAAGAGCTCTTATTGTGGACGAAGAAGAAGATGATGATCTTACCATTTCGGCAATAGCTTTGAAAAGGCTAAGTCGTTCTGTTCCAGCCTCAATAGAATAGCGTGAGACAGAAGGAAGAGAAGGAGAAAGTCAAGGAGAAAGAAATGTTGAAGAGAAGGAGAAAGAAGATCAAGCAAGAGAAGAAGAAAGAAGAGAAGAAAGAAAAGAAGGAGAAGAAGAAGAAGAAGGAGAAGTTGGTGAAGCAGAGGAAGAAAAATCTGGAAATGAAAGAAGAGAAGAAGGAGAACCTGAGGAACAATCCTCTCCACCTGTAGGCATGAAAACAGGGGGAGATCAAGAGAAAGGAGAGAAGTCCTCACATCCCGACATGAGTGAAGGAGTCGGTCGTTCTCTTCGGACCCGGAGGATGTTTATGCCTCTCAATTTCCAGAAGAAGATCATGAAGTTTCAACGCCAAACCTGCGAGATTATTCAGACATGCCATCATCGCGAACGTGCTGAAGCTAATACGCAGACTGTCAACACAGGGGATTTTCGCAGAATTCTCGATGTTCTCTTGGAGATGCGTGGTCAAATTTATGCCTTGGGATGTGAGGTTCAAAATTTGCAGAATGCTGGTCAAGCTTCTTCAGTGTCCTTACAAGATCAAATCCAAGCCCTATATGTTCAAATTCAGGCCAATGCCAAGGGTGAGGAGATTGCTCAATTGAAGGAAGACTTGAAAAGGCTGGAAGGAATGGTTCAGTCAATGGAAGATTTCCAGCTTGTTCGTGTTCCCAAGAAATCTTGACTTCATTTCATTTTCATTTCAACCCTTTCAATGCTGACAAAAAGGGGGAGAGATGCAAGAGATTTGAACAACAACTTTTACTTTTGAACAACTTATCTATTTTGGTTGGTTTGTTTGTTTTGGATTTAAACTTTGTGAGTTTCTGTCTGGATTTGAATTTGGATTATTGATATTGACTGCTATTAATATCTTATGAATAGTTTTTCATATTCGAGACTAACCTATTTTCTGTGGTTGCAAATTTTAGAGTTAGCCATTTATCTCTATAAGATATGCACATATGTTTGAGATATGTTTTGCAGGCCAATGTTGTCCAAATCTGCAGGAAAGTTTTCTCACCATCAAAAAGGGAGAGATTGTTGGAGAAATCTTCTTGAAGTGTTTTGAAGTTGACAAAACGCTTCTTTCGCCTAGTTTGAAGGTTTTGCAGACTCTTCTATTTAAAGTCTGAAGACCTCCGGACAGCCAGACTCAAGACTCAAAGTCTATCCTCATTGACAGTCTCTAATCCGTTGAAGAATGGTTATCCAGATCTGGATGATTCGTTAAGGGGATGACCTTATCAACTAGAGAAGACCTCGTGGCAGGAGAAGACATAACAGAATCCTTGATTGATCGAGATTGACTCGATGATTGAAGATCCGATGATTGTTTGGATATTCTTGGAAGGTTTTACTTATGGAAACCGAGATCCTGATTGTATGGTCGAGTAGGATTGATGGGCTATCGACACGTTCCTTTAATAGCTTAATTAATCTTCTTGATTGATTCCGTCCAACGGGTAGATTGGAGGAATTCCTTTGGTAAGTGCCAACGGGTATGATGGCATAAAGTATTTAAAGAAGACGTATTAGTTGTTAAGGAGTGCGTGCGCGACAGAAAAATTCCAAAGTCTGAAAGCTTCCTGTTGTTTAGACAATTTCTTTGAGTGAATCATTGTATTCAAAAGAGAGTCTATATTTGTAAGAGACCTTGAGGAGGTGTAGTAGAACATCTACACTTTGTGGAATCAAGGAAGAGCCGTGGTGTAACTCCTCTTTTGTTCATAGTGGAATCCAGCCAATTGGTGTCGGTGCGGAAGAGTGGACGTAGGCTTAGAATAAGCCGAACCACTATAAACCTTGTGTTTAATCTTCTCTTCCCTTATCTCATTCTTACTTTGATCGCTGATTGTCTCAATTCTATTAACTGTCCAATATTGTGCAATTAAAAAGAAAAATATTTATATACCTATTCACCCCCCCTCTAGGTGCTTATACTAGCTATATCAACTGTCACTTAACACTTGCTTCTTTTACTGAGACGCTAGACTACATTTCATACAAATAGAGAGCCCAAGAACCACCATCACATATATGGACTCATAATTTATTTTTTCATCCTCTTCTTTCTTCATGCAGTTGGATAAGAAGCTTCCGTGGCAAGACCACAGAGACCAGCCTTAGAGCTCACATCCTTCTGGATCCTCATGTACCCTTTCTCTCCCCACCCGGTGCCCCACGAATTCTTCATCAGCCAATACTTGGTCCCGCCTTGAGCAGAGGTCTTCCCATACCCGACTGCCGTGACCGCATGGTGGATGTCGGTCCCACATGAGCCTGTGAACACGCCGCTTGAGTAGAATTGGAAATCAAACCCGCCCCCCTCAATTGCCACGGAGACTAGCTGGTTTGCCACGGCCTGCAAGAGGGCCTTCTCGTTGTTGGCCGGCACATCCTGATACCCAGTTATTGAGGCTGCGGGGTTTGCCGTCTTGGCCGTATTGCAGGTCCCGTCATCTCCCTGGTAAGGATAGTTCGCTTCAGCCGTGAGGCCACCATTGCTTACAATGAACTTGAAGGCATTGTCCATGAGGCCGCCCCAGCAACCTTCATCGTTATCATCACAATCCACGAGTTCTTGCACCGAGAGTGGCACCAACTTCCCCTTCTTGATCATGGTAATCCCTTCCATAGCTGCCACAGCCGAGAATGTGATATAGCTAGTGCTAGTACCTAGAGGGGGGGTGAATAGGTATATAAACGATTTTTCGCACAGTACTTAGACAATTAAGGAATTGCAACAAATAACATTCAATCGTAAGACTCAGTGAATGAAAGAGAGAATTAAACACGCGGTTTATAGTGGTTCGGCTTGATTCAAGCCTACGTCCACTCTTCTGCACTGACAGCCAATCGGCTAGATTCCACGATGAACAAAGAGATGTTACGGTGTTGATCTTCCTTGATTTGGGTGTAGATGAACTACCACACTCACTCAAGGTATCACCAAGTATAGACACTCTCTGTATACAATTTCGCTTAGACTGTATCGACTAATAATCAAGGTGCTTCAGACTCTGGAATTTCTCTATCGATCACACTTCTAAAACAACTGGAACGTCTTCCTTTTATACTCCTTTATGCCATCATATCCGTTGGCACTTACCAAAGGAATTCCTCCAATCTACCCGTTGGACGGAATCAATCAAGAAGATCATCCGAGCTATTAAAGGAATCGACGATAGCCCATCAATCCCGTTCGCCCATACAATCGGGATCTTGGTTTCCATGAATAGAACCTTCCAAGAATACTTCGTCGATTATCGGATCTTCAATTGATCTAGATACGAATCAAAGAATCCGTTGTATTTGTCCAGCCAAAAGATCTTCTCCAGAGATCAAGATGAAATCCTTAATCATAATCCTCAGATTTGGATTTCCTTCGACACGGATCGATAGCTTGTCAATGAGAATAATTTTGAGTCTTAAGCCTTGAGTCTTAAATCTTGAGTCTTGAGATATGAGTCTCGGGAGTTATGAGTTTGGTGGTCGAGAAAGTCTTCGACGCAAATAACCGAGACTAGACCGATAGAAACGTTTTGTCGCCTTCAAAATCTTCTAGAGCGATTTCTCCAACAATCTCCCCCTTTTTGATGATGACAAAACTTTCCCGTAGATTTGAACAACCTTGACTCCGCAAAAACATTTCTCAAGCAATATGGCTATCTCATAAAGATTAATAAAACAACCGGACTCGCATCCACAGAAAATTGGTTAGACTTTCATGAGTAATACCATATAACAACACTCGATATAAATGCCAACAAGTCAAGCATCACAATCCACAGCCAAATTCAGTCCATACTCAAGTTCACACAAGTCATACTCAAAAAACTTAAAAAAACTCACAACCACAAAAACAAATTTAAAATCAATGTTTGAAAAAGATGGTTGGTTCAAATTTCTTCTCCCCCTTTTTGTAATTAGTAAAAAGGTGAGAAAAGAGTCATGTCCGCTGGGAATGCGCACGATCTGGAATTCTCCCATGGACTCGTACTATGCCTTCGAGCCTCTTCAAGTCTTCCCTTAATTTTGCTACCTCTTCTCCTTTGACATTGGCTTGAATGCAGAGCGAGGTCTTTCATTCGTCTTCCGGGGGTAATCGAAGATGCTTGGCCAGCATTCTTGATGGCTTGAATTTCATAGTCCGAGCATAGATTTGGCCCCGCATTTCCGTAAGAATATCAAGAATACGATGAAAATATGCTGAATTGTCTGTTCGCATACTAGCATTTACTTTCTCGATGGAGTAAATGCGGACGATGGCGCTTCGTATGACCTTGCAGATTTGATGATGTATCATGATGTTCTTCAAGCAATGGAGACTCTTCGGAGCAGCATGAGGTGAGGATTTTTCTTGCTCCCCAACGCCCCCGTCTCTAAGACATCAAAATCTTGCTCGCCAACTCCCCCGTCTCTAAGACATCAAGATGGGTGGAGTGATTATCATGCTCTTCGATTCTTTCTCCAGATTCAGCAAAGCAGACTTTTCTTTCTTTTCTTCTCCTTCTTCTTCATCTTCTTTTTCTTTCTCTCTCGCTCTTCTTCTTCTTCAGCTTCTATCTCTTTCTCTCTCTCGCTCTTCTTCTTCCTCATCTTCTTTTTCCTTTTCTCATTTGCTCTTCTTCTTCTCTTTGCTTCGACGAAGTTCGTTGATCGAGATACGAACGTCTAGTTCTTACCAAAGGCTGGAATAGAAAGATCTTCATCGTTTTCTTCATCCTCTAAGATGAGAGTTCTTCTCTTTTTGGATGGAGTACCAATGGGCTCCTTCCCTTTTCTCTTTGATGCAGAAGAGAGCGGAGTTTTCACCTTGAACTTTGCCATTTCCTTGCTAAGTTCTTTCAGACGCATCTTCGTCAACATATTCAAACCTACCACCATTTTATCGCACGGTCTAACACAGAGAGTGTGTGGCGTTCGATATTCATGTGTCTCGAAGATTTTTGTCACAAGATTTGGGTAAGGCAATTGTCCCTTGTTCTTCGACATTGCTCTGTACATATGGAAGAGAATAGTATGAGGCAGAGAGAACTTCTTCCCAGAGTTGATTGCATACATCAATTTGGCTTCCGAATTGGATACATCAGTCTTTGATGTAGACTTTGGCCTGATACAATTGATCACAATTTTGTGCAGCACAATATTGATGGCATTCATCTTCGAGTAGGTAATCTTCGCCTCTGTATCTTTGTTTTTGACAAGATCCAGAGTAGCACGAGCAATCGAGACTTTGATTGGTTGATAACGTCCTCGTTCAACACCAATTATGTCCGCCAAAGCATGTCCACATCTATCACATAATCCTCGATCTCGGACATCGAATGATATTCTATTCGCATCAAGAAAACTTAGATTCGAATAGAAATATGCAGTCAAGTGTGCATAACCATCAGTGGTATCGGTGCAAAACTGCTCAAGTTGAAGCAGTTCGAACTTTTCCCTTAAGTTCACATTAATTGCATCCAGGAAATCAAAATCAACACTCCTGGGGTTTATCACCCCTCGTTTCAACGATCAAGAACAGCTTCTCCTGTTCATTCGATCTAAACAACTCCATCTTCTTTCCCTTCACCTTTGCAGCAATGCCCATTCTCGGTTGAAAATCACTAAACATTTTATCATCTTCGTTCCCCTCATTAGGAATCGGTCCCTGAAACACGAGGGTCACTTGGAATGTTCGCAAGTGACTCTTCAGCCTTACCTTTGGGAGCAATTCCCAATTCCTCCATTCGCTTCAAAAATCTGTACTCATTCCCATAATTCTTATCTCTAAGGAATGCATCTATATAATTCAGAGGAGAACCAGAAACTTTCAACGCACGATAGAGCATGTAAATAAATGAGGGTTTTTGTGCTCTCACAGGTTCAACGTCCTCTAGAATGACTTCCTCCTGATGATGACCCGCACCTTGTGGGGTAGATGGTGAGTGATGAGGTGGAGAAGGAACAGGATTCTGTTGCTGTCTCGACAAATCATCTTCCTCGGTGAGATCGAAGTGCGTTGGTCCCTCCTTCATTCTCTGTGGACCCCTGCTTGCGATCCTTGACAACTTTCTCGAAGAAGACATCTTTTCTTGTCAATGGAAGATTCCTTCACTTGCTTTCCCAAGGAAAAACGACAACTTTCTCGAGTATGAATACAAAGTAGAAAACGGGGTTGAGAGAAGAATGCCTTTTAGGGTTTTGAGAATCGAGTAAAAAAGAAAACTGTGTATATATAACTCGTTTGAAAAGGAAAGAGCAATCGTTATGAAGAAAAGTGAACAGTCGTCTTTCTTTAAAAAATAATAATAACTGCCATTTTAAAAGAGATTATCCCTTTTTGAAAAGGCATGTTTTCGGAAATTAAAGATTATATCAATCAAATATAAGCGAACGAAAGATCGTACCTTTTCGAGATTAAAAGAATAACTTACGTCTATACAATGAAGGTCTGAGTCTGAGAATTTAGAGTCTGAAGGATAGAGTCTGAAGGATAGAGTCTAATTGATGTAGATTCTTCAGACTTTAACTTCTTCAAGCTTCAAAATGTTGAGTCTGGAATGGATAAAATCGAATTGATTTTTCTCCAAAGGCTTTGTGAATATATCCGCTAGTTGACTTTTTGAATCAACAAATTGAATTGAGATTTCTCCATTTTGAATATGATCTCTAATAAAATGATGTCGAATCTCTATATGCTTTTATCTTGAATGAAGGATTGGATTTTTGGTGAGATTGATTGCGCTGGAATTGTCACATCTGATTTCTGTGCATGAGTCTTCAATCCCAAAGTCTTGTAGCTGTTGTTTTATCCATAGAATTTGCGAACAGCAGCTTCCAAGTGCTACATACTCGCTTCGTTGTAGAGAGAGCTACGGTGCTGTTTCCTTGAAAACCAAGACACATCCCGCTTCCAAGCAACCGGCGGAGTTCTGAAGTGCTCTTTTTATCGACTCGCAACCGGCCGGATCGGCGTCGAATATCCGGAAGATTGAAGTCTCCCTCCTTAGGATACCATAGACCAATGCTTGAAGACGAGGCAACGTATTTAATAACACGTTTTGCAGCCTTGAGATGAGATTCTCTAGGATCCGATTGAAACCTAGCACAGATGCAAACACTCAACAAAATGTCGGGTCTAGAGGCAAAAGTAAGATAAAGAAGTGAACCGATGATGCTTCCGTGCATGCTTTTGATCAACTTTCTTCCCTTCTTCATCTTTGTCTATTTTCAACGAACTTGACATTGGTATATCAGTCTTTTTGCAATTTTCCAATCCAAACCTTTTGACAAGATCATTAGCATATTTTTCTTGACAAATGAAAGTTCCTTCCTTCAATTGCTTTACTTGAAGACCAAGAAAGAATGTTAATTCTCCCATCATACTCATTTCAAATTCATCCTGTATAGACTTTGAAAATTTCTTGCACAGACTTTCATTAGGGGATCCAAATATGATATCATCCACATATATTTGAACAAGTATCAAACTTTTGTTTTCCTTTTTAATAAATAAAGTAGTATCAACTTTACCTTTGGCAAAACCATTCTTTAATAGGAACTTACTTAGTGTCGTACCAAGCTCGAGGTGCCTACTTTAAACCATACATGAGCCTTTTCGGTCAAGGCGAGTCCGGCTTCTTTGGGTCTTCAAACCCCGGAGGTTGTTCCACGTAAACTTCCTCATGGATAAATCCATTTAGGAAAGCGCTTTTGACGTCCATTTGGAATAACCTGAAATTTTTATAGCAAGCAAACGCAAGTAATAGACGAATAGCTTCTAACCTTGCCACGGGAGCGTAAGTCTCATCATAGTCTATTCCTTCTTCTTGCGTATATCCTTTTGCCACGAGTCTTGCTTTGTTTCGTACGACTTTTCCTTTTTCATTCATCTTGTTTCTGAACACCCATTTGGTTCCGATAACAATTTTACCTTTTGGTTTAGATGTCAGATCCCATACGTCATTAATGTTGAACTGTCTGAGCTCTTCTTGCATGGCTTCAATCCAGCTTTCATCAGATAGAGCTTCTTCTATGCTTTTTGGTTCAATTTCAGAAATAAGAGCTATAGGACTAGATTCTTCACGCCTTTTGGATCTGGTGCGGATTCCTTCATTAATTTCTCCAATAATGAGATCTTTAAGATGACTGGATTTATGCTTCCAGTTACTGGTTGATTTGACTGGTTGAAGATCTCTTTCTTTATCTGAGTCTTCTCGAGTAGCTTGATGCTGATCTTCCAGTCCGAGAAGCTTCTTGAGTTGTAATCTTTTGAGGGTCGGGAGGGTTCGGACTCTTCATGCCGAGTCTGACTGGATTCATTTTGCGTAGAGTCTTGGAATTTGACATTCATTGACTCCTCCACGACCGGCTCTTCTTATTATAGACTCGTAGGCTTTGCTTGATGTAGAATATCCAAGGAAGATGCCTTCATCTCGATCTTTCTTTGAACTTACCAACTTGATCTTTTGCATTTTTCAATATAAAACATTTGCATCCGAATACATGAAAGTATGAAACAATAGGCTTCTTTCCTTTGAATAATTCATAAGGGGTTTTCTCGAATAGGTCTTAGAAAAACTCTATTGATTATATAGCATGCTTTGTTGAAACAACTTCAGCCCAAAATCGTGAAGAAATTTTACTTTCAATTAACGAGTTCTAGCCATTTCTTGAAGAGATCGATTCTTCCTTTCCACAACTCCATTTTGCTGAGGAGTATATGGAGAAGAGAATACATGTTTAAATCCAGAATCATCACAAAACTTTGTAAAATTTTGATTTTCAAATTCACTTCCATGATTAGTTCTTATACTTGATATAACACATCCAATTTCATTTTGAATCTTTTTAGCAAATTTTTCAAAATACGAGAATGTTTCGAGACTTATTTGCAAGAAAATATACCCAAGTAAAACGGGAGTAATCATCTACAATAACTAGGCAATATTTCTTACCTCCAATACTCACGGGTTCGGTTGGTCCGAATAGATCCATATGCACTGGGTAAAGTACATGATTAGTAGAGACATGATTTATTGATTTGAATGAATTTCTTACCTGTTTTCCCGAATGCATGGAGTGCATGGATTGGTCTTTTGATATGATAATTTTGGAAGTCCTCGAACAAGCTGTTTTGATGAGATTTTGGCCAATTGCTTCATGTTGACATGGCCGAGCTTTCTATGCCATAAGCTTGCTTCGTCTTGAATTGAGATTAAGCAATGCGAATCATTTGGTTTTACGTCTAGGAGGTAGATATTTCCATGTCTTCGACCTTTGAAAGACGAGTAGAGTCTTTACCGATTCCGTAACATGTTCCTTCTTGGAAGAAAATCTTGAATCCAAAGTATCACATAGTTGACTCGATCCGAGAAGATTGTAATTGAGTCCTTCTACTAGAGAAACATTGTTTATTGTGAGATTTCCAATTTTGACAGTTCCAAATTCCACAATATTTCCTTTGTTGTTTCCTCCAAATGAAACTTTTCCTCCGTTCACTTGAATAAGCTTTATGAAGCTATTTGAGTCTCCTATCATGTGTCTTGAACATCTGCTGTCAAGATACCATTTTACATTTTTCTTGACGGAGACCTGCATTCAAATGAAAATCTCAAACTTTCTTTGGTACCCAAATTTTCTTGGGTCCTTTGGTGTTAGCAGAATAATCATTATAAGGCCATGCTTTCTTAACAGGCTTCCAAATCATGGGACACTCTTTTTCAAAGTGATCCTCACTTTTACACTTTGAACATCTTAGAGCATTTCGACCTACAGATTTTACAAAAACTTTCTTGAAATGATTTTTGTAAGCCTCTTTCGATGATCTCTTCTTAATTCTTTCTTTTACTTTAGGAAAATCAATCAAGGGAATTGTTTCGCTGTCATACCTAGACCAGACTTATTGAAGTAAGGTCTTTGAACCGAAAGAACTTTTTCAAGTTTTTCAGATCCTATAGAAAATTTCCTTGAAATATTAGATAAGTCAGTTTTTAGAAAAGTATTTTCTTTTAAAAGATTATCTTCTTTTTCTTTAAGAGTCCAAACATTCAAATCTAAACTTTTGATTCTTTCTTCTAAAATGTTTTCTTTTTGTTTTAAAGCTAAGTTTTCCCTTTTAGTTCGGAAACTCTTTTGAGAGAAGTCTTAAGACTAAAACACAGTTCATCAATATATTTAGAGACTTTGACAGGAATTTTAAAATCACTTACCTCAAATTCACTTTCTGAGTCTGTTCCAGAATCTGAGTCTGAGTCTGATTGTGCCATTAGACACAGATTGGCATATTCATCCTCACTTTCTTCACACTCAGTATCACTCCAAGTTTCGGCTTTGAGTGCTTTTCGAAACTTTTCAGCTTTTCCTTTCTTCTTCTTCAGAAGAGGACAGTTGGGTCTTATGTGTCCCTTTTTCTTACATTCGAAACAAACTACATCCTTGTTTGGTTCCTCATCATCAACAGACTTGGATTGCTGTCTTTGAAAATTTTGTTTCTTGGAGTTGAACCTTCTTCCTTTTCTATTCAGTTTTCTGAACCTTCTTATCATAAGAGCAAGCTCCTCATCGTCCGAGATCATCTTCGAGAATCTGCATCATCGAATCATCATTTGATTTCAATGCAATAGATTTCTTACCTCTTGGATCTTCGTCTTCATTGATTCGTTCCACTTCATAAGACTGAAGAGTTCCAATCAGCTCATCAACGAGATAGTGGCATAATTCTTTGCGTTTCTCTAATTGAAGTCTTTATATGATTCCAATCCTTAGAAAGTCCACGCAAAGAGCTTGTTCACTTTCATGGGATCGAGATCTTTTGTCCTTGGTTCTCAAGACCATTGACAATATCTCGTAGAAACGACTAAACATGTCGGTTATAGGTTCTCCTGGTTTCATTTTGAAGGATTCATATTAACCAAGGAGAATGTTGATTCCGGGTCTCCTTCACTCGACCGTTCCTTCATAGGTGATGTGTAATCTGTCCCATACTTCTTTTGCTGTAACACAAGAAGATATTCTGTTATATTCAGTTGGTGACAAAGCACAATATAAAGAGTAAATTGCTTTTGCATCGAGTGCTTGTCTCTTATTGATTTCTTCCTGAGTCATTCCACCGGTCTCAATTGTTTCTTTTCCTCTTTCAGAAACTGATGCAGCAGTAGGAGTGATCCCTTTTTCCACAACGTCCCATTCCAGAGGATCCTTTGATCGTAGAAAGGCTTTCATCTTGTTCTTCCAGATGTTGTAATCATTTCCATCAAAGTAGGGAGGTCTGGTATTGCTTTGCCCTTCCATCAGCCCCCTGGTGCCAAGCATACTAGCCATGGATCTTTTACTCAAGTAAAACACTTCAAATAAAGTAAGAACACGAGCTCTGATACCAATTGATATAGCTAGTGCTAGTACCTAGAGGGGGGTGAATAGGTATATAAACGATTTTTCGCACAATACTTAGACAATTAAGGAATTGCAACAAATAACATTCAATCGTAAGACTCAGTGAATGAAAGAGAGAATTAAACACGCGGTTTATAGTGGTTCGGCTTGATTCAAGCCTACGTCCACTCTTCGCACCGATGCCAATCGGCTGGATTCCACTATGAACAAAGAGATGTTACGGTGTTGATCTTCCTTGATTTCTCGGGTGTAGATGAACTACCACACTCACTCAAGGTATCACCAAGTATAGACACTCTCGTATACAATTTCGCTTAGACTCGTATCGACTAATAATCAAGGTGCTTCGACTGGAATTTCTCTATCGATCACACTTCTAAAACAACGGAACGTCTTCCTTTTATACTCCCGTATGCCATCATATCCGTTGGCACTTACCAAAAATTCCTCCAATCTACCCGTTGGACGGAATCAATCAAGAAGATCATCCGAGCTATTAAAGGAATCGACGATAGCCCATCAATCATGTTCGCCCATACAATCGGGATCTTGGTTTCCATGAATAGAACCTTCCAAGAATACTTCGTCGATTATCGGATCTTCAATTGATCTAGATACGAATCAAAGAATCCGTTGTATTTGTCCAGCCAAAAGATCTTCTCCAGAGATCAAGATGAAATCCTTAATCATAATCCTCAGATTTGGATTTCCTTCGACACTGGATCAGATAGACTGTCAATGAGAATAATTTTGAATCTTAAGTCTTGAGTCTTAAATCTTGAGTCTTGAGATATGAGTCTGGAGTTATGAGTTTGGTGGTCAAAAAGTCTTCAGACGCAAATAACCAGACTAGACTGATAGAAACGTTTTGTTAGCTTCAAAATCTTCTAGAGCGATTTCTCCAACAGAATGCCCAACAACATCCTGCAAAAGGAGATAGTAAAATGAATTACAAAGAGACATATGTACACATGTAGTATGATGGGCGTAAAAGGAATGTAACAGTGAATTACAGATAATATTGTTATCTGCTATATGCACAATTGTTGCCTCTTTTCAACAGCTTGAGTACGACATGAGAATTTTGACATTTTCGCAGGACAAGTTTTGATATTCCACTCACCACAGTGGCCTTGATCCTTAACAGATGTCACAGCCTTCTTGGTTCGCCAGTCTAAGGCAGCTGGAATGGCGGTGAAGTTGGCATACTTGAACGGTTTTTTTTCGCCAGAAGACAGGACCCTTGTGGGCCTCCTCTTGTAGCCGGTGTAGGAAGCGCGGAACTCCTCATTGGTTAGGTCTGCGAACTTATTCACAGCCATTTTATACCCCACGTCCTTACCATTATTAAAGGCGTTGATGCGCTTAACGTTCTCTTTAAATATCTCATACCGTTTTGCCTTTTCGGCCGTGCCTTGTAGACACGCCCGTGGATTGCCATCCACTCCTCATGTTGCTTTAACAACTGTTCCTCTTCAAGAGGGCGACAAAGCGTTTCCGAAACAGAAACTATGATGACCAAAAGAGCAGCTGATGCGAGGAATGAGAATTGGTTTTTTTTTGCCATAGTCGTGCTCTGGGTACTGTCTAGGACACAACTGGAGTGACTTGGTGAGTTGTAACATTCAGTTTGTGCTCGAGGAACTCCGAATGGGTGTGTTGGGTTTTTATAGACAAAATGCTGCTCAACTGTCGTCACTCTCACTCTCTCTCGATAATGCTTCAGTGGACCCTCTCCTCCTCCTTTGTGCCTGGATAGCTGTTGCGACTTAGACCCCCAAAAATTAAGCTTGCTATTGCACCCTTATCATGAATTGCACGGGTGCAATTGAAGTGACTCTGGTTGTCATTGACTGATGGGTGATTAATAAAAATGCTACCAATTCAACATTGTCATGTAGTGCAAAAATTTATGGTTCTAAGAGGCTTGTGCGTTGTTATGCGTGGATGTGCATTTGCATCTATGTTTGCCTTCCATTCATGGGCAAGTTATTACTAGTTTTCTACAGTAAAACAACTAGCTTGGGTCAGCATCAGCTAATAAAATATTATTGATCTTGAAGGTGTGATTCTTTGCCAATGAATTGGTGCCACGTAAATAGTCATAAATAACTGAGATTGGCTGGTGGTGCGTTCCAAGAAAACTGAACTTCTACACTGAAATCGTATTTTATGACCAATATCAACTTTGGACGACTATTGGCTGAGTTCCCATTTTGCTGAACCATATCAACGTGTTTCTAGGTTTGGGAAGTGCTTCTAGATTCCTATGTTTGGAAATAAGAATGTAACTCACTCAAGCTCTTGAGCTATTCAACTTTGACTTAGATTACTCAAATGCTACTTGATTCTTTTGCTCAGAAACTCGTATGGGAAGTATAAATAAAATAGTCTATTTTTAGAATAGAAATTGATTTCTAAAACAGAAGGGTTATCATTCACACCGAGAAGAAATGAACAAAAAGATTTGCTTGCTAGGGAAAACAAGATAGTAGTCTAGATCGTTATTTGGGGCCAATAAATGCTAATAGTGCAATCCACGTCAAAAGGGTACATATGATATGTGGATATACTTTAAGGAAGGACTACATGTAGTGGATTTTTAAGAGGTTATGGATAAAATTGAATAAATAAAAAGTATCGCGACCCCATTAAATATTGGAAAAAAAGTTTAGTAATTACTCATGTCGTTACTCCTTTTTATCCTCATAGCATTTGTTTTTATGGTGAGAAAACCCAACTTAAAATAGGTAAACTTTGGTCTCATCAAAGTACCTCTATAAATTACATGAGGATCGAAGGTCGGAGAAGTAATGTAGAGTACATAGAAGGAGTTTGGTGTTGTGTCCGAGGGGAAATGCCCAGAAGCCATCCAATGTATAAATTGGAGTCCCCGGCCTCTCGAGCAAGCACCTAGATCGCATCGCATTTCAATCAGAACGTTTTGTAAAGTTTGGTTTAAATCAATTTTTATATGATTACACTTTAGAACCTCTTAAGAGTGTTCCTTTGGTTCTTTTTGCGAGTTTACATGAAATCATTGTAAAAGATTGTGTCAAACATAAGCAGATCACTCTTCCGCTTACCACTGGAAATCTAAAATATAAGGAAATACCATGCTTCCAGCTAAAAAATAAAAGTCATGGGGACCTAATGACATCGACGAAAGCTCAGCGTGTGACATTAAGCGAGGCTTTATTTCAAACGTGTAACCTCCTTATTCAAGGTAGATTTACCATTCTCACTCTCTCCATGAACATAGGTCTCGGTAATTCAAATCAAACCACCTTAATCTTGTTATTTCATTTCTCTATTAATCTCGCTATTATGGTGAATTGCACAATCTAATTGATCAACAACACTAATGCATGCTCTACATTTTCTTAATGTCATCCGATCATGAATGGCTGAGAATTACTTATGTTGCTAGTCAAGACAACATAATCATCCTCGATATCTAGGGTTAATATAAAAAATAAAAAAAAAAAAAATAAAAACCAAATTATGGCCAATGTAACACAACTACCCTAAACTTTTTTTTTTTTGTATAACTAAAAGCTTTACACTTGCTTATGGTCACATAAATACTCTAAAAATTTTTCTTGTGTCATAAAAAAAATCCGAACTTATATCAATATGATAACAAAAGTATAGTGCAAGTGCCAAAACTTGGCACGGGGAGCCATTTAGGCACCAAAATTTAGAATGATATACATAAGTTCCACTTTCTTTGAAAAATGAGACATTTAAGTGCTAACTCTAATGACGGGTGTCAGAAATCCTATGTGGCATTTTTTTTAATAATATAACTAGCTTGCATGGCTCACCAGAGAGTTAAGTCAGTAGAAAATAACAAAAACAATGTCGTTTTGCCTCTTATTTGAATTTTAATATAAATATTAATTAAATTAAATTAAAAACTTTAAAAAAAGTTGCAGAAGGTGTTGTGCAAGGGCTTCTTCTTCCTTTTTTTATTTAAAAAATAATTTAGTTTTAACTTTAGTTTAATTAATATTTACATTAAAATTCAAATTCAATGCAAAACGACATCTTTTTTGGCTTATCTAGCCACATCAATATGCAAAACGATATTTTTTTTTTGACTTATCTAGCCACATTAGCATTCAAAATAATGCTATTTTGCACTTGTCTTGTCAAAAAAAAAAACTCTATATTAGCATTTTGGCCGGATTTTCTTACTGTTGGCACTTAACTGATCAATTTTGCTCCGATTTTGACACTTAAGTGTACTTTTCCAAACTTTTAATACTTAAGTGTCCCATTATTTTCGAACTTCAAGTGTCCGTTCTTCCAATATAACAAATATAACTTGGATGTAATTGAAATAGGGGATATATATATATGACATAGATGTATAAGTTTGGAATTCTTCATGGTACAAAAATAGTTGGGGGCATTTGTATCTCGGTGAACAAGGCAAAAAAAAAAAAAAAAAAAAGAAGAAGAAGAAGGGGTATTTGTGTCACAATGGGTATGATTTCGGGTTTTTTGTTGGTATTTGCCTTGTAATATAGGAGCATCATAAAACTCCAAATTGAGGTGCACATGTGAGGATGTTTGGAGAAATGAATTCCACATCAGATCTATGTTTTAACTTAGAATAGTCAACATATTGTAATCAATTCATAATGGAATTATCTTAAATTTTTCAGTGAAGGTTAGGCTCAAGCTTGGGTTCTCCCTTGGGGATCCCCTTTGTCGAGGACTTCAGGTTTTTGTTGTTAATTCTCAATAAGTGGTATCAAAATCAATAGTTGATTAGATTGAATAGGTGAATATGTATAGATGGGTAGCTGGTGAATATTTTAAAGCAAGAATGTCGCATATGACTCATCTATCGATGTGACAAATAACGCCCTTTCGCTAAGTTTGGTTGAGCCAAAGCGATTAATGGAAGTTAGAAGGGCAGAGTTTTGTCTCTTGCCAAACTTGGCAAAGTCAAGCTGCAGAATGGAGTAGAGTTTATATTGTTGTAGAAGGATACTTGCATTCAGGGGGAGGGGGCCGAATATAGGAGATTCACACGCAAAAAGAAATCTAAGGTGCAAGTGCGTGGGTCTTAGGCAAAAATTTATGAATACCACGGATGTGATTGAAGTGACTCTGGTTCGCATTGACTGATGGGTGATTAATCGAAATGCTACCATTAAACATTGTTATGTAGTGAAAAGATTTATGGTTCTAAGTGGTTTGTTGGTTTTGTGGTGGTCTTAAATTCTAGCCAAAAGCATATCGATGGTTGATTTCTTTTTGTCGACGGTTAGCAACTTAGGCCTACACCTACATTTTTGCCTCCATATATATTTGACCTTTCATAAACTATATTAGCATGATGTTAGTAGATATGTACTTGCATCTATGTTTGCCTTCCAATCATGTGTAAGTTATTGTGATTCATGTTCCTATGGGAAAGTACTGGTTTTCTTCAATGAAACAAATAGCTTTGGTCGGCATCTGCTAATGAAATATTATTAATCTTGAAGGTGTGATTCTCTACCAATGAATTGCTGCCACATAAATAGTCATAAATACTAAGATTGGCTAGTGGTGCGCAACAAGAAAACTAGACTTCAACGCTGAAATCATATTCTATGACCAATATCAACTTTAGACGGCCATTGGCTGAGTTCCTATTTTGCTGACTTAGCCATATCAACGTGTCTTTTTGTTTGAGAAGAACTTCTAGATTCCCATGTTTGGCGATAAACATGCAACTCAGTCAAGCTCACGTGCTATTTGAGTTTGACTTGCTGATTACTCAAGCTCGGCTTGATTCTTTTTTAGTTCAAGTAGCTCAAATACTAATTAATCGAGTCTAGCTCAAGCTTAAAAATAATAGCTTGTGAGCCTAATCAAGTGACTCAATCTTTATGTATTTTAATAATAAAAATTCATTAATAAATATGAACTAAATAAATATAGTACTAGTTTTCAATTATAGCGTATTTTAATGATTCCAGCTTGAGTTTGGGTTTTATTATGAGTTTTGAGAGAGAACCATTATCTAATTGATTCAAGGTGAAGCTTATTGAAAACTTATGTAAATCAATTGTCTACCTTCAACCATTTGATTTGAGTCAGACTCAATCATCGAATTGGTTGTTGACTCAACTCAATTACACACTTACTCCCCTAGTTTGGAAATTTAGTTCGAAACTTTAAGTTGCCAGATTTTGTTTGTGCATAAACTGTAGGAATAATGACACTGAACTTTTTTGAATTTTTAATGTGATCTATGAACCTTTTTTGTTTAATAAATTCGTTGAACTTTTATAATTCCAAGCAAAGTAATTTTTCCATTGAAAATCCTAACACTTAGTTGATGTGGACATAGTTTCGTTAACTTAATGTAGATTCACTAGGCTGGCATGTACGTGACTTACATATGCCTTCCATGTCAAATATATATAAAGGAACAAAAACATTTTCTAATTGGGGAAAATGAGGTGGTAGTCTAGATCATTATTTAGGGCCAATAAATGCTAATAGAGCAGTCTGCGTTGAAAAAGTATATGGGGAAAATTGTTCAAAAGTCATAAATTTATTGCATTTTTGTGAATATAGTCTTAAATTTCTAATTATGCCAATTGAGTCCTAAGCCTTTCACGTTTTGCCAATTGAATCAATTCAGTCAAAGTTCATGGACAAAATTAAATAGAAAGATTGTATCGACCCCATTATTATTGAAATAAAATTCTAGAACTATGCATATCGTCACTCCTTTTTATCCTCATAGCATTTGTTTTTGATAACAAGGGAACCCGACTTAAATGGGTAAACTTTGGTCCCGTGAAAGTACCTCAATTAATTAAATGAGGATCAAAGGTTGGAGATGTGACTAGATCAGAAGAGTTTGGTGTAGCGTCCGAGGGGAGTGGAAAACGTTAGAACCTCTTAAGAGTGGTCCTTCGGTTCTCTTTCCAGGTGTGAGGCGAAATAATTTCTACATTGCTAATGATGTCGACGAATTCAAACTTAAGTTCTCCTTCGAATAAGGTACACGGCTCCTTGGTGCGCCTAGCCAACACTCCCATTGTCAAAACTTTCATTGCTTCTAGATATTCATGTTTCCCCCTTCTAGATATTGCTTTTTAGGCTCCATATTCTTCTTTGTGGAAGAAGGTGGTGGGTGGGGCTGATTATACCCCCACTATTAGAGTAAAATTCCTTATATAATCTACTTACTGAAAGCTCACTGGATAAAGTTGAAATTAGGTATTAAGAATTTAAGGAATAAATTACTTCTTTCTACTTAAAAAGTTAAGTAACCCCTACCTGCTTACTGCGTTAAGTAAGTTTCCTGATTTCATGGAATTTTTATGTTGATACTAGTTTTAATCATCAGATAACGTTTAAACTCATTGAGTGCTGAGCTTTTTAATTTTCAGTACTTAATTATATTCTCGATGGGCCATTAGTAATTATAAAGCTTGATTGGCTGCAATTGCAACTGTACTTGGTCAAATACATTAGTTCGTAGGAGAACAGATAAAATTCTAAATCTAATGAGTATTCCACTTTCGTTGAGATTAAAAGGAGAAAGTGAATGAGTGTTGTCTCCACTTTGTAGCATTATCGTATTCAAGTCACATCCGTTATAAATATTAATTTATTTTACCGAAAGTAGTGCTGGACGCGGCTCATGAAAATCTATTTGAAATGAATTTTCTTTACTTTTTTCTATAATTTGAGAATTCACTATTACTTAATAGATTTAATTAAAGTGTCTCGTGAGCCATATATTATGCATTGCAACTAAGGAAAATTTACAGTGCTCTTTTTCTTGTCAGAAAGGAAAAATTACGGTATTCAATGTATTGTTTTTTCTCATAAGAAAAATTCAAAATAAGGGCCTAAAGTATTCTCAATTTATCAAAAAAAGGAACCGAAGTGCCATCATTTTCTAAATTAAGAAAAAAAAAAGCATGAAGTGGACTTTATTTTAATAAAGGCTTAAAGTCGCTATGTTAGTCTTAAAAAAGGACATAACTTCACTAGCTAGTTAAGGGCATTTCCATCCTTCATCATTTTCTTATTTTCTTTCATTATTTTTTTATTTTTTCCTTTTTTTGTTTTTTGTTTATAAAAAGTATAAAACAAAAAGAAAAAAGAGAAAAACTAGAATAAAGGAAAAAACTAGGTGGGAAGGCTAGTCATACCACTTGCGGCTGACGCCCCACCGATGATGGCTTGGCCGCCATAGGCAGGGGAGAGTTGCCAACCCTCTCACTTGTGTGTGTGTATATATTAGCCTTTTTTTTTTTTTTTCTTTTTTTTTCTATTTTAATTTTATTTTGTGGAGAAAAAACAGAAAAAAAGGGGAGAAAATTAAATAAAAAGAAGAAGAAGAAGAAGAAGAAGAAGAAGAAGAAGAAGAAGAAGAAGTAAAGGATGGAAATGCCCTTGACCAACTAGTGAGGTCAAGTCATTTTTTGAGTTTGACATGGCCACTTCAATCCTTAATTTGAAATAAAGTCTACTTCAGGCTCTTATTTGAGAAATTAAGGATGCTTCAAGCCCCCATTAAAGACAAGGTTCACTTCAAGCCTTTATTTGAGAAATTGAGAGCACTTTGAACTCTTATTTGGAATTTCCCCTTTTCTCATAATATATAGAATCATTTTTTTTTAAAACAGAAATATATTTAGTTAGCATATTTAGAATTAATGACACTCGATAACAAACTTTGTTTAATAAGGTATAGTTAGAGTAAGGATAACTTTTCTGGACATTAAAGATTGTTCAAAGTTTTCTGAAGTCTTCAACATTTCTCTAAGTTAAAATACGCCTTTGCATCTTCGTCAGAAAGGTGCAAGATTTTTAAAATGGGAAGTGCTTTTAGAATTGTCCCGCTGTGCTAAGAAATGACGTGATCTTCCATATTATAAATTTAGCAACCCAAGCCTAGTAATCAAGCGAATTAGGTAAGAAAAGTTTCACTTGACAAATATTTATTGGATTTTGCTGAAGTATCCCCCAATCATTCACAGCAATAGGTTTCACCTTGGATCATGAAGATAGTTTCGTGATAAAAAAATTAGATCTGTCACCTCGAAGAAAATAATAGTTGCAATAAATTTGACTAATGCCATAAATTATTTGGTATTTTATTGATACTAAAGTTTTTTACTCCAATCCCTTCCGCATTCCTTGAAAATTTTGCATTGAGTTGGCTATTAATATCGGATTTTGACCTTTAAACAAAATGATCCAGATTGGTCTTGCAGTCCTGCTCTTCATTGCATTCTTCGTATTTAGAAATTAGGAACTTAGACATAAGCAAGATCATGAATTTTTCTTATGCAATCCGATCTGAAAATTACAAAAGGGCCCTAGGCTCATTTGGACCCTCAAGATCAGTTCTGGACTCTCTTCCCCGCGCCTACCATCCCCCGGCCCCGCCCAAATGATATTGACAAAGTGAATTAAAACAAGCCTTAATTCGGAGTCGGATAACCCGATTCCTTTTATGGAACTCACTTTGTATACATCCTATTAAACGCTCAAGGTTACTTGATAGTTTGGCCCCCTATAAATACTTCCACCACCTTTAAGGTCAGGCTTATTTCAACTAGATCTCTCCCTGATGGACCTTGATATGTCGCAAAACAATGTGGATGTATATTGAAAGAAAGTGGATGAGGTTAGGAACGCCTAATACAATTGTCGCCTGCGGAGATTACATGGGCTAAAGATTTGGAAGGAAAGATGAAGGAACAACACAACTTACTGGAATACTTCAGCGGAAATCATAACGGTTCGGTTTGGATTATAAAAAAAATTCGATCCAAACCGAAACACAGCAAAAGCCCTTTAGTTTTCACTCTTCCTTCCGGTTTTCACTTGTCTCAGAGAAGCCATATCCATCGCTTCGTCTACTCCCAGACAACAACCCCATTTGGTCCTCCTAATGGCCATGGCGGCCACCAACATCCTCTCCCTCTACTACCCTCCACCACCATCCAGTCCCCAAAGGCCCCACCCCACAGGTCGTCCCCGACCACCTCCTTCACCAGCTCCACACCATACGCGCCTCCAGCCCCAGCCCACCCTCCACCCCGACCACCACAAACCCCACTGGCACCATCCGCTCCTATCTTCTCCTCCAGTCCCAGCTTGAAGGCAAAAGATCGAGCCTCAGAGTTTGCTCCACACAACATTGATTCCTTCGATGACTTGGGAAGATTTTTGTTCTGGCCTTACCATGCCATCGATGGATCTAGCCTCAGTTTTTGCGACTTTTGTGGTAGTCTCGAATGAGGTGAACCGAAGGAAAGGTGGAACAATGGAAGGAGGAGGGACCCATAAGAAAAAGACACCAAAAACCGAAAGTCTAAACCAAACAGTCTTTTCTGTTTGGGTCCGAATGACCATGCATCTTTAATGTTCAGTTTGGTTCAGGTATTAGGAGTCCCCAAACTGAACCGGATCATTGATACGCCTACTTGCCCTCTCTCCCAAAAACCTGGGTTTGGCCTACTCATGAGGACGTCTAAAATCAGAGTGAGCGACTAAAGAGGAAGCGGATGAAGCGTAAGTGAATCCTTCTAATTTGGCCCTACAGAACGATTGGACTAGTCAGACCTCCCAATTGTATTAGCATGTCTACATTGCAATTTCTTTTTGAAAACCAACTGTAAGAACTTGTCGAACTAATAAAATTGAAATGTTTTTTTATCGCGATGGGTATTCGATTGATCGTTGTGGGTTATCCTTCAATGACGTCTTTGCATAAGAGTTTGGAGTTGCTAAGTAGGCAGTTTTCCAAGTCCCTTATTAATGAAATTTTGTCAAAAGACTGAATTCTCACAAACAATAGATGTCGAGGACAAACATATTATTGCTCAGTTTTCAATATTTGTCTTCCCTAGAAGGAGGGAATACCTTCTAGTTGCTTTATGTCCAAGGGATGCCGAGGTCCACACGAGGTCTCGGACGAAGCATTTTAAAATCATACTTAGGACTCCAGCTTTCATTATGAGAGACAACTTTATTTTAAATATTTCATCTTTTAGTTGTGCAGTAATAATATTTACAATTTTTCATCCTTGATTTGTTATTGCTTGCTCGCAATCCACACACATAGCAGGTAAGGGCGAGAACTACCAAGAGGGCATGCTGGACCAAAAGAATGAGTTACGCGGCATGCTCGTACGAGACAACAGGAAACAAGGGCATCGCCAAATTGGAAGAACAGTTCAGCGCTGATGGTTTTATGTGATGGGCTTAAGGCCCATCCGCCCATTTTGGGCCTAAAAGCCTGGCCCACAAGATTAGGGCCCATGGATGAAGGGGCACAATTCCCGTTGGAGGGAACGTATATAAGGGAGGAAAGAGAGGGAGAACGCACCCTTTGGCATAATAACGCACGTACATTCCTCTCCCTCTCTCCCTCCAAGAAAAAAGAAGACAAGCGCAAAACGGCGACGCCATCTTCCCTTCAAGGCCAATCGATGTCATCGGATCAAATGGGATCGGTTTTCTCTTCCTCTTATCGACATTGGTGTTTAATCTGTGGCTAACAAGGTACGCTCGATTCCGTGGTGTGCTTTAGGATCGGTGATACATGTGAATTTCCCGGGCTTATCTTCCGCATTCGTTTTAGGGGTTAGATTTAGTGTCGAATTCGGTTTTCGGGAATCCTTTAATCCTAACATTGGTATCAGAGCCCTAGTTCATGTTTTCCCGACCCCTTTCATGTTTTTTGATTGATTTTTCCCGAAAATATTCGCCGACACGGATCGGGGTGAGAAATCCCGACACCCGAGCACTGTTCATCCGTTTATTCAAATTTCTGGAAGTCAAAATCAATTTTTGAAGACATAGGGTGAAAGATCTCGTCGAGACGAGTCCGACGATATATCGTGTGCCGCTGGGCGACGCCGGACGCGCCCACACGCACGGCTAGAAGGCGCTGCGCGTGGGCGCCATGCGCCGATGGCGAACCGGCCCGTGCGCGCCGGCGACCGGCGGACCGGCACGCGTCGATCGGCGAACCGGCGCGTGCTGACGTCACCGTGACGTCACGGTAACCGCCGGGATGACGTCATCGATGACGTCATCGCCGACAACCGTTGGCTGGCCGATCACCGGCCGGCGACCCAACCCGACTCGACCCGCGCGGAAGCCTGGCGCGTGACGCGCACGCGTCGACTGACGTCTGCGTGATGTCAGCCCGCGCACGCGCGTGGCACGTGCCGGTCGGTTCATCCGACCCGGCCCGGCCGGTCCGACCGGCCCGACCGGTCCAATCGGTCCAACCCGCGCGCCCGTCAACCCGACCCGTTGACCGTTGACCGTTGACCCGGAAAAAAAAAATTTTGTTTCTTTTTCAATTATGTCTATATGGGTAATAAGTAATCCATTTTTTTCTGCATTTGTTGCATGAATTATGGAAAATTATGTATTTTCCCTTATGTACATTATGGATTATAAGTGATCCATTTTTAGTTCTGCATTTGTTGCAGGAACTATGATGCGTTATGCACGGATACCTGCAATCCTGAGAACGGACGAGGGAAGTGCAAGACTTAAAAGGCTGATGTAAAATTTAGCTAATTATCAGTGGCATGACGGTGATTTAGTATCACATGTGGTCAGGGTCAATCAGATGATATAGGAAATCATCTGGAATGGTTATCTTATGCCGGATTTTGAGAAGGTGCCGGTTTTAATGAACACTCTTCCACCTGAATGGCAAGCAATGTTAAATCGGCTATGGGAGGTCAACGTGGTCCCAGGCTATAGGAGGCTAGTGGTAGCTTTTGTTAGAGAGTACTATAGGATTGAGTTAACCAAAACTTCAACCCTTAGATTGGCAAATGTGCCTTTAAATTTCACTCTACGCCACATGGCACAGAGTGAATGCGCCTTGGGGGTGACATGAAAGTTTTCCAAAAGTTTTTCCATGGTTGGCAAATGTGCCTTTAAATTTCTCAGATTTTTTGACTGATAGATTAGAAGGGACATTCCCTATTTATTTCTTAGATTAGTTTGGGATGTTTTTGGGTGTGAATATCTCTTTCTATGTTGATATTTCTTCTTTGTATATATTACTTAGTGTAATGGATAGTTGTATTATGTGAAAGCATTGTTATTCTATTGGATGTCAAATATTATTTGATTATTGTTATTGTTGACTGCTGTGGGTAGTTCATAGAAGTTTTTGTAACTTTATAGAATTTATTTTGCATAAGAAATTATATTAATAATAATTTTGAGTTAGGATTTTTGGAGGATGATTGGAAACATAGTAACCTTTTGATTCTGAAACCTTACTTGAAATTGTTCATTGATATGATAGGTCTGTGCAAAGTGGATGCATAAATGATAGGCATTAATTATTCGTGCATATATGTCTGATGTGTTCAGATCGATGGTTTCAGCAACTAAGAACGTAATTGCTGATATGAACGACAACAATTGTGAAATATTGAATATGAAGATTCAATATGTGCTGGAAAAGCAAGAAGCACTAAAAGCTCTTGACCATATTATGGAAGATCTTGAGAATGTCGTGCGCCACCTTGAGCTAGTAGAGGACCGCCTAACGGCATTTGAGTCGAAAATAGACATTTGCAATGCCGGTTCTAGCTTAGAAAGTGCTTTGAGCTCTAAGCGCAAGCGTATTGATTCGTTCAATATGTGGGAATGCAAAGGATCAAGTCCTTATTGTAAGAAATCAATAGTTAACCAACACAAGAGAGGAAAACATCCTCAAGTGAAGAAAATGTCAAGTCCTTATTGTACATTTGAGAACTTTGCTTATGTGTCAAGTTCTTGGCTGAATCCAATCCTTTGTGGACTATAGATTTAGGAGCAACAGACCATGTAGCGAAGGATAGAGAATCCTTCGTGGAATTCCGACGATACCAACTGGAATTAAGTGGATCTATGTAGGAAATAACTCAAGAGCTAAAGTTAAAGGGATTGGCACCTGCCAATCAAACATGCGTGGTGGACGCACCTTGTTCCTACATGATGTTCTATATTCCCCAGAGATTCGTCAAAATTTTAGTGTCTGTCTTGGTGTTGGTTAAGCTTGGTTTTAGTGTGAACTTCCATAATAGAGGTGTAGATTTGTATTTTGATACAAACTACTATGGTTGTGGTCACTTTCTAGATGGTTTTATTGTACTAAATGTTGATTGTGGTGATGCCAATATTTGTTATTCCCTTGTTTCACGTCTTCTACTTCAAATGATAATGATGTGAATATGTGGCATGCTAGACTTGGTCATATTGGCCAACAACGTATGAAAAGACTAGCCAAAGAGGGCTTGTTGGGCAACATTGAAAAAGTCAATTTACCCATATGTGAGCATTGCCTAGTAGGGAAAACGACAAGGAAACAATTTGGAAAAGGTAAAAGAGCTGAATTTCCTCTGCATTTAATCCATTATGACGTCTGTGGTTCAATGAATGTAAGAGAAATGCATGGGACTGTTTATTTCATCACTTTTATAGATGATTATACTCGATTCGGATATGTCTATTTGATTTCTCATAAATCTAAAGCAATAAGTTGTTTCAAAAGGTTTATGAAACTGGTGGAAAATCAATTAGACAAGAAAATAAAAGCATTAAGATCCGATCGAGGTCGAGAATATTTATCTGATGAGTTCAGAAAAATATGTGATGAAAAGGGAATAGAAAGACAGTTGTCTATTCCATAAACTCTTCAACAATATGGTGTTGCAGAGAGAAGAAAAATAACCCTACTAGAAATGGTTAGGTCCATGATGGCGCATGCTAACTTACCTATTACTTTTTGGAGTGATGCGTTGTTAACTGCTGTCTATATACTTAACTGGGTGCCTTCCAAATTAGTTACTTCTACTCCATATGAGTTATGGACAGGTAGAAAACCGGACTTAAGTTTTCTTAAGCCATGGGGTTGTACTGCCTATACTCATGAGTCCTCTCACAAGTTTGGGAAATTGTGTACCAAAAGAAAGAAGAGTATTTTAATGAGATACTCCGAACACTCGAAAGGGTATGTGTTCATAGGTGAGCAGGAAAGTGGGAGTATAACTGAATTTGAATCACGGGATGTCACATTCTTAGAGGATGAATTTCCTAAGAATGGCGAAATAGGAGAAGATTACTCCCTATTTGAAACCTTGAATCAAGATAATGATATTAGTGGAGTTCGTCCAAGTGGGAGTAATATAAGAAGTGATGAATCTAATTCAACTCATTCTCAATTACAACCACATGATGAGACGACAACATCATTATTTAATCCTAGTGGGAGCATAATGGGAATGATGTGCAAAGTATACAATCTCCCATACGGCGAACAAGTCGCCAAAGTATTCACCGTCGACGTTTCTCCGCAAGATGAGGATGAGTCAAGAAATATTAATGAGGCTCTGAATTGCCCTAGTAAGGAAAAATGGATTCATGCAATGGAAAAAGAAATGGAGTCAATGAAATCAAACCAAGTCTGGGAACTGGTTGATATTCCAAAAGGACACAAAGCTATTGGGAACAAGTGGGTTCTCAAAATAAAGCGAAAGGCTGATGGCTCGATAGAAAGGCATAAGGCTCGCATTGTGGCGAAGGGGTATAATCAACAGGAAGGAATTGATTATGAAGAAACATTTTCTTCTGTAGTGAGATTTATTTCGATTCGCATTATTCTGGCAATAGTTGCTAGTATGGATCTTGAGTTACATTAAATGGATGTAAAGATTGCTTACCTCAATGGAGAATTAGAGGAAGAAATATATATGGAACAACCTGCTGGTTTCATAATGAAAGGCCAAGAAGAAAATGTATGTCGGCTTTTGAGGTCAATATATGGCCTTAAGCAGTCGTCAAGACAATGGTATATACGTTTTCATAATGCCATAATGGCATATGACTTTACAATGATAGATGATGATCATTGTGTATATATCAAAGGATCCAAAGATCAAATTTGTGATCATATCATTATATGTTGATGATATACTAATTGCCGGAAGTAATATGGATGTTGCCAATGGTCATGAGTTGATTCGATCTAATGGGACATTTCTAAAAAGCAAGCTGAACTGAAATTGAGAGTTTGAAGGAAAGAGGAAGATCGATTTTGGAGAATCACATTGTAGTTTTGTATTCACCGGTTAACCAATTATGACTATCTTTGGGATAATCATAATTGTGAATACAATATATATATCATTGTTTAAAAGAGATCAAGAGAGATATAAATGTGATCGATTGATCTAGGGAACTGCATACTAAATCTACTCATGATGTGATGCCCATTATAAGCTGCTATATATTCCTAACAGATGTATGGCAATGAGCTCTCAAAGTATGCTGGTCGCACGGACTATTCACCAGTATGAATGTTGCAGTGAGGAAAAGAGGATTCTGTTCGGCCCACCATGTGCGAGTGGGAGATGATGGTTTTATGTGATGGGCTTAAGGCCCGTTCGCCCATGTTGGGCCTAAAAGCCCGGCCCACAAGATTAGGGCCCATGGATGAAGGGGCACGATTCATGTTTGGAGGGAACGTATATAAGGGAGGAAAGAGAGGGAGAACGCACCCTTTGGCATAATAACGCACGTACGTTCCTCTCCCTCTCTCCCTCCAAGAAAAAAGAAGACAAGCGCAAAACGGCGACGCCATCTTCCCTTCAAGGCCAATCGACGTCATCGGATCGAACGGGATCGGTTTTCTCTTCCTCTTATCGACATTGGTTTTTAATCTGTGGCTAACAAGGTACGCTCGATTCCGTGGTGTGCTTTAGGATCGGTGATACATGTGAATTTCCCGGGCTTATCTTCCGCATTCGTTTTAGGGGTTCGATTTAGTGTCAAATCCGGTTTTCGGAAATCCGACAAACCCAACAAGCGCATTACGAAGGTTGGAAATATCATAGACAGTCGAGGGTCTCTCACACAATGGTGTACAATGGTTGGGACCAACAAGACAGGGACATCAGTTGAACCGTTGGAAGCTTTCATGCAGCAATATATGTCCGAATTTTGAGGATGAAATTTCATTGAAAGAGAGTAAAATGTAATATTTTGTGCCTTTTGATTGGTTGGTGACGACCTCCGGTAGGCGGGTTAGACCATCTAGGGGTTCGATTAATAGATTATTATGCCTACACTTAACTTGGACTCTCCTAATCTCATATCAACCCGTGACTTATACTCTAAGTTCTTAATATACAAATGATTTTTAAGTAGAAGTTGCCACTAATCTATTTTTTTTGGAGATCGATTAAAAATCTTAGTAAAGTAATGGGAGAATTACTTCACTCCTAGGAACTAAAGATTATAGGAACATGGACTTGAGTACGTTAGGTTTCACCTAACACCCTTTCGATACATTTTCTCTTTTATTTCAGAAAAAAAAAATTGCAGACAATTTACATTACTTACTCCCCAACATGTGAGGTAATTAGGCAGATGCGCAACCAATACTTAACACCCAATAACGAAAGTGTTAAATAAATTGTGAAGAAAAGGAGGAATGAGTTACCTTGAAGCAACAAAACATCTGCAAGTGTTAGCTAGAAAATCACATCATCCTAAATGTAACTTCTAATTTACATGCAATTTCACTCAAATCTTTTTAGGTTTTCTCTCATTTAATGAAAATCATGCTTTATACAATGTGTGCTACTAATCTAACATGACATGCGACATAAGTTATTTAAATGTCCTAACCCTAACAATGATGAAATATATTATCTCAGCACAACACACAATTTCCTAAATATATGAACCTAAACATGACATAGATCTAATTAAATGAAACGTGCAATTTCTAAAATGACCTGCGATTTTTAACCATGCACAATTTAAATGGCATGCACATAATGACGTGGCACATGACATGGTACTTATGCACTTAATCTATATGACATGCACATGACATAGCAATATGATATGACCTAAATTACATGACATGCATGTGATTTTTCTTTTGTATTTTTCCATGATTTTTTTAATGCAACCTATCTTGAAAAAATCTACTTTAATTGTATCTAATTTTTTTGTTTTCTTAAAATGAACAAAATCAATTCAAACCAAACAAAGATAAAATAAATAAATCCACATCAAATACGACACCAAATCACCAAATCACACAAGATATTATTTGTGTCCACTTAATTTTGTAAATAAATTGACGAATTATATCTCGGGCATGAATATTGGATTGGCCAATTTTTCATACAATCATGAATCATATCTTGAGCATGAGATTAACTGATGATTTTCCGTGCAATTGCAAATTATCTCTAGTTGGAAATCGGATTGACGATTATAGCATGTTAGGAAATTAGGGAACAACACCTAATTTAAAAGGCTAGTAAAGGTTTTGGATATGATAATATATCTGTGAATTCAATCACATGCATTCACAATATTTTAAATAAAGAAACGAAATATTCGAAAATGAAATTAGATAAGATTTTTACTTAATCTGAATATTCGTTTCCAAATTTGGGTCGAGGGACAGGGGCTCACAAAACACGGTCATGGCTTGATGAGGCGGTGCACGGCTCGATGAGGCGGTGCACGGCTCATGGTGATGTGACTCCACGTTGTGAATGGTGAGGGTACACTGAAGATTTACGCTCGATGGATGGCCGGCGGGTGCAGGCCTCGCTGTTCGTGGCACAGAAGGTGGCTTATGATTGGTTTTCCACTTGATCAGTCGCTGGAAGAGCCTCAAGCGTCCTACAGAAGGGGAATCTTATAGTCGTGGGGGTGAATGTTGGCATGGTCACGGCTTGGGGACAGCAAGGAGGACAACGGCGACAGGACCGGCTCGGCTCAGTGGCGTTCTTGTGGTGCTCAACCCTGTGGCTGGCTCACGAGGAGCGATACTTGGTCGCTCGTGACAGTGGCTTGGCGGAGAGGTGTAGCAAAGACGCTGGACTTGAGGATGTAGGCATCAGGACCTACAAGAAAAAACTAACCAAGCTCGATGGAAGGAGACAGCTCGTCAGAAAGACTAGGTATTGCAAAAGGAACAGATGAGTGAAGGCGCGTGCGAAGGTCGAGGGGACCCAGAGAGTTCTCCACTAATTTCACTTGGTTTTGTCTTCTTGTGAATCTCAAAGTCCCCGACAGAGAAGCAAAATGATGATGGATTACTCTTTCTCTTCCTCCATTGAACTTCTCCACCAGTTGTAAATATCTTGACCACCGCTTGACTCCTCGCGTGATGGATGATCTGAACATGTGGAGCATGCTCTGGGCTGGATTGGCACGAAATTTCACCAGTGAAGATCTACAGGAACAACACTGGACAGCCTGCAACTTAGGGGCTTGCTGGAATCGTCACTGAAGAAAACTGCTTAGAGGAGGGCCATCAGAGCAAGCTGTAATCGCCGGAAAACCTGCAGAAAGTTTGACAAAAGTGAATTGGATGAACTACAGCGCTGGGGACTGGTTTGGGCTGGCTCAGATACTCAACGGAGAAAGCTAGACAGCCGGCCTGAGGAGAGTCATGAGCTGGATGGTCGCTAGTTTGTGATCTCGGCTGGCGTTTGTAATCTTGTGAGAGGCCGCTGGCTCGTGGACTGATAGCTGAAGGCTCAGTAGAAAGGAGTACTTGCTGCGGAATCGCCGGAGAAAATTGCACGGAGAAGAGGACGAGCAGCCGCTGGTGGATGTCGAGGCTCAAGAAGAACGATGAAGAACTTGTTTCCAACCTCTCCTGGACACTTTCTTGTCTCATTGTGGACAACGTGGGTTCTCAGAAATTTTCGTTCCGTGTATTCCATATGCGTTATGTTATGCGTGGCCTTGTATTGAATTGTGCGGCCCCCTTCACAAT